>CAJQZP010001697.1:277500-1477500 GCA_907164705.1 Parnassius apollo
ACCGTAATTAACTCCGATCTTAACTGGATTCTTAATTGGTCAAGAAGGTACGGGGTCGCTGTTAATCCAAGCAAATGCCAGGCTATAGTCTTGGGCAGCGCACGTCAATTAAGTAAACTTAATTATACATCGTTCGATCCTCTGATTTATAATGGCGAGGTAATTCCTTACAGTTCTCATGTTAGGGACTTGGGATTAACCTTGGATTGTTCACTTACTTAGCGCAGTCATGTTGAGGAAGTTAGCCGTAAAGTTTGTACTACGTTGAGACAATTGTACAGATATAAAAATATCTTACCGCCTTGTACGAAGAAACTTCTAATTCAATCGCTTATTCTTCCTATGTTTGATTATGCTGATGTGTGTTACTTAGATGCAGACAAATACTTGGTCAATAAATTGGATCGGCTTCTCAACAACTGTATCCGTTTCATTTACGGTCTTCGAAAGTATGGCCACGTCTCTTTCTATCGCTCTCAACTTAAATGGTTAAATATCCCACAACGCAGGAGCCTTAGAATTCTTAGCACTCTGTTCACTATACTTAACGATCCATTTTTGAAATGTAAGTTTCAATACCTGGGTTCTTCCCATGATTGCAATCTTCGCACTCGTAACAATCTCGTGCTCCATACTCCCTCTCACCGTACTGGTTTCCTCTCAAACTCTTTCGCTGTTACTGATGTAAGACTCTTGAATGCGCTTCCCCTAGCAATAAGAAAATCCCCTAGAAAGTGGATTTTTTAAACAAAAGGTAAGGAACATTATTTGGGTTCATCTGACACATAAATATATAAATAATCTATAACATTTAATCTATTAGATCCTTATATATATTTAATTAAGTTTGAGCTACGAGTATGTATGTGTGGTGTGTGTATATGGGGGCGGGGGGTGTATGTGTATAAATTTATTAATTTTAGGTTTCATCTTAGCCCACTGCAGTACACACATTTCCCACTAACTTTCCGGTTGGCTGGTAGAAAATGCCATATGGCATTAAGTCCGCCGTTTGTAAATAAAATAAATAAATATTTTTCGTATGAATAAAATAAACAGATAAGTTTTTTTATCAAAAAACTTTATTTATGCAAGCACTATTTATGGTTGGCAAGAAAAAAATTGTGGCTCTTTAAAACTTTAAAATTTTGTTAATTGTAATTTTTGACTCTTCTGACTTAAAAGGCTGCCGACCCCTGGTCTAGACGCTTTCGATGACCGACTGTTTATATGTAGTAGTTAGACTGTGACGTAGGTGTCTCAAGAGGCGACAGAGAAAATGAAGCAGAAGATGAGTAGTTCCAGCGCTCACCTGTGGTCGTGTCCTTGGGCGGTGCATGAGGGGTGCCATTCTGCCCTGGCGGCTGCTCGGTGGTGGCTTTGCAAAGCGCCGAACACGTGCTAAGCGGCCTCGAGCACGTGCGCCGCACGGAGCGGCACGTCTGCACACCTGCGACAAACAAACCATCATTTACTAACTGACATAATATATCTATTCTTTGTCGCATTTCCTATAGCTAAAGAGTACGAACGACGCACTTGATTTACTTTTCTTAAAAAAAATAATACTAGCATACTATTAGCATTACTAATAATCCCTTTAACCACTTCAGGTAAGGTAAAAATGCTTGTCTTAGGAGTGGTTCACGACAGTAGTCGGATATCGGATTCGAACCGAAGACCTTTCGAGTTCGCGGTCCACACAGTGCCACTAGGCTGCTGTCCCTAAGTATATTGACGCCTTTAGGCATTCTACAAAAAGAAATGAGTATATATAATATATATATATATATATATATATATATATATATATATATTCTGTTTCTTACTGCTTTATCAATAATTATCAATAAAATTGGTTTTGTGATTATTTTTTTTTCAATATACCCCGTTTTTTTCATATTCAGAGTAATGATAAAAAAATCAAGCTCATTGGAACGTTACTTCCGTCCTCGTTACCGTCTAGAGCCGTGGTAACTTAGCTAAGCGCTAACCACAAACACAGTGCGCGAGCAACCCGGGTTCGATCCCCGCCGGCATTATTATAAATTGTTAATTGCAACTTTTAGTGCTGATTTACCAAGTGTTTGGCGATGAAGGAAAACATCGTGACGAAACCTGCATGTCTGAGAAATAAAATATTTCAAAGACACTAAGAACGTCAGCACGCATTGAGGCAGCGCGGCGACCAATTCCTTACCTTAAAACCCTCAGAAATAAGATGACGCCTGTACTGTACCCAGCAGTGGGACGAAAATAGCCTATAACTTTTCTTTTAATTTACTTCCGTCCGAAAAACATCCGGAGTCGCACCTAAGTTTTACTTTAAATACTAATACTTACCAATAAAATAAGAACTATTGATAAATCCAACACAAATTATAAATTATGGCCAACGAAATCATTATAATATTTGAAGCATTGAAAGCAATAAATTAAACACCTTGAAACAAACAAATTAATCAAAATAGATAATACCAAAAAAAAAACTTAAACTTAGCAATGAGTTGTACAGAAAGTTTAAGGTCAAACCATACAGTTCGCAGAGCATATCAAGGTCCTAATTGAATGGCTATGGAAAAATGTCGCTATCATTGCAAACACAGTCGGCCTTGTTACAAAATGTAGTTAATGATTAGTCTCAAGTTTTAACGAGAATCCGTTTTACGAGAGAATTCCCGCGGATATTATATGCTAACTAAAATGTTAATAGGTCGGGGTTATAAAGTTTCTTCGTATTTTATGTACAAATTCAAGACATTCCTTTTTGAGTTTAATTACATATATTTATAATATATATGTGCCATTTTGTTCGATAACTTATTGTTATCTTGTAGGTAGTGTAATATTCCTGTTGCTGTAGAAATCTTGGGAATTTGATCAAAAACGCAACAAGAATAGTTTTAACAGGCTTCACTTGATGTTAACAAAGAATTCTGAAGAGACCGAAACAGGTGAAAATCTGAGGGTGCAAGGTCAGGACTATATAGTGGATGCATTAACACTTCCCAACCAAGTCTCTCAATTTTTGGTGAGTGGCCAAAGATGTGTGTGGTCTGGGGTTATCATGAAAGATCACTCCTTTTCTGTGGATCAATTCTGGCCGTTTTTCTCAATTTTTTGCTCGAGTCTCATTTTTTGTGGGCAGTAGAGATCCGAATTGATGGTTTTCCTCGGCGGTAAAAGCTCACAATAAACGATGCTCTTCCAATCCCAACATACACACAGCGTCACCTTTTTGTCGCAAGTGTTAGATTATTAAGTATTGTTAGGATTACTAAGTATAAATATTTCTTTGTATGACAAGTTTCTAAACGATTAATGCTCATTTTTTTGGATATTCTTTTATCATATACATTATGCTATTTCCTGTATAAAAATAGTTGAGACTCAATTTTAATTCCTAACATTTAAGAATTATAAAAATAACTTCTTTACTAATAATAAATATTGTACAAGTAATTATATTCACATAATTAGTCACTCAAATAAAAAAAAAGTATTTATATTTTAAATGTTATTGTACTAGGGAATTAGCGAGCCAATATGGCGGCATTAGACTGAATAAGTGACGAAGTCTGCTTTGTTAAAATTGATTAAATAATTAAAAAGACATCCAGATCTATTCATTTTTATATTTCAGAAGTGGGATAGTCTGAATTTATCTTTCATAAAGGTTTGTTGTTGGTAAATATTCGCTCCAGCACTCGATATTGTAAAAGACACAAAGAAGAAGTGTTCGGTTTACGACTATATTTTTTTAAAATTATTGTAATTTTAAAATACATTGTAGATCTTACGTGTCATCTGTCACATTTATACACTAGGTGGTATTTATATATTTACATAAAATGTCTGATCGTGGTTTAACACCCCCTTTACCAACAAAAGGAGATGGTGGTATGGATCGTGCCAAGTCGTACCGTCCGAGCCGTAAACGAAACCGTAGCGTTTCGGTCAGGTATTTTACTTCGGATTCAAATTCGTCATATACAGAATACTTGCGATCACCTACAGTGCAACGACATCGCCACCGTTGTTATCGCCGAACACCCTCTCGTGAAAAACATACTACTCGTAAACCTCGTATTGAATCTGTATCACCTGTTCAAAATCGAACGAAACGGCGGCACCGCCAGAGTATCGAACGTGAAAGCACTCCGTACTATACTTACATTGAACGGTCGCGTCGCAAATCAAAGCACTCGCACAAACAAAAAAAAATACGGCGTAGCATATCTAGTCATACATCCATTGAAAGTGCAGACTCTAAGCAAGCCCTTAACAATAATTTACTTCAACAATTAGTAAGTGCACTACAAGGTAGTAATTCGCGAGTCAATGCAGCCATGCACGGGCAAGGTGCACAAAGTATTATCACGGAATTTGATCCTGGTTCTAAAACACAACACATTAAAGATTGGCTCATAAAAATTAATGAATCAGCAGAAATGTATGGTTGGTCGGAACAACAAACTATTTTCTATGCTTTGCCAAAGTTAAAGGGCTTAGCAAAGAAATGGTATGACGGACTTACGAGTGTTAAATTTAGTTGGGCAGAGTGGCAGGAAAAGTTATTGAATACGTTTCCCTGCGACCAGAACTACGGAGACTTACTGTCTGAGATGTTAAATCGTAAAAGTAGACGTAACGAAACTCTTGTTGAGTATTACTACGACAAAATTATGCTCATTAATAGATGTCACCTTGTGGGACGACAGGCAGTGTAACTCACGGGATATATGATTATAACGTAAGAATGAATGTGCAAGGTGCACATTATAATAACCCGGAACAGGTCTTAAATTACTTTCGCTATATTACTGGTAACAAAACTGAACCACCACAGTTTCTTAAACGATTTAACACCGATATACGTGATAAAAGAAATGACGATAGCGTAAACAAATATCCAAACCAATCTATGCTGGGGGTAAAGAGTATAAATAATCACGACTATTTTATTAACAAACGAACCATGAACCACATAACATGTTACAACTGTGGCGAAATTGGTCACACAGTTATGAAGTGTACGAAAGAAATACTAAGGTGCAATAAATGCAGACGCCATGGCCATAAAGATATAAATTGCAAATTACAAATTTATGGTACACCAAACGCCACAAACAGTGAAGAAACTAATAACATATCAAAGAGGGTATTAAATATAGATGGAACAGTGATGGAGAGTAATCAAAAATATTTTAAGGATGTTAAAATTAACGATACAATAATAAAAGGCTATATTGACTTTGGGAGTGAATGCACTCTCTTGAGTGATAAAGTGTGTAAAGACTTAAATTTAAAACTTTCTTCAGACGAGTTGCCTATCTTACGGGGATTTGGTAATAGCGCCATATCTCCAATTGGTAAAGCACAAGTAAGAGTAAGAGTCGATTTTGTGGATATAGAATTAATAGCATATGTTGTTCCTTGTTCTTTATTGCCAGCTGAGGTACTCATAGGTCAATTTCTCACAGAACATCCCACTGTAAGAGTATTTAAAACTGATAAAGAATTGACGTTATACCAGATTACTGCTAACAAATCAAACTCGTTAGTATTATCGACTGTAGATAAATACATTATTAAAAATGATACAGTAATAGAGGCTGTTAGCGCGTCTCCATTTACAGGATTCGTGAGCATATCATCGGATACAGCGATTCCAAGATTCGCAATATTTAATCTTACCCGGAATTTATGCTATTACTAACGGTATCGCTCGTTTAGTTGTGATAAGTTTATGTCATATACCATGTTTCCTTAAGAAAGGTAAAATCGTAGCAAGAGGCGTAGGAATACCGAAAGAAATACTAGCCACCAACGATGAAAACAGTTACGTGGTAAATGTGAGGCGTATAACCAACGATGTATCTTCAATTACCATGAATGATTTAAATATAGATCCAAATCTTGAACCTATGGCTAAGTCAAACCTCGTAGACCTGTTAAACTTGTACAGAGATTGTTTCGCTTTTACCACCAGTGAATTAGGAAGGACTTCTATTGTTGAAATGCGAATAAAATTAAATGATGCTGCACCCGTTACCTATCGGCCTTACAGATTATCTCTTTCAGAAAGAGAAAAGGTTAACAGCATAATTAACGAACTTTTGTCCAATAACATTATAAGAGAATCTGATTCAGAGTATGCAAGTCCCATCATACTTGTTTCAAAGAAAGATGGTGACTGCCGACTTTGTGTCGATTACCGGGCATTAAATCGAAAAACCATCAAAGACAAATAT
This sequence comes from Parnassius apollo, assembly GCA_907164705.1. Classification (NCBI taxonomy): domain Eukaryota; kingdom Metazoa; phylum Arthropoda; class Insecta; order Lepidoptera; family Papilionidae; genus Parnassius; species Parnassius apollo. Next base: position 283,755 of record CAJQZP010001697.1, read on the forward strand.
CCGATGCCATTGATTGAAGACCAAATAGATAACCTGCAAGGCCAAAAGTACTTTACTACGTTGGATCTGACACAGGGCTACCATCAGATCCCCATGTCAGATGATTCTAAACACCTTACTGCGTTTGTTATTCCAGATGGACACTTTGAATACAATCGAATGCCATTTGTATTAACAAATGCATCCGCAGTATTTCAGAGGATGATCCATAAGCTACTAAACAACCACAAAATTCCGGGAGTTATGGCATATATGGATGATATTGTTATCGGGGCAAAGACAATTAGTGAAGGGATCGAAAAATTAAATCAAGTTTTAAATATTTTGCGTGAAACGAACTTAACTTTAAATTTAAAGAAATCCGTCGCCGCCGTCGAGAGTGACTCTATAGATTTGCATGTACTTAATGTTGTACAAGACGAACATTCCTTATTAGCAGCGCGGTTAAGTGATCCCAAACTAAAACTTATAAAAGGGATACTCGATAAGAATTGCACTGAAGCTAAAGATATTAGGCATAACTATACGTTGAAGAATGGTAAAATATATAGAAAAGTTGGCGATGACCACGAGATGCTCGCTGGAAAATCTGTCAGTTTTGTCATGATGACAGTGGACATTTTTCGTATGAGAAGACTTTAGAAAAGATGCGTAGAGATTACTGGTTCTCCGGTATGGCTCATTTTGTAAAGAAGTATGTACGCGCATGCATACCTTGCGCCTACGCTAAAGAACCATCTGGAAAGAAACAGGGTATTCTGTATCCAATTTCGAAACCTAGTACACCGTTTGAATGTGTACATATAGATCATGTTGGGCCGTTTGTACGCAGTAAAACGGGAAATACTTACGTTCTAGGAATCATAGACGGGTTTTCTAAATTCATTGTACTACGTGCTGTTAGAAACACAAGACAACAAGAGCAAGACTTCGATACAAGTGCTGCGTGAATTTATAGGATCATTTGGTTGTCCTAAAGTAATCATTTCAGATCGCGGAACAAGCTTCACCTCTGATGAGTTCAAGAAGTTTACGGGAAACTATAAAATTAAACATGTGAGGAACGCTGTTGCCACTCCACGTGCCAACGGACAAACGTTTATTCAGCCGATAAAATAAAACCTTGGATACGACTTGGCTCAATCCCCGATTCTGATTCAGAAAATCAAGGATCTTATTCTGACAGTGACCAGTAGCTTGTAATACGTTTTAATTATTCTAATTCATTTCGTTATGTATATATAAGTAATGTTATCAATGATAAATCACTTTGTTCTTATGTTGTACGTAAACCGACACTGTGTCCGCCGGAATCTGGTATCGCACTCCGAGACAATAATGATTCGACACAGACATCATGAAGTTGGCAACTTGGTAGAGACCGAGGCACCCTGTGCGTGCACGCGGTATTTTTTTAAATAGGGTTGAGGCCGATACACCCTGTGTGTGTACGCGGTAGCCCACCAATTTAAAGTAAATGGACAGAGGCCGATACATCCTGTGTGTGTACGCGGTAGTCCACCAATTTAAAGTAAATGGACAGAGGCCGATACACCCTGTGTGTGTACGCGGTAACCCACCGATTTAAAGTAAATGGACAGAGGCCGATACAACCTGTGTGTTTACGCGGTAACCCACCGATTTAAAGTAAATGGACAGAGGCCGATATATCCTGTGTGTGTACGCGGTAACCCACCGATTTAAAGTAAAAGGACAGAGGCCGATATATCCTGTGTGTGTACGCGGTAACCCACCGATTTAAAGTAAATGGACAGAGGCCGATATATCCTGTGTGTGTACGCGGTAACCCACCGATTTAAAGTAAATGGACAGAGGCCGATACATCCTGTGTGTGTACGCGGTAACCCACCGATTTAAAGTAAATGGACAGAGGCCGATACATCCTGTGTGTGTACGCGGTAACCCACCGATTTAAAGTAAATGGACAGAGGCCGATACATCCTGTGTGTGTACGCAGTAACCCACCGATTTAAAGTAAATGGACAGAGGCCGATACATCCTGTGTGTGTACGCGGTAACCCACCGATTTAAAGTAAATGGACAGAGGCCGATACATCCTGTGTGTGTACGCGGTAACCCACCGATTTAAAGTAAATGGACAGAGGCCGATACATCCTGTGTTTGTACGCGGTAACCCACCGATTTAAAGTAAATGGACAGAGGCCGATACATCCTGTGTGTGTACGCGGTAACCCACCGATTTAAAGTAAATGAACAGAGGCCGATACATCCTGTGTGTGTACGCGGTAACCCACCGATTTAAAGTAAATGGACAGAGGCCGATACATCCTGTTTGTACGCGGTAACCCACCGATTTAAAGTAAATGGACAGAGGCCGATACATCCTGTGTTTGTACGCGGTAACCCACCGATTTAAAGTAAATGGACAGAGGCCGATACAACCTGTGTGTGTACGCGGTAACCCACCGATTTAAAGTAAATGGACAGAGGCCGATACATTCTGTGTGTGTACGCGGTAATCCACCGATTTAAAGTAAATGGACAGAGGCTGATACATCCTGTGTTTGTACGCGGTAACCCACCGATTTAAAGTAAATGGACAGAGGCCGATACATTCTGTGTGTGTACGCGGTAACCCACCGATTTAAAGTAAATGGACAGAGGCTGATACATCCTGTGTGTGTACGCGGTAACCCACCGATTTAAAGTAAATGGACAGAGGCCGATACATCCTGTGTGTACGCGGTAACCCACCGATTTAAAGTAAATGGACAGAGGCCGATACATCCTGTGTGTGTACGCGGTAACCCACCGATTTAAAGTAAATGGACAGAGGCTGATACATCCTGTGTGTGTACGCGGTAACCCACCGATTTAAAGTAAATGGACAGAGGCCGATACATCCTGTGTGTGTACGCGGTAACCCACCGATTTAAAGTAAATGGACAGAGGCCGATACATCCTGTGTTTGTACGCGGTAACCCACCGATTTAAAGTAAATGGACAGAGGCCGATACAACCTGTGTGTGTACGCGGTAACCCACCGATTTAAAGTAAATGGACAGAGGCCGATACATCCTGTGTGTGTACGCGGTAACCCACCGATTTAAAGTAAATGGACAGAGGCCGATACATCCTGTGTGTGTACGCGGTAACCCACCGATTTAAAGTAAATGGACAGAGGCCGATACATCCTGTGTGTGTACGCGGTAACCCACCGATTTAAAGTAAATGGACAGAGGCCGATACATCCTGTGTGTGTACGCGGTAACCCACCGATTTAAAGTAAATGGACAGAGGCCGATACATCCTGTGTGTGTACGCGGTAACCCACCGATTTAAAGTAAATGGACAGAGGCCGATACATCCTGTGTGTGTACGCGGTAACCCACCGATTTAAAGTAAATGGACAGAGGCCGATACATCCTGTGTGTGTACGCGGTAACCCACCGATTTAAAGTAAATGGACAGAGGCCGATACATCCTGTGTGTGTACGCGGTAACCCACCGATTTAAAGTAAATGGACAGAGGCCGATACATCCTGTGTTTGTACGCGGTAACCCACCGATTTAAAGTAAATGGACAGAGGCCGATACATCCTGTGTTTGTACGCGGTAACCCACCGATTTAAAGTAAATGGACAGAGGCCGATACAACCTGTGTGTGTACGCGGTAACCCACCGATTTAAAGTAAATGGAGTTGAGGCCGATACAACCTAAATGTGTTCGCGGTAACCCACCGATTAAAGTAAATGGACAGAGGCCGATACATCCTGTGTGTGTACGCGGTAACCCACCGATTTAAAGTAAATGGACAGAGGCCGATACATCCTGTGTTTGTACGCGGTAACCCAGCGATTTAAAGTAAATGGACAGAGGCCGATACAACCTGTGTGTGTACGCGGTAACCCACCGATTTAAAGTAAATGGACAGAGGCCGATACATCCTGTGTGTGTACGCGGTAACCCACCGATTTAAAGTAAATGGACAGAGGCCGATACATCCTGTGTGTGTACGCGGTAACCCACCGATTTAAAGTAAATGGACAGAGGCCGATACATCCTGTGTGTGTACGCGGTAACCCACCGATTTAAAGTAAATGGACAGAGGCCGATACATCCTGTGTGTGTACGCGGTAACCCACCGATTTAAAGTAAATGGACAGAGGCCGATACATCCCGTGTTTGTACGCGGTAACCCACCGATTTAAAGTAAATGGACAGAGGCCGATACAACCTGTGTGTGTACGCGGTAACCCACCGATTTAAAGTAAATGGACAGAGGCCGATACATCCTGTGTGTGTACGCGGTAACCCACCGATTTAAAGTAAATGGACAGAGGCCGATACATCCTGTGTGTGTACGCGGTAACCCACCGATTTAAAGTAAACGGACAGAGGCCGATACATCCTGTGTGTGTACGCGGTAACCCACCGATTTAAAGTAAATGGACAGAGGCCGATACATCCTGTGTGTGTACGCGGTAACCCACCGATTTAAAGTAAATGGACAGAGGCCGATACATCCTGTGTGTGTACGCGGTAACCCACCGATTTAAAGTAAATGGACAGAGGCCGATACATCCTGTGTTTGTACGCGGTAACCCAGCGATTTAAAGTAAATGGACAGAGGCCGATACAACCTGTGTGTGTACGCGGTAACCCACCGATTTAAAGTAAATGGACAGAGGCCGATACATCCTGTGTGTGTACGCGGTAACCCACCGATTTAAAGTAAATGGACAGAGGCCGATACATCCTGTGTGTGTACGCGGTAACCCACCGATTTAAAGTAAATGGACAGAGGCCGATACATCCTGTGTGTGTACGCGGTAACCCACCGATTTAAAGTAAATGGACAGAGGCCGATACATCCTTGTGTGTACGCGGTAACCCACCGATTTAAAGTAAATGGACAGAGGCCGATACATCCTGTGTTTGTACGCGGTAACCCACCGATTTAAAGTAAATGGACAGAGGCCGATACAACCTGTGTGTGTACGCGGTAACCCACCGATTTAAAGTAAATGGACAGAGGCCGATACATCCTGTGTGTGTACGCGGTAACCCACCGATTTAAAGTAAATGGACAGAGGCCGATACATCCTGTGTGTGTACGCGGTAACCCACCGATTTAAAGTAAACGGACAGAGGCCGATACATCCTGTGTGTGTACGCGGTAACCCACCGATTTAAAGTAAATGGACAGAGGCCTCCTGTGTGTACGCGGTATTTCATTGATTAAATAAGGAGAGAGACCGATGTACCCTATGAGTACACGCAGTAACCCATCAAATAACGAAATCTGTGAACTGAGACCGATGCATCCTGTGTGTACACGCGGTTAGCATCTACAACCGATTCCAAAGTTAAGCATGAGTGTACACCTGTGGTAATACTTCATTTGTCGAACTTATGCTGGGAAATTCTGTGTTTACAAATTGTAATAGTTATATTACAATTTGTAAACACAGAATTTCCCATACACAGAATTCCCCATATGTGAAGGATATTCCGTTAGTGCTCTGATAGTGCCAAAATGTAAATTATACCATATTAAATGCTTTAATATTATGTGTCACAATTGTAATGTATACTACTGTTAAGTTTTCTGATTATAGTTATATCTTAGGCTACATATAAAATTGAATGAGGGCATTCAATTAATAAGTTAGGATGGCCGAATTGACAGTTTATTTGGTAGTAATAACAAGTAATTTTTTTTTCTTAGCAGATGAATTTATTTTACTTTTATTCGTATTAATTGCCAATTGTATTATGGCGAGAACATGTATATTAAACATATTTTCTCAGATAGTTTAAATGAATTCATATTGTATTTAAAATTTATTAAAAAAAAGTGTAAAAACTCACATAACATGATGTCAGACTGCCTGAGGACAGGCAGGAAAATCAGAATGGCCGATTGTTAGATTATTAAGTATTGTTAGGATTACTAAGTATAAATATTTCTTTGTATGACAAGTTTCTAAACGATTAATGCTCATTTTTTTGGATATTCTTTTATCATATACATTATGCTATTTCCTGTATAAAAATAGTTGAGACTCAATTTTAATTCCTAGCATTTAAGAATTATAAAAATAACTTCTTTACTAATAATAAATATTTTACAAGTAATTATATTCACATAATTAGTCACTCAAATAAAAAAAAGTATTTATATTTTAAATGTTATTGTACTAGGGAATTAGCGAGCCAATATGGCGGCATTAGACTGAATAAGTGACGAAGTCTGCTTTGTTAAAATTGATTAAATAATTAAAAAGACATCCAGATCTATTCATTGTTATACAAGTGATCCACTTTTCATCACCAGCGATCAATCTTTTCAAAAATGGTTCGGTTTCATTTCGTTTCAATAGAGAATCGCAAATTAGTACACGATTCATTAGGTTTCTTTCAGTGAGCTCGTGTGGTACATACCCAAATATCGAGCTTTTTTTGTATAGCCAGGCTTTCTCAATGGGTCAAAACTGTTTTGTAGTCAATTCTTATTTTCTCGACTATCTCGTAACTACTAATATGCCGATCTTGCTCCAAGTTTACAAAAATGGCATCGACTTTATCCGTATGAGGGCGACCAGAGCGAGCTACATCTTTGACATCAAAATTACCGGACTGAGAACGCACGAATCAACTTTGTGCTAATCTTACAGACACTGCATTAAGTCCATAAAGTCACCAATTGTTTTCGCGGCTTGTGTCACATTTTTTCCTTTTTGCAATAAAATTTCAGAATATATCAAATTTCTTTGTTAGAATTCACTTACTATAGCGGACAGAAAAAAAATTGAAAAGTAGAGGGAAAGTGTTTTTTTACTTTGTATTTTTACCGACTTCAAAAAGGAGGAGGTATTCAATTCGACTGTATGCTTCTTTTTTTCATATGCGTTACCTCGGAACTTTTCTCTAAGTGAACCGATTTTGATTATTCTTTTTTATCTAAAATCTGGTGCTTCTCGTGTGAATTCATATAAATTAAATTAAGATCTGATCAGTAGTTTTTGCATAGATCGGACCATAAACAATAATCAAAAAAGCTGAAGGTACTCCGGGTTTAACAATGACATCGGGACGTCAGTCACCTCAGTCCCCCGTGACCATGGGTGCTGGAAAGCACCCGAAATGTCGGGAATTAAAAATAAAAATAATTAAAATTAAATTAAACGCGAAAAAATCCGTAAAAGTAGTTTTAATCAATATATTGAAGTCAGTTGTACAAAATTTGTAATTTTACCAATTGTTCTTTTACTTAATATCTCTTTTCTTTGGTTTTATAGGAACAATTTCCCCGACCTATTAAGTATGGTGTATAAGAATGAAAAACGAGCACACAGTCAACCAGATGGTAAGTAGGTGTGCCCCATAGACACTTCACCTATCCTCGACTAAGAATCAAATTACATTGTTGTGAGACGGAGTGAGTAGACCGCCCATTGTACCGCACTTCTTTCTCTCATTTTTTTGTTAATATTTATGTTTTTTTTTGGCGTGCAATAAAGTGTTATCTATCTATCTAACAGTGACCGTGAACAGAGGTTAAATTGTTTCCTACCAAACACTTCAAGGTTAGGCTTTGTTTCCCTCTACTCTTGCATTTTTCACGAACACGTGCGTGGCCATTGCCTCGTCGCAAGCGTGTATTATCCTATATCTTTAAACGAGCAATTCTTGTATATATATATATAATCGGAATCTCGGAAACGGCTCCAATGATTTTCATAAAATTTTGTGTCCAGGGAGTTTCGGGGGCAATAAATCGATCTAGCTAGGATTTATTTTTAGAAAATGTCTTTTTGTCCGTGTTTTCAGGCTATGAAAAACTGCTACAATATAAGAAGGTAAATTTTGATACTTCGACAATGATCGTAATAGCTCAAGTGGATATCGAGCGGTCGCAAAATCGTAATTTCGTCCAGTCTTCGGTGCGATTTTTTTCCTTTTTTTTTTCAAGTTCCCTTCCTTTGTGAGAAAATCTTTTATTTCGAGCCCTTTTTTTAGTATTTTTTAAAAATACCAGTTCAGTTTTTTCTATTATGTCAATAAGATCAAAAAATATTATTCATGAGTATGTAATTTGTATCTAAATGTTATTTAAAAAAGAACCTAGCAAAGCTCGGTCAGCCGGGTACTATAATATAGAACATCGACTCAAATTTACACAAACCGCTTTAAAACATCTAATGATACATATAAATAAAATTAAATGGCCTCAATACATATAAATGACCATGCTTTGTGACATTCCTTGGGAGAGTTGTTCAGCAGTGGACTTGAGAAGGATTGTAATGTTGATGATTGTCCGTCTGTAATATCGAAGTCTGTAATGAGGCGATCGCTCCAAAGCTCTCTAATTTCTAATATTTGTTTTGTATAGTTTTTATTTTAATTTTTGTAACATTGGGTGACAAACGAGCACACAGTCCACCTGATGGTAAGTGGATGCTGTGGCCCATAGACATCCACATTTATCCTCAATTAAAGATCAAAATGCAAATGCGTTGTCACCCCTGAGGACAAAGATAGAATGCTTCAATTCCGGCAAAAAAGGGCTCCGGTTCTCTATACCCACCATACGAAACACAGCAGCATTACGCTGCTATTTCACGCCGGTATTCTGTGAGAGCGTGGTAGCAAACACTAAAACTGTCTTACTGCGTAGAATGTACCTAAAAGAGATATCCCTTGCGTGACCACATTTAATGAAAAGATCTAGCATAATGACATTCTCGAGCTCACTAAGAAGACAAATAGCTCGCTTTATACCAATGGAGAGCCAAGAGACCCATGAACAGCGAGAGGGAATATGCTCAATATGTCTTACGAGATAAAATCGACGAACAAAAAAAGGGTGCAAAGTATGTACTAAATTACTGTGCATACGTATATTACGGGGCATACGGTCAAGATGCCTAGAGTGTTTTTTTATTCTAATTTCTTACGGTTTTGTTTATTATATAGGAGATTATGTGAAGTCGTTTCATATTTTGTTAATTTTTTTTTTGAGAATAATTTGAAGTTGATTTTTTGAGACTGATTTATGAGACTGAATTAAAAAGTTTGATTTTTCTAAAAGCTTATGTTTTATTTAAGGCTAACCTTTTCTCGTTTATAGTCAATTTAAACAATCAGTATGTAATATTTTAGTTTTTTAAGAGCGGCAAAATGCTATACACGCGCCCACTTACGTTCCATGAAAAGGCGCGCCCACTGTAGGGTTAAAGAGCACAGTTTATTTTTATAAAAATATCTTATTAATGAAGAAACTTTCGTTCGTAAGGATTAATATGCCATGCCTTATAATAACGCTCATAAATCCCTTTTTAACAATCAATAATTTTTGTCACAAAATACTTTATTGTGGCTTATGTATAAGAATTAGACATATGGTATCGCAGACTTTTTAGATGGAGTAAAGATCTATATTTCTGTAAAACATTGTATTTACGTATCACTAACCATCACGCCAGGGCATGCAGTTAAAACAGATTGAGAGCGCGAGATTTTCTTCAGACTTGTTTAACAAAAATCTATATTGAAGGCTAGCTGAGAGCTGTAGTCTAATGCTGGATAGTCTATACTATTCCTCACGAATCTGGCTATCATATATAAAGAAATTTTCAAATCGGACCGGTAGTTCCACAGTTTAGCGTGTTTAAACAAACAAACAAAAACGAAAAAAACCAATAACTCTTCATCTTTCTTATATATTAAAACCAATTGATCCTTTAGTCTCGCTATAACTAGAAAACGGCTCCAACGATTTTGATGATTATTTTTTTTTTGTATTTTAGTGGTCTCTGGACGGTTTAAGAACTCAGTTTGGTCCCGATAGGTGGCGCTGTTTTCGGGATCCAGAAATCACCCGTGCGAAGCCGGTGCAGATCGCTAGTATTAGTATAGATATTGAAAAAAAAGCAGCTGTTAGCAGCTAGTTATCCTGTTTTTTTTACATATTTTTGTTTGGATATAGTTTAGAGTGAAATGAAATATTTTTAGTTCTTCGACATAAGAAAAAATATTTTGTAATTCGCAATAAGGTTTCTCTGGTAGAAAACAAAGCACAGTAAATACAATTAAATAATGGAAAACAATACCAGACCCAACGTTAAATAAAGTATGTTCTGTGATGTACTTAAAAAGAACGTTAAAAATTGGAGTCTTCTTTCAGTTTTCTTTGTTTTTTTTTTTTATAGAATTAGTGTGACAAACGAGCACACAAACCACCTGAGGGTAAGTGGATGCAGTGGCCCATAGACATCTAACTTCGATTCAGAATCAAAATGCAGATGCGCTGTGACCCGAGGACTAAGACAGACTGCCTCGATTCCAGTAAAAGGTCTCCAGTTCTCAACACTCACCATACGAAACAGAGCAAGATTAAGCTGCTATTTTACGCTGGTATTCTGTGAGAGCGTGGGCCTTCGCCGGTCTAGCCGACCCATTCATGCTACAACCATAATAAAACTGCAGCATGACTCTACCACGTATAGAAGTGCTTATCAGTATGTTGCCAAGAATCTGTTATACAGACAATGTATCTTAAATTACAACAAATTAATAGGTATTATAGTCTGTTTATTAAGATAGTGTCAGTACACCAGGAGGCGCACTTATTATTTTGCTTTTATTTTATTATTTTTTACTGTTTTTGTTTAAATTATATTTTTCTATTTTAAGAATAAAATAGAATACTATTTTATTCTTATGATTTAAATAAGTATGTAAAAAAATACGAATATAAATAATAAACACAAGTCGGGCAGCAAAGAACCTTTTTCTACGGCGATTCGTTTTAAAAAGCCCAATTCTCCTGCCATGTCATAGCAACCTTTGATGTTGCCGCTGAGCTTTTGGCAACATGCGGCACATACTGAGGCGGCGCAAAATAAAATGACAGTATCTAAGAGAACAGACTATACATGTTTTGTTTCCCAGAGTGTAAGTAAAGTAAAGTAAAGTTACAGCCTATATACGTCCCACTGCTGGGCTCAGGCCTCCCCTCATTTCTGAGAGGGTTTAGGGCGAGGAAGTGTCCGCCGCGCTGCCCAAATGCGTGTTGACGAACTTCACATGTCTTCGAAATATTTTTTTTCTTATTCCTCAGACATGCAGGTTTCCTCACGATGTTTTCCTTCACCGCCGAGCACGTGGTTAATCAGCACTTAAAATTGCAATTAACAATTTCATTGGTGCCGGCGGGGATCGAACCCTGGTTACTCGCGTTCTGTTATATTTACAGCGAGCGTTAACCACTGAGCTACCACGGCTCTCCCCAGAGTGTAAATCAATTTAATATAACACGTAATGAAAATAGTCCTCAAAGGTGTCCATAAAGCTGCAGCCACGTACTATAACTTGTTTGTCACTTTAATTTGAAAAAAAAACCACATGTCAGCCACAATAATCTCCGACTTCTTATGGTCGTGAGTTTTTTTTTTAGAAACTTATTTCACTCGTTTGCTGTACACATGACAAACGATGAAGCCAAACCGTTATTCGGAGTACACGTAAGCGTGAGTGTCGCGTTGTAATCGTGAAGGATGAGTCACGATTAAAAGATATAGTGCTCGCGTGCACCAAGTAATATGTAACTCCGCCAAACAACAGAAAAAAGTTACCGAAATCTATACAATCGATGCAAATAAATAAAATTGAAGCGTCTAATCGTAATGTCAAAATAACAGCTTTTTACTAAATGCACATGAAAGTATATACGATAGTTATAACAAAACAAAAACATTTTTTAAATTTTTGTCTGTCTGTTCGTTTGTATGTTTCGGCTAATCTTTCATACGTGGTAGAGCCATGCTGCAGTTACATTAGTAGTATAGTTGTAGCACGAATAGGTCGGCTCGATCAGGGCAGAACCCCGCTCTCACAGAATACCAGCATAAAATAGCAGCTTATAGGCAACGCCACGAGTCATGGAAGTGCGCAGAACCGTAAAATAGGTGTCGGCACGGTGAGGTGTGAGGTACGGGGAAGCTAAACCATAGCAACGGGCGACGCGCTACTCTCAAGTAGTTTCTGCCTGCGTCCCGTCGCCCGCGCACCTTCTTGTGTCGTCTTGTGTACTATCGATATCGAAAGTGTTAGCAAATACCTGTTATAAAATTTTAAATTTTTGCAATTATTTTTGTACTTTTAAAAATATTGTTCTAATAATATTTTCAAATAGTGTGCAAATATTTATTATTTTATAAATTATTTTGGGACTATTTAAAATAGCTTAATTCGTAGTATATTGTATAAAGTTGTAAATACTTTGTTATTTTCTACAAGATGATTTTTTTTTGCAAATTATTGCATGTAAAATATCCTTATAATTAAAGGCTATCGCATAGTATAGTTTAAACAGCAATTACAAATACCAAAATACAAATATAAAATATTTTATACCTTTAACTAAGTGTACATAAAATGCAGAATATTATTTAGAAGCAGTTAAAACCTAACGATGATATATAAATATATCATTCAGTTTTCGTGGAGACTTTGATGTGTAGTTATAATGTTGACCTTTGACTTTTTACATATTAAAATGCCATAATAAAATTTTCATTTTTCTGTTTGATTGTACATGCGCAGTGGACTCTTTCGTGGCACGACCTATAATACTGTGTGTTTCGTATGGTGAGTGTAGAGAACCGGAGACCCTTTTTAGTGGAAACGAGGCATCTTATTTCTCATGGGTGACACAACGCATCTGCATTTTGATTCTCAATCGAAGGTGTATGTATATGTCATGTAGATGTCTATGAGCCACAGCAACGACTTACCATCAGGTGGACTGTGTGCTCGTTTGTCACTAACTAACTTAGGCTATTCTTATTTTAAAAAAATATTAAGTTCCGCACAAAAAACTTAAAACCCATGAAATTGTGAACAAAATCAAATAGGGAAGTATAATAATCACTAAAAACAATGCGTAAGAAGTTGCGGGCACAGCAGTTAGTAAGACGAGGTAAAAATGAGATGTTGTGAATGATGTGAATGACCTACCCAGTGGACTCAAAACCAGAATAGAATTCCTAAAATGTAAAATTATTTACAACCAATTATTTTGGTCAATCTTCATTTATCCAGGAGAAATCGGCGAACGTGTACCGAAAACTATTCCACTTAAATTTTTTATGCGTTTCTCTTCAAATTTTCCTACTGATTACATAAGTGCATGTTGCCACGTGGCAACTCGTTGCCATATTGTTTAAACTGAAATTGTTTAAACAATTGCAAGGAATTGTTTTAATTATATACGAATGCAATTCTTTTATAAAAAATATAAAAAAAAAAAATTATATATATAATCGGAATTCAACGGCTCCAAGATTTTCATATGTCCAGGGGTTTTTGGGGGCAATAAATCGATCTAGCTAGAATTCATTTTTAGAAAATGTCGTTTTGTCCGTGTTTTCAGGCAATGAAAAACTGCTACAATATAAGAAGGTAAATTTTGACACTATATTAATTATCGTAATAGCTCAAGTGGATGACGCACTGTCGCGAAATCGTAGTTCCCTGGTTCGCGTCTTGTCTTAGATTTGACTTTTTTCCCTTTTTTTTCAAGTTCCCTTCTTTTGTGAGAAAATCTATTATTTCAAACCCTTTTTGTAGCATTTTTTTAAAAATACGAAAATTTTATTGCACTTATGATTTTTCATTCTAATAACCAGTACAGTTTTTTTCTGTTATGTCGGTAAGATCAAAAAATATTCTTCATCAGTATGTAATTTGTATCTAAATCCGGATACTAACTGTTAACGATAAAGTTAATATTATCGGAGTCAAAAGTATCCGAATTTGGGAATCTTTTGACTCGTTAAGAAAAAAAATTTCATTACTGATGCGCCGATTCGTCTGGACTGGACTGAAGATTCTCACACATTTTGTTAAAAAAAAAACAACGAATCGTAGATTGAAGTGAACTGTTAGGTCAGGTCAAGTGTCACATACGTAGTTTACTATTTTACACGTCATTGATCAAATGACATCAACACATCAACACGGTATATGGATATTTTAACAACAAATGAAGTCCAAAGAGAGTGTACAATATTTTTCTTGACATTTATATATATATAAATAGGCATGAGTGTGTATATCTCACTTGTGTGTATGTATCACTCCCTCATGCCTATTACCCGGACGGATAGGCGGAGACTACGGACTTCCGTTTGGCACGATCCTGACATACCTCTCTCGCCACCTTTACATCCATATATCTATGCATAATCCATTATATATCCATATATCCAAATCTAACTAAATAAAAAATAAAAACAGGATTTTTGTAACCATTATGGCCGCCCTGAACTAAACTAAAGTATTTTGACACAATACGCAATTTACTTTATAACTACTTTTGCGACTGAGCTAATGAACGGACACTTTATCGTCCAAACATCGGAAAAACTGCATATTTATCTATGTGCGTTTTTCTTTTCGGCAAATCTGAACTTTTAGAATGATTACTTATCGTTGCACACGGTGAATTTTTTGAATGAGACATTTTAATTTTATTCTGAAAAAAGTCATAAACTTTATGAACTTACAACGCATACGCTTCAAAACCCCCCCAAAAAAAAGCATACATTAATTCATTCATAGTCAAATTATAATTTAAACGCAGGTCCCCATCAAGGGTGATTCGGGGCGTAACATCAAACCTCTGAAAATCGGTACGTTCCACGCAAATCGGAACACCTGGCTACACTAGTGTTTTTACTATGTTATTAGCAGCAAGTAGTTAAACTACTAGCAATTTGTGTAATGTATTGGGTCTTTACATATAAAATTAGCGTTTTGTGGTACTGACGTCACTTTGATCTGAAATATCTCCTCTTTGGTTAAGAATTCCAAATTAAAATTTATAGATTCATTTCGCTGGTAAATTTGAATTTTAAAAACAGGCATTCATTTGTTTTTTCTCATTATTTTTTTCGTTCGCGTCGCTTATTACCGCACAATGGAAACCATGAAATATCGGTTTATTTAAGAGTACGAGTTCTAGCGTGACAACAGTGCTGCAGAAACAGCTCGAAGGATTAATGATGTGTAAGGCGCTGGTGTCACAAAAGAAAGCAAGCTGGTGCCGAAATTTCGACCTTCAGAACCAACCCCATGGACGGCCGGAGACCAAAGTGGAAAATGAAGAATTAAAGGCTATTGTGGAAGCGGATCCATCACAAAGCACTTCAGAGATAGCTACAGGCTTTGGGGAAAGTGATAAAACTGTATTAACCCACTTGGAGCAAATCGGGAAAGGAAAAAAACTTAACGATGAGTACCTCATGAATTAAGTGAATCGAACTTGCAAGCACGCGTCGACTGCTGTTACTTTGCTCAACCGACACAAAAATGAAGGGATTTTAAATCCAATCATTACTTGTGATGAAAAATGGATACTGTACGATAATCGTAAGCGCTCGTCGCAATGGCTGAACCGTGGAGACCCAGCCAAATCCTGCCCTAAACGAAAATTGACTCAGAAAAAATTACTTGTGAGTGTTTAGTGGACTAGCACCGATGTCGTTCACTACAGCTTTCTAAAATATGGCCAAACCATTACGGTGGATATCTATTGCCAGCAACTACAAACCATGAAGGAAGAACTAGCTGCTAACAACCGAGATTGGTCAGTCGCTCTAGGCCACTGCTGCTTCACGACCACGCAAGACCACACACTGCACAACAAACAACCACTAAGCTAGATGAGCTACAATTGGAATGTCCGCGACATGCACCGTACTCCCTGGACTTTGCTCCAACAGATTACCATTTTTTCCGGAATTTGGACAACTTCTTACAAAGAAAAAAAATTCGACTCCGATGCGGCAGTCCAAAGGTTTTTTTTTTGTAAAGGGATCAATGAACTACCTATGAGATGGCAAAAGTGCATAGATAACAACGGTGCATACTTTGATTAATTAAATATATTTTACAAAAAAAAATTAAATCCTCCCGTACAAAACGCCAATTTCACTAAGGACCTATTATTTACAGGCCACTTTGTAATTTCCAGTTGAGTTTATTTTACTTTTACTTTCGATTATTGAGTTTATTGTTGTGTATTGTTATTTGTTGTTTGTTTAAAATACCGAAGCGAAAAAAAATTGTGTAGGGGAGGCAAGGGGGGGGGGGGGTCGGTGTCATTCGCATAATATTACCAGTTTCTAATGTAGTACATGAATCGTAAGCTACTTAAATTTAGTATACATGAATAGGACGATATTACTAAATACACATACTAAAATAAGCTAGTAAGTAGTTGTTATTTTCAGTGTTATTTTCTATCTTGAAAACGCATGCAGGTTACGTTCTTAGTGACCTGTCATCCGCATCACGCTACAACGCTAAGACTACCTGTGCTATAGTTTAACTCAATTTTACTCCCAATACATTTTATGTCTTCTTTTATTTAAATTTAGAACATAATTATAAAATTGAAATTTATAAAAAAAAGTGGTCAGGAATTTTTTAGTTGTTCAATGTTATTAAAGATATCCCTATACCGCGTGAATTATTATTATTATCGTTATTAGATATCGGCGTTATCGTTTCTTCAGAGAGGTGTAAGACAGGGTGATGTTATATCCCCGAAACTCTTCACCGCTGCGTTGGAAGACGTTTTCAAGCTACTGGACTGGAAAGGATACGGTATTAACATCAATGGCGAGTACATCACTCACCTTCGATTTGCCGACGATATAGTCATTATGGCAGAATCGCTGGAGGACTTAAGCATTATGCTCAATGACCTCAATAGTGCCTCCCAACGGATAGGTCTTAAGATGAACATGGACAAAACAAAGATCATGTTTAATGTCCATGTCACACCTATGCCGGTAGTTGTTGGGAGCACTATCCTCGAAGTTGTTGACGAGTACGTTTACCTGGGACAAATAGTCCGACTAGGTAAGTCCAACTTCGACCGAGAGGTCAATCGACGGATTCAACTCGGCTGGGCAGCGTTCGGGAAATTACGACATATCTTTTCGTCAGGTATACCTCAATCTCTAAAAACTAGATTGTACAACCAGTGCGTGTTACCAGTGATGACTTACGGATCTGAGACGTGGTCCTTCACTGCTGGCCGTATGAGGACGCTTAAGGTCGCTCAACGAGCTATGGAGAGGGCTATGCTCGGAGTTTCTCTGCGTGATAGACTCAGAAATGAGGATATCCGCAGTAAAACCAGAGTGACCGACATAGCCCAACGGATTAGTAAGCTGAAGTGGCAATGGGCCGGCCATATAGATCGAAGAACCGATAACCGATGGGGAAGAAAGGTTCTCGAGTGGCAGCCTCGTACCGGTAGGCGTAGTGTAGGGCGACCCCCACTAGATGGAGTGACGACCTGGTAAGACATGCAGGAAGTCGATGGATGCAGGTGGCTCAGGACCGTGCTTTGTGGCATTACTTGGGGGAGGCCTATGTTCAGCAGTGGACTTGTGAAGGGCTGTAATGATGAATGATGATGATGAAGTTATCGTTTCTTTAACGCAATGCAACCAGTAACACTTCTTTTAAGAAACCTGTTGCGACAATAAGTTTCTTCTGCAACAGGTTTCTAATTATCACGTAATATTAATTCGTTGTTTACGAACTATCAGTTATAGTTTTGTATAGTTGTTGTTACTATGTAGCTAGCTACCCATTAAGTAATGATATTAAAGTGATGAAAGATGTTAATTTATTTGTGGAGAATAAAAGTTAACGTTTTCGGTTGAAAGTCGAGTCCCTAATCGACACCGTTGAGTAATATAATTGTAAAAATAAAAAAAAATATCGACGTCCAGGTAGAAGTGCTAACGCATTCAGCAACTGGCGCAACCTATTGTGCAAAAAACGTTTAATAATTGGACGTTCCTGGAACAACCTAATGAGCCATTTGTCATAACAGGTTACATTTTTATTTTCGGTGCAACGAGTTGCTATAACAGTTTGCGAAAAAAACGATTCATCTCTAGTGTTTATTATAACAGCTATGATATTTTATTGTGTATTGCAAGTGTGAGTGTAAAATTTTGGTTTGAACAAACAAACAAAACCAAATAAAAGTGGACTTGTGTGTACTACTTTTTACTCCATAGAAAATAGTACTATATTTTCTATGGAGTAAGAAGTAGGCCGTACTGCTTCAGTTGTGTGTTTGGTTGAGGTTTGCTAATGTTTCAATTATAAAGTAAGCGTGACAAACGAGCACACGGTTTAACTGGTGGTAAGTGAATGTTGTGTGTCATAGATATCAACAAAAACAGATGCGTTGTCGCGTCTGAGGACTAAGGTGGAACTGGAATGCCGTTTCAGTAAAAAGGGTCCCCGGTTCCCTAAACTCACCATACGAAACACGGCAGCATTGAGCTGCTATCTCACGCCGGTATTCTGCACGAGCGTGGCCCTACCCCGAGCGAGTCAACTCGTTCGTGCGTGACTTTAGCACGTCCTCAAAATATAAAATTTCTCAATTATGCAAGTTTCATAACACGATGTTTTCCTTCACCGCCTAGCACCTGGTAAATGACCACTTAAAACTGCGATTAGCAATTTCATTGCTCGCGTACTGTGAAATTTACGGCAAGCGATTACAGCTATAACGGCTTTCTAGCTATACATCCTGTATATATAGCTAGAAAGCCGTTGATTGTGTTGTGTGAGTAATTTTAACTACAATTAAAAAGTAATGTAAATCTAGCAACGTAACAATGTCTTAACTTAACTGTGATGTAACGTCCCTATGAGTGTAGAATACCAAAGATAAAACACTAAATAAATGAGGATAACAAAAAAAACTATTCGTTCAACTGAAATAAGATGGAACGTAGATAATGATTTCTTAAATTTACGCGAACACTACACATTAAATAAAACCACTTATATGGATTTTATCGCGTTTAATTAACTTATTAAATTAATATTCGAAAACTGAAGGTAGCCGGGCTAACTATGAAATTGGGACGTCAAACATCTCAGCCCCCCCGTGACCATGGGTGCTGAAAAGCACCCGCAACGTCGGGAATTAAAAATAAGTTAAAAAAACCATGTATGCAGTTCACACACGGTAGAAGTAAAACCTTCAGATGAAATGAAATATAAAGAAAAACATTTCACAGCAAATTATTTATTTAATTTGATAATTTTCAACCACAAGTGCGGCATAAAATATAAGATTAAAGTTTAATTATATAGCAAATCAATGTAACCATCCGTATTCTTAGACATTTAGAGCCTAAATTTTAATGTATTAAAATCAAAAATATATATTTTTTACGACTGAAATTGCAATTGTAAAAATAATATATATAAAACAAAAATTGATTGACTCTCAAGGTGGTCCGTAAAATAGGCACTAGATGGCCTAAACACGATTAATTTAATATAAATCGGTAAGATATGAAAACCTAATATGATTTAATCTTATTCTCTCGTAGGCCTATCCTTTATACTTATACATTTGTCTCTTTTTAGTGTCGCTTTTTCGTTTCATTGATTTTCAAATCACAACGATGCTAAAGAAGTTTTCACTTCAATATATTAATTAAACGCGATAAAATCCATATAAGTGGTTTTATACAATGGAATGTAGATGTCTATGGCTCACAGCATCCATTTAACATCAGGTGAACTTGAGTGTGCTCGCTTGTCGCCCTTACTCTACAAAAAATGGCTATGCGTCGTCAACTCTGAGGACTAAGATGAAATACCTCACAGCCTGCAAGTATACTGAACCTACGTCTTTTAGACCGGAACACTGCTATTTCGTGACAGACATAGCTAAAAAGACGGCACCTACAATGGCTACTAGTAGTATCATGATTGTAATTCCTTAACAATAACCCAAAAAAACACAATAAGTTAATGTTAATGTCCTAGCAGATTTATTTCTAGACACTTACGAGTCTCGACTCTTGCGACATATGATTGAGATAAACCACGCCGGGAATACACAGTTGTTAATTTGAAATTTTCGCTTTCGTGATTTGAATATATTGTTCGGTTATGAAAGTTCACATTTAAGGTGTTTACACACTAGTGATTAAAACACGCGACTTCAATTCGATCATAGACATAGAGAGAATGGACTGAGCGTTAGCGACTGTGCTGCCAATACCTGTCTCTATGACATGATTGTTCTTGCTGTTGTACATGCAGCACAGAACGATACACTCCTGATCGCCAGCGCCGTGGAAACCAATCAGAATTCTTGAAAGAGACAACTACTGTCCGCACATTCGCTCTCTCTTTCGCACTATTCGGTCTGTATTCACTGCACAACTGAATACGGAACGCACAGTCCATTCTCTCCAAGTCTTTGAATTCGATTCACAGATGGCAGAAAATACAAGGCTCGAGAATTTCACAGACACGTGATGAGCAGCAACACTGCTGCATTGCTGTAGCATAATGCTAAGTCAATAGTATTTTCGTTCTTGCAATCCAATTAATTACTTTAATTTATTTATTCATTACAGCCTGTCCAAAATCCACAGCTGAACATAGACCTCCCCCATGGATAGCTTCATAAGGGGAATTTTAACCGGAGTGACCACGCTTGGCAAACGAGTAGGCACACGCAGATTTTTTTATAATTTCGAGTTGTTATCAAGTAATTGCTGCTTATTTCCTGTTTCTGTTTCCCTCTGTCGCCTCTCACTAAACCCACAGCACGACATAAGGTAGTTGATAATTTTATTTAGAACAATTGTCTAAATTACAATATCAAGGACCAAAATCATTTTATAAAATAAACTTCTTTCAATTAAAACAATTTTCATACGTGCATAATTATTTTAATTTTTTTTATAAGATAAGGGGGACACAGTCCACCCGATGGTAAGTGAATGCTGTGGCCCATAGACATCTACATACATTTAACCTCAATTAAGAATCAAAATGCAGATGCGTGGTTACCCTTAAGGACTAAAATGGAATGCCTCGTTTCCAGTAAAACGGGTCTCCGGATCTCTACACTCACGATACGAAACACAGCAGTATTAAGCTGCTATTTTGTTTTACGCTGGTATTCTATGAGAGCGTGGTCCTGCCCCGGTCTAGCCGACCCGTTCATGCTACAACCATAATATAGCTGCATCGTGGCTCTACCACGTAATTACAAAGTCAAAGAACGAAGTTTGACTTATAAAGTGATTATTTATAATTTGGTTTCTCTTCTAAAATAATATTTATTTTTGTGTTCCATATTGTATTTATAATTAAACTTATTCAAAATTAAATAACGTTTGACCTTATACCAACATGTCATCGTTACGTAAAAATTATCGCTGTTATTTTGAGGTTTTCGCGGGCGTTATCCTTGTCCCGCATTACTTTTATTATGCCAGTTCATTTTTAACCAACGTGGATCATAGCTTCATTCAGTAGTAATAACAAATTAATAATTAAATTAAATGTAAATCATAATATAATATGTATTACTTCAACTTAACATTAAAAGTTTGATTGTCAACAGTATTTTTAAATTTCGTATTGTTTATAATGAGGTTAGTCTGATTGAAGAAGAAAAAACGAAAGGAACTCTTTTTGTCGTTTTTATAACCAGTTTTTGATGAACCAGGTTTTGATATCGTTTAAAATAATGAAAACGAAAAGAACCAAATATAATTGAAAGCTACTATATACTTTATTCAAATACATCCTCGCCGGTACCAAAGAAATTATTAATTGCATTTTTAAGTGCTGATTTACCACGTGGTCGACAGTGAAATAAATCATGAGAAAACCGTACCCTGGAGTGGGACGTATATAAAGGCTGAACTGTAAGTGTACTTAATTTTTATAAACACCTTACACTTCGCCTAGCGGTACGAGGCTGCTACTCGATTGCCACTCTTTCCCCATCGGCTGTCGGTTCGCAGAGGTAAATGGCCGGCCCATTGCCACTTCAGCTTACTAACCCTTTGGGCTTTGTCGGTTTCTCTGGTTCTACGGCTGATATCCACATTTCTAAGTTTATCACGCAGAGAAACCCCGAGCATCACCCTCTCCGTAGTTCCATAGCCCTTCAATAACAGAATGAATATTTTCAGATTGTTATTCTAGTGTCCCATATGGAAATCAGCAAATCGTTTAACTGATGGAATCTCTCGGTGTCTACATCTGTCTGCCTCAAAGTCACTGAGGTTTTTTTCCGAGTGCTGCACGTACGTGATTAAAAATTTTCAACTGCCGGCAAATAACAATGCTTGAACTGTTGCGTTTCGGTCGGTAGTGTATAGAAAGCCATTACAGGTTGTGAGGTATTCCAATTTATACCTCAGATTCAGTGACAACGCATTTGTAGATTTTTGAAGTAAAACTTCTTTACGCACGCTTGACTTTGGGAGTAAGCTGGCGAACGCGTGACCAAAGCGTTACGAAAAGTGTGATCAGGAGAGGCGAACGGGTTAAGTTGAGGATATAAGCGAGAGAGAGCAGTGCGTGCGCACATTTTCTTTCTCTCTTTCTCTCATTGTCAGTTATTTTTCGTAAATTTATTTCCTTTTGAATAATTTTCTGAATTAATATTTAGTTCAATACATTATAATATATGCTACGTTTAAAGTGGATAAAAATTATAAATATGTGTAGAAAAATTATATATATGTACATAAATGTATATACTATACTTATATGCATATACTTATAGAATACAAACACACACACCATATATATATAAAAATATATACATATATACATATATACAGAATGGGTCCCACATATATGCAATAAATGAAACCATATACTTGTTATCGCCTTTGCTGACGATATACAAAAAATGAACGTAATCGGTCCAGTAATTAGGTCAAAAAGTAGAGTATTAATTTTAAGCAAATTTGAACACTCTATAGAATTGGGTCACTAAGTCAATGATTCAATGAACTAGAATCCTTGAACATTAAAAAGCGACGTTGCCACGCAGTGCAAACTATTGGTATTGCGACATATCGACAGCGGTGTCTTTTGTCGGCGTGCCACCCGCGTGCAACGTTGTCACTCTTCCAAGGGGTCAAGGTACGTTGTCTAAACAGAGTGTTCACTTTTACTGAATTTATTTTAGTATTTATTTTGTTTGAAAATTTCACTTTTTTATTTTACGGGTTTTAATTTAATATTTAATTTTTCTACACTTCTACGGACTAGTATTACTTGTGGTTTCATTTATTGCATATATGTGGGACCCATTCTGTATACACGGATGGAGATAAAAAGTTTTACTTCAGTCGTTTGGTCATAAGCACACTCGTTTTTTTTTTGTATAAAGTAAGCTGCAGGTAGACTGCAGATGTCACAAGCTAGGACACAAGCTAGTAGTACAAGTTACTCTAGTCAGTAATTCATTCTTGGGGCGATGTATACGCTTTTACAACAAAATCCCAGAAAACATACAAAATTTGACCTACAGAAAGTTCAAAAACTTTAATAAACTAAGTTTGTATACAATGTGTTATTATAAGATTAAGGAATGTACGGATGATAATATCCCCTAGGAAGAGTGATCGCTACAAAGCTATTTCTAATTTGTTTTGTGTTGTTAATTGTAACATACATGATTGTTAGCTGTTATTTAAAAAAATAGTCCCGCTGGGATTCGTGCTGGTTCTTCCCAGGACAGAGGTTTTTTTTCGAACCAGTGGTAATTTAAAAAAGTGACTTTCAATAAGTCTTATATATAATCTATATTGAGTAAAAAAGTTGTTTCTGTTTCACTTAACATCAGATGTAGGTACTGTAAGTTAGTTTTTCAGCAAAAAATAAAATACGTTGGACCTATTTTTAATTTGATTCTCTACCGACACAATAAAGAAAAAATTGTTAAACTATACATATTGATATAGGAGGTCATCAGAGAAACAGCTTGTATAAAATAGTATTTTTTATGAAACTTTTAACTTAAAAACCCGTATGAAGTTTCATAAAATTAAACTAGCATCAACACATTAGTGAAACAGCACCCTTGCGGACAGATCAGCCGCCGTCAGTTTACGTGGTTCGTTTATGGTGTTCATTTTATACACGCTGTCATAATATTACTATGCAGATCATAAATGAATAATTTACGAATATTTTGTGAGGGCTCACGTTAGATTTCTCCTAGGCAGCAATAGCCTGGCTTGATAATACGTACTTTATAAAAAGCGGTTTTAAGAAATTCCAAATAATGAGATAGTAAATATTGAATGATATCTGAGAATGATAATATCTCTAAATACATTTATTTACATACGTGAATGTGATAAACACGAGCACAATCCACCTGATAGTAAAAATGTGTATGTGTGTTTAAATTAAAAAGTAGTTTTGACTAAAGACGCTCAAAACTACTTTTTACTGGTATACTCGTATGATAAGACTATTTGCGTCTATAAAACATTACACAAA
Organism: Parnassius apollo; assembly: GCA_907164705.1. Lineage (NCBI taxonomy): Eukaryota > Metazoa > Arthropoda > Insecta > Lepidoptera > Papilionidae > Parnassius > Parnassius apollo. The sequence goes on from CAJQZP010001697.1 coordinate 308,143, forward strand.
TCTTGGATTATCAGTGACAGTACGATACAGGGTACAGCTGGGGTGGCTAGGGCCACACTAAAGCCGCGTATATTATGATTATATAAAACTCATAACCTGTCAAAACCACTTTTAGACTACGAAAATCAGTCAAAACTGTTTTTGACTAAGGGCGTCGGTCAAAAACATTTTTGCCTGATTCTCACAGTCAAAAGTGGTTTTGACCGGTTATGGGTTTTGACTGTAACACATTAATGGTATATCACTAACTGTGTACATACAGCGTTTCTCTACCGTACACAAAATAAATCATTAACATACATGTAGTAGTTTTTACTTTTGTTTTAGTAATAATTACACATGATTTAGATTAAAGACTATCCACTAAGCGAAGGTCGTTAGAGTGTAGAAAACTGCCTACAAAATACTTTTACATTTCCGCTTATGTTATACATGGTGTCGTAATTAACAGAAAATAATATAATATTTGATTACATCATAGCTTTTATAAATTTTGACGTAAGAACAAAATTAATTATTTTATTTACTTTATCGAATTAGCAACAAGCGAGATTTTTATATATGTTACAAATACGTAAGCCTGTATAATGGTTTGCATAAAACAACGTCTCTATCGATAAATGATTAACCGAAACAAATGAAAAATCATTAAAGCGACAGTAGTTGAAAGTTTAGTAAGAAATCAACTCAACTCTTCGAATACTATCGTAAAACCATCAATAACGTTTATAGAGCACTACTTAATATAATTAACACTACCCAACCAACCATCCATAATAGCTAATCAAAGTCCACTGCTGAACATAGGCCTCCTCGTAATGTCATTGCAGTCAGTGTCAACGGACACTATAGTACAGTGAAAATAGAATTTAACTTTGCACTGAATTTTGACAAAACGTTTATTTTTACTGGCCTACTAGCCATCTGAGCAAGACAATTTTATAGTATTGACGGCTATTGTATTTAACTGCTCCGTGGCGCAGTGGCTTAGCAATGAGTTACAGCGCTAGGGCCGCGAGGTTCGAATCCTGCACAGCAAGTATTTGTATGGCCTACAAGTAATTGTAGCGGGTCTGGATGTTTGTCCTTGTGAAATTTATGTTTGTAAACTGCCTTCACGATACACGAGAAAATCCTAGTGTGGAGGTAATGTTGTTAAAAAAAGGAAAAAAAATAGTGCACGAGTGTGCGCCGCAAGCACAGGTGCACTATCTATTCCCGCATTCTCATAGACCGATAACACGTCAATTCAACACAGCCGGCGAAAGATCAGGCACAGAATCAACGGTTTTTCGTACTTTCTAAGAGACGGGGGTGAATAACCGCCAACATTGTGTTTTTTTTTGTAAAATAACGGTGACAAGCCAGCACACAGTCTACCTGATGGTAAGTGGATCCTGTGGCCCATAGATATCTACATTTAACCTCGATTAAGAATAAAAACGCAAATGCGTTGTCAACCCTGAAGACTAAGTGGAATACCTCGTCTCCAGTAAAAACAGGTCCCCGGATCTCTACACTCACCATACGAAAAACAGCAGTATTAAGCTGCTATTTTACGCTGGTGTTCTGTGAGAGCGTGGTCCTTTCCCGATCGAGGCGACACATTCGTGCTGCAACCATAACATAGCTGCAGCGCGGCTCTACCACGTATAAAGCAGATTTCAGGCAGACATCTCCATAGATTGTCTCATGGAAATACATGCAATAATCGGGTTGGCAAGCGCAGTTTTTTTATTTAATTTTCTAGTTGTAATTAGGAAGAAGCTGCTGCTTATCCCTGGTTTGTTTCACCTTGTCACCTCTTACGTTATGGGGTAGGCAGTGGGTATTTTTATACCACCACTATACGACCACTATCGTCTTTCACTACGTGACTATCGTCGGCGACTCTTTCCGATCGGCTTGACTCACTGACACTGCGAGGCGAAGAGATGTTTCATCTCTTTGCTTATTTTATCGCATTTACGAGGGGGAGTGCTCGAAAAATAGTTCGAAATAATTCCAGCCGCACAATTTCACCATCGCACATCGCGACAAAACACGCGGTACCATCCATACCATCTGGATGACTGGCGGTACACCACAGTGCGATTTAAAAGAAGCTTTCTTCCGCGGACAACTTCCTTGTGGAATCGACTCCCACCAGAGTTTTTTCCGTTCCGATACGACTTAGGGGCCTTCAAGGCAAGAGCCTATTCCTTTTTAAAAGGCCAACAACGCATCTGCAATTTCCCTGGTGTTGCAGTTGTTTGTAGGCGGCGGTAATCACTTACCATCAGGTGAGCCGCATGCTCGTTTGCCCCCTCCTACAAAAAAATATACGATCAGGACACGTGTTTACTCTTTTGAGGATAAAAACACAAACCTGTGTGTCAAGGTGTGTATTGCGTATTACTTACACTTTTCCTTGTGGCGACGTGCTAAACCCAACAACAAGGACTCGGTAAAAACGCTCTGGGTCGCCGATTCGATTATGTTTATACTTTACCTTGATAGTAACATATTTCTGAAACATACGTTCACTTTAGCTGTTTCACAGCTTCAAATCAAATAGTTTACTTGTGATTCACAGGTTACAAAAAGTCTTAATTAAATAAAAATAACGTTCAGTCTGTGATCAGAATCATGGGCACACAAATGTCAAATACCGTTTGTAGTTCATAGATTACGTATCACTGATATAATCTTCTACGTGACATGATGAGGCAATTTGATTTGCGCCATTTTGGCGCTCACAGCAGAAGTGCACGTCCCCGGAACTAATAATAATATGGATAAGACAGTGTGACAAAATATATCGATAAAAATTCTATACCCTACCTATACCTAAATAAATAGAATGGACTCTACCGTGTACTACTAGCTTGAGTCTGTTCCTGGTATTTACAGAATGAATATCACTTATTTTTGCAAAACTACTTTTATTTTTGTGTACGTACATTACATTTTCATAAATGTATTGAGAGGCCAGAGTTAATATATTAATTTCCTTAAATTTATGTCTCAGTGACTCTTTTGGTTTTAAATTATATATTGCTCTAATGGCCCTCTTCTGTAAAATAAATATAATTTCAGTGTCAGTCGCGGGTCCCCATAGCAAAATACCATAAGACATAATGCTATGGAAATAACTAAAGTAAATTATTCTAGCTGTTCCAACACTGGTAAGAATTCTAATCTTTTTCACAGCATATGCTGCAGAACTAAGTCTGCTAGCTAGTTTTGATATATGGGGGAGCCATTGAAGCTTTGCGTCCAGTGTGATTCCAAGAAAAATGGTGGTATCAACAAGACTCAGTCCCCCCCCCCCCCCCATTTAAAATTACATTAGTATTGACTTGTTTAAAATTAGGAGTTACGAATTTCATACATATAGTTTTAGTTCCATTCAAATACAAATTATTAACATTAAACCAATTGACTAACTTAGCTATAGCATTATTTACTTCGCCGTAATTTAATAACTGTCGTTTTAATTTGAAATTTAATGAAGTATTACTTACGGAAAGAAGAAATAAAAAAAAACATTCGAAATAATAATCTGATACTTTTACACTTACTGGTACTGGTACTACCAGAAAATATTGTCGGAGTACTGCACTTTGAAAGTGGTGCAGATGTAATGTCCAATAAAACAGTCGTCTGTGAAGTTAGTGTTACGAACAAGTATGGTCATTTTGTTTCGGACGCCAATTCACAATATTTATGATTTTAAGCCATAATTGTAGTCTTGATTCAGTTGGAAACCTGTTAATTAATAAGCATTTGATAATCATCTGTTATTGGCGACTTTGTTTGTTAACATATATTCGTAGGAAAGAACATCGATAAGTATTATAGACAAGGAACTAGACAACCCTATTGAATTTTATTGTTTATCAAAACTCAGTAATATACAGACAAACATGTTGGTATATACGATATTAAGATATATACAAATTTTTAAGTACTTATATTATCAAATAGTTTTAATTTGTTTAATATTTGCTGCAAATTCACTTACTTGTGAAATGTTATACCACTTCCCACTTGGTAACGAGTTTGACAGATTACGCACACTCTCATTATTAACAAAAACAATTCTTATTATGTAACTAATATTATACACAATCAAACAACATAAAATACTTTCGTTTTTAGTTTAAAAGTTCAAATACAGACTTATTAAATAAGACAATATAAATAAGACAACAGACTGGTATATTATGTCAATTTTATTTTTCAAGACATCCTTTAGCGGCGCTTCAAATTGGTACAGTTATTTTGTATGGTATAGCCAGACCAGCATACTTGTATATATAGAGGTCAGTGTTACGTATTCATAATAATAGATTAAATTATTCATCTTAAATATTATTAAGTCAAATGTCTTTGTTTTATAGAATCGGGGTGACAAGTGAGCACACAATGCACCTGATGGTAAATGGATATTATGGAAAATGTCATAGACATCTTCATCTGACCACAATTAAGAATTAAAATACGGATGCGTTTTCACCGCTGAGAAGTACGATGGAATGCCTCGTTCCAGTAAAATGGGTCTCCGGTTCCCCACACTCACCATGCGAAACACACTAGTAATAGAGTTGCTATTTTACGCTGGTATTCGAGCGCGGGCCTGCCCCGGTCGCATCAACCCGTTTGTGCTAAAACCATTTTTTTAAAGATGAGAGAACAAACAAGCATGCGGCTAACTTGATGGTTAATATGGCATTATACATATAAAAATAGGAACGTGAAGAACAATGTTCAATTTCCATAAGTTTTTATGGAATTTGCCGGCCGTAGAAAGAAGCTCTCAAGTCATCCTACGTCATATAGTCTGTAACTGTAATGCTGCGAGATTTTCTGAGAAATATCTCCTGCCAGCAAAAATAATACACTCCTTTTGGGCTCCGCGTATAAAACGTTAAATGCAATACAATAAAAAACGCATTGTGAAAGAGTTGTCTGCGTGCTGGTCACGCCTACTACGTTTCATTTAATTAATTGGGTTTACTTGACAAGTCCGCTGGTTGTTCGGTGGACTTCTTCAACCGTGTACGTTTTTTTTTGATGTACGACCGACGTGTGAACATTTAATACTCTTCGTTACTGTGTAAATAGCCGCGTAAGCATTGACTATATATCTTGCAGAGAATCGTGCGGCAGCCCGCTGTGTAAACACGCAATGAACGAAAACACAAACTTGATTAAAATTTTAATGAAACTAATTTTTACTTCATATTAACTTATTTTAAATTCTTGACGTTTCGAGTATTATACAGCGCCCTTGATCATGGGGGGACTGAGCATCCACTTACCATCAGGTGGACTGTGTTTTGGTTTGTCACCTATTCTATAAAAAAATGAGAAAGTCCAATTGTGGAGAAGGTGAATATTTTATAAAAAGTTATATTAAAAAGTCTTATTTCTAAACGATGATAACGGAAGACGAAACGCCTTGTTATCAATAAAAAGGGAGTTCTTAACACCCAATACATGTGAGATTAAACAGCATAGCGTCAAATTTTGGAAATATCGTTTCATAGAAAATTTACGTGAAAATGCATATGATATGGATGCACGGACAAGACGGGGAAGTGGCATGAACGGGACGGGGTAAATATCGTCGCCGACGATACCCTGTCACGCCACGAGCACGCCACGACCCGTCCATGGTTCCGCAGCGTATGCACTGTCGCTCCGCTTAATTCCTCAAATGAAAAACCCATCTTTGACGACATGAGGGATAAGTCGCTCGCGTCCGTAGGCTTCGACTACCTCATCCTAGGCCCACCCTACACGTTTCCCCCGGGTGGTGCTAAAAGAGCGACAAAGCCGAAAGAACAGACTCGGCTACTCGCCGTGTGGTAGCGGCGTAAAATATACCACCCCCTTGTTTTCGCACCATGAGGCAAAGAAAAAAATAAAATGGCCCCGAGTTCCCGGCGCCCCTTTAATGGGGCAGGGGTGCGAAGAATCTCCAGGAGGAAAACCGGCGACGAGGTTCGCCACCCGTCACGTTCTGTCTCTCGGAGGGGCGAAAAGAGGATTGCGGAGGCCCGTCTAGCTATGCTGAATGTATGTGGAGCAATGAATGATAAGATGGATGAAGTATGCGATATGATGTATGATAGAGGAATAGATGTGTTATGTGTAAATGAGACGAAGCGGAAGGGAAAGGATGTCACTACACATGGCGTATATACCGCGTACTGGTCCGGTGTAGACGAGACCGAGCGAGCATGCCAGGGAGTCGGTATCATCCTTTCAGAAAGAATGGGTCAATGTGTGAAAGAGTATGAATGTGTAAGCCCGAGACTGCTATGGATACGAATAAAAGTGGGCCTAAAGAAGTTGTTTGTTCTAGGGGTCTACGCCCCAGACATGTCTAAGCCCACTTATATCCGAGAGCAGTTTTGGGAGATGGTAAGGATGGTGTTAATGAAATGTAAGGAAAATTAAAATATTGTTATGTTAGGAGATTTTAATGGAAGGGTTGGGGTGAGGAGGCTTGGCTATGAAAGGATACTGGGAACGTTTGGTGATGAAAGTATTGAGAATGGTGAAAGCTTCCTCACCGTATGTGTGGAAAGGAATCTTTTTGTGACCAACACTTTCACATTTCGTCATAAGATACATTCACATGTACAACTTGGGACAGAGGTGATGATAGAAGCATGATAGATTTCATAACTGTGGATGAAAGAATGAGGAGCGCAGTGGTGGATACAAGGGTTTACCGGGGGTCCAACGTAGGGACGGACCACTACCTGGTCTTATGCCTAATTAGGGGTTTATTCAGACGTTGGCGGCATCGGACATCTGTGTCTACCACTGCGTTACATCGTATAAGAATTGAGAGGTTACAAGATGAAGATGTGAAAGACAAGTACAAATGTAGACTGAGAGAAAATATAAGTGATTTGATTTTTGAAGTGATTTGATAAGTGAGTTGTGTGTGAATGAGTTAGACTTGGAGAATGTGTGGCATAATGTTAAGAAAGGTTTAGTGGATGCAGCTACCGAAGTATGTGGTGTTAGTAAGAGAACGAATGAAAGGAAAGACAATACGTTATGGTGGGATGACGAGGTACGTAAGGAAGTTGAAGCAAAGAAGAGAGCATGGCTAGATTTACTAGCGCCAAAGCTGGTAATTCTGGCGGTAAGAATGATGAGATTGAAAGAAAAAAAGCAGAGTTTAAACGTTTAAATAAGAGAGTAAAAGAACTAGTTGAAAGGAAAAAATAAGAAAGAACGGATAAGAATGATAGAAGAATATCGGATAACTTCCAGGCAAATATTAAAATGTTCTGGAAACTCGTAAGAAATACCAGTGGACATTCAAAACAGCCAAGATTGAATGCGATACGAGACGAGAATGGCTGTAATTCTGAATGATGAAGTGTTGAGTCTAAAGAGATGGAAGGAATATTTTGAAAGCGTATTTATGAGTGAGGAGACGTGTGAACTAAATGAAATAGAAATTCCGAAAGAAGATGAAAGAGATAGGGAGATAAGTATAGATGATATAATGAAAGCAATGAAAAGCATGAAAGTAGGTAAGGCAGCCGGATATGATACGAGTTTCACTCGAAATGCTAAGGGCTGGAGAGGACGTGGTGGCAGGCCTGCTGTACACCTTGTTTAATTTATGTTGGGAACTGAAGCGGGTACCGGGAGACTGGTGCAAAGCCGTGATAGTCCCAATCTTGAACGAAGTGGTTAATTCGTTCAAAGTCCCAATATATAAGGGAAAAGGGACAAACAACTTCTTTTCACATCACAGCTGCTTTTGATTTAATAAAAGCTGAGTTAGTAATTAGACTGAACTTTGAAGAGAATAATTTTAAACCTACTGAATACTAATAAAGGATCCAAATTGGTGGACTCACTAAAGTATATGTGGCAAGCTAAACAATAAGTGTATTTGTCTTTTTGTAGCCTATTTATTTAAAAAATAAACTTTTAATTTAAAATTTTTGTTTCTCCCGATAACAAAACCAAAATACCGACATTTTCAAGTTTTGGCCAGATATTTGGTCTTCCGATCTGGCGTTCCTAGTTGGAACTGGCCGCCGTGCCTGAAATTCGGTCTGGAGGACATTATTATTACTTCAGCTTATCTTCAGGTTATCTGGTTACGGATATAATCGCCACGAAAAGGGAAAGTATTTCGCCGTTTAATTATTTCCTTGCGAATCCACACGCAATCATAAACTTAGAGCAATGTTTACATAACACTATAGAAAGTAGCATTCTCTTACGAGTTTATATGTAACCTTATCTAGTTCGGACTTGGACCATCGATGAAAGATAGAGCGCTGGGTCCACTTTTTATAGAATAAGGGTTACAAACGAGCACACAGTCCACCTGATGTTAAGTGGATGCTATGACCCATAGATATCTATAATAGATTAAGAATCAAAATGCAGATGCGTTTTCACTTCTGAGAACCAAGATGGAATGCTTCTTTTCCAGTAAAAAGGGTCTCCGACTCTCTACACTCACCATACGAAACACAAAAACATTAAAACTACTATTTTACGCTGGTATTCGGTAAAAAACATTCTTTTTATTTTAAAAATATTATCCCCACATTACAAATTTTTCCTGCATAGTGAAGGGGTTTATACCTATAAATGCACAAGTTTTTTGTTTAAAAAAATACGATTTTCTCTTGTATCGTGGGGGTAGTTTACCGTACAAAACATTTGTTCCGTGCTGGATTCGAAACCGCGGCTCAGTAATGATTTGAACCTTAGCGCTTCAAATCATTACTGAGCCGTCAAATACAAATATCCCAGACTTGGAACAGTTATTTTTAGTCTATGCAGATAGCTGTTCCGTGCCGGAATCGAACCGTAGCGTTACGACCAAACACTTAGCGATTGCTTTCATAAATGAGCCGCCTTCCTGAATTCTACCTCCCCCGAACAAACCTCATACATCCACTCACTGACAACACCTGTCAACTCTACTGATTTAGTAACGATGAAATTGATGATTTTTTTATCGTCTGGAAAAAATTGGATTTAACAAGTAAACGGAATAGAAGCATATAGCACAGATAATTTACTTTTTTCTTGCTTTTACATTAACATATTATGAAATTGATCTATCAATAAATACTACTAATTTGAAATAAACTTTCGGCACCAAAAAATAACAACAAAATTTTTGAACTAAATATATAAAACAATTAAAAGCTATCGAAATTAAAATAACAGGTATCCAATTAGTAGTACTTATAGATACATTAAATTCATACTGTGTTTATGTAAAATAAAAATAAAAATTATAAAATATCAGTGACAAGGCTTCTATTCCGTTCACCTGTTAGAACCTTTTTTCGGCACGGTATAAAAATCATGCTGTATATACATACATAATATATAATAGTAAATGTTAACGTGATTCATCATTTACAAGAACCAGCAACAAATATTACGCAACACGGCTGCATGCCGCAAACAAAATGATCGCAGAGATACAAAAACACACATCCAACATTCTGCACTTTCTATAATTTTTTATTTTTCTTTAACGTACATTAGTGCCTACGGCCCGTCACTTTAGGCCACTACTTACAAATTTGTTTTTATAGCATAAGGTTGACAAACGAGCACACAGTCTGCCTGATGGTAAGTAAACGCTATGGCCCATAGACATCTACATATATCCCCAATCAAGAATCAAAATTAAAATGCGTTATCATTCGTGAGGATTAACAAGGAATGCTGCATTTCCAGTAAAAAGGGTCTCCGATTCCTTACACTCACTATACCAAACACAGCAGCATTAAGCTGCTATTTTAGGCTGATATTTCTGTGAGAGCGTGGTCCCCTTCCAGCCGACATATTCATGCTACACCCATAATATTATGGTTGTAGGACGAATATATATGTGTAGCTATATAGCTGCAGCGTGGCTCCAACTACATAAAGACTACTAGATGTCAGAACTACTATTCTGTTGCTTACAAAAGTTCTAGATTTAGGAATCGAAAACTTGATAAAATAAATGATATTTGATCATCTTAAGTTTAAATAACCGCCACAATAAAAGATGCCACCATCCAGGCGTTGTACGTGGTAGAGCCATGCTGCAGGTATATTATGGTTGTAGCACGAACGGGTCGACTCGACCGGGGAAGGACCACAGAATACCAGCGTAAAATAGCAGCTTAATACTGCTGTGTTTCGTATGGTGAGTGTAGAGATCCGAAACCCTTTTACTGGAAACGAAGCATTCCATCTTAATCCTCAGAAGTGAAAACGCATCTGCGTTTTGATTCTTAATCGAGGATAATTGGAGATGTCTATGGGCCACAGCATCGACTTAGCTGTGTGCTCGTTTGTCAACGTTATTCTATAAAAAAGGCGGTGCTGAGGCGTGTCGCTGGTTTGAAATAAAATTAATTTGAAATCATGTTATGTTGTTAACAAAATTATCGAAGTAAACGCATTATTTATTCAATTATTACATAAACTTACAAAGATAACTACTAGTGACTGTCTGTAAGGCTTCGCTATTAAAGCTTTATAACAGAAAACTAGTTCGTCCAACCACAGTAGAGCAACTCGCATTGCTTTCTCCGGTTTGCAATTATATGCACGCGACATGTTCCACCTTCTCGTCTCGGGGTAAATTGTGCAATGCAACTTTTTACACGCGGTAGAGCCATGCTGCAGCAGTATCATGGTTTTAGCACGGATGGGTCGCCTCGACCGGGGAACGCCACGATCTCACAGAATACAAGCATAAAATAGCTGCTAGTGTAGAAAACCGGAGACCCCTTTTACTACAATCGAGGCATTCCACCGTAGTCTTCAGGGGTGAAAACGCATCGGCATTTTGGTTCTTAATCGAATAAATATGTAGATGTCTATGGACTATTCTATAAAATATTCGATGCGACTTCAGTCTTACCTTCTTCCCCAAAACCGGAAACAAGAGACTGTTTTTGTTAAGTATGAAGGGCATTTGATTGAGCGAGTAAAACAAATACGTTTCCTTGGTGTATTGGTTGATGAATGTGTAAGCTGGAAACCGCATACCGAATTTCTTGCAAGTAAAATTAGTAAATTTGTTTATCCTCTAAGAAAATTAACACAAACTGTCTCACAAAAAGCTGCACTTACTGCTTATCATGGATACGTTGCCACCAACTTAAGATATGGTATCATACATTGGGGAGGCGCGGCTGATGTTAACCTGTTGCCATTGTTTAGTATGCAAAAAAAAGGGTCTCAGAGCAATGTTTGGTGCCAAACAAACAGACAGTTGCAGACCTCTGTTTGTAAAATTAAAAATTCTAAATCTGCCCTCGTTGTACATATACCACGCCTGCTTATTCGTCAAAAGTAATTTACATTATTTTAACTCGCACATTGCTAAGCACCCGAGGCAAACAAAGAGTAGTGTTACTGTTATACCGTTTCACACATTTAGGACAGCCTTTTTCTCAAAAAGTTTTTATGCATTAGGACCAAAAATATATAATCATTTACCTGACAAATTAAAAGAATTAGAAATAAAAAAATTTAAGAATAAATTATTAGAATTATTGACTGAAAGATGTTTTTATTCCTTAAAAGATTATTTGAGCTACAAACTTACATTTTAAATTAATTGACATTTGAAATATTTTCTGAATTATGTTTTAAGCAAAGAGTATTCAAATCACTAGGTTTTAGTTATAAGCTTACATGTATTTTGATATATCAATATTCCATTCATAGACTTAGATTATACTGGTATAATACCATTGTACTTTTGATATTATTATTTATAATCCACTTTTGTTAAAATAATTCATTGTATGACATTATGCTTTATTATCCGTGTTATTTGATTTGATTTAATGAAGAATGAGATGATGTTTTAAGTTCCATAATTTAAATAATATTGTAAGCCTTATCTAGGCAGGTTGTGGTGATACTTAATTATTTTTATAGTGTTAAATCTCTTAAACCTACAACTAGCACAATAAATGACTTATTCTATTCTATTCTATTCTTCTCATATTCAAATAGGGGAAAACCTAAATCGTTTTGCTGTTAATATGCAGAGAATTGCACACATATGGCTTTACATCTGCTCTTCCCGTTACTTAACTCTGAAACCCCCAAATACTCAAAAATGCAGAAGAGGTGACCCGAACTATCTTTTGTAGCTGAGAATATTAACTCCCATAACTTTGAAAAACTCTGTTTTTGACAATTACTCAATATTATATCAAAATAACACAAACAAAATTTCAACCATTATTATCGAATCTGTATATGTATGTATTTAACTTTTTTATAGTAGATGTTTTTAATTTTCATGAATTGTTTACTTTTTTACTGTAAAGTTCAACTACTTGACCCTTTAAATTGACTAGGCAATATCAAAAGTTCAAGGTATCGTCTAAATAGTTCACTTAAAAATTCCATCCCCTAATTTAACCATCGCATCGTTAGGAGTGGATGGATAGTTATTCCTGAAATATTTTTTATAGCACAGGTTGACAAGCGAGCACACAGTCCACCTGATAGTAAGTGGATGCTGAGGCCCATAGACGTCCACATTTATCTTCAATTAAAAATCAAAATGCAGATGCGCTGTCACCCATGAGAACTAAGATAGAATGCCTCGATTCCAGTAAAAAGGTCTTCAGTTCTCTACACTCACCATACGAAACACAGCAGCATTGCGCTGCTATTTTACGCTGGTATTCTGTGAGAGTGCGGTCCTGCCCCGGTCGAGCCGACCCATTCGTGCTACAACTATGATATAGCTGCAGCGTGACTCTACCGCGTCAAAATGTAAATAAGAACAGCTTTTAGGTTATTTAATAAAAAAAGAATCAATAAAACCGGCCTACAAATAGGAGATATTGCGCAACATAATACAAAAAGATATACGAATTGCGAACCTCCCTTTTTGAAGTAATCTAAAATCACAAAACTGCCGGCGCCAGTGGTTCGGATAAGCGGTGGCGTAAGAAACACCACTTTCACTTTATAAATCTAAATACGATCGCCGACTGCGATCAGTGAGCGAAAATAAGAGCATAAAGCCACTTGCGCACTAACGTGGAGAAATCCGAAAGGAAATTAAACCGCCATTTGCAACAATAAAATTAAAATCGCATTCCAAAAAATTTTACAAAAATAAAACTTAAACCGTTTCAGGTCTGATTTTTCAATCATCAGATAAGATTATCCCAAGAAAATGACATAAATGAATATCGTTGGTAATAATTTTAAATCTAAACACAAAGCATACAAAATTTGACCTGTACAAAGTTCAAAAACTTTATTAAACTAAGTTTGTATACAATAGGGTTATTATAATATTAAGGAATTTATTGATGATAACCCCTGGGAAGGGTGATCGCTACCAAGCTATTTCTATTTTTTTTTGTGCTGTTAATTGTAACATAGATGATTGTAAGCTGTTATTTAAAAAAATAGTCCCGCTGGGATTCGTGCTGGTTCTTCCCAGGACAGGGGTTTTTTTACCGAACCAGTGGTAAATTAAAAATAATGACTCAATAAGTATTATTTATAATCTATATTGTATAAAAAAAGTTTCTGTTTTTGTTTTTTTTTTTCAAAAAACATCACATTATTAATGTTTTTGACAATTACTCAATATTATATCAAAATAACACAAACAAAATTTCAACCATTATTATCGAATCTGTATATGTATGTATTTAACTTTTTTATAGTAGATGTTTTTTTTTTAATTTTCATGAATTGTTTACTTTTTTACTGTAAAGTTCAACTACTTGACCCTTTAAATTGACTAGGCAATATCAAAAGCTATGGAATTAAGATGTTCATAAACGCTAAAATTCAATTCACTATGGAGTTAGAGGCAAATAATTCCTTACCTTTCCTAGATGTATTAGTCATCCGTAATCCTAATAACACCATTGGTCACACTGTGTATAGGAAAAAGACCCATACAAACCGGTGAATCTCACCACCATCCTTCACAGTTAGCTACCGTGGGCAAATCTTTGTTACAGAGAGCACGAGGGATCTGTGACAGCAAACACCTGGCCGCCGAGCTTCAGCACGTCAAGCAAGTTCTGCACGACAACAAGCTTCGGGTCCCGCGCCTACGTCACAGTGACCGAGTGAAGCCGGCCACAGTCGAGCGTGTGCCTGCTGTACTACCATATGTCAGAGGTGTCACAGACAAGATTGGCTATATCTTGAAGCGAGCTTCTATTAGAACATTCTACAAGCCGCCGAAGAAGATTAGTCAGTTCCTACCATCCGTCAAGTGTCATATTCCTCTACAAGATGCAGGAGTGTACAAGCTTGATTGTGAATGTGGTCTCTCTTATATAGGACAAACAAAAAGATCAATTAGGACCCGCGTAAAAGAACATATAGCTGATGTGAAGCATCAACGTTCCGAGAAGTCTGCAGTTTGTGATCATATCCTAGACGGCCCCAACCATTACATCAGATTTGATAGACCACAAATCCTCGCGAAAGAACACCGATTCCTACCAAGGATGATACGTGAGGCTATTGAATAAAAAAACATCCCAATTTCAATAGAGAAGGAGGCTGGGTACTACCACCTGCTTGGGATCCTATAATCAATAAAATTAAAACTAAACCCAAGCATACCACTGCAAGACCTCAGGACATAGTCAGTTCATTTTGCATAGATCGGACCATAAACAATAATTAAAAAAGCTGAAGGTACTCCGGGTTTAACAATGACATCGGGACGTCAGTCATCTCAGTCCCCCGTGATTATGGGTGCTGGAAAGCGCCCGAAAAGTCGGGAATTAAAAATAAAAAGTAAAAATAAACGCGATAAAATCCGTAAAAGTAGTTTTAATCATGTGCAATGTTCGCGTAAATATAAGAAATCATTATGCACTTGGATTAGTAAAAATTTCATTACAACTCCATAGACTAAATGATAAACTAGCCGAAATACACTCAGCGTCACAAAAATCGCACCTCTCTGAGTTTCCGCGAAAAATGGCTGTAATTGCTAGAAACGAATTATATTTATATAAATATTGGTATGTTTGAAATGGGTATTTAAATAGCTTTACATTATTAATAAAAAAAATCATGAAATCATTAAAACATTTATCATTATAGAGCGTCAAAAATAAACACTGTCAAATGCTCGTCAGTGTGGACGCTAGTTACACCACCTAAAAAAGGGTATAAAAGGGTCAATCTGGATAAAATATGAGTCAGTCGTAATTTAGACTTTGAAGTGAACACACGTGAACAAGTAACCCAAGTAAGAACAAGTAAAGATGGACACCAGCTCTGAAGAAGCCGCTCAAGTGATTGCCCTATTGCAGTCGGGGACGCAGCAGTGTGACGTTACTGGTTGTGTCGTTTAGTGTTCCAACGTTTTCACCAGACTGGTGGTTATGTTAGAAAACCGGGATCTGGAAGAAAACGGTGCACATCAGAAAGAGATGACCGTTATCGTTACACATCTTTACGAAACCGTTTTACAAATGCTGTTGAGTTGCAACAACGGCTTCGATCAAGTCGGAGAACATCTGTTAGTGTTTCTACGATATATATTCCATAGACCTGCTAAAGGTCCAAAACTTACTGCACAGCATCGCAGAGATCGCCTAGAGTTTGCTCGCAATCATTGCGAGTTGGCTCTAGAACAGTGGCGGACCGTACTCTTCTCTGATGAGACGAGGGTCTGTCTCTTCTGCAATGACAGACGTAGAAGGGTCTACAGAAGACAGGGGGGAGAGGTTCACATAACCCTGCTTCAAAGAATCCGTCGAATACGGGGGTGGCTCGTGTATGTTTTGGGGCGGCATTTCCGTCGACGGGAAAACGGAACTTGTGTGCGTTTCCCGGACTCGGGGTGGCCGTGGGCAAGGGTCATTAAATGCTGGTCGGTACATTACTGAAATCCTGGAGGAACATGTGGTCCCGTATGCTGGTTATGTCGGTGATGGATTCATGTTAATGCATGATAATGCTCGTTGCCACACCGCGGCTATTGTACGGGATTATTTACAGGAGGTCGATATCCCTGAATAATGTTATGCATTTGCCAGCACGAATTCCAGACCTTAACCCAATAGAACATCTCTGGGATGACCTAAAACGGCGCGTACGAGCTCGAGATCCAGCTCCAACCACTCTTCAAGAGCTCCAAGATGCGGTACTTGAAGAGTGGGAACAAATACCCCAAGAGGCTGTGAGGCTGACCCTTGTAAGGTCCATGAAAGATCGCATGGAAGCCGTTATCAAGGCAAGGGGGGTAACACTAGGTTTTAAGAACTTTTTTGTATTTATTAAGTTTTTTTTTTAAATTATTAATTTGCAAATTTGTACATACCCTGTCTTTTTCTTTAATTTCTCTTTCGTCTCGTTATAAAAGTAAAATTCAATTAAAATTACCTTTCGAATGATACCCTCAAACCACAACATTGCCATTGCCCTGTTGTGTTAAAATAGTATTTAAATTATTTTTTTCGGATGTGCGATTTTTTGACGCCGAGTGTATAACTTTGTTATGTTATTGTAAACTGTAAGAAATAAACATTTTGTAAACAAAACAACTTTTATAAGCATTACTACTATAGCTTTATTTTTTCCTTTGCAGGATAGGAAGGGAGCCTCTTGCTTAAATGCACCTGCTTACTCATACAGTTTAATTCGTCGTCCTCTTAGTTTACGCGCGCGACCCTCAGGATAATTTAGGGCAGTGATGGTTTTCGGGAAGCTTCGTTACGGTCATATATATTTTAGGGTTGTACTGCTGGGAATATATAGCAGCCAGGAGTACAAAGTCCATCTATGACCATCTTTGTACAAACTTAGCATTTGAATGATTTGATGTAGATCGTATTATATTCAAAATCGAAGTTTTTTTAATATTTTTTGAATACTACTTCCTATAAGTCTGATTGGAAAATAAGTCCTTCAGTTACCATCGTCCTATTTAGGTCCGTTTTTAGGCGTTATAGCGGTCAAAAAGCGAGCTTAATGCGCTTATTATCAAGAAAGCCCACGTATTGTGATGAGCAACTACGGAACCCTACCTATACATTTTATTTTTACGTGGCCCATACCAGCACGCACTTGGCCAGTTTTTTTTCTTGTTTATTTCTAGGATGCAAGCCGGAGCGCTATTGGATATGTAACAAGTTTTTCGCCATGTGAAGGTTAAATGTACGTTAATTTATGTACAGTGACCGAACTTGAAAACCAATAGATAAATAAGGATGCAATGACACGCGTTATGAGTCACCGTGTTTTTTTTTTTCAATTTCCTTCAAAACTTTTTTTTTATTAGAATAAGTGTGACAAACGAGCACACAGTCTACCTAATGGTGTAACCTAATGGTGTATATATAATGCACACAGTATACATAGTGGTGGATGCTGTGGTCCATAGACATCTACATTTAACCTCGATTAAGAATTAAAATGCAGATGCGCTGTCACCCCTGAGGACTAAGATGGAATGCCTCGATTCTAGTAAAAACGGGTCTCCGGTACTCTACACTCATACTTTCTATAGTCGTATTTTTAATTAGACGAAGCCAACTGACAGTAGCTAATGTCACTTTGTAAAATAATGTTGCCATATTTAAAGTAATAGTGATGCGTTCAGTTCTCGTTCAATCAGATGAATGAACAATGAGTGTGAATAGTTAATCATTTCAAACTATAAAAGAATATTATTTCTATTTTACAATAAAATTGTATAAAAGTGCTCTGATATAAGTTACTAGTAGTATGTAACTACAATCAGTTTTTTGAGGTTTTATTACAAAGCGCGGCGCGGCGACTAGTGCCAACACCGATCAACGCCGCGCGCGTCGGTCGCCATTTTGTTTGTTATTCGGCTTCTAACCTCTGGTCTGATAGCACGAATGTTTTTTCTGCGCTCACGCTGTTTAGTTATTGTTTTTGTTAAGTTTTTCGTTAGGTTGTGTTTGTGGTAATTGTTGTGTTTATTTGTTGCTATATTGTTTCGTACAAACGATATGGATCCTCAACCAAGCACGTCAAGCCAAAACTTGTCTCCAAGAAAGAAGAGACCACGGATTGCTTTAAGCGTTACCGAAAAACTTATGATACAAAACGTCTACAAACACGTATTTGAGGAAAAAGCTGCTTCACTATTACCTATTGAGGCCCCCGAAAAAAAAGAATGTGTTTCGAAAACAGCTGACATTTTGGGAATTGGTGTGACCTCAGTTTACAGTGTGTTAAAAGAATGCAAAGAAAATGAACAATTTAAGTCTCCCGAGAAACGTGGACCGAAACACAGTTTCAAAGATAAATTAGACGATTTTACTTTTGCCGCTATAAGGCGAAAAGTACATAATTTTTTTTATGCAAATGAGTCACCCACCATTATAAAGGTAACTTAAACTTTATTCCTTCTACTGTATTATATTCTGTGTCCACCATAATGTTCTTTGTAAAACCAAAGTATTAGATTGCGTAGACTTCCTTACTCAAAACATATTTTATTACTTTACAGATTCCTAAGGTTGTCAATGAAGACCCAGACTTACCCAATTTTTCTTGGAGTACATTAAGAAATGTTATGAAACATTTAAATTTCAAATATGTCACAAAATCAAGACACAGCATTTTAATTGACAGACAGGACATTATTCTATGGCGCCAGCGATACCTTCGAAAAATTAAAGAGTATCGAAGGGAAGGAAGGTATATTTATTACCAAGATGAAACCTGGATCAACGAAGGTAATTACAATTTTCTGTTTTCTTTACATTAAATTGTACTTTCAAATAATTAATTGATATTTTTCACTATCTTGAAGGTCATGCACCGAAGAAGGCATGGATTGACCAGACAGTGTTATCGTCCCGCCAGGCCTTCCTAGATGGCTTGACCACTGGCTTAAAACAGCCTTCAGGAAAGGGCAAACGATTAATTATCGGCCATATAGGCGGGGAAGAAGGATTCGTAGAAGACAGCTTATTAATATTTGAAGCCAAAAAAAAAAAGAAGATTATCATCAAGAGATGAATGCCGATTCCTTTGAGAAGTGGTTTTGGGGTGTCTTGCCAAAACTAAAACCAAATTCCGTAGTAGTGATGGATAATGCCCCCTACCACTCCAGGAAACTAGAATCGCTGCCTAAAATGTCTTGGACTAAACCTAGAATACTAGAGTGGCTAACGAGCAAAAATATTTCATTCGAAGCAACAATGGTTAAAGCTACTCTTATAGACATTGTACGGCAGCACAAGCAAGAACATTGCGATAAGTATGTTGTGGACGAGATGGCAGCGCAGCATGGGATAATTGTTTTACGTCTGCCCCCATACCACTGTGAGCTCAATCCCATTGAGTTGGTATGGGCGCAGGCTAAAGGATATGTTGCAAGAAATAACAAAACCTTCAAAATGACAGAAGTAAAAAAACTTTTTGAAGAAGGACTTCAACATATCACACCTGAAAAATGGAATAGCTGCGTGTCTCATATAATTAAAAAAAGAAGACAAAATGTATGGTCTCGACCACATGATTGACAATGTTACTGACAGATTTTTAATTAATGTCACCGAAAGCGATAGTGATGATTTTTTATCTGATAATGAATAAAAACAAATTATGTAATAAGCGATTTTTTTTATTCTGATTACCTACCTATAATTGTTATATTTTATACATCTATAGTTTCAACTACATGATGTATTGAAAATAGGACAGTCTTACAAGTTTCCTCGCAATATTTTCCTTAATGTTTAAAACACTCGGTATTCAGTATAGGTAGATATTATAGGAACATAGTCGTCGAAAACTCGTTGGTATGTAAAAAGCACGACTAAAATTCGAACCCCGTACCCGATATCGGCAGTTCAGCACACTAACTATTCACTAGACAATCGAGGCAATTTCATTAATTTAGGAGTTTTTCAATCATTCACTTTGTCACAACACTATTTTTATTTCATCAAAAACTGACAACACAGTAAACGTCAGTTGACTTCGTCTAATTAAAAATACGACTATACTTGAAATACGAGCGTGATATCTCGAGGACAGAAATTATCTCTACATAGTATAAAACACGACGTTTTCCTTCACCGCCGAGGACGTGGTAAATCAGCACTTAAAATTGCAATTAACAATTTCGTTGGTGCCGGCGGGGATCGCACCCGGGTTGCTCGCGTACTGTGAAATTTACAGTGAGCGCTAATCATCTAAGCTACCACGGTTCGACAATGCCGGCGGGGATCGAACCCGGGTTGCTTGTGCGTACTGTGAAATTTACAGACAACCTGCATGTCTGAGAAAAAAAAACTATTTCGAAGGCATGTGAAATTCGCCAACACGCATTGGGGCAGCGCGGCGGACACTTCCTTGCCCTAAAACCCTCTCCAAAATGAGAAGAAGCCTTTGCCCAACAGTGGGACGTATATAGGCTGTAACTTTAAATTTTAGTATGAAACAACGTCGCTTCCCACCGTCTGTACGCTTATAGATCTTTTAAACTAAACAACACATTTTGATGCGGTTTTCATCAACAGACAGAATGATTCAGGAGGAAGGTTTATGAACTAGATAGCCCGCAACTTTGCCCGCTTAAAATTTTATTACGATTGGGTTGCAGTGGTTTTTTTCTATTGCGCGGAACCCTAATTATTTTACTAAAATAAAAGTAGCCTAAGTTACTCATTATAGCATCAGCTATCTGCCAGTGAAAATCCCGTCAAGATCGGCCCAGTTGTTTCAGAGATTAGCCGGAACATTATTTTATTTTTACAAATACCGTATACACTTTCATATTATACAATTAGTAAAAAGCTTTTATTTTGACATTACAAAGTGACACACCTAAATTTTATTTTTTTGTATGGATACATGAGTATTTTGTCGAGATCCAAAAATCACCCGTGCAAAGATGGGACGGTTCGATAGTAAATTATAATTAATTGTGATTGAGAAAGTAATTTATAAAGACACACTGCAGCAATATTATGGTTTTAGCACGAATGGGTCTGCTCGACCGGAGAAGGACCACACTCTAACGGAATACCAGCGTAAAGTAGCAGCATAATGCTGCTGTGTTTCGTATGGTGAGTGTACAGAATTGGAGATCCTTTTTACTGAATACAAGGCAACTCATCATAGTCCTCAGGAGTGACAACGCATCTGTATTTTGATTCTTTTCGACGATAAATGTAGGTAGATGTCTATGGACCACAGTATCCCCTTGCCACCAGGTGTAATTTGTACTCGTATGCTACCTTTATCTACAAAAAAAAAACAAGTAGACCCCTGAGCGATTCATTGATCATAGTGAGGCCTATATATCTAATTTAAAATCCTAGATAAACAATATCAAATACAAGTGGTGAAATAAAAAAAAATTGTATAACAGACTTTAATACGACCAAATCAATGTATGTATTTTCGAAGTCAATTAAATACGCATTATTTAAGGATAACTTAAAAACTACTGGTCAGACCTTGATCAAATTTATATGGGACCACACAACACGAGAAGAACCAGATTTCAAATAAAAACAAAGAAAAATGTTTTGAGGTACTTAATACATAAAAAACATACAGTCGAATTCAATACCTCCCCCTTTTTGAAGTCGGTTAAAGGGAATTATTTCTGTCTGTGAATAAAACATCAGTTCGAAACCCACTCCAAACAAGTATTTATGTGGCCTGTCTGGATGTTTGTCTTTGTGAAATTTATGTATGTAAACTGCCCCCACGATACAAAAGAAAATCCTAGTGTGGAGGTTACGTTTAAATAACAAGAAACAATAAGTTTTGGAGAAAAAAAGGTTTCGACAAAAATCATTCAAAAGTGTTAACATGAAAACTTATTGAAAGATTTGTTTGCTTAAACAACACTATTATAATTAATGTAATTTCTTTAAAGGTATTAATTAAATGATTAGTGATGAATTTGTAAATTTGAAGATGGGCCAGATTAAGAGTATGCATTTAGTTTGAATAAAGTATGTAATTATTTTGAATAAAAATTAGCAATGCATACATATATGAATGCAAAGAAGACGAATGAGGTGTATCAGGATCATGCCTAATGGAAGTTCGTAATCTCTGCCTACCCCTCTAGGCGAATGCAGTTTAATAACTCAATATTTATATTACCATACGAATTAAAAATATCAATTTGGACAGCAACATAAAGTATAAGACCTAGGTTTAATCTTAGAGGAAATAAGTGTTACAATCTTTTTTTAATGTGAAGCCCAAATTTTAATTAAATAAATCAAATGAATACAGAAGAATGTATTGAGGTTTTTAAAGAATAGTACTCCCTTTAGTTATTTTCAGTTAGGTTTCTCTGTCTACTTTTCAGTATTTAAAATTTTAATGGTGCCATCTACTTAATTCTATAGGTAAAGTCATTTTATCGGACGAAAATTGGTTGATTCTCACGATGGTACCTAAAGATTACACTAGATGGCACAAATAAGCTATCAGCTAATTTATAGTGATATATGAGTTTAAAAATATCATTTTGTACGGTTTATTGTGAATTGAAAATGAAATAATTATAATAAATAGTCATTATTTTATGGTAAAAAATTAGCAAAGCTTTATCTTCTCATTATAACTATCTAATTCCTGTCGTAATCTGTTCTTTTATACATATAACTTAAACAAAATATAATTTCGAGGTTTCACATCTGCCAGACATCCCTTTTTTATTTGTACATAGTTTGTTTGTACTTTGTTCATGCTTTTCTTTTGTTCATGTATTGTATTGTTTGTAAATATCTCAAGCAAAGCCAATCGGCTCTTTTCAAAACCACTGAAGGTGTGCAATTGCATATTATGTCATACAATCTATCTAGCGGTAGTATGCTTTCTGTGTGCTTTGTTAAACACGTCCTTGACAGCACTGAATGTGAAACTAAAGAGTGGAGACAGCTCAAGATTGGTGTATTTTTATTAAACTGCTAAAAACAACAAAACCATATCTTGGGCCTGCCCTAGTTTGGAGCCCTAGCTTCGCCACTGGTTCGCGATTAGTTTGAATAATGTTTTTTTTTTTGTTACGGTAGACTATATTAAAATTTCTTCTTTTTAGATTCTTTTCTTAAAGATAGAATTAAAATATAAAACAATACAATAAATTTTATTGTTTTTCACAATACAATAAATTTTATTGTTTTTCCACATATTTATAAAACACATTTTATAAAACAATACAATAAATTTTATTGTTTTTCACAATACAATAAATTTTATTGTTTTTCCACATAAAAACAAATTCAATCCAAGCTGACTTAGTCAATTTTAACAATTAAAATTTTTTTTTTAATAATGCCAAGAAAATTATCAGAAGTTTTATGACCAAGAACTAACTTTGAGGGAAGAAGGATAATCCATGTGAGAAATAGCATGCAGAACTGTATTCAAATCTTGTATCGTGGCTATGTTGCAGAGGCACCGCAACATGGATAATTTAGCTGACTGACCCCGCAGTGGTCACCCAACTGTTCTGACTGCTGTTTAGAAGCGCTTTATCAGATTGTTGGCAGCCCTTGGACCCAACAATCAATGCCAGTACAATAAAAGTGTGAAGAAGTGCAGGCCACTCCTGGACTTGAAGTAAAGAAAAAGGTAAGGTAAGGTAAAGAAATGCCACAGGGACCAATCAGCAAGGCGGGAAATCGGTGTACCTTTGGAGTGGAATTATGATTGGAGCTAGAACACCTCTGATCTCATATCAAGGTTCCATGACGGCAGATGGGTACAAAACAGTCGCTATTGATGGAATTGTCAGACCATTCTGAGTAAACCACAGGCACCAAATCGTACTGATTGATGGTAATGCGTCCGCACATCAAGCTCAACACAAGGTTAGACTGGCATGCGGGCTCGCATGATATAAACCCAATAGAGCACGAGCCGTAGCAGCTGAGGCTGGTCGCCAAAAGCGACCAATAAGCCAAAACTGCAGAGGTGAGCACAGCATGCGGCGGGCGAAGGCGTCTCTACCTCCACACTTACGGCTTTACATAAACACTCTAGGGGTAGGGCAGACAAAACTATGTGGATTAGGGGCAAGCTGATTCAGTTTTAGTACAGATTTGACCTATCTTATCTCTAAAGCTAGGTTGCCTTAAGCTCTACTATGATAGTCGTAAATGAAATAATATAATGTGAAATGTTATAGTTTAGTTTTCTGAAAAACGTCTTGATTGTTCTCCACCGCAATTTAATTCATTGTATAATAGTCCCATCTTCCGCTATAAATGAATTGTCTGTGTTAAAGCAATTAACTCTTTAATTGGTTTAAAAAAAATAATTTACATTTCATTATATGCAATTTTTTGTGATTTTTTTTGGAATTAATTCAAAACTCATTACAGAAACCCGTGAACACTGTAAAAATTTTAAGCTTAACCCTGACAAACCTCCTATAATGAAAACATAATTAAATTTAAGTAATGAATGTCTACTTGATAATACTAGACCAAATGGACATACAGTGGATTTCATTTATTACGACCTTGGTTGTAGCAACCATTTACCTATAGCAACGTTAAATCTAAGTCCCTTAAATTTGAAGCATACTTTAGTACAAAATTCTTGCGGCTATAGCTACTTTGGATGTAATGCCGAGTTCTGGTATAGCGACTGTTTTTGATGAATAATTTGTAACAAATTCTTAGAAATCCCTTGTAGATATTGGGACCAGAGTGGGCCACCAAATACACAAAGATTTCTTACCTTTTGTTTATAGATATCAGCTAAGTAGGTAGGAGAGCATGTACCTTTCGGAGTTAAATTTATGGTTCAGTTATAAAGTGATATTCTGAGTATCATTTTGAAATGTACCAGTGAATATGAATATGTACGCAAATTTTTCAACAATAAATGAATATAAACTATACATGTGTATGTGACTGTATCTCTTTACCTTTGCCTGTAACGACTTCCGGATATAACGACGAAAATTGAGTGGTCCCTTCATCGTCATTATACCCAAAATCCACTGTATTTGCAATTCATTATAAGTAATTTTTAGTGAAATTTATTTTTATCATAATTAAATTTAACATGCATTTCAGACAGCCAAAAACAGTATAAAAGGTTCAATCTTAACCCTGACAAGCTATAGCTCCTAAACTGAAAATATAATTATAGTATCGGATGTCTATAGCCAACCCAAATTCTTGCAGCCTAATAAATTTCCTCTTAATTTAGGCCTCAATTTTAAAATGAGTAAATATTACAGATGTATTTTTATTTAAGTTATTTCCTGCATTCACTCGTCGTTCAATATCCCTTATCATATCTCCCATCCCTGCTGAATACACATCCCAAATATACGAACTCATCCACTTGCTCAATTAACTCTCCTTCTATTCTTATTTCACATACCGTTTTGCTTTCATCTCTTTCAAAAACCATCACTTTCGTCTTACTTGCGTTCACTTTCATTCCCCTTTCTTTTAATGACCTGTTCATTAATGTAACCATCATTTGCAACTCGGCCGCCGACGACGCAGGTATGACTTGATCATCGGCGTACAAAAGGCATTTGATGGTTAACTCACCCATTCTTAACCCGCATTCTTCAACTTTCAAATTTTCCAAACAGCTGTCCATAAATAGGTTGAACAGCCACGGGGAAGCTACACAGCCCTACACCTACAAACCAGCAGACCCTACAACCCAACAATCCTGTATCAAACCAGCGCTCAACCTAAATGCGTTCAGCGTTTGCCATAACACATCCCTGTCCACTCTGTCATAAGCCTTTTCCAAGTCCATGAACACACAAAAAACTTTTTGGTTTTTCGCCAAAAACTTCTCCGCGATCATGCGCATGGAAAAGACTTGATCTGTACACCCCATTCCCTTTCTAAATCCCGCTTGCACATCCCAAATTTTTTCATCAGTTTCTTTCATAACTCTTTCAATTAGTACCTTAGCATACAGTTTTCCCACAATGCTAAGAAGGCTGATACCACGGTAGTTTTTACAGTCCTGCTGTGACCCTTTTCCCTTATATATTGAGACTATCACGGCTTTGCACCAGTCTCCCGGTACCCGCTTTAGTTCCCAACATAAATTAAACAAGGTGTACAGCAGGCCTGCCACCACGTCCTCTCCAGCTCTTAGCATTTCGGGTGAAACTCTATCATATCCGGCTGCCTTACCTACTTTCATGCTTGTCATTGCTTTCATTATTTCATCTATACTTATCTCCCTATCTCTTTCATCTTCTTTCGGAATTTCTATTTCATTTAGTTCACACTTCTCCTCACTCATAAATTCGCTTTCAAAATATTCCTTCCATCTCTTTAGACTCAACACTTCATCATTCAGGATACAGCCATTCTCGTCTCGTATCCCATTCAATCTAGGCTATAAAGTAAATGGGGCTCTACACTCTATTGTGAAAAGTCAGAATGTGTTAAAAAAAGCACGTATGGCAATTCACAGTGCTGTATTAGTCCCTACTTTAACATATGGTAGTGAAAGTTGGGTGTGGCAGAAGAAGCACGAGAGTAGAATAAATGCAGTAGAAATGCGGTCGCTAAGGAGTATGTTAGGGCTGAATCTGAGTGACAGGGTGAGAAACTGTGTGATAAAAGAAGAGTGTGGTTTGCAAGATGATGCGGTGACCAGGATTAAGAAAGGAATGCTTCGGTGGTTTGGTCATGTAGAAAGAATGAATGCAGAAAGACTGACAAAGCAAATATATGTTGCAGAAGTGAATGGAAGAGTCGGAAAGGGACGTCCTAGGCGGAAGTTTGTCGACCAAATTGGCGATATACTAAAAATGGGCCAAATTAAGAGTACCCTTAACCGACGAGCATGTATGCGTAAGGTATATGGATGTGGAAGAGGTGAGAAAGGTATGTCAGGATCGTGCTAAATGGAAGTCTGTAGTCTCTGCCTACCCCTCTGGGTGACAGGCGTGAGTGTTTATGTTTATGTTTTTTATGTATTTTTATGTAGTGCTTCTCCTACATGTGATCAAGGGATGTTTCATTTGACAATAACCTAGAAACCAACAAAGGCAGTATAAAATATTTTACAACATAAAAGGTACAAGTCATGTGAGTGATACAGTCACGTAAAGTGATATTTTGAGTTCCACATTGCCAATTGAACAATTATTTTAATGGTACACAATGATAAAATTTATATTCAAAATAAATAATTTATTTCTTGATCACTAATCTGTATTACTGATGATCCACTTACATCCAAAAGACCTTAAGTGCCAATGTCAATCACAAATTATACAATTTTTATGATCATGACCTTGCTATAATAAAATTTCTTAATTGTGCAGTTACCCATTTCCAAAATATAAAGTAGAAAGTATAAATCGAGATGTAAGGAAATTAGATTTGATAAATAACAATAATATTGCTTAATGATACCATCAATTCGTTGAAGAAAAATATGAGACGCGTAGAAAAAGTAAATAAAATAATAATAAGTGACTTCATGTTATCAAACACTAATACAAAATATATTCAGGTTATAAGTAACTGCGACACAATTTTGGAGTTTAGCCAGAAAGAAAACATCAAAAACGAGAAACTCACCCGATGTTAATTGGGAATTTCTCTGAACCGCTATCCTTCCCACCGACACGAAGCTGAGTCGTACGCTGCTCATTCTTGCTTGTTAATTTTTAATTTATTCACTAAACACATCAGCCCGCAATCACAATTGACAGCAGAGATGCAATAACGAAATACAAGTGAAACAAGCAAGTCGCCTGTAATTCGTAGTATCAATTTTTGTTGTATTTGCAGTATTTGTTTGTCAGTGAGAGCTGAGAGGACTATTGTATCATGACGCAACACTTTCAGTCAACATCAACACCGACAGTGTCCTAAATTCTAACACACTTTTTTGCTTAATGAGCACGATGATTGCACTTTTCTAATTATTTAAATGATTTTTTAGAAACAATTTTATTTTGGAGTTAAATGAGCGGCCATACTGATGTTCACAGCTGATTTTGATGTGAAGTAGTAAAATGGAATTTTCTTGTACCACGTTGTTTTAACAATGTCGCCATCTACACTTTCATACAAAAAATATTGAAGGCATAAATGAAAAAAAAAAACAATTACAATCAATTTATTATTCAATTAGTTTTCAGTACAAAGATTTGCGGATTTTTCCTAAATTATATGTAAAAGCACACTATTTACGATTTCCAGTCTATTGAATGATAGGTGACATTCTTGGGAGATTTTTAAATTTCTATTTGAGAACACCGAAATCGTCATGTAATGTTGCAACTTCACAAAGATTGTACACACACACACACATATATATATATATGATATATACATATATACATGTAACAAAAACCCTGTGGTTCCCGTTAACTGTGTTATCAGAATCAGTATCCAAGCATATAGGGATAATTTTTTTTTAAAAACACATTAAAAAAAAATTTGATGAAAAAAAAATAATTTGCAAATTGTATGTGGTTTTATTATCTCTGCATTGGCCGAGGAATAAGAGGATTGTCAAAAACCCCGCAGTACAGACACTCGTGTGTGTTAGAGGTAATAACACCACATACAATTTTATACGTGGTAGAGCCATGCTGCAGTTATATTAGATGTATAGTTGTAGCACTAATGGGTCGGCTCAACCGGGGAAGGACCACGCTCTCATTGAATACCAGCGTGAAATAGTAGCTTAATGCTGCTGTGTTTCGTATGGTGAGTGTAGAGAACCGGAGACCCTTTTTACTGGAAACGAGGCATTCCATCTTAGTCCTCACGGGTGACATCGCATCTGCATTTTGATTCGTAATTGAGGATAGATGTAGATGTCTATGGGCCACAGCAACCACTTACCATCAGGTGGACTGTGTGCTCGTTTGTAATCCTATCCTATAAAAAAAAATACAATTTGCAAATTAATTTTTTTTTCATCAAAATTAATTTTTTTAAACGTGTTTTTTTTAAAAAAAATTATTTCTATATGCTTGGATACTGATTCTGATAACAAACTTAATTATATTATATATATATATATATATATATATATATATATATATATATATATATATATATATATATAAAAATATATATATATATAAAACAACACAAAACAAATTAGAAATAGCTTGTTAGCGGCCTCCCTCAACCAACCATCCTGAGGGTTATTATCATCCATAACTACTGACAATAAGAATTACTGCAGGCCCTGGGCACTTGCATTCCACTTAACTTTCTATACAATATTCTTCGTTATCATCATCATTATTCATCACCATCGTTAGGAACCTAACCTAAGGAATTTTAAAGAATTTATGAATCAACGAACTAGTTGAATCAACCGTTGATCTCCTGTCAACGTATTAACGTTTACTGTTTATGAATCAACTAGTTGAATTCGTCAACGACGTTTATGAATTCAACTTGTGCGACTCGTTCAATAAACGAGAACGCAAACGCAACGGACTCACCAAATTAAAAAAAACTTACATTGAAAATACGTCAAAGACTGCGAGCGACGGTCAAGTCATGCAATTTGAACTCTAAGTAAGAATAGTACTTATGACAACATTGGTGGAATGGCGCGCCCCCCTCGTGCTGCCCGAGAAGAACGAGTTAAAACTAGTTTGTTTACGTTTATGAAGAATATGAAGTTCGCTTTTTTTAATTTTTGATTGAGTTTGTGACAAGTTGCGCGGAAGGTCAGCAGCTTAAGGTACAAAATTGAAAATGTGAGGACATATTAGGGGTAATAGTGAATTGTGACCGGTTGGAGGGGTATGAATTAAATGTAAAAAAAAACAAATTGATGAATGTACATATATCAACATAAGAATTATGTAAAAAAAACAAAATAATAAAAAAAAAACAAAACTAAAAACATATTGTAAATAATAATTAATTTGTGTAAATAGAATCAGATGATCTTTTAAATACGCCTGAGTAGAATATGGTTTATAAATAATTGTATTCAGTCAGTCCTAAACCTAAAGAAAAAGTATGAAGGGAAGGTCATCTAAGTAGATCCATCAATCAAACGTTTTCCAATATATACATCAATATATAAATTGTTTCTAAAATTGAACTCACTAGTGTCGTGACAGCTAGATTAGTTTATTTCAGTTGTTTCCATAGCATAATGTCATATGGAATTTTGCTATGGGGGGAATGCGGCCCAATTAGAAACTATTTTTGTTTTGCAGAAGAGGGCCATTAGAGTTATTTACAACACTAAACCGAGAGAGTCTCTTAGAGAAAATTTAAAGAAATAAATATATTAACTTTGGCCTCTCAGTATATCTATGAAAATTTAATGTACGTTTACAAAAATAAAGGTAGTTTTAGTAAAAAAAGTGACATACACTCTGTAAACGCTAGGAACAAACACAAAATGGTACTACCAGTTTCTTGACTCCACAGAGTCAGTAATTCATTTTTGGGGCAATGTATTCGCTATTACAACAAAGTCCCGTAAAATATACAAGGTCTCTCTATTACCAAGTTTAAATATTTAATTAAAAAAACTGTATAAAAAGGGTTATTATGATATAAATGAATACATGGTTGATTATAACCTCTGGGAATGAGATGGTCGCTTCCAAGCTGTTTCACAATAAATTTTGTAAATATTTTGTGACATTGTAAAATTTATTTAAAAAAAGTCCCGCTGGGTTTCTTGCTGATTCTTCCCAGGACAGAGGTTTTTTTTCGAACCAGTGGTAACGTAAAATATTGACTTTCAATAAGAATTACTTGTAATCTATATTGACTAAAAAATTATTCTATTCTATTATTATTCCGAAATACTGATTTTTATAGATGAACGGTTATTCACCTGTTTCTATTTCGGTTTAGTTTCGTAGATGTAGGTATTCAGAAATGCGATAATACTGAAGGTAAGATACGGAACTACAATAAAATAATAACGCACCTAATCATAAGAAATAAAACTAAATCAGACGACGAGTTTCATATATTACATGTGGGATATCATGAAAGGGTTATTTCCCGAGCTTCATAGCCTCAATAAGATCTTTTTGCCTATCGTGGTAACTTCGGTATCCCGGGAGCGGTTATTTTCGGAGGCTGGATCTACAATCACCCAGGAGAGAAACCACTTACTAGGCACCAGGTTGTCGAAATTGTTATTTTAAAATTCAATTCGAAAGAAATAAACGAAAAAATAATATATATATATATATATAATTATATATATTATATAAAAAACAAGAATTATATATAATAATATATATAATTCTTGTTTTCTCATAATTATTCGATAAAATTAAATGTGTAAAAAATAAATAGTTTAAAACTTCCTAAAATAACATAAATATAAAGTTTGATTATTATACTTCTTTCTTTCATTTCTTTTCAAAATAATAATTTATTTCATACGTATGTTTTATAAAAAACATCGAAAAAATCGATATATCGTACATAAGCTTCGATGTTTTTAATAAGTGATGTTGCATCCTATAGATATGCTTATTTGGCAAAATTATGACTCGAGTTAACTCAAGTTCAAATTCACACAACTCGAACTAAAGCGTTATATAAATATATAAAAATAGTTACATAAAGCGTATAACTCGTTAGCAGGACGAAACACAGTAAATGATTTGTTAAAATTACTTTCAAAATATTGATTCAATAAATATATATACTTTTTTCACTCGTCCATTCTTATGACTGAGTAAGGGCGTAAAGTTAGGGTAGTGTAATAACTGACGTCCATAACTAGGCGCCACGCCCACCCTTCATTCAGGGCCCTGATTCAGGGTGGTGTAATAGGGGCACAAAGCGTTTATTACATTATTAAATTTTTAGAAAATCTAATTAGGAACCAAGTTGGAAGCTAATGTTTATTTTCATTACACTTAAGCGCTTATTACATTATACAATTTTTAGAAAATCTAATTAGGAAGTAGGAAACTGTACGTTTCAAAAGGAGTTTTCTTCCGCGTACAACCTCTCTGTGGAATAATTTACCACCGGTGATTTTTCCGGACCGATACGACCTGGGGACCTTCAAGAAAAGAGCTTACTCCTTTCTAAAGGGCCGGCAACGCACCTGCAATTCCCCTGGTGTTGCGGTTGATCATGGGCGGCGGTAGTCACTTAACATCAGGTGAGCCACATGCTCGTTTGCCCCCTCTTCTATAAAAAAAAAAAAAAAAAAAAAAGGAAGGTGTAATCGTAGTTAGAACAGTTAGGATCCGATTTAGTCAAATTGGAGGTCCCGATCGCTCTACTTTCTAAATTGTTTACAATTTAGGAGTGTAATCGCAACGTTACGATTTAGAACAACCAGTCGGCGCCCGCGCTTTGATACAAGCGGATGTCTTGAAGTTTTGATAGAAGTCTGATATCAGAGAGCAGTACTTTAAATCTTATTATTAATTTCCGGTGGCTATAAAACGTAATGTCACCATCAAACATTCTTTGGGTACTTACACTTTATCGAAATATCGTGACTTCTTTTTCAATATGTTTGGATACCAAACTTAACAAATAATCAAACTGTTTTATAGGTGGTAGAGCCATGCTGCAGTTATATTAGTAGTATAGTTGTAGCACGAATGGGTCGGCTCGACCGAGGAAGGACCACGCTCTCACAGAATACCAACGTAAAATAGTAGCTTAATGTTGCTGTGTTTCGTATGGCGAGTGTAGAAAACCGGAGACCCTTTTTACTGGAAATGAGGCATGCCGACCTAATTAGTGCATGCCCATAAAGTATGACATTGACAGGTACTGTCTGTACTACTAAGAAATTCAGGACTTCATAGGCGTGATTTTACTGACAGCTGTCGCAGAGATCAAGCTATCTTTTATGAACTATAGTCGTCACAGGTGACAACGCATCTGCATTTTGATTTGTAATCAGAGATAGATGTAGATTTCCATGGACCGCAGCAACCACTTACCATCAGGTGGACTGTGTGCTAGTTTATCCTATAAAAATACTGCTTAGAATCTAAAAATATATAATTATATACAGTTTTTTCTCAATGACAAGTACTCTTTTCTCTTTTTTTAATATCCATTGTTCCCACTATGGCTAAGGCAAGTCCTATTTTCCGCTGTTTTGATAAATACAGCGCCATTGATCAAACGATTTAGAATTCAATTTAGTGTAATGTGATCACTAGCTTCCAATTTAGGTTCCTAATTAGATTTTCTAAAAATTGTATAATGTAATAAGCGCTTTAATTGAATTCTAAATCGCGAGGAAACGCATTCGTAAAAGGAGTATCGAAGGAGTTGCATGTTTAATCGATGGCGCTGTATTAATCAAAGCATCATAAAATAGGACTTGCCTTAGCCGTGGTGAAATAATGGCTATTAAAAAAAAAAGAGAAAATTCTGGGTTAAAGAATACTTGACATTGAGAAAAAACTGTCGAATATTAGTATAGTGTACATTTTGGAACCTGGCGAATTTAGAATTTTTTTTAAGAGTTAAATGTTTTAATAGTTCCGTTTCTGTCATAGTTTTTGTAAATATTTAACCTTGAAGCCCTCTTCACGCATTGTTTTGTTTAAATAGTTTTTATCAATTTTATTATACAAATAAGGAATTTCCCTATACAGGTTTATAATTTTTAATAACACCTCTTTTCTGTGGACATGCTACCACAAGAACCTGTCAAATCTGTCGCTTCACTTGCTATCGCATACAAAATAAATGTCGCACCGAAATCAAGACGTCCGCTTAGATCCTTAGATCAAAGCGCGGGCGCCAACTGGTCGTTCTAAATCGTAACGTTGCGATTACACTGTCCTAAATTGTAGACAATTTAGGAAGTAGAGCGGTCGGGACCTCATATTTTAACTAAATAGGATCCTATATGTTCTAACTACGATTACATCTTCCAACTTCCTAACTAGATTTTCTAAAAATTGAATAATCTTACACGCTTAAACGTAGTATCTTCATATATTATAGTAGCCCAAAGATTACAATTTTATTTAGTAGTCTGTGTCCACATGCGTAAGCATCATAATAGTCTGTGATGTCCAATCTGTGTCAGTGAATGAGTGAATCAGCGGCGTCTCTAGCTCTCTAGTATATATTCATTATTCAGTAATCTATGGGCGTAACGTAACGTATGCTAAGGTAGGGTATGTTGTCATCTGTAGTCAAAGTTGTCCAAAATGGCTGAGACAGATCCCGATAATAACAGTATTGTTAGACCCGAGAAAAATAATAAGGGCCCGGTGGCAAGTAATGGGCCTCGTTGCGTCACTATATATAAAACTGAAACTGGTTTTGGTTTTAACGTGCGCGGGCATGTTTCGGAAGGTGGACAGTTGCGATCAATCAACGGCGAATTATATGCACCTCTGCAGCATGTCAGCGCAGTGTTGGAGCAAGGAGCCGCAGAGCAAGCTGGTATAAGAAAGGGAGACAGGATCCTCGAAGTGTAAGTATTCTAATTTAAATAAATATATAGATGGTATCGGCGAACTCCCAACGGTAGGCGGTAACCCAAATTACCTAAGGTATTTCCAATAATAACTACCAATGAACAAATTTTTGCCATCGTTATTAAAATTAAATGTTCCCAAATCCATTTTTCTTATTACTCTATTTGATTGTACTTTAAAATTTATTTACATAAATATTAAATACCTTAATTAAACAGGAACGATTTATGAAATAACTTTTGTAACAACTTAGTGAAAGTGACTTTATCTTCAACTTACTCAATTATTTAAACATAGATTAGCTTCTACTTGGGTTATTGGTTGTTATATGTAGGTTAGTAGTACTCCTAGTACTCATAACAAAATAATAGTCTTGAATCTAGTCGGCAATTGCCGTAATATACGGCATTCCACGATTTTTTTAAAGATAATACGGCATACGGCAAGCTTTTCATTGCCGTATCAAGTATTACGGCAATTCAGCTTTGCGATAAACCACGATGGCAAATTATGAACAAAAAAACATAAAATACCTGTATCGATATCCATATTTTTTCACTTTCGTCATCCTTTAAGTGATAATAAAGAGTGTGGTTGTCTATGACGGGAAATTACCGTTCCATCTTTTATTTTATGAGACTAACAAAGATCGTATGAACATGACACATGGTTGACATTGGTAGTAGTAATGAATGAAA
The DNA here is from genome assembly GCA_907164705.1 of Parnassius apollo. Lineage (NCBI taxonomy): Eukaryota > Metazoa > Arthropoda > Insecta > Lepidoptera > Papilionidae > Parnassius > Parnassius apollo. The sequence continues at coordinate 343,258 of CAJQZP010001697.1, forward strand.
GACATACACATATGTACTTTGTTTATATTTTTGAATGAATGTACAACATTATGAACTATAAGATATGTACTGTACTTTTGTAGCATTTACTCTGGCAGTAAATTTAACTTTGATCCAAGTTGGCTTTGTTGGAATGGCTGCACTTTCTACAAAAATCTTAAACTCTTACTTCAAAACCCACGAAAAGGACAATGACGTCATAGTTGTTTTCCGTCGTTGTCGCCACTGACCCAGCAACTGCCACGAATTGTGAGAGAATCGGATAAGCAACGAATGGATGACGAGTGGAGGTTGCTACCAAATGTAAACAAATTTTCAGAATTAGAAATAAAAACATGGATTTTGGGCAAATGTCCAAGATACTACAGACTGCAAAATATCACCAAATTTTGCTTTAGACCTATTATGTTTATATACAACATAGCAATGCAGATTGCGAAATAGTTTTCAGTGAAAACAATATGAAAACGGAAATAAATTGATAGCATCCACTGTCAACGGAGCTCTATTAGCAAGACAAGCGGTTACAAATCAAGGAGGTTGTACGAAATTTCAAGTGTCAAATGATATGTGTAAGAAAATGAAAAGCAAAGAAAAATATTAATTGCATAGACAAATAAGTGATGTTTTCAATCAATCAGAAGAAACCTATACGGTGAAGACATTTCAGATTTTATGTGTTTTATTTAATTTTTCGTAGAAATAAATACTTTACGGCAATTTCGTGTATTTTTTCATAAATACAGCAATTTTCGTTTTTAGATACGGCAACTCAATTTTTGTCGCAACGCTGATATTCAGTAATCTATGGGCGTAACGTAACGTATGCCTATATATACTTATTATACTCTTTGACGTATGCTAAGGCTAAGGTAGGGTATGTTGTCATCTGTGGTCAAAGTTGTCCAAAATGGCTGAGACAGATCCCGATAATAACAGTATTGTTAGACCCGAGAAAAATAATAAGGGCCCGGTGGCAAGTAATGGGCCTCGTTGCGTCACTATATATAAAACTGAAACTGGTTTTGGTTTTAACGTGCGCGGGCAAGTTTCGGAAGGTGGACAGTTGCGATCAATCAACGGCGAATTATATGCACCTCTGCAGCATGTCAGCGCAGTGTTGGAGCAAGGAGCCGCAGAGCAAGCTGGTATAAGAAAGGGAGACAGGATCCTCGAAGTGTAAGTATTCTAATTTAAATAAATATATAGGTGGTATCGGCGAACTCCCAACGGTAGGCGGTAACCCAAATTACCTAAGGTATTTCCAATAATAACTACCCATGAACAAATTTTTGCCATCGTTATTAAAATTAAATGTTCCCAAATCCATTTTTCTTATTACTCTATTTGATTGTACTTTAAAATTTATTTACATAAATATTAAATACCTTAACTAAACAGGAACGATTTATGAAATAACTTTTGTAACAACTTAGTGAAAGTGACTTTATCTTCAACTTACTCAATTATTTAAACATAGATTAGCTTCTACTTGGGTTATTGGTTGTTATATGTAGGTTAGTAGTACTCCTAGTACTCATAACAAAATAATAGTCTTGAATCTAGTCATTAGGAAAAAAACATTAATTTAAAAATAAAATCATTAATTAGTTATTGATCGAAAAATATATTTTGCAGTGTAATTAATAGCTATAAATGAGAGTTTCAGGATATATTATGAAAAATATCTTGATATTTATGGCTTAATATATATCATTGATATATATCCAGCAGCAATCTAATTATAAAATAGTTAAATCAGAACAAAAATAAAGATTATTTGTCGTATTCCTGTGTAAATTGTTCTTCTCCATGGATGTATTAAAGTCTAGTGTATGACAAGGGCCTCTCATTAAAAGTAGAATTTGTTTTTTTTTGACAACTGTACAATCACAAGTGTTGTGTTAAATCATTAACTTCTGAACTATTCAACCAACTTCAAAAAAGTAGGAGGTTCTCAATTTGACTTTTTTTTCATGTGTCCTTGGAACATTTTCTAGATGAACCAATTTTGATTCTTTTTTTATTTGAAAGCTAGTGCTTCTCATGTGATCCCATATAAATTTGATAAGGATTTGACCAGTAGTTTTTGAGTTATCATTAATACTGTGTATTTAATTGACATCAAATACATTGATGATATTCTCATTTTATTTATATTGAAGTTGCTCATACAACATTTTTAATTTTAGCACTTGTAACATAAACTATCAATTGCATAGAACTCACTATAATAGGAACCAATTCAGTGAGATGTCAGGAACCTAATGCTGATTTTCTATTGGCCCCCTAAATTGTATTCGTCTTCACCTCCGAAACCAGTTACCGTGTACTAGTTTTATTCAATTACTGTGTACTTCTGCAAGGACAATCAGTATACTTGAATTCTATGAAAAAACATATATAATAACTTATAAACATATATAATAACCTATAATAGATAAAATATGTATATAATATGTGACAGGATACAAATTAAATACTTTATTATTAACAATATACAGCGCGTGAAACTGTAACAACATAACATCAGCAAAAAATTAAATAAAACAAAATATAAAACATAAAATGTACCTCTTAAATAACCATCAAATATAGGACATGTTAGCATTAGTGTTAACCATGCCTAGGTCTTTTTGTGCATTTAACAAGTACTGTTTTAGGTGACCTTTAACACTAGTAATAGTGCTTAGCTGCCTTAGAGGTGGTGATATGTTATTCCATATTTTCGAGGCTGCGAAATTCTCAATTAAAAGCTGCCGATTTGTGCTTTTGTAACAAAAGTTGCTGCAAGCACTTTCTTCTATCACATTGCCTCCTTGTAGCAACCCAAGTGTGTTTTATGATGCCAAAAAGCAATCATGCTAGGTGCAATTTCTGTCTCGACTTCATTTTAAGTATGGCATGATCATTAAAAAATGGAGTGGCATGCCCCCGAAAAGGAACTGGAAAACTCCTTTCAGTACAATGCCTAAATCTACCAGTAATTTATTTAATTGATTCTTTGTCCCAAATATGTTTTATCAGTTAATAGTAACGTTATGCTCAGACCACACAGCGACACATTCGAAATTGTTATTTAGATCCTTAACAGCTGTTTCCCATTGACTGGGTTTGAACGAGATGTAAAGTTATGTGTCGTCTGCATACATTATGATACTGACATTTTCCAATATTTTTTGGTAAGGAAGCACAGAATAAAAAGAAATTTTTGTCTGTGAAATTGCTGTCTGTTAGTCTGACTAAAACTCAAAAAAGGCTCGAATGATTTTGATGAATTTTTTTGAGTGCATTTGAGTGGGTTTCTGGATGGTTTAGATTTAGAACTGGACCTGGTAGTTGGCGCTGTTGTCGAGTTTCAGAAATACAGGTGATATGAAGCCAGGGTAGATCATTAGTTGATTGATATTTATATTGATTGATACCCAATTTTGTTCAAGATTGCTTCATGGTGCTGATCAGTATTTTAAGTATAAAATCAAATGTATTTCTGAAAGCAAAATTGGTGTTACACTAGTTGACCCTATTTGAAAAATCGACAAATGCACCTTGTTCCAAGTTGTTTTAAAGATAAGATTTTTTTTTAATAGGGTTAGGGTGACAAACGAGCATACAGTCCACCAGATGTTAAGTGGTTGCTGTGGCCCATAGACATCTACACCTATCTTCGATTACGAATCAAAATGTGGATATGTTGTCACCCGTGAGGACTAAGATGGAATACCTCATTTCCAGTAAAAGGGTCTCCGGTTATCTACACTAACAATATGAAACACAGCAACATTAAGCTACTATTTGATACCGGTATTCTGTGAGAGCGTGGTCCTTCCCCAGTCGAGCCGACCCATTCGTGCTGCAACGACTACTAATATAACTGCAGCATGGCTCTACCAAATAAAAAATAAAGTTATTTAACTTTATTATTCTTTTATACTTTAATACTTTGTCATTAAATGACTGCCTCTAGTCCAGTGGCTGTAAACGCAACTACAGATCATGAGATCCCGGATTGGGCAAAAAAATCCCTTTTTGAGTTTTTCTCATAAAATTCTCAGTAGCTCCCCAGAGTCAGGAAGTTGGTGGTGTCTCACCCTATATACCTCGGAACACATAAAGCCATTGGTCGTGCCTGATCTCTCTCCGGTCATGACGGTTTACCGTCCCATCTTCCCCGAGAATGCAGCTGTGCTTACGCATACGCTTGGGCAATATAATCCTGTCCTTCGCGGATGGCTAGTCTCCATTGAGTCTGGCGGCAGTGACCAAAATTCGGGCTAGAGGACATTATAAAATGATATATTCACCAAAAATTGTAGATACAATGTCCTGCCACCTATATGCTCATTTGCGCTTATAATGAAAACTAATTCCTTTTAGACTGCAGCAATAACATTGTTGGAATATGTTAGTACAAAGTTTATGCACAACACATTGAAGGCACATGTACAGCTTCATATGAAGCCTTGACAGCAATCAATTATTACTTTGTTTATTTTTAGAACTCTTTACTTTTTTAGATAATTTCCAATATAAATACTAATGATAAAAAATTATAGCAGCTAGTCTTATTGTATTGTTATTTTTTTTATAAAACTAGCTGTTCCCCGCTACTTAGTATTGCATAGAATTTATCACGATGGGATTTTATGTGTTTTCGTTTTCTTTTTGCTAGGAACCCTAATTCTTTTACTAAAATAAAAATAGCCTAAGTTACTCCCTATAACTTTAGCTATCTGTCTGTGAAAATCCTGTCAAAATTGACCCAGCAATTTCAGAAATTAGCCGAACAAATAGGCTGAAGGACGGAGAAATTTTTTAAAAATTGTTTTTTTGTTATAATTGGTACCGTATATACTTTAATAAGCTTAAAGTCGCTCAGCGAGCTATGGAGAAAACTGTGCTCGGAGTTTCTCTGCGTGATAAACTTAGAAATAAGGATATTGGCAGTAGAACCAGAGTAACTGATATAGCCCAACAGATTAGTAAACTGAAGTGGCAATGGGTCGGCCACATAGCTCGAAGAACCGATAACCGATGGGGAATATAGGTTATTGGAGTGGCAGCCTCGTACAGATAGGCTAAGTGTAGGGCATCCTCCCACTAGATGGAGTAACGACTTGACAACACATGCAGGAAGTCGATGGATACAAGGGTCCTGTGGAATTGTGAAGGGCTGTGATGAATGATGATGATGACGATACTTTAATATCATTTAGCAAAGAGCTGTTACTCTTACATTACAATTATTCAATTCTATTATAAATGTACTGTACTTCAAATTTATTTATTTGTATAGATATAGATAGAAGTGACAAGAAAACTTACAGCACACCTGATGGTAACTGCTGCAGCAGCCCAGGGCACCTGCAACCCACTTCAAATAAAGAAGGCTACAAGTGCTCATAGGACTATGATGAAATGACTTACAGTATGTATCTTTACTGTCCCCCGCTACCCTTCAGTCGCAGCAGTTTAAGCACACACACAAACAAACAGCATTGTTTGCACATATATGCAAGAGGGTGGTTCTATCCATGTGGACTGCTAGGCTGAAAGGAACTCCTACCATCTAATATTGTATTATTATCTTTTTTTATACATGAATTTTCATGATTACAGTCATAACGGGATATACTGACAGCTTAGAATTAGAATGACTGATCGATTATGGTGACAAAATGGTTCTTTTTCTTCTATTTTATAGGATAAGGGTGACAACAAACGAGCGCACATTCCACCTGATGGTAAGTGGTTGCTGTGGCCCATAGACATTTACATTTATCCTCGATTACGAATCGAAATGCAAATGCGTTCTCACCCGTGAGTACTAAGATAGAATGCCTCATCTCCAGTAAAAATGGTCTCCGGTTCTCTACACTTACCATCCGATATACAGTAGCGATAAACTGCTATTTTATGCTGGTATTCTGTGAGAACATGGAACTTCCCCGGTCAAGCCGTTCCATTCGTTCTACAACTATACTAGTCATATATAGCTGCAGCATAGTTCTACTACGTAATCTCTGCTGCAACATTTATTAAAACAATTTGATTTCAAAGAACTAAAAAGTTGTTTCCTCATGAAAGCTACCAAGTATGGGCTATGATTCTTCTTCACACTATATATTTTTCTTAAAAAAAATTTACCAGCTTTACTTATTATCACCCCAAGCTCCATTTTCCTATTCCTTATTCAATTTTTTGTGTTGTTTTTCTGAAACTTGTTCCCGGTTATATTAATTGCATTTCAATTTAATGTTTCTAAAAACAATAACATTTATGTATAATCTTAAGCAAAACTGTCATAATAGACTGTATTTACATAGAAATCACTGTTCATTGTACCTATTTATAATTGAGATAATGATAAAAACAAACTCATAATTCATGTTTAAGTGTTTAGCTCATTAATTATGATCTTATAAAGATTGATAATTATTTTTAACCCACATTATTAAGGTTTTTTTTAATCATTCTTATCCCCATCATCCTGTGGGTGAGGTATGAGGCAACAAAGGGAAATTGAAACGGGAGATGGGCAGTAGCATCTTTCTGACAGCTCAAAATATTAAATTTTATACTATCAACAAATAGCATATTCAACCACACGCCGAATACTGAGGCATTCAGCCAGGCTGGAGGTAGTGTTTATTCAGAGCGTCTTTCCTCTTAAGCTGGGATTGTCTATGAAAAGAATAGGAATAAACTAAAAATGCAGAAAAAATTCTACTTCTAAATTTTAATTGCAATAATTCATTTGCATAAACATTTATTTGATAGCTTTTAGTAAATTTTTATAATACGGAAGTTGATTATGTACCTATGACAACTTTAATGATTACAAGAAAAATATACATTATTATAAAATAAATCAATATTTTCATTTTACCAATTATCTGATTACAAAATATATTTTACTTAAGTGTTCGGTATTCGGTCGAATAGTACCTAAGATATTCGGTATTCGACCGAATTGGATAAAAGTATATATTTTATTCGCCGAATATTCGTTGCAAGTCTCATAAATATCCCCCTCCCTTATGCGGTAATATATGGGGAGGCCTATGTTCAACAGAGGAGGCTCTAATACATAAATAATGAATGAAAAGAACTTATTCATAGCTTAAAGCTGAGCTGCTAATGGTAATGAGGTATTCTATCATAGTCCTCAGGGGTGACAATGCATATGCATTTTGATTCATAATTTAGAAAATATGTAGGGATAAATGGACCACATCATCCAATTACCATCAGGTGGAATGTGTCGTCGTTGGTAACCATTAGTTCTATAAAAATTATAACTAGAAGAATTTTGTATTGAAAATTGTAAGTAAAGGTTAAATTTTCAACATAGTATCTAGGAAAGTAAGAGCTGTGGCTTTTAGATAAAGCTACCAGGGAACATAATATTAGATAGTTAGATACAGTAACGCAGTTCATTACACGCTTGTGGGGATGCATAGTCTGTCTGTCTATGCATCCCCTGAGCCGGTTACCTAAGAAACGTGAAACCTATGAATGTAATTTTGAATGTATTGTTGTACTGTGAACACTACTAATTCTCCCATTAACTGTTCCGACTAAGCTTAAAAGTCTTGTACTAGGAGTGGTCCTTTTTTTTAAAGAATAGGGGTGACAAACGAGCACACAGTTCACCTGATGGTAAGTGGATGCTGTGGTCCATACACATCTCATTTATTCTGTATTCCTACCTTTCTATAGTGTATATTTCTTTGTCTGTTAACTTAAAAAAAACTGTATACATAAAATAATTGTATGATGCAACGGAAGTGTCATAACGGAAGCAGAAACAGAAACAGAAGTCAAAAGTAAATTTTAGCAGAAACAGAAACAGATGCAGAAGCGGAAGTGTAAAAAGTTCAATTTATGACAAATATTTTACTAATATTTAAAATTAAGTAGCCGTATACTATATTTTATGACCTAGAAACCTGTTTCGGAGTTCTTAATGTATAAGAATAGCTTCGTTAAATAATTTCTCACTGGTGATGCTGAAAAGATTACGATATATGTGTGCATTTCATTTCCACCACATACTCCTGAAGGTGGATTATGTCTATAAAAAAGACTGTCACTCTTTTTACTGATGCAACATGGATTCTATCATTTGTAATGATAAATTCATCATTGATGATGACGTAGGTTGGCCTTCATTCTCAATTTGAGGTCAGCACCTTTGAGGAAAGGTATGCCGTCATCAAAGTGCTAATCAAATTTCCGTTATAAAAGTTGCGGAAACAGAAGCAGAAACAGATTTCAAAAGGCGTGCAGAACTTCTGTAGTTGCTGATGCCGAAGCAGAGGTCTGTTGCATCATTAATATTGAACTACGCAGAAGGAGATAAAGTACCTACAGTCCTATCAAGATCGAGCTGTCTGTTCTGGCAGATACTTGTCCCATTTACGTTAATTATGTTGTAATGAACGTTTGTAATTAGACAACGTATTGGATACACCACTGACCTATATATAATGCCTTATCTGAACACAAGAAATTAGATAATCGCGTTATTGTCACTGTATTCGATACGATCACTATCGTGTATTTTTAAGTCGGTTTTCCGCAACAGTATTAAAGTAAAAAGTTACGGCCAAATACGGCCCTCTGCTGGGCGCAGGCCTCCTCTCACTTGTTAGACGGTTATAGGGTAAGGAAGTGTCTGCCGCGATGCTTCAATGCGTGTTGGCGGATTTAACATGTCTTGGAAATATTTTTTTTTATTTCTTAAACATGCAGGTTTCCTCACGACACGCATATTTAAAAAAAATAACGAACTAGCGGCCCGCCCCGGCTTCGAGAGGGTAGGATATTTTTTTCTTTTCTGAAAGTGTATGCTGTTAGCCCTGCGGCTTTTACAGCTTTATCGAAATAGACTCGTGAGCTTGGACACACGAGGTATTGAGTACAACGATTGCCGAGGCACCCCGGCCCCTGCTTTTGTAGCGAGGCTCCTCTAGCTAGGGGCGGTGGGGGGGGGGGGCTCGATGTGATTCAACTCCCCTCTGAAGAAGGTACGAATCTCAGCCTGAACCATTATCGTAATGAGGGGAGAGTGGGTAGGATTTTTCAATGTGGCGTTATATAGATTTGAAAGATAATCACAAAAGACCATTTTTTCTTCTTTTTTTAAAAAAAATGTTCAAGTTTTTCGTATGAACATAGCTGAGATCACTCCTCGCATTACTCTCTTTATTTGTACGTGAAGTCTCATCATATATAAGGTAAACGCACCAGTCATGGTCACTTTAAGATATTTTAATTTTATTTTTCGACCTTTTGTTATTTAATTAAAACCAGATCTGATTCAAAACTATTGGTATTGATAAAAGTAGGATTTCCGTACATACGTAAGCTTATAAATTGGTATAGTCTTTAATAGAAAAGTCAAAAAGTAATTTTAAAAAGTTGTTGTTGACAGAGCCAATGATGGTCGGCCGAAAACCCAATGTTGACCCACCATTTATGGTTTGCTCCTATTATGGCCAGCACCAATAATGGTCACTAAGCTTATTATTACGCTTTTATTCATAATAAAAGAAACTAAAAAAATATGTTTTATATTTATAATTCTGAACTTAGAATCTTACAATATTCTTAAAATCATATTAAAATCAAAATGAGATCAAAATGAGACAACGTCGTTAAAAGTAAATAACATTTCTTCCTAGGCTAGATTTCAGTCTCGTTATTAAGTGTTGAATCATAAGATGTAATAGTAAGAAGGTGTATCTTAAAACCTTAAAATTATAAAAACAACAAAATGGATATTTTTTAACCTTTCTTATCATTCCCTTCCTTCATTTATTATAATTAGCCGATATTTTATAAATCAGTAAATAGGTAACTAAGTATTTTAAAACAGGTACAACGTTTACAAAACTACTACAAGATTAACAAGCTTTAATTTTAAGAAAATAGAACATTAAATTTATACTTTAAGGCACCGTAACTGAATTTTAGTATGTTTAAATATTTATACATTATCCATTTCTGGAATAATAAAACAGCCTTTTTTTGCAAACTTAGGAATTGCTATTTGGCATACAATACTATCCCAACTATACAGTTGTAAGTCTTTTATCACAGGCCAGCGCCAAAATTCTTTGGATTTTTTAAGGCAAGATACTAGCGCCCCTTCTTCAGTCACAGAAACAATTTGTTCTGGGTATTTCCTTTCATTCCAAATAACTATTACATAATCGTTAGCAGAAACGTTGCAAGAAACGGAAGTATTAATTCCACAACGCAACTTTTCATTTAAATTTTCATCTGATGTAACAGAAAAGTTATAAGGCAACTGCTCTACTATAACTTTAGGTGATACTATATCTTCATCTGACGTTTTTGCATCAGCTTGTTCTAAGGACAGCGGAAGTGAAATCGAGTCGCCTTGAATATCTGATTGCCTTTGATTGTTATTGCCATTTTCATTCATAGTGTTTTTTAGCTTCAAGTCCATAAGTGTTAGATCTTCATCAGATTCATCTGGTGTGTCTATTTCACTTCCTCCTGTCTCCGCATATGTCACATCACTTACAACATCCGATTCACTGGAAGTGATAGAGACATGTCTGCGTTTCTTCATGTTTTCTTTACGTCTACTCGTATTCTTTTGTTTTTCAATTATGGCTTTTTCTTTTAACTCTTTCTTCTCTTTACGTAGTTGTTTTCTTTTTTGCTTTGATATCTTCCTTTTCTTTTTTTTCTGCATCTTTTTTTGCGTAAAATTCTCTCCATGACTTACTTGTAATAGCTGATGGTATTTTTTCTTTGGATATTTTACGTTTCTTTTGTGTCGGTTCTGGCCAAAATAGAGCCTTCTTAAACGGTGATGGCACCAGAATTCCTTTATTAAGCATGTGATGAGCAAAACTTGCAGTAGATGAAGATGGTATTATCTCGTTTTGATCTACTGCAATAGCAGAAGATGTCAAAGGTGTGACTTTGGTCGGAGTTTTATGCGCAGAAGTTAAGTCACTAATAGCGCATTTAGAAAGCAGGTCCTGATTTTGCTTAGTGCCACATTTTTCACTGCTCCTTTCTATCTTACTATTGTTAGTAGGCCCGAAAACATCTTTATATTGAAGTGTTTCTGCAGAAGACCTTGCAGATGTCGTAGAATTATCATCGTGGCATTCCACAGGAGGAACAGATATCAGAGGCACGATTTCAGAAGAAGTCGTTTGTTCAGAAACAGTTATCATTCGGGTTGTATTTTGCTCAACACCTGGTCTATCATTTTTCAGCTTTTGTATTGCTTTCAGAAACAGTAACTGCACACAAATGTTTATATTTGGCCCAGATAGTGTACATTGTCAAATCTTCAGTCGGCAATACATCAGCTAATTCTGACATAGGTAAGTAAAAACATTTGTTAAAGGTGTCTAGTTTAGACCGTTTAAATATCTTTACGATTTCTGCTTCGAGTTGGCTTAAAAAAGCTTGGTTTTTTGTAGAATCACAGGCGCTTTTACTTGTCGATGCTCTGTTTTGGATGTTTAACTTAGTAAAGTCTACTAGGTCTGGGCCATAAGGAAAAAGTCCTCCCACTCGAAACCCATTTTTTATGCAGTCTGGAGTTATACTTTCTAATGCACGTTTTAGTATTGGCGCAAAGTTTTCTTTTTTCACTTGCTCTCCCAAATTTTCAGTCTTCCATTTTCTTGTTTCCTGTCGCCAAAACAGTTTCAGTGGCCTAAATACCGACACATCCATGGGTTGCAGCAAGTGAGTACTGTTTGGGTATAGAGCGATAACTTCAATTTGTTTCTCTCTGCAGAAATCTGACAAATGTTTAGTCAAATGGGAAGCATGACCATCCAGAAAAAAGATTATGGGGAACTTCGTATTGTTTTGAACCAACCAGGGATATAATATATTGGTTACATATTCGTAGAATGTACTCCCGCACATCCAGCCGTTTTCTGAACGGCCAATGCCCCAATTTTCAGGAATACTTTCGGCAATAGCTCGGGGAATGCGTTCGTAAGAGAACACTATCATTGGTGGTGCTAACTGTCCAGCTGCATTGGCTGTCAAAAGAACTGTAAGGTTTTCTTTTTCGTTCCCTGACGTAGAATATATATTTTTTTCTCCTCTTTTAACTAAAACACGGTCAGGTTTGGGATTTAAGAAAAACGCGCTTTCGTCGGTATTAAATATCCGCGTTGGATCCTTCAAAACTTCTGGAAGATTATTTTCTTCTAAATACTTCTCTACGTCTGCAAACCATTTGACTATATGTTCTTCTTTTACAGATTCTCTTGATGTGGTTAAGTTTTGTGAAACTCTCTCAGATATTTCTGGATGTCTTTTTAAAAATAAATCGAACCATTTCCGCCCTGGTCTGTCATTCGTAAATGGATTTTTTCTATTAGCAGATTTTATAATTAGTTGAACAGAATCTAATAGCTGTTCCTTTCCTATCGGGCAATGTCGTTCTGCCATTGCAAACAACCATTCTTTTAATATGGCTTCCTCATTCATAGAAAGTATTGTAGGAGGACCCATATGACAGACAGCAGGACTCTTTCCCGTTACTTTATTCCTTAAGGTCATTCTCGGTACACCATATTTCTCAGCTGCAGCTGAATAACTGTCCCCTTTTCTAACAGCTTCCATTGCAAGGCACATTTGATGAGGCGTGTAGTTTTTCTTTGGTGCCATCGTTACCTTATGAAACAAAGAAATCAAATTTATAAAAAATATCTATTTTGCAAAACAATACACCCTTTTTTGGACAGTCGTGTATAAAGGATAAAAACTTAATTGTATAACAGCAAAAAAAATATATAATACTCCATTATAATGCAAACATTATGGTCTGTGATCCAGTCATGGTCACCCCAATAATGGTAACTATGACCATTACTGGACCGGTATGTTCAAACGAGGCGCTGATAAAATTTGAACTCGTTTCTGTGGATAAACATTCTAAATTTTATGAAAAAAGCTAAAAACCCTATTGTGCCCATCATGGTCAATTTGACCATCATTGGAAATATCATAAATCGACGTTCCAGTAATGGTCAGTTCAGTTTAAGAAGTCTACAAAACAGAAATATGTGCATTTTTTGGTGTCATTCATCACACAGGTATGTTACCTTAAGTATCAAAACAAAGAAATATCTCAAAACCCTTATATAATTATAAAATAATAAACAGAAGTACTCACCAACCTTATCAAAAATAACACTAATTATATAAATTCACCACCGCATTCTGTTCAAGGGCCCGCCATGTTGCAAATGTCACGTGTCAAAATGACAAACGTCATTTTTTCACAAGCTGAGTATCTATGGTTTATCACTAAATGTTGCCATTTTCCCTACAACGTTTAGTTTTCTTATTTTGCCGTTTTTTTTTTCGAAATTGACCATCAATAGAACGCTTACCAAGACTGGTACAGTTACCTTAATCGACATCGACAGTCAAAAATTCCAAAAATCTCTCTACCGTTTAGAGGCGATGTAAGAATATTCGCTACCCCCTATATCGTCCCGAGGGTGTCGTAAGATGCGTCAGAGGGAACACGAAACAGGAGATGGGTAGCAGAATCTTCCTAATAACTCAAAGTAATAAAAAACTGGTTCGAACTGGTAACGAACTCACTTGCCAAGCGTGAAACTATGACATAATCTCTTGAGGGAGGTCTATGTTTAATAGTGGACTTTTCTAGGCTGTAATGGATGTATGGGTAGAACTTCTTTAATTGCTTAAAGAAAAAAAAATTTGCAACGTTTGTCAAAATATGAACTAATATGCTGGATGACCTTTTTATCGTCGGGAGAGAAATAAGGTGTAACATGTGAACAAAGTAGGAGCCTATGGCACTGATAATGTTCAGAAAATTAAAACAAAAATGTTGAATTAAATAAATAAATAAAAATCTATCGAAATTCAAATAATATCCACCCTACTTTACGAACGGCAATAAAATAATAAATTTAGTAAGCATCATGACCTTGTCATTTTACGTTTTAATTCAAAATTTTTGTTTTTATTTTTGTAAAACATCAGTGCCATAGGCTTCTACTTCGTTCACATGTTACACCCTAATTTTTTTCTAGACGGTAAAAAAGGTCATTCAGTATAAATACTAATAAAAGTATTTTCTATAATAATAAATCGACATAGTTGAAAGCGGTAAACGTATAAGGGTATGGTACCGGTATAGAATTACGATACAGCTTCGATTTAATGGTAGAACCAAAACGGTTGAGAATTACGGTTGTGGTACCGTTAAAAAATAATTATACCTATATTTTTTTTACGGTATCGTTATACCTATATTTTACCAATACCTTTACCGAAATAATTTCGGTACCGAAAAAAATGAGTATTTTAGGCTTATTTATATGTATTGTCTCGGACCTTGCTTAACGTTATGAGACTCATTCGATTTGGATTTCCTATATTACTGTATTTCATCTTCGGAGAAAATAAAACATCTTTATCATATTTGTATTATTATTTATTATCAGTCAAGTATTTAATTAAAAACGTAATATTATGTTTAAAATGTGGGTACCAATTCTTAACCTAGCTCTTCAGAATCAGTTAAAGGAACATCTTTAAAGTGCTTCCCTTCCAAGGGATGTAGGAATACTAATATTTTTGAGTACACACGGGCTCGCATACAAGTTTTTATATTTTGCATCAGTTTTTATAAGTAAGCTAAAAATGACTGCCGTGTAGTGGCGGTTAAGAATCCCCGTGGGTGTCGTAAAAGGCGACAGAGGGAAGGCGGCAGGAGATGGGCAGCAGCATCTTCCTGATAACATCAATTGTACAACAAAAAAAACTGTAGTTGACAACCCACTCGTAAAGCGTGGCAACTATGGAAATACCCCCCCATGTGCAATGACACAAGTAAACGGCCCCCAGTTCCACGGCAGCCGCGCTATTCCTGGCTAGGTGGCGACCATGGTAAAGGCTAAGACGATTTGACTTGGCAACAAACAACGAACGCACTCTGAGGACTACCAAGAAGATCCTGGAGTTGGAAGAAGAGATAGACAAGTTGCGCTTGAATATTAAAGGATCATCCGCGGTCCGAAGAGAGGAGGAGGACACGGTGATTCACGAATCCGGCAACTTGTTCTATCACCGGGAGGGCGACCATCTGTCCCAAGGAGGTGTTGGATTTATAGTCCACAAGTCTCTCGTTAACAACCTTGTAAAGATTGGTAGTGTGTCGACGAAGGTTGCGTACCTTATATAAAGAATCACCAAACGGTATCCAGGGTCATACAGGTCTACGCACCAACATCTATTACATTTCTAGATATTCTCTATGATATTTCTAGAGCCATGCATTCTTATAAAACCCACTATACGGTGTTAATGGGAGACTTCAACGCAAAACTAAGCAAAAGGAAGAAAGGTGAGCTGACGGTAGGTAAATTTGGGATAGGGCAACGGAACACAAGGGGCCAGCAGCTGGCCGACTTCATGGAGAAAGAGGGACTGTTTATAATGAACTCTTTTTTCCAGAAGCGGCTCCACAGAAAGTGGACCTGGTCGAGGCCCGACAGTACGATAAAAAATGAGATTGACTTTATTATGACGACGAGACGGCAACTGTTCAGTGATGTCTCAGTGATCGCAAGGGTGAAAACTGGCAGCGATCACCGAATGGTTAAAGGCACACTGAACCTAAACGTTAAGTTGAAGAGGTCTCGTCTAAAGAAGTCAACGCTCTGTCCTCCTCGTGCTATAATCCAAAGTCCCGAAACCTTTCAGCTCGAGTCACAAAACCGTTTTCAGTGCCTTAAAGACTGCAATGGAGGGGACGATATGAATGATAAGCTCGTGGAAATGGTCCATGCGGTCAGAGCTAAGTTTTGCAAGATTGGCCGCAGAAGAATACAAAAACTCTCCGATCACACTCTTAATCTCATGGCTGTTAGACGGAAAATGAAGCTGCAGTCTTATCAGATTATCAGGCAGGTAAAAATAACGCGGTAAAATCCGTGAATGGTTGGTTTGGTGGTTTTTTTTATTTAATGTGTAACGTTCGTGAGTAATATAAAAATATATTTAGCCATTGTATTATCCTAAGTTTTTAACGTTTGTATAAAACCGGAATAAAGACTATAAACGTTTTTATAGATGCACATTAGTTTTACCTTGTTTACTTCATACAATAGTCGTTGGCCTTCTCGATGTATTCCTTAATTAAGTTTAATCTAAACCGTCGGTTATATGCAAAAGGTAGTGGCGTTAACGTGTGATAATCCACTTGTTTATCTCAAATAGGGTCAGCGGTTAATACTCGTAGGTGCTGCGTGATTGCTCGCGACCTGTGCTTTTGTTTTATTTATTTCCCTTCCAGTTTTTATAATTTGTATGCAATAAACGTATTCAAAACATTAATTTGTTTACACTTATAATAATAAATAAGTAATCCAGAAAATGCGTTAGTATATGTATGTGGAGGATGCGAGAAAGGTGTGTCAGGATCGTGCCAAATGGAAGTCTGTAGTCTCTGCCAACCCCTCTGGGTGACAGGCGTGAGTGTTTATGTATGTATGTAATAAATAAAAATATAGCTAATTAGCAAAATACTGTGTTTTTGGAATGATACTATTAAAAATATTCAAGGAAACTTGTTCAAAACAACTTAGATTATCTGCTTAGGTCCGAGTGTAAGAGCGATTCTATAATGACTTTTGCCTTACGCTGGACTTTGCTTTAATTTACGACTAACGCTGTTCCATTTCACTTAGTCCTGCTAATTGAAGGTACAGCATTCCTAACAAGCTCAATATAGAAATGGCGAAGGTATTTTAATGTAAACTGCATACTTTTCGACAGTAGATTAAAACTTAGCGTTTATGACATCAATAGAGATTGCGATGGTCCAAAACAATACCTTTGATAGATATTAATTTTGGCACTTCATAACGATGTCGTGGAGGTATAAATATCCACTACCCTTACCAGGTGATGCCATGCCAGTGTAACAGCATCTTCCTGATTAAAGGTGAATAAAAAAAAAAACGTCAGTTGCCAAGCGTAGCAACTGTAGCAAATATCCGCTCTATGGGTTTTTTGCTGGTTATTCGCAGGACGGAGGTTTTATCCGAACCAGTAGTAAATAAAAAATATGACTTCCAATAAGTAAGCAATACTCTGTATTGAATAAAAAAATCATTCATTTCATTTATGATTTGACAATCTTCTTTTGAAATGGCAGATAATACTCTTCCGTGTGTCTTAGACCTACTATATAAGTTTGATATCTTTTTATTATATTTTTTTTTATAGGATAAGGGTGACAAACGAGCACACAGTCCACCTGATGCTAAGTGGTTACTGCGGCCCATAGACATCTACATCTAGTCTCGATTACGAATCAAAATGCAGATGCGTTGTAACCCGTGAGGACTAAGATGGAATGTCTAGTTTCCAGTAAAAAGGGTCTCCGGATCTCTACACTCACCATACGAAACACAGCAGCGTTAAGCTGCTATTTTACGCTGGTATTCTATGAGAGCGTGGTCCTTCCCCGGTCGAGCCGACCCATTCGTGCTACAACTATACCAGTAATATAGCTGCAGCGTGGCTCTACCACGTATAAATAAACATATTTTACAGACTTTAGCGCGTTAAATTTATCCTATTTTTAATTAATGATTTCTTAAATTTACGCGAACACCACACGTTGAATAAAACTATTTATACGGATTTTATCGCGTTTAATTACGTCTTATTTTTAATTCCCGACGTTTCAGGTGCTTTACAGCACTCATGGTCACGGGGGGAATTGAGATATTTGACGTCCCAATCTCATAGTTAACCCAGCTGCCTTCAGTTTTTGAATGTTAATCGGCCCGATAAGTTAATTAAACGCGATAAAGTCCGTATAAATAGTTTTATTCTATTTTACTTTATAACACCCATGGTCACAGGACTGAGGTGTTTCATGTTGAGTTCATTTGATATCTTATGTCGTCACTATTTTGCATTTATTACAATTTTAGCCTTAAAACATCTCCTAACCTTGTAAGACTTATCGTTTTTACCATTTTTTGGCAGTTGAATCATCTAATTGCAATTTAAATGAGAACTTGACGATTATGACATTGGAGATTTTATACTTATAACGCGACCATGGAAAATTTGAGAATTCATATGTTTTTCGATTAATGGCGGCATACTATCTTGTTTACACCAGACCGGCGACTGGCAACATCGTTAAAGGTGCGATACGTCTTGTGCTGCGATCGTCTGACTGCCTCTTTGGTCTAGTGCTCGTAAACGCGGTTGCTGATTGTGAGGTCCGGGTTCGAATCCGAGTTATTGAGTTCTTCGTCGAGTTATTGAGTTTTTTGTAAAGAAATTCTCGGTAGCACCCCGGAGTCACGAAGTTGGCGGTGTTCCTCCCCTCCCCCTCTCCTGTGTATCCGAAAGCACGCAAAGCCGTAGCCCGGTCTGGCGCCTGATCTCTCTCCGGTCGTGGTTTCCATTTAATCGGACTATGAGAGTGAGGGATTAGAGAGTGCACTTGTGCTTGCGCATACACTCTGGCAGTATAATTATAAAAGAAAACAGCCCAAGAAACCGGAAAAAGAGCCAAAAAAAAAAAAAAAAAAATTTGAGTACGCTTTGTCTCTGTCATGGGACGACGTTTTTTATTTTTTTATACGTTGTTATAAACACAGTCAATGAGCGTGTTCGCGTATAGGATGTAAAATACATTTAAAAAAAAAACTCGCGCAATGATACGGAGCGTGTTCGCGTATAGAGACATACGAACACAGCATCCACTTGCCACCAGATAGACTGTGTACGCATTTGTCACCATAATTCTAAAAAAAACTTAACTAAGAATTTCGCGTCTAATTCGTCGACATTCACGAGCAATCGATTTCTTTGTTAACGTCGCACTAATAGATTGTATATTATATAAATAGAAGGCTCATCTTTAATATAGCGCTCAATTCAATTACATTTTAAACCTCCACCTCATAACAAGTGTCTCAAGTAGGTTTGCTTATTTCGCTTAATTTCTTGCAAGCAAGTTTTTATTATGTGATCGATTTTCTTATATACATATATGAAAGAGTTTCCTTTGTGTTGTTTAGTGCAAAATCCCGTGTCAATGCTTAGCGAAGTTTACTCGAGGTTGTTGCTATCATGTCAGTGCAGTGGGGAGGTGCTGGGGAGTTCCGGTACTGTTTTTATCATTGCCCCAACACCGGTTTCGAGATATACGATTTGGCGGCGCCCGGCCAACTCATAGCCAGTGTTTTCGGGTATATTTTTCAATTATATTATTTAGATTAAATATGGATTCCTAAACGTGGTATTCATTTAAATCAGGGAAAGAAGTTTACAGTTTTTATGTGTCATAAGTCATAGTGGGTGGAGACAGAAATTAAAATGTAATTTTGATATAACTTTGTACCGTCTTATTACACAATATAGTTTATAAATAGTCTATAGCTTAAACTATCGTTTGTTTCAATAAATAAATACTTTAAAATATGCGAACGAAAATGTGAAGTATTGAATTTGATGGTAAATTATAAATTTTGCGAAAACTAGCGCCGCGGCTAGACTTCTTTCGCGTCAAAGACTCTCTACTGCGTTTGTTTTGTTATAGTCTATTCTAATATTAGTGATCTGCCCCGGCTTGGCGCGGGTGATTTCTGGATCTCGAGAATAGCGCCACCTACCGGTTCCAAATGTGAATATATACCAACTAGAGACCATTATCATTTCCATTCAATTACACACAAAAAAGCTCATCAAAAACGGTTGGATGATTTCAGTCTATAACGGACATAGGTAGAAAATTTATTTGTGTTTTATACGAGTATAGATAAATCATATATTTGAGAAATCTTTATCAAAACCCTTTCTCTAGTACCGTGAAAGCATTTTACGTGCATACATTGTACATGGACAAATAATATATATGTAGACCTTTTTTTTATAGAAAAGCGGGCAAACGAGCATGCGGCTCACCTGATGTTAAGTGACTACCGCTGCCTATGATCAACCACAACACCAGGGGAATTGCAGGTGCGTTGCCGGCCCTTTAGAAAGGAGTAAGCTCTTTTCTTGAAGGTCCCCAGGTCGTATCGGTCCGGAAAAATCGCCGGTGGTAAACTACTCCACAGAGAGGTTGTACGCGGAAGAAAACTCCTTTTGAAACGAACAGTGGTGGACCGCTAAGCATCCAGATGCTGTGGATGGTATCGGGACGTTTGCCGCGTAGTGCGTTCACGAAATTTGGCGGCTGGGATTAATCCGAACAATTCCTCAGAGCACTCCCCATGGTATATGCGAAAGAAAATGCAAAGAGATGCAACATCTCTTCGCAGCGCCAGTGAATCGAGCCGATCGGAAAGCACTCGGTCGCCGACGATTCGAGCCGCACTGCGCTCGATGCGGTCAAGTGGAAGGAGCTGCCACTGGAGAGCCCCAGCCCAGAGATGAGATCAGTATTCCATGTGCGGCCGAACCTGCGCCTTGTAAAGTTGCAGACGGTGTGCCGGCATGAAATACTGTCTCGCTCTGCTGAGCACGCCATCGCCAAGTTTTTTAGAGGCCAATTTGGCCTTCTCTTCCAAGTGACCACGAAACTGCACGTCACTCGATGCGATCACTCGAGGGGGGTGCCTTGAAACTGAGGAGATACGACAAAAGGGTTCTTTTTAGCGGTTAACGCGCAAACTTGTGTCTTCTGGGGGTTAAACTGGACTAGATTTGGTCGCCCCCAATCCGAGACTCTGTTCAGCAGAGACTCGACTTCAGACACAAGTTTGTCCCGGTACTTGGAGACGTTTTCCCGAGAAATATTGGCACTGCCGGTATACAGAGCATCACCAGTGCTGTCATCTGCATAGCAATGAATGTTACGGGTTTGCAACATATCATTGATATGCAGAAGAAACAGCGTTGGCGATAGCACGCAGCCTTGTGGAACACCAGCATTAATAGGCTTGCAATCGAAGCTTGCACCGTCAACAACGACCTTGATGCTCCGATATGCAAAAAAGCTGGTGATCCAATCGCACAATTTCTCGGGATGCCCATAGGAAGGGAGCTTCGAAAGAAGCGCTTTGTGCCAAACCCGATCGAAGGCCTTCGCAATGTCCAAAGTAACGGCCAATGATAATGCGTAAATGGCTAAGCATTGCGCATTATGCACGAATGTGTTGCGCACGCACACACGACTCTAACTTACCCAAAAGAAGGACCGGAACCGACCAAGAGGCAGAACCAACAGCTTTGCTTTCCGAGGCACGGGGATCAAATACCGTCACCTCCTTGAGTCTGAGCTCCTACTGAGAATTACTTGACCTAAAAACCCAATAAATTATATTGGACCGAAGTGCAATACGAGGCAGCAACGGATTTAAATCAAATAGGGCACACTGACCTACCATATCGTGATTAACTCATAGAATAAAGATGACAAACGAGTACATAGTCGACCTGATGGATAACGCATGCTGTGGCACATAGACATCTATATCTATCCCAAATTGAGAATCAAAATGCTTTGTGTCATCCCTGAGGACTATGATGAAATGCCTCGTCTCCAGTAAAAAGGGTCACCGGTTCACTACATTCGTCATACGAAGCACCGTGTGACCGTGTTTCCCCGGTCGATCCGACCCATTTATGCTTCAACCATAACTTAGCTGCAGCGTGGCTCTACCACGTATAACGTATTTTTAATCCCGGTCATATTAAAGTTACCACTAGGTGGTAGGTATTCTGCCTAGAAGTTTTTCCCCGGGAATGTTAAACCATTGTCATTTAAACAAATTGATGTTTTAATCTACAATGATGTTGACGCCATTTCTGATTATTGTGTATCAATTGGCTGAATTACCATTACTGTCACGTCACTATCGATTTTATTCCATCAATTTGTTTTCAGTGACATGTAAGCATATGTTCAATTTAAATGAATGATTATAGTAAGTTTTCTACTAGCCAATTGAGTTGAGGCAGTCGTGATCTCGTGATACATTATATTTGTCACGTTCAATTTATGTATTTGATACGCTATGTATGTAATATGTATGTGCCCACGAATCTAACTCGGTTGGGCTACGATTGGTAAACTACGACAAATCTTCTAATCCGTTAATTCTTAGAATCATAAGATGAAAGTGTACAATTAGTGCGTGTTGTCCTTCACTGCTCGTCGTTCGATAGGTCTTATGATATCAAATTTATTTATTTATTTGTTTTTTAGTATGTGTTAAATGAGATACTATTAAATACTATGTATTACATACTAAGTCCTTAACGCGGAGATATGCAAATTTCTTTATTGATGGAAATTTTAGTTTCACAACTTACGTATCAAAATCAATCATTAAATCAGCAACAACAAACAATCATCCAATTACATAAAGATGTCAAAAGTGTAATTAAAAAAAAAAGAAAAATTAAACCGTAGACAGAGAAACCTACAGACAAATTGACGCCTTCTTTCACATTCGCACACAAAAAAGATAGATTTATGCATACGCCTTGCATAGAAATGAGACAGAGCGGTATGATTGTTTGTCCCTTTCTCCGTGCCGGTTTTATTATTTAGCAAACTACACTTTGCTAAACAACTTTGACAGTTCGTAGCGATCTTAGGAGTTTACAAGTTGGTTTAAGTGAGAAAAAAGTGTTTTGTGAGCTTAAGATTGGTGAATCTTGTTCAGTTCAGTTCTTAGAACAATTAAATTTTTTATCTTAATATGTTTAAAAGTCATGAAGATTATTGTATAACCTAAAACTACGTTATCGTCCTTTCTCACTCAATGCCACGCTAATCATTAGTCTATAGGTTTCTCTGTCTACGAATTTAACAATATTATACACATGTCAGTTAATAATAAAAATGTCAATTATGAGCTATAGTCCTATAAAAGTTTTCATCAGTAATTAAAAACTCATTTACCGACTCAAATGTATTTTGAAGAAGCCACTGGTATAATTATTATACATAGCGTAAAATAGCAGCTTAATGCTGCTGCGTTTCGTATGGCGAGTGTAGAGAACCGGAGGCGGATACCAGGCATTCCATCTCAGTACTCAACCGTAACAACGCATCTGCATTTTGATTGTTAAGAGGATAAATGTAAATGATTATGGGCCACAATTATATTTACATAATCATCATCGTCGTTGGAGGCTCGATGAACCGACAACCGTTGGGGAAAAAAGGTTCTCGAGTGGCAGCCTCGTACCGGTAGGCGAAGTGTAGGGTGACCCCCACTAGATGGAGTGACGACCTGGTAAGACATGCAGGAAGTCGATGGATGCAGGTGGCCCAGGTCCGTGCTTTGTGGCATACCTTGGGGGAGGCCTATGTTCAGCAGTGGAATTGTGAAGGGCTGTAATAATGATGATGATGATGATGATGGACCACAACATCCACTTACCATCGGGTGGACTGTGCTCGTTTGTCACCCTTATTCCATATTTAAAAAAACCCTTGTAATGGACCGTAATAATGATGATGAATGGTGATTACAGTAGAAGATGCTTATACTATTAGATACATTAGATAAATTCTTGGTTTCAGGAACGGGGTGAACGTTGAAGGCGCAACCCACAAGCAAGTGGTTGACTTGATCAAGTCCGGTGGTGACTGCCTCACTCTAACGGTTATTTCTGTTACGCAGAAGGTAAGCTATACAGTCTACTTGAAAATTATTGCTTAATGTTGTGTGATGATTTTATGATGTGGCAAGTGATGATGCAAAAACTTCTTCATTGATTTAATATCTTTCCATATTTTCAGTCTTTCTTTTCTCTTCTGTTTAAAGCAGTGAGCTTACAAGAAAATTTAAGCTCTAGACCGAATGTCGGTCACAATTGTCAGTTCAAACGGAGACTTCTCTCGACTGACTTATCAAGACTAATCAGCGTAACATAGTATTAGTATATCGATATCTAGTGTACGGGTGTATGCGCAAACACAGGTGCGCTCTCAATTACTTCACTCTCATAGCCCGATGAGACGTTAATCCGACGACCGGAGAGAAATCAGACGCAGGATCAACGGCTTTACTTGCTTTCCGAGGAACGGGGCGAAATACCGCCAGTTTCCTTACTCCAGGCTGTTAACATGACGGACTTCTCGTTCCCACTTGATACTTGATTGATTGTACACTTTTATTGAGTCACTCACACACACGCTCCGAGAATTTTCAAGATTTTATGCACGCACACTACAGATTACTTGCTAGTTGCAGAAAAAGAACTCCCGTCGATTTATGTTCTCCTATTTTTGTGTTCAATTAAATCAAAGATTACATTAAGTAATAATAAATACAATAAATACGTAGCGTGGAATCAACTCTTAACAGACGTCCACACTGGGCACGATCCGAGTGGAGAAGCTTTTGATTCGTTATCGAGGATAGATGTAGATATTTATGGGCCACAGCAACCACTTACCATCAGGTGGACTGTGTGCTCGTTTGTCACCCTTATACTATAAAAAAATTAAATAATTTTGCTCGTATGTAAATAGGTGAGTTCTTTTATTAATTACAAGTTATGAGTTTATCTTCTGCGTGCTCTTTTGTCACCCTATCCCATAAAAAAAAATATTAGAATTTTGTCGTAGTTGCCACGCTTGCCAGGCGGATGGGCAAACGCAGGTTTTTTATTATTTCAAGCTGTTATCAGGAAGATGCTGCTGCTGCTCATCTCCTGTTTCAGTTTCCATCTATCGTCTCTCAGGACACCCTTACGGGACGATTTGGGGTAATAAATATTCTTACACTGCCACTACTTATTTAATACAATGTTACTTTATGATATTAAATATTACCTGCATATGATTTTGTATATATGGGAAAACCCTTTTTCTTCTTTTTCCTGCTCTTCTCCCAAATTGTTTGAAGTCGACATAGCATGCCTTCCTCTTCGATTTTTTTCTAATAGCAGTCATCTCTTCACGCACTTCTTTCTTGCGCATGTTATTCGTAATGCAGTCTATCCATCTTTTCTTAGGATTTCCTCTACTCTTATATCCACCCACTTTCATCCCGAACATTCTTCTAGTTACATAGTTTACTTCTCTTAGCATAAGTCTATACCATGCCAGCCTACCACATATTAACTTTTTCGTGACTGGGTCACTTTGAAAATATAAATATACAAGAATACTGTAAGTCGATAATTTTAGGGAAATTGAGGTTGACTCACGCGTATGCAATGAGTCAACAGTAGACTCATGGCACGCAGGTCACTTGGTGTATTTTATCAGTACAATAAATTTTATAATTATAGTTAAAGCATTCACAGAACGGCTCTTTATACACATATTCTATTAAAGATTACAACACAAAATGTCTGATGTATCATTGCCAGTTGATAGATCTGTTACAAAACCCCACCCACGCCAGCCTTAAGCGACTTTTTTGTTATTCAAAGACACAAATATTTTGGATCTTTGACAACACTTTATGTTGTGCAATGCAAAGAAACTAAATTCAAATCGAGTAGTAGCATTGTTACTGATAAATAAATTACTTGCTGAAAACATCATTATGGTTCATCGCCATTTAATCTAGCCTAATCTACCTCAATACTTAGTTCAAAAAGTGGTTGCTGATTGCTGTGGCCAGGCACCTATCATAGAAGTTCCGTGGTTTGTTCCCCCCCCTTTTTTTTTCCAATTTTTTAAATTTTGTTAGCCTACACCGTAGTACATGCTACTGTGAAAATAAGCTAAGTAGACTATTTTGTCTGTTGCTTCATTTTGATCAGAAAGTTGCAGAACTAAATTCCGAAGCTAGTTTACCAATATTTAAAGTTCTTACCCACCTGTTGAAGCTTGGAATCAAAAGAATTTCTAGAAATACTGTTGAACTTTCAAAATATAAATTAATATTTTGTAATAAATTAATTATAGTAGCAACATTCCGCGACGACAGTGAAAGGTAGTGTAAATTGTAAACATAATATTATTTCTAAGTTTAGAAGCAAATTGTTTGCTGCAAACCTTTTGATAACAATATTCAGTATTTGGCTAGGCTGTTGTAGGTCAAAATCGTATTTTTAACATCAAATATAATAATGAAGTATCATTAGCAATCATTTGTTGTACCATACATGGAAGATCATTTACGTAAACTAAGAACAAAAAAGGACCAAGTATCGATCCCTGAGGGACACCCCCTTTTATCATACATCCCGATGACTATTGTAGAATATTTGAAATAGAATTTAAATAAATATAAATCAATATAAGTACCTTGTTTCGTTGCCTACAATAATAAACATCGTTGGCAGGAGACGGAACGCTTGGAGCTACCCGACGATTCGTTGCGTATTACCTTCATAACTCCCGTTGGCAGTAGGCAGGACGCCTGGCAGCATGTGACGATTCTTTGCGTTAATGAATGAATATGTACTACGCACTACAAGAGACGCCGAGTCTTGGTTGTTTGCAATACGCGTTAGAGCTCCCGTGAGCTCTAACGCGTATTCAAAGGTGTAGTCTGTTCGCTTAGATACGATCGCTTTTGTGACGCGCCGCCTTGGCATGTGCCGCATTATGTCAAAGGCGCCGCTGCGACATCGAAGCTTGCAGCGTTCGGCGTACAACCGCCGGAAAATTTGACACTTAAAAACAAAGCGCCGTAATAAAAGTTTTTTCTACCTAACTTGTGTTTATTACTTATATTCGTATTTTATTACAATAACCATAAGAATCAAATAGTATTCTCTTTCATTCTTAGAATAGATAAAATATTATTCAAAAAACATAGGAAAAATGATAAAATAAAAGCAAAATAATAAGTGCGCCTCCGGGTGTACCGACACTATCTTAGCGAACAGACTACTATAAGTATGTGCCATAAAACGTTACCGTGTGCCTCCACGCGCTCTGCGCCGCTGCACAGATATTGTTCGCTTTGCCTGTTCTAGTAAGTTTTACACCTCCTAACCCCCGTTCCCAGGAGGCGGAACGTCTTGAGCCATGCGACGATTCTGCCCCCGTGGGTGTAATCGGAGGGGCGGCCAACTCTCGGGCGACGGTGTACCAGCGCTACGACTACACGGACAAGCGCTCGCTGCCCGTCTCCATACCGGACTATCGCGTGCTGGTGGAGCGCTCCACGGGCCGCTCGTACGTCGTGTTCAACGTGCACATGGCTGGGAGGCACCTCTGCAGCAGACGCTACAGGGAGTTCGCTGCACTACATCAGCAATTGAGGAAGGAGTTCTTGGGTAAGATATTGAAGGAAAATGAAATACAATATTTTTAAAAGAAGATTATTTTAATATATTTATAATTATGAAACTATGCTTTAAAATTAATTTAGACCAACACCTTAGAGTTAGATAGGAAAACAATGAACTCGTTTGTGGTTGACGATCGACCGATATACAGTGTGTAAGTGTAAACACCGTTGTCACTGAAACCATAGGTGGTTGGCTTTAATATAAAAATATTTATCCGATATTTTTTTAAAAAAAAAACGCTATTTTCTTTTATAAAATTAAAAAAGTTTCTGTCCGACACCGTCCGTAAATTCATGGATACCCTATGCGCTCGAGTGACGTAATCACTGTAAAGATCACCGCCCGCCCTTGCTACCTACACAACATTTCAATATAAACACAATGGTACACATAACCTATCATGAAACTTCTTTCATACTTTCACACTTGCTTAGGACAGATAAAAATTCCTACCCTTTGTGTTGCGTGACGAGTCCAAATTAATGTAAGTTAGATTTAACAACAAAGAAAATTAAACATTAATAATAGTAAATAGTAAATCATTAGGTAGAATTTTTGACGTATTTACCGTATACCGTACCGCGGCCCTGGAACGCAAAGGGCATTTGAAGCATAAGCTGACCGTTCATTGTACGGAAAGATCATACAAAGCGAGGCCAAGACAAAGGATTTGTACAGCTTAATGTGTAGCCTGATTGATTGGTTATTTACACTTACCTATTAAATAAAATCCTCGTAAATGAATTCCATTTTGATCGGGTTTTACATTAATCGTAAAAGCTAGAAGCACAACAGTGTCATTTCTCTAAATACACTAAGAATTCGCCTTTTGAGTTTGGACGTATTACGGAACTTAGTTGCATACACTCGGCGCTTCACTTCTCCCCAAAGATAAAAGTCCAGCGGGGTAAGGTCGGTTCATCGCCCAGGAAACTCCTCAACCAGCATAGCCCTGATTTGCAGCTGAAAATGTGCAGGGGCACCGTCATGTTGGTAGTAGAGGTTTCTCAGTGAACGAAGAGGCACATTTCCACTGCACGTTTATGTAGGACATAATTACAAATTAAATACACTCGCACCAAAACTACAACCTAAAGCGACGTAGAATGTCGGCACTGCGCGGCGCGGTTTTAAATCAAATTAACACGTACATTCCGTACCGACGCAGCGAAGGTGACTGACACACTGACACAGTGACATTGGCCTTGACCGCGAATCGCTGCCGCTACCTACGATATGTTGAGTTTTTTGTTGTGAATTCTGTAGGTATATCCCTACTTGCCTAGGGTGAAATAATTGTAAGAAAAAATTGAGATTTGACTAAAAAAAAATGTTATTTTTCATTGAAATTACTTTCTATAAGTGAAACCAAACCACTGGTTTCAAGGACAACGGTGTTTACACTAACATCCTGTATATTTTAATACCCACACTATTAATAGAATTATAATCATTGTAAACACTATAGTACTCATGTAAGTAACAAATGTCTTAATAAGAAATAAAGTTCTTTAAACAAAAAAAAAACACTTTAGAAATACATGGTAGATTGAATAAAACTAAATTTACGGATTTTATCGCGTTTATTTCACTACTTTTACTTATTTTTAATTCCCGACGTTTCGGGTGCTTTACAGCAACCATGGTCACGGGGGGACTGAGATGTTTGACGTCCCTTCTACGGCTACCTTCAGTTTTTTGAATATTAATTTTTGGTCCGATTTACGCAAAACGAGCTTATAGTATCATGAAGTCTTGCAGTGGTATGCTTAGGTTTGGGTTTAATTTTGTTAATTATAGGATCCCAAGCAGGTGGCAGCACCCATCCATCTTCTCTATTGAAATTTGGATGTTTTTTAATTTCAATAGCCTCGCGTATCATCCTTGGTAGGAATCGGTGTTCTTTTGCGAGAATTTGTGGTTTATCAAAACGAATGTAATGGTGGGGACGATCTTGAACATGATCGCAGACTGCAGACTTCCCGGAGCGTCGGTGCTTCACGTCAGCTATATGTTCTTTCTTGTTTTGTCAGCTATATGTTAGCACTGACGTGAAGCACCGACGCTCCGGGAAGTCTGCAGTCTGCGATCATGTTCAAGATCGTCCCCACCATTACATTCGTTTTGATAAACCACAAATTCTCGCAAAAGAACACCGATTCCTACCAAGGATGATACGCGAGGCTATTGAAATTAAAAAACATCCAAATTTCAATAGAGAAGATGGATGGGTGCTGCCACCTGCTTGGGATCCTATAATTAACAAAATTAAACCCAAACCTAAGCATACCACTGCAAGACTTCATGATACTATAAGCTCGTTTTGCGTAAATCGGACCAAAAATTAATATTCAAAAACTGAAGGTAGCCGGACTAACTATGACATTGGGACGTCAAACATCTCAGTCCCCCCCGTGACCATGGTTGCTGTAAAGCACCCGAAACGTCGGGAATTAAAAATAAGTAAAAGTAGTGAAATAAACGTGATAAAAATCCGTAAATTTAGTTTTATTCAATGTGTAGTGTTCGCGTAAATTTAAGAAATCATTAATACATGGTAGAGTCAAGCTGCAGCTATATAGTTGTAGCACGAATGGCGCAGCTTAGCTCGACTGGGAAAGGACTCCGCCCTCACAGAATAACAGCGTGAAATAGCAGCTTAATGCTGCTATGTTTCGTAAGGTGAGTGTAGAGAACAGGAGACCCTTTTTACTGGAAACAAGCCATTCCATTTTAGTCCTCAGAGGTGATAACGCATGTGCATTTTTATTCTTAAGCCACAGTATCAACTTGCTGTGCTGGGCTGTGTTCTCGTTTGTCACCCTTATTCTATAAAAAAAACACTTAAGAGGATCTATCTTCCTATTTCGTCCCATGGGTGTCGTAAGGGACGACAATGGCGACATGCTTGAAAGATCTCTTCTTTATCTCTTGAATAGGTGGAAGACGTAAAGAAATTACCCAGTCCAGCGGCGGGGAGCAGAACCAAAAGGTCAGACGTCTGGTAGAGTCAGTTTCACGAAAGAAGTCCCGCGGAAAATGTGCGAACTAAAACTTTGCAAAGACCGTGGTGCCGCGGCTAAGGGACTCTACTAGTATATTAAGGCATATCCACCTTACAATAGGAGAGGCCTATGGCAACCTATGGACTTTTAAGAGCTGATGAATGAGAAAAAGAGTTCTTGTGTTGCTTACATTTACTTTTATAAGTGTACTAGCGATTAGCCCCGAATTCACACGGGTAATTTCTGAATCTCAGACCACACAATCACATAACAGCCTCCTACCGGGTCTAATGCGAATCTGAAACACTAAAACATAAAAAATCTCATCAAGGTTGGTCCAGCCGTTTAAGAGGAGAGTTCAGTGACAAACACACGTACAGAAGAATTAAAATATTGGCGGTTATATATTTTTGTAAAAATCAAACCATTTAAAATTAGACCTAGTTTTACAGAAATGATCTACCTACTAACTGGCCAAAACAATGATTCAAAGGCTCTTTTTACTTTATTTCTAAGTACAAATATATAAACTTCTAAAAAATAATAAGTAAGCCGAAAATCTACATTCTATGATCCACTAATTTGCAGAAAGGTTTCAGAATAAGTAATATAAATGATGAACAAAAATTAGGTATGAAAAATCTCAAACATTCTGTCCTTAATATCTTTTAAATTCAAAGCATTATTTTAACAGATTTTACTGCGCACGCACACATTCGTAAGGATCGATCGGTAGGCAAAAACGTTCTTGCCCAATAATCACATTCAATTTAGGATAATTTGAAAAAAAATAGAAAAGAAAAGTAGCCTTATTGTTATACTCGTATTTTCAAAAACTGCAATAACGTTATGTCATTATTTATATATTTGAACTTAAGTTAAAATTTGGCTACTCTTTATGTAACTTTGGTTGAAACTTTTCTGCATAACAGTTTATTTATTTCTCATCAAATCTCTCAGTACCTCATCTTTTATTTTCAATTAACAAATCAATATTCTTTATATCTTGAATGCCTCGTTGGTCTAGTGGTTGTAGTAGTGCGACTGCTGATCATGAGGTCCTGGGTTCGAAAAAATCAATTATTGAGTTTTTCTGTCAAGAAATTCTCAGTAGCTGCCCGGAGTCAGGAAGTTGGCGGTGTCTCACCCCCGTGCCGCGGAAAGCACGTAAAGCTGTTGGTCCTGCGCCTGATCTCTCTCCGGTCGTGTCGGTTTACCGTCCCATCGGATTACGAGAGTGAGGGAATAGAGAGTGCACCTGTGCTTGCGCATACACTTGGGCACTATAATCCCGTCCTGCGCCGATGGCTAGCCTCCGTTGAGGCAGGCCGCCGTGACCGGAAATTCAGTCTGGAGATCTTATACTTGAATCATTTCTAAATTATTTCAGGCTTTAACTTTCCCAAGTTGCCCGGCAAGTGGCCGTTCACATTGAGCGAGCAACAGCTTGATGCGAGAAGACGCGGTTTAGAGCAGTACTTAGAGAAGGCAAGTAATATTTACTATGGGACTTCATCATCAGCATCAACGTTTTTATATACATACTGGACTTTCTTATATGTATCCTACATAGGTTCCGTGTGTTGAACTTACTTTTTAGGCTAGGATTTACTACGTTAAAAGTTTTTAGCGTGCCCTTCTCAGCTGTCAAGCACGAAGTAAGCGTTTGAAATTTTGAACGTTTTACCTACTGTCCCAACGGCTTTAAAATTTGATATTTGACTCTGTGTCGTTGCATGTTGTTAGAATTCAAAAAGTGACAGCCGTTTTGAACTTTTTATTCAATAGGTGTACCTATTGCTTTCAAAATCGGTATCTTAGAGTTTGTATAGTCTCAGATCACTTATCTGTTGTTAAAATTTAATTTAAAAGTGGCAAGTTGTTTAAATTATAGTTTGCTAATAAATAAATATATGTACATATTTTCGAAAAACATTCTTTGTCCACAAGACAGTTGGTTAAAAAGGGGTTAGTTTAGCTATTGATCTAGCTGATATATTTACCACGTGCTCGGCGGTGAAGGAAAACATCGTGAGGAAACCTGCATGTCTGAGAAATAAGAAAAAATATTTGGAAGACATGTGAAGTTAGCTAATACGCATTGGGACAGCGCGGCGGATACTTCTTTTCCCGAAAACCCTCTTTGTGGGATGGGCTGTAATTTTAAAGTATATATTAATTGTGATCAGCCAATCGTAAAGCGGGCCTTCAAAGAGTCGGTACTATTGATGTTTAGGGTTTGCAGAAGGGGATCCGGGTTTTCATTGCTTATTTACGTTCCTAAAATAGATTCGAAACCGCATTTGTCTGCACTTTCCCTTTCTTAGTGTATTTTTTAAGTTCTTAGTTTTCCTGATTTAATTCCCCATTATTCTTGTTAAATTGTTTGCCAGTTGGTTAGTGTGTGCTTACAAAATCTTTTAAAATTTTATATTTAAATTAAAAATAGAAAAGTGAATAAAACATATAGAATCAAATATGTATTTTATAAAAAAATCAGTAGTTTTGTTTATTCATTTTTAATTTTATGAATAATATATCCTAATTTTTTTGCTTTGAAGTCTGTCAAATATTTCACACATATTCATATGTGGTAGAGCCATGTTGCAGCTATATTAGTAGTATAGTTGTAGCACGAATGGTTTGGCTCGACCGGGGAAGGACCTTATGTTAAGTATAGAGAACTGGAGATCCGTTTTACTGAAAATGAGGCATTGCATCTTAGTTCTCATGGGTGGCAATGCATTTGTAATTTTGATTTGTAATCGAGGATAGAAGCATATGTCTATGGGCTACAGCAACCACTTACCATCAGGTGGAATGTGTGCCTGTTTTTCACTCTTATCCTATGAAGAGGAAATCTCTATCGTAAAATGGCGCCGCGTTGGTTGCAGAAAAAGGTGTGGATGTTGATTTCCGAGTGCATGCTCTATCGATGGGCATGGTTGATAGATCATAGTGGACATGGTAGTGCAGTGCGTGTGTGGAGCCTTGGTGAGAGATGTGGTGTGTGCAGGTGTGCGCGGTGCGCGTGATCGCGGAGAGCGAGGCGGTGCAGGAGTTCCTGACGGAGGCGGAGGGCGCGGGGAGCGGGGAGGGCGCGGGTGCCGTGGAGCTCAAGGTGCTAGCGCCCGACGGCGGCGTGGTGGCACTGCTCGTGCCGCGCCACGCGCACGCTGACCTCGTATACCGCGCGCTCTGCGACAAGCTGCCGCTCGCGCCCGACCTCCGCCCCTACTTCTACCTGTTCGAGATCGTCGAGTATAACTTCGGTCAGTCGCTCCGACATTCCTTTTACCTTACTTTAAAAATCTTACACGCAGACGCACGCGCACAACACGCGCACGCACACGCACTCGCGCACACACGCAGCGCACGCGCACACACGCACCACCGCGCACACCACACACACACACACACACTCGCGAAGTGCCGTTGCGCATAACGGTCCACACCGATACAATTCAGTAACGGCTCACTTTCTTGTATCTAATAAATGCCGTAGTACATTGCATTAAAGAGTAATAATTATTCATATCTTCATGCATTATCTATTTATTTTATTCATAAAGATTATATACAACAGAAGGGAGTTATCATAATAATAATTGTTATGCTAACTCTTGAATAACATCCCAAAAAAATAATATAATTATAATATAAATTACTATTGTATTTTTCACTCGTATGCTTGTATTTTATTACTATTTTAATATATCTCTTCCTTTATAATATATCATTATTATAGAACAATTATGATGCAACTGCAAGAACATATCTCGTTTCGCAGCAAACCACGCGCCGCCCGTACGCTTTGTTTATATAGACATGTATAATATAATCAAAGCCGTAGGGGCTTTGATTATATTATATTTGACTGAGCTAGCTCAGTATGCAGAGTAATAAACAACACAGAGAGCATTGCTTACTTCTTAAATAAATCTTTCTTATTTATAATATTAGTTCCTATAGATTATAAATTCTGTACTTTATTCGTTATAAAATATTGTTCGAAAAGTTATTGAATTGATAACGGTTTTTTTTTCTTAATTGATGCATCGTACGTAAAGAACCTCATATAACTGAAAATGTTTGTTCTTGTGAGTCTTACAAGATGCCGTAATGCAAATTGCATAAATAATAAAGAAAAAAAAAACTAAAAAATTAAATTCTCATAAGACTACTCCGACTGGTCAATCACTTCACATCCGAAGTATTTCGGTTTTTCTTAATTATGTACTTTCCCCATGCTTTCGGACAATACATTGACTATGACATTATTTGCGGTCTCTGTGCTTGCACTATTGTGTACATTCTTTTCCGACTGGGTCTTGATATTTACATTTTAGTGTTTCTCACTTGAAACTAGAAAAGTATAAATGATCAGTTTGTCTAATGTAAATGAGTAAAAATACAACCTATTAGGCAGCCTCAAACAAAAAATTACCTTACAAAAATATAAGTATTAACCTCAAAATACAATATTCGAGCAGCGTTCATGCGATAAACTCTCTTTGTTTTACCACTTAGGTAACATTTATTTCTTTTCCTACCCATATTTACATTTATAGTCCCTTAAACGCGTATAAAACACTAAATTAACGATTTTCGCTACAGACACATCGACTGTTGTTACCTTACGTCACACGTCAAAGCGCCTGGTAATTTATTACGGCAAACTTTTATCTGGCAATATACGATATTATTATTAGGCGTTTTTAATTAAAACGAATTATGTCAATAAATAATATTTTGTATCGAAAATAAAGACAGCAGGCACCTTCGGAATCACAATACAAACATTTTTACGTAAAAGAATTTTTCCTAAATTAAAATTCACAGAGTTTTGGAAGAACAATCATTTTTAAATATCATTTCTTAACATTTTTTTATTTTTTGGTATATTCATTTATTTTAAAAATTTAAAACTGCGGGCACCTTGTGAAGGAACCGAACTGTGCCGGACGGGCGAAACTCTCCGGAGTAAATGTCGAAGATACTTCGCGAGTCGCTCACGTCCTACACCTATAGGTTCCGGTGGGTACTTTCACCGCCGTCTTTGTGGGTGCTGCTGAAATATAGTGGACTGAGGTTATAATCAAAATGCACGATTAATAAATACAAATAGCAAGGTAGTGGCCAGCGGTTCGACTGATTAATTAGTCGCGAAATTTTATAACTATTGACCACGGTTGAACTACGGTTGTTCACTATTGGTTGGTCACTGTATATTTCAAAAGATTTCTTTAAATTGTACGATGGTATCAAATATCTATTGGTAGTAGCTGGTTTTCTAACACTACTGACTAGCAGCTATTATCAACTAAACTAGCTGATTTTATCACTTGTGTAACTGCGGGTATCAGTTACCACTTTCACTATATGTAACTGCGAATATCAGTTACGACCTTTTTCGGCTAGCTAACACTTTCACTATATGTACTGCGAATATCAGTTACGACCTTTTTAGGCTAGGTAACACTTTCACTATTCACTATATACTGCTACTAGTCACTTCAGCTACCACCGGATACCACTCACTTCACTTCACTTGTCACTGGTAGTTCTTCACACTACTACTGGTACTGGGTCACGAGCCCCTAAGGTAGACTTTAGCAATACTTTACAGTGAGCCGCTTGCCATTTTCCGTTTTGCCTCTTTATTGCATAAACTTTTCACTATACAAATGGCATAAATTGCAATATTCTCTATACAAAACGAATTGCTACACTAACATGCTATACATCATTAAATCGGTAGTCTGTTACTTTATTATTATATCATAAAGGTTACTCAAAACATTGTAAAAAGTTATTAAACGAAATGTCCCAAATTTTCATAATATTTGGGTACACTAATTCTTTAATTTTTATATAACTATCAAATGCGTTTAATTATACAAAATATTCCTACACTTCTGTAATCTATAAGCCATATGCTAATTCAATATCATATTTACAACTCTTTTAGAACATAAAATTATTTTCATTATTTTTAGTATGAACTATTACGCAGTTAATTAAAAAACTTCTAGAGAGTTCTACGATAAGACGCGCTGTGATTGGTCGATTTTTCTTAATATAATAAAAGTTGTTTACATTACTTGTTATCAAAACGACATTCTATAGAAATACTAAGAGTTATAAACATGCTAAACAACTATATTAATACACGTTTTCAGTCAGTTTTATCGGTAATTTCATTATCAATACAAAAAACAATATTCTTTATTACTTTGTTTCTTAAAGTTGTTAGGCCGTCGCGAACACGAACAAACCTACAAAAAATGTTTTAACGCTTAGAATTACTTCAGGTCAAAGTTGTAGTGAAGAGAAAAACATTAAATTTCGCCAGTTTCTTCGTATTCGGCCTTAAAGGGACAATAATTTAGAACACGGATGCATTAATAGGAATTCTACTCTGAGTCACTGGAGATTGGATCATTTTGGAATACTAATTGAGGGTGGAAAATTATTAGCCCTCATTCTTGTTATATATAATTAATTGGTTTCTTGGAAACAGTTTCAATTATTTAAATCAAATTTTGTATTAAGGTAATGTTTTTAAATTTTCAAGTTTGTCTAGATAGGAGTCATCCCTAAGAAAATAATAATTTCTTTCTCTCAACACCGAGCAAAGAACATTCGCACCCAGGTACTGACATATTATATGAGGGTAGTGAAAAGTAGGTTAGGATGGGGTCAATCACAAACTAAATAAACCAAATAACTTGTGTGTTTGCACAATATTTAGCTCCAACTAGAATTAGAACCTAAGAATCACAACAAGTATCCAAATTTACTGATCAATGAGCCATACAGTCATTATATAATTATCACATAACAAAAAGTTATAAGAACCTTAAACTTATGATTTTTGTATCTATAAACTGTACTTTTTATTAATACAAGAAAGATATTTTGACGAGAACTGCAAAACAAGTCAATTATGATTTTTTTTAAATTATTTATATACCTGTAATCTTTTATTAACTAACTAAATGAGATGTTCATTAAAATATGATATAAATATCAGTCTATAACTTTTCTTTATTCCAAATTTGCTAAATTCATTACTAGTGAAGCCGATACCGCGATCTGTAATTAACCGCGGTTTGTAATTAAGGCACCCCGAATAATGCAAAGTACTCTTCAAAAATTTGGATACTTGTTTTACTTCTACAATCACGGACAGCTTTAAGATATATATATTTTGTAAAAGAATCAATAATTGCCAATATTTATTGATTCCTCTTTTTTGCTTAACGGGAATGGCCCGAAATGATCCGCATGTATGGTGTCAAATGGTTTGCTTTACCTTTCAATATGATGAAGCATTCCTTCCCTTGGTCCGGCTGGAATTTTATTATGAACACATTCTAGACAAGCCTTGCAATATTTTTTTAGTGAACTTTCTCATATTTTTGAACCAGTAGGTCCTTTTGATACATTCGTATGTCTTTTGGAACCCAAAATGACCGTTATTGTCATGATTCGTTTTTGGTATTTG
The DNA here is from genome assembly GCA_907164705.1 of Parnassius apollo. Lineage (NCBI taxonomy): Eukaryota > Metazoa > Arthropoda > Insecta > Lepidoptera > Papilionidae > Parnassius > Parnassius apollo. The sequence goes on from CAJQZP010001697.1 coordinate 381,028, forward strand.
CCATCTTACAGGCTTAGGAACCAGCCAGAGTAACGTTACGGTATCGTTCTTTTTGACGATTCTATAAAGCTTGCCATTTTTTAATGTAAAATTATTCCTAATTTCAACAACATGCTCACTTCCATGATCTTGCAATATTTTTACCATATGCTGTCATTTTGTATCTGACGACTGTACCGTTCCTAACCAAGCATCATTATTTACGATGAGTACGTCAATTCTGTTTTCATTATTTACCACCTCAGTTCTTATAGGATTCCGGCTTAATGCGTCTACATGAGCCATTTTATTACCAGGTCTATATTCGATTGCAAAATCGTATTCCTGCATAGAAATCCACCATCTCGCAACACGCTGCTAGACTTGTATATTATTATGTTAGGTTTTTCAGTGTAGGTGTGGCCAATAATAACGAGTACGTGCATGTAATGATCAGAGACTACAATCAGATCGACTTCCGAAGCCACTCCATCTTTCTCGACCATAGCTTTTTTAAATCCTAAAGCTTTAACGATGGAATTGCCAAAGCCTTGTAAATTAGGTAAATTAGACGGAACCTCCCATTCGGTCAGTATATCCCTAGCATCAAATTCTCGGATCAAAGAGCAGCTACTCCCTAAATCTATGTATGGGGACCTGACGCCATTAAATCTTTATAGTTTTATAAAACTTTTTATTTGCACAAGTATTTGATTTATCAATACAAAGTACTATCTTTATTGATCGTTCCCGTTTGATCCAATTGTTGCATTTGCTCACCTACACCAGTAAAAGTACTGGAACTAGAAGGTCGCTTGCGACAATCTCTGGTTATGTGACCAAAACGATTTCAAAAACCACATTTTTTCGGGAGGCTTTGGACATTTTACAACAGCATATTATGCCTTCAGAGCCTCTCATTGGGTCAGTTGAGTTTGTAACTTTACTACTCCGTGACTGTAATGTTTCTGATAATTTTCCTTTTTGCAAGTGGGTCGCGCTACGAGCATTTGTCCTCAAGTAAGAAAACAGTTTTTCGGGTTCTTCGAACATGCATGCACTTGCACCCATGCGTACAAATTTATCGTCAATACCGTGTATTATGCATCCAACAGAAAGGCTGTTTGTAATTTCACACTTATTTAGTAAAGCAATTTTGTCATAATAATATTCATCAAGGGACTGAACTTTGACATTTTCGTAAGCAAGTCTCCATAATTCTCATTTGATGGAAAATCCACCTCTTAGCAACGCCCGTTAATTTGGGTAACGCAAAAACCAGTAAAAGTACTGGAACTAGAAGGTCGCTTGCGACAATCTCTGGTTATGTGACCAAAACGATTTCAAAAACCACATTTTTTCGGGAGGCTTTGGACATTTTACAACAGCATATTATGCCTTCAGAGCCTCTCATTGGGTCAGTTGAGTTTGTAACTTTACTACTCCGTGACTGTAATGTTTCTGATAATTTTCCTTTTTGCAAGTGGGTCGCGCTACGAGCATTTGTCCTCAAGTAAGAAAACAGTTTTTCGGGTTCTTCGAACATGCATGCACTTGCACCCATGCGTACAAATTTATCGTCAATACCGTGTATTATGCATCCAACAGAAAGGCTGTTTGTAATTTCACACTTATTTAGTAAAGCAATTTTGTCATAATAATATTCATCAAGGGACTGAACTTTGACATTTTCGTAAGTAAGTCCATAATTCTCATTTGATGGAAAATCCACCTCTTAGCAACGCCCGTTAATTTGGGTAACGCAAAATGACATATTTGTCTATCATCCCACGATTATATTTTAGCACATTCGCTCACTTTATGAATCCACCATTCAATGCTTTGGCTATCAACAGAAGGATCAAATTCCGGAATAACATTAAAATTTGCCGTTATACTATTAGACCACATTTGTCCTCCAATAGGAGTAACAGGAACGGCCATTGAGCTGCTTGTCTAACCTGAAGTAACTGGTGGTTCCATAACATAACGTAGGGACTGGGGTTCACACTTGTAACGTTATGAGGCATATCATTTAAGTTAATCCTTATCTGTGGTGACACTGTTCGAACCCTGGGCAACGGCGGAGTTCTTATTGAAACGCTTCTATTACGATTTCTACCTCGAGATCGATGGTCATTACTATGTCGAGATTTATGATCGTGGTTTCGACAACGGTTGATGGGGACCGTTTATGTTTTTGCCTATCATGGCGTCTTTGCTTACTACGACGATCAGGAGTACTAGAGCTTATAAGAATTGATTGATGTTGATGAGCTTACATAACGCTTACGAGCATGATTAACGTCGCTTACGTCTGACCTGAGAACGTGATCTACGTGCCGACCCCATAATGTAAGTTTATAACCAACCAACAAACCCAAAAATTTAATTGTTTAAATTTAATGATATTTCTCACTAGTGTCTACTAAACTAACGGTAACAAATTAAAGGAAGAAAAATATTTATAGTTACAAATATTATGATTATAAACTTATGAAACCTTAGATATCATAAGTTTATATATTATATAAATTATCTTATTCAAATCAAATTGTTTCAATCATGCCTAATAGTTATTTTTTTCACTTAGGTAGCCAAATCGTATTCAACGTACTATATGTGGCACCTCGAAGATTAAATCAGGTTGCCACTTATGAGATTAACACAGACACAGGATGTATCCACGTACAAATTTATTACGAATTATTAAAGAGGAATAAAAGTCACTGACCTTGGTTCATAGTAAACTCACTTCTTTGCGTATACTGCAAATCGACTTTAAGACAGGATGTCTTGCGATTACGTGTGGGTTGTTTCATCGCACTTCTGAATTTATCAGCTTTTCTCCAATAAGACCACGACAACTCGCTTAGTTAGCTATTTAATCACTTTGTTCGTTGTTTAATTTCACTCTTAAACTGTATATAATACTTTTATAACACACTATACTTTACTTTTACAAAGGTGACTATATATTAATTTAACTTTACTCACAACCTTTAGAATCACCTTATTTCACAATAGACTTGACTATTATAACCTTCTCAGCACCACTGTTCGTAATCAACTGCCGCGAGCGTCAAGTGTACGCGCTTTTATATTGTGACTTAATTCTAGAATTAATGTAGGTAGTTTGAAATAGATTCATATTAATATTAATTGTGAAGATTGCTAAGTAATATTGCATAATGATCATTTATCTAACATTAAAGACCGCATTTCTACAGCATTTATTCTACTTTCATGTTTCTTCTGCCACATCCAGCTTTCACTACCATACATTATAGTAGGGACTAACACAGCATTATGAATTACCATACGGGCCTTTTTTCACACATTCTGATTCTTCATAATAGAGTGTAGTGCCCCATTACTCTATTCCCTGCATTTACTTGTCGTTTTATATCCTTATCATATCCACCAACCCTGCTAAATACACACCCCAAATACACAAACTCATCCACTTGCTCAATTAACTCTCCTTCTATTCTTATTTCACATACCGTTTTTCTTTCTTCTCTTTCAAAAAACCATCACTTTCGTCTTACTTGCATTCACTTTCATTCCCCTTTCTTTTAATGAAAATTGTAATTGTAATTGCTTTATTGAAATCTGTAAGTAAAGTATCAAATTGTGCTACTGAATCCATTATTAGGAGGTACAGTCATTAAAAACTTTTGGATACAGCCTACATTTGTCTTAAAAATCAATTTTGTTCCGGAGTAAAAAACGACTGTATTGCTGCATATACATTGTTCATTGTAATTCTTTCAAATATTATAGCTGTGTGGATTTAAAGTATTAAGTGAAATATATCAATGTTTTTAGTGTTCCAATTAAAATAAAATGAAATAACTTGTCCATTACAGAACGCAAACTGCAACCGAACGAGTGCCCGCACGCATTGTACGTGCAGAACTACTCGACGGCGTCAGCCAGCTGCCTGTGCGTGCGCAAGTGGCTGTTCTCACCGACGCGTGACGCCGCGCTCGCACGCTCGCACCCCGCCGCCGCAGCCTTCCTTTTCTGGCAGGTAGCGCTCTCTCGCTCGCACATCAGCCAGCTACCTGTGCGTGCGCAAGTGGCTGTTCTCACCGACGCGTGACGCCGCGCTCGCACGCTCGCACCCCGCCGCCGCAGCCTTCCTTTTCTGGCAGGTAGCGCTCTGCTCGCTCGCACATCAGCCAGCTACCTGTGCGTGCGCAAGTGGCTGTTCTCACCGACGCGTGACGCCGCGCTCGCACGCTCGCACCCCGCCGCCGCAGCCTTCCTTTTCTGGCAGGTAGCGCTCTCTCGCTCGCACATCAGCGAGCTGCCTGTGCGTGCGCAAGTGGCTGTTCTCACCGACGCGTGACGCCGCGCTCGCACGCTCGCACCCCGTCGCCGCAGCCTTCCTTTTCTGGCAGGTAGCGCTCTCTCGCTCGCACGTCAGCCAGCTGCCTGTGCGTGCGCAAGTGGCTGTTCTCACCGACGCGTGACGCCGCGCTCGCACGCTCGCACCCCGCCGCCGCAGCCTTCCTTTTCTGGCAGGTAGCGCTCTCTCGCTCGCACATCAGCCAGCTGCCTGTGCGTGCGCAAGTGGCTGTTCTCACCGACGCGTGACGCCGCGCTCGCACGCCCGCACCCCGCTGCCGCAGCCTTCCTTTTCTGGCAGGTAGCGCTCTCTCGCTCGCACGTCAGCCAGCTGCCTGTGCGTGCGCAAGTGGCTGTTCTCACCGACGCGTGACGCCGCGCTCGCACACTCGCACCCCGCCGCCGCAGCCTTCCTCTTCTGGCAGGTAGCGCTCTCTCGCTCGCACGTCAGCCAGCTGCCTGTGCGTGCGCAAGTGACTGTTCTCACCGACGCGTGACGCCGCGCTCGCACGCTCGCACCCCGCCGCCGCAGCCTTCCTTTTCTGGCAGGTAGCGCTCTCTCGCTCGCACGTCAGCCAGCTGCCTGTGCGTGCGCATGTGGCTGTTCTCACCGACGCGTGACGCCGCGCTCGCATGTTCGCACCCCGCCGCCGCAGCCTTCCTCTTCTGGCAGGTAGCGCTCTCTCGCTCGCACGTCAGTCAGCTGCCTGTGCGTGCGCAAGTGGCTGTTCTCACCGACACGTGACGTTGCGCTCGCACGCTCGCACCCCCGCCGCCGCAGCCTACCTCTTCTGGCAGGTAGCGCTCTCTCGCTCGCACGTCAGCCAGTTGCCTGTGCGTGCGCAAGTGGCTGTTCTCACCGACGCGTGACGCTGCGCTCGCACGCTCGCACCCCGCCGCCGCAGCCTTCCTCTTCTGGCAGGTAGCGCTCTCTCGCTCGCACGTCAGCCAGCTGCCTGTGCGTGCGCAAGTGGCTATTCTCACCGACGCAAAACGCCGCGCTCGCACGCTCGCACCCCGCCGCCGCAGCCTTCCTCTTCTGGTAGATAGCGCTCTCTCGTTCGCACGTCAGCCAGCTGCCTGTGCGTGCGCGAGTGGCTGTTCTCACCGACGCAAAACGCCGCGCTCGCACGCTCGCACCCCGCTGCTTCAGCCTTCCTTTTCTGGCAGGTAGCGCTCTCTCGCTCGCACGTCAGCCAGCTGCCTGTGCATGCGCAAGTGGCTGTTCTCACCGACGCGTGACGCCGCGCTCGCACGCTCGCACCCCGCCGCCGCAGCCTTCCTTTTCTGGCAGGTAGCGCTCTCTCGCTCGCACGTCAGCCAGCTGCCTGTGCATGCGCAAGTGGCTGTTCTCACCGACGCGTGACGCCGCGCTCGCACACTCGCACCCCGCCGCCGCAGCCTTCCTCTTCTGGCAGGTAGCGCTCTCTCGCTCGCACGTCAGCCAGCTGCCTGTGCGTGCGCAAGTGGCTGTTCTCACCGACGCGTGACGCCGCGCTCGCATGTTCGCACCCCGCCGCCGCAGCCTTCCTTTTCTGGCAGGTAGCGCTCTCTCGCTCGCACGTCAGCCAGCTACCTGTGCGTGCGCAAGTGGCTGTTCTCACCGACGCGTGACGCCGCGCTCGCACACTCGCACCCCGCCGCCGCAGCCTTCCTCTTCTGGCAGGTAGCGCTCTCTCGCTCGCACGTCAGCCAGCTGCCTGTGCGTGCGCAAGTGGCTGTTCTCACCGACACGTGACGCCGCGCTCGCACGTTCGCACCCCGCCGCCGCAGCCTTCCTTTTCTGGCAGGTAGCGCTCTCTCGCTCGCACGTCAGCCAGCTGCCTGTGCGTGCGCATGTGGCTGTTCTCACCGACGCGTGACGCCGCGCTCGCACGTTCGCACCCCGCCGCCGCAGCCTTCCTCTTCTGGCAGGTAGCGCTCTCTCGCTCGCACGTCAGCCAGCTGCCTGTGCGTGCGCAAGTGGCTATTCTCACCGACACGTGACGTTGCGCTCGCACGCTCGCACCCCGCCGCCGCAGCCTACCTCTTCTGGCAGGTAGCGCTCTCTCGCTCGCACGTCAGCCAGTTGCCTGTGCGTGCGCAAGTGGCTGTTCTCACCGACGCGTGACGCTGCGCTCGCACGCTCGCACCCCGCCGCCGCAGCCTTCCTCTTCTGGCAGGTAGCGCTCTCTCGCTCGCACGTCAGCCAGCTGCCTGTGCGTGCGCGAGTGGCTGTTCTCACCGACGCAAAACGCCGCGCTCGGACACTCGCACCCCGCTGCCGCAGCCTTCCTCTTCTGGCAGATAGCGCTCTCTCGTTCGCACGTCAGCCAGCTGCCTGTGCGTGCGCAAGTGGCTATTCTCACCGACGCAAAACGCCGCGCTCGCACGCTCGCACCCCGCCGCCGCAGCCTTCCTCTTTTGGCAGATAGCGCTCTCTCGCTCGCACGTCAGTCAGCTGCCTTTGCGTGCGCAAGTGGCTATTCTCACAGACGCAAAACGCCGCGCTCGCACGCTCGTACCCCGCCGCCGCAGCCTTCCTCTTCTGGTAGATAGCGCTATCTCGCTCGCACGTCAGCCAGCTGCCTGTGCGTGCGCAAGTGGCTGTTCTCACTGACTCAAAACGCCGCGCTCGCACGCTCGCACCCCGCCGCCGCAGCCTTCCTCTTTTGGCAGATAGCGCTCTCTCGCTCGCACGTCAGCCAGCTGCCTGTGCGTGCGCAAGTGGCTGTTAATTTTAATCCGTATATGCGTCATTGACGTACATTCAAACAACATTTACATGTTAATATTAGTGCAAATTTACATACGCTTATGACTGTAGTCGTGCGTTTTTTACAGTTTATTTGATCGTTCGTTTCAGGCGGTTGAAGACGTGAACCGGGGCGTGTGCAATGCGGGCAACCGTCTTTACCAGCTGAAAGCGCTGCAAGACGTGCGGCGAGCGGAGGACTACCTCGCTCTCGCTCGCACTCTCCCCGGCTACGGGGACATCGTCTTCCCTCCCGCGCGTACCGACTGTCGCTCTACCCCAGCACTTGTTGTCGCTGTTGGTGTGTATACAATTTTGTTTTAAGGCTGTCTTTAATTTTAGTGCGAATGTTATCTTAATGCACGATTTGATAACGAATATAATTTTACAAAGAGTACGTCGGTCGGCTTATTCAAACTTCATATGCCCAAATATCCAAACGCTACGCTATTTTCAGATGTTGTTTAGGTTCGTGCAGTCTCTATTACATTAAGGACCGATTTACACTTCGACAAATACAGTAGCGAGTTTAGTTATAGGACAGTTGACAGTAAACGTTTAAGACGAAATGGGATCGTGTTCACGTAGGTTTTAAGGGGGTGAAGCAGACGAAGGCGGGCGATCGGCGCGCAAACGGGGTCCCTCGCGTGTCCGGCTAGCTGCGAGCAATGTTCCGTTTATGTACTCATGTGGCAATAGCGACGAGTAGGGATGGGCAAGTGAAAAACTATATCGATATATTATGTCGTAACGATATTTTTAAACAGTATTGATATATTCACGTGATGAATAGCTATATATCATAAGGCTTAAAATGATATTACTGGACGGTTGAATGACGAAACGATGTTTTTGTAGCTTCTTTTGTTGTTAAATGTTTTGTCGATGTCGATTACAACATTTAAAAATATATCGAAAGTAATGCGTATTCGTAATCCATGATAAATATGGAATATCGATATACTGCGATTTATAAATATGGACGCTATATATATAGGTAGATAGATAACTCTCATAACTCTGATAACGGCACGCCGGGATCGCTCCCTGAAGTTGCTTGCAACATCAAGGGACTGCTGAGCTTCTTCAGGGAGATATCATGGCTCGAATAACCATATTATTCCTGCCCACACGCAAAATACGCGCTCAGACGTGGAGTTGCTGAAAACAGCCCGTCGTAAACTAAACTAGATAACTCTCTATTGCATTTGAACAAAGTAATTACAATAACGACAAACTTATGACTACAAACGGTGGTCATTTCGTTTTAAGCGATTCCTGCCTGACAAACCGAACATAAAAGAACATTATAATTTTATATTTTGACGGATAGGTACAACGTGCAATATAAAATAAACTGTGCCAAGCTATAAACTGAACGCAAATTGCAGTTATGAAATTCATGTCTATAATGAAATTGTTCCTTAAGTTATCTTGGAGATTTCGGATCAAACAGTATACAAAAAGTAAAGAGAGTATATGTACATTCCGGCGAAGGCGAAAAGGGTTGACTTGAGTTGATTTCGAAATTGGAATACATGATCATATTTGCGTAAACCAAATATGAATCGAATGGATATATTCTGAAGACGCTCAAGCTGTTTAATTGCTCCATGGTAATATCAGTGTAGCATATATCAGCATAGTTTAAAATAGGTAACAAAATGAAATGTGCTGACGCAATTTTGGTAGAATTTGGAAATTTCGGAGTCTCTTAAGACTTCCACAAGCTGCAAACATTTTCTTGCTTATCTGTTCCATTTGAGGTGCCCAAGACATGGTGCTGTCATTTTGAACCCCTAGATTTTTTACAACCTTACTATAAGGAATAACAGAATTCTCAAAACAAACAAAGGGCAGCATATGCCAAGTAATTTTTTGTAGTAGTTTGCTGCTACCTATCACTCTACGAAACCAGTCGGTTGCTGCTGGTACGTTAATAGAATGGAGCACAGCTACTAGAAGTATGTCGAAATCGACTGTGTTGAAAGTTTTGCTAAAATCAAGAAAAGTAAGAATACTAACTTGCCATATATATGTATATATATATATATATATATATATATATATATATATATATATATATATATATTGTTACGAGCTTGAGGTTCGTGACAATAAAAATTGCCGATAAAATTACCTAAATTAACACTTTAATTTACTTTACACAAATTAAAACTAAAAACACTAATAATTAAACACACTAATTCACTTAATTCCGCTCCGAAGCTTCGCTTGTGTCGCCGAGTTCAACTCTCCCTCGATCGCATCTTGCAGCGCCTATATATTTAAATTAACAAAGAAATATCCAGAATGTTCAAGTAAACACGCGCAAGGTACCGAGCGTTCGAGTTTCGACTAGGCGCTGTCGGTTGAGTGATTTGTGATGTCATTTTCTCAATGCTCCCCTCGCTCTCGTTCCTGACACTAGATGGCGCTAGTGTATTGTCGATTTGAGCGCGTAACACTGCCCCCTCCTAAGACATGCTCGTCCCGAGCATTATCGGCCCCATAATAACGCGCCAGGCGATCCACATGGACGATCTTAGGAGTCCCTCTTGCGCCTTTCTGTATCCGGTAGGTTACATCGTTGATCCTGGTCACAATCCGGTACGGGCCGTCCCATTTAGCTTGAAGCTTAGGAGATTTCCCTTTGCTGCGGACTGGATTGTGCAACCACACAAGTGAACCTTCGTCGAACCCTTTGTTGTTCATTTTGCGGTCATACCGGGTTTTCATCTTTTCAGACATTTTCTGGCCCGATTGTCTGACGTGCTCATAAATGTCATTCATTTTTTTCCGCAAGTCATTTGCATAATCGGTTATACTGTGTGGAGCATCAGGTGGTATCCCGGTGATCAGGTCTGCAGGCAGCCGTAATTCTCTTCCAAAGTTTGCGAAAGCTGGTGTCACTGCTGTACTTTTGTGAACAGAACTTCGATATGACAACAAAAACGGTTGTATGTGCTTGTCCCAATCTCGTTGCCGATTGTCTACAACTTTTGCTAGGTACCTCTCCAATGTCTGATTAAATCGTTCCACCATTCCATCAGATTGCGGGTGATAAGAAGTCGTTCTTGTTTTATGAGTACCCATAACTCGGCAAGTTTCCTGGAATATTTGAGACTCAAAATTCCTTCCTTGATCGCTGTGAATCTCTAAAGGTACTCCAAAACGACAGAAGACTTCATGAACTAGTTTATCTGCAACTGTTGAAGCTTCTTGATTTGGAATGGCGGAGACTTCTGGCCACTTAGTGAAGTAATCCATCACAACCATGAAATACTTGTTACCGCTTTCACTCTCCGGAAACGGCCCCGCCACGTCAATGGCTATTCTCTCCCATGGTGCACCCACATTGTACAACTTCAATGCACTACTACTACGAGTCTGAGGCCCCTTTACAGCCGCACAACTTGTACATTTGCGACACCAGTCCTCGACATCGTTTCGACAGTGGACCCTGTAAAACCATTCTCGGATCTTCAGTAGAGTTCGTTTAACTCCCAGATGGCCTCCTGAATAATCATTATGGTACAGCTGTAGAACATCCGGTACTTTAGTTTTAGGGACAACCATTTGTAAATGACAGCTGTCTCCCCGAACATTTTCCCATTTACGGCACAGAACTCCATCCTGAAGCAGCAAGCTGTCCCACTGGGCCCAATAGCTTTTAGTGGTTGAACTCATTGCTGAGACGTCGCTCCACTTAGGCTTGGGAGCACTGGCCTTCATCCATTCCAGGATCGGCTTGATGTCCGGATCTTCCTGCTGTACACGTTGAAAGCTGTCCTTCCACTCGTTGCTGAGGTGGTCTGCCCTGAGCATCCTCACGGATACCACTTCCTTACTCTCTTGCCTAGTACAATGTTTGCAATCTTCAGGACAAGGTCTTCGTGATAATGCATCTGCGTTGCCATGAGATTTCCCGCTGCGATGTTCGATCTCAAAGTCGTATTCCTGCAGTAGTTCAATCCACCTCGCAACTTGTCCTTCTGGATTTTTAAACTGCAAGAGCCATTTTAGTGCAGCATGGTCAGTTCGTAAGTGAAATTTCCGCCCCAGAAGATATTTGCTAAAATGCTGCAACGACTTTACCACAGCGAGCAATTCGCGTCTTGTGACACAATAGTTCCTTTCCGGTTTTGACAACGACTTCCTGAAGTACGCTATCACGACCTCTTGGTCACCATTCCGTTGAGACAACACACCGCCAAGTCCTAGACCGCCAAGTTGCGTCTGTGTCAACTATAAATTCTTTGCTTGCATCAGGGTATCCCAAAATAGGTGTTTTGCACAGACGGTCCTTGAGCTCCTGGAATGCGATATTACAACTTTCATCCCAGCAGAAATGTCGCTTCTCCTCGGTTAGCTTATGCAGGGGTTTGGCTATATCTGCAAAGTTCTTCACAAAACGTCGGTAATAGGAGCACAAACCCAAAAATGCTCTAACCTGCGTCTTGTCTTTTGGAACCGGCCAATCCTTTACAGCTGCGATTTTCTCTGGATCCGTGCGGATACCTTCTTCCGACACTACATACCCCAAAAAGTTGACTTGCCGTTTGAATAGTGAACATTTCTTCGGACTCAACTTGAGGTTGGCACTCTTAATCTTCATGAGCACGCGTTCCAAGTTTTGAAGGTGTTCCTCAAACGTACGGCCCACGATGATGATGTCATCCAAGTAGACCAGACAGGCGTCGCCAATTAGCCCGGTAAGTACAAGTTCCATCAGCCTTTCAAACGTTGCTGGAGCATTGCACAACCCAAACGGCATTACTTTAAATTGCCACAGACCCTTTCCCGTCGAGAACGCAGTTTTCTCCTTGTCCTTAGGGTCAATTTCAACTTGCCAGTAGCCACTTTTTAGGTCCAGCGTGCTAAACCACTTTACTCCTGTAAGCATGTCCAGCGTGTCGTCAATTCTTGGCAAGGGATAGCTATCCTTCTTAGTAACGTCGTTCAGACGGCGGTAGTCAACACAAAACCGCAAGCTGCCGTCCTTCTTCTTTACCAGTACCACGGGTGAACCATGGACTAGATGAAGGTTCAATAACACCATCCTTCACCATTCCCTTAATCATGGTTTCCACTTCCTTTTCACGTGCTAGCGGCAATCGTCTTGGCCGCTGACGGATAGGCAACTCTTCACCTGTGTTTATTTTGTGTTGAACTAAACCAGTCTTTCCTATGTCAGCATCGTTTGATGAGAATACATCGGCGTACTCGAGTAACAACTTCTTCGCCTTGACCAATTCGTTCGGGGACAGAACACTGCGACAGTCTTCCAAAAGTGTGGTCACTCTCGTTTCTGAATCCTTGCTGGGGGTCCCACTCGATATATATTGGCACTGACGTAACCAATCCACTTCCTCACAAGTACCAACCAGTGTGCCTTTTTCTATAATCTGTTCCCGGTCGCAAAGGTTCAGCACACGTACTCCTGAGATGTCAGTGGTCCTGACCACGGTTCGAGCTACTTTCCTTGGAAGGTCATTGTTTACCCTTTCCACAAGTACACAACGGTGAGCTTGCCCAGCGTTTCGAGGTAGACTAACCGGAACAATCGTTTCCGATCTCGGCGGAAGAACAATCTTCTTGATGCTGTACACGTTCCCTGGTAACGCACCTTCCATAAAAAGTTCCTCCTGTCCACATTTCAAAACACCTTGCTTAACGTCGATCTCACAACAATTATTCTTCATAAAGTCTAGGCCTAGGATGCAGTCGTCCATTATATCAGCCACGATGACATTATGCAGGTAGATCACGTTGCCTAGCTTCAACTCCATCTCCTTCTCTCCACGGACGGGTATACGCTGACCGGTGGCTGTTACCAAATTAATGCGTTCTCGCTTGTATGCGGAGTCCCCAAGGAACTGACTTATAAGTTGGGAACTAACAACCGTACGAGAGGCTCCAGTGTCTATGGTCAGCTTACACGGCATTCCGTTGATCTCGCCCTTTATGATTAGGCTGTTCCCATCATGGGTTTGTGAGATCGAGATCCTTGGGGCTCTTTTAACATCAGCCAGCACCCGCCCCGCAGTTCTGGCTTTTACTCGTTTCCCTGCCGCTGCTGGGCGGTGCTGTTGGCCGCACTACCCTCTTGAGATCGTTCAATTTCCCTTTCTAGGGTTCGCTTAGGGCAGCTGGATCGAAGATGGCCCTTTTCCCCACAGCCATAGCACCTTGGGCTGTATCCTTTGTTGCGGTCGCGAACTGTAGCTGCTGCAACCTCCCTGACGCGATGGGAACGATGATCCTGCCGCACGGCTTCCACTTCCAGTGCATGGGCCAAGGCGTCCTTAAGCGTCTCGTGGTGCCCGAGCTTCACAGCAGCTCTGACTTCCAGGTCGCGGATGCCGTCGATGAATGTCTGCACCAGGTTCCCTTCAATGAGCGCAGGTATAGACCGGTATGCTTTTCGCACCAGCTTCTCCACTTCTAGAGCCCACTGCTGCAGGTTTTCGTTGATGCGCTGCACACGATCTTTAAGCTGCGCACGAAAGACGTGTTCCAGGTGAGCGTCGCCATATCTCGCCTCCAATGCCTCAAGGAGTTGCTCATAAGTCACTTCCTCACCGAGAGCTTCCAGAACTGTTAAGGCCTGGTCGCGCAGGCCTAGTATGAGAGCAGTCATGGCCTGACTTTTATTCCAGCCGTTCGCTTTCATAACAGCCTCGAACTGGATTTTGTAGGCTGACCAGGAAGAAGTCCCGTCGAATGGTGGCACCTTGAACCCACGTAGCGAAGGTGTAGTAGCTACTACGGGAGCTGTAGTTCCATCCCCCAGTTTGAGGTCGTTCAGCGTTTTCTTCACGTCAGCCATCACGTAATCAACCCGATTGTTTACTTGGTCGATTTGGGTTTTAGCTTCCTTGATTTGGGTTTCAGCTTCCGACAGGCGGTTGTCATGTTGAGCAACCCTATCCTTCACCTCCCTAATCTCTTTCCCGAAGTTAGCGTGAATGTCCTTCACGAGGAGCATCTGCTCCTCCTGTCGGCGAGCCTGTTCCTGCAGCATCACCATCAGAGCACCTAAATCGGGTGCTGCAGATGTAGGAGCTACTGACGGGCCTGCAGCCGGCGGTTGGCCCTCCGACGTCTGCGGCGTTGCACCACCAAATCTTCTTTGGTCCGTCTCCTGCTGTCGTTGATTTCGGGTACGGAATCCTCCGTTTCCTCCTTAGGTAAAATCGGCATGATTTTATCCCACTTCTGACACCAATTGTTACGAGCTTGACGTTCGTGACAATAAAAATTGCCGATAAAATTACCTAAATTAACACTTTAATTTACTTTACACAAATTAAAACTAAAAACACTAATAATTAAACACACTAATTCACTTAATTCCGCTCCGAAGCTTCGCTTGTGTCGCCGAGTTCAACTCTCCCTCGATCGCATCTTGCAGCGCCTATATATTTAAATTAGCAAAGAAATATCCAGAATGTTCAAGTAAACACGCGCAAGGTACCGAGCGTTCGAGTTTCGACTAGGCGCTGTCGGTTGAGTGATTTGTGATGTCATTTTCTCAATGCTCCCCTCGCTCTCGTTCCTGACACTAGATGGCGCTAGTGTATTGTCGATTTGAGCGCGTAACAATATATATATATTGACCCGGGACTACATGATCAGCAATTGTGTTTACAACCGTTACACCAAAAAGGCAGTCAAAAGTGTTAAATCTATAATAATTTTGAAGGTGCCACGCTTTGAGGTAAAAATAAATGGTCACTTTACTCATACCTATACGAAATTTTCACTTATCAGTTTGTATTATAATCACACCTATGTACCTATATTTACATGTTTATTACTTGCTACTAGCTCACTGTTTGAGTGGATACTAGGATTAGTCCTAGTACTCCGGTTTGGATGCCATCCCTACCGGTTTGGGTGCCTAAATTTTCACTACCTCTCGATGGCATACCACGGATATCAATATTTTTTTTAAATATATTGTTATGTTTATACGACAACAGCGTGGGTGCGTAAAGTTGTACACGGATGCTCTCTACGCCGCGCTGCGGACGACTGGCAGGACTGTTTGGTCGGCCCACGCGCTATATACTCTTTATCGAAAAATAAACCCATAATTCACTCACGTATTTACTGGTGAACACATAGCCTGAATTTAATTGAATTTGATTTCATTACATTCAAATGAAACTACTATTTCACTTAGTAGACATACCTAAAATTGTAGATTTTGAGGAAATTTTGCGATCTTTTTCTATCGAGCCAAAATGTGTAAGTCTTGTTTTGGCCATCATAGTTCATAAATAAAAATCTTTAACTTTCATAATGAATTTAAACAAAATGTTTGAATTCGTAGTTTTTAATGACAAAAAATGGTGTTTTTGGCGCCCACTTCACCTAAAGAGTACAATTTTATATGTTTATGGTCGTACGCCAATTTATTGCGTCCTGTCAGCTAACACACTGAATTAAACTCGCTCGTTCACACGACCGGCGAGTTTAGTTGCACGTGGCGGAAGACACGCATGAGGGCGAAACATAGAACTTGAATCGCCGAAAACAAGACGGGCCGGTTAACAAGTTCAACTTTATTTTTATATTGCTACTTAACTCACCGACTGCCGTTTAAACGAGATTTTCTACTTAACTCGTCAGGGTCGCAAGTTAACTCGTACTTGTCGTACTTGTTGAAGTGTAAATCGGCCTTAAGTCAAAGTGTTGTGACACCACAAGACTAAGGCTCAATTTTCACTGCTGTGAAACGGAATGGAAGCGAATTTTTTTTAAGGAAATACGAAACGAATTTGTACATAATAAAATGAATCTTATGTTGTGTAACGCGCAAACTAGATATGAGCCAAAAAAGAAGTCGTGCGTCTTCCGGGGAATTATCGAGTATTCCCGTAGCTACTGTCTGCGAAGTCTGTGGAAATGGCTCATACGTAGGTTACTCAATAATTTTTGAGATGCTCGAAATTTAAAAATGGAACGCATCCTTGTTATATGTTTCTAAAAAGCTAATTTATTTAAAAATAGAACTCCATAAGCCAATTACTCAATATTAAAAAAAACAAAGTTCTAATATTTTTCCTGCAACGCTTCCCGCGCTTTTCATTCAAAACGATGGATCTTAACCGTGAACATTATCGCGCGCTATGATATATTATGATTTTAAATTTGGTTTAACCGAACAAGTTTACAACGGTTGCAATCAGCATTAGGGTACTCAGCTCCATCACGTGCAACAATTTTTAGGTGGTTTGTTGAATTCAAAAGGGGTAAAATTAACCTTAAATATGACCAAAGAACCGGGGCCCCGCAAACAACAGTATCGGCAGAAAATGTATGGATTACTGAAATGTTGGTGCAAGAAGATCCACGAATCACATGTGCGGACATCGAAAAGGTTGTACGCATTAGTTCGGGGAGCATTCATACCATCCTACATCAACATCTTGGAGTGAGGAAGCTTTGTTGTCGATGGATCCCTCGTTTGCTCTCCGAAAGCGAAAAACAGACTCGTGTGGATTGGTGCCTTGAAATGCGTCTACATTTTGAAAACGGGGCCTCTAAGCGTGTTTCGGAAATCGTTACTGGTCATGGATCTATCAATATGATCCGGAAAATAAAAGGCAATAATTGGTATGGGTCTACTCAGAAGTACAGTTACCGATAAAACTGCAAAGAGTGGCTAGTTTTTCTTCTCTGAGCGGACGTTTCTCGATGTCAATGCTGGAAAATTGTAGGTCAGTTAACTCTGAATGGTATACTACAGTTGCATTACCCAAAGCTTTTCAAGCTGTGTGGGAGAGAAGCCCAAAGACCGGGCTTCGGGGAATCATGCTGCATCACGATAACGCCTTTTCAAATACCTCTCTTAGAACAAAAGCATTTATTGAGAAATCTGGTGTTGAAATTCTAAGTTACCCACCCTACAGCCCTGACTTAGCTCCTTGTGATTTCTTTCTGTTCCCTAGAGCCAAAGAAAAAATAAAAGGCAAGTTTTTTTTCAAGCGCCGAAGAAGCCGTGGCTGCCTACGAAGAATCGATTTCCGACCTGTCAGATCAAAACTGGCAAAAGTGTTTTTAGAGTTGGTATAGGCGAATGGCATTTTGTGTAGAGCATGATATAGAACATTTTTAGAAGATGTAAAATAAATATTAATAGTATCTAGAATACTTTTTGTATATCTCAAAACGTATTGAGTGTCCAATGTATCTAGTTTTGCGATACACAATTAACATAAGACTCATTTGATTATACAATTTCGTTACAAAAATTCGCTTCCATTTCGTTCCGCAGCAGTGTAAATTGAACCTTAACGACATCTTAAAACTGAGTAGTGTTTGAGTATTTGGCCAAAAGAGATTTCTATTTTCTTATGGGCGACAAGTCATCTCTAACCTTTCTCAATTAAATTGAGTGCAGGTACCCTTGGACTACAATAATCACTTTCCATCAGTTGGTCTATTAGCACATTTTTGACGGTGGCCGGTTTCAATAATTCACTGTGACGTTGATGTGGGACTCTAAGCTTGTTGTGTTATAAACTGTTAAAGTAATAACACGTGTGCTTTATTTTATGCGTCACTCATACTTTAGGTACTATCGTCTTAAACTATTTTAAGACTACATAGTAATTATAGCTGTAAATTAAATTAACTATTAAAGAAGCGATTAACGGCTCTGTGGCGCATTAGCTTAGCAATGAGTGGAGGACCGCGGGTTCGAATCCCGCATGGAACAAGTATTTGTATGGCCTACAAGTAATTGTTCCGGGTTTGGATCTTTGTCCTTGTGAAATTTATGTATGTAAACTGCCTCCACGGTACCGGAGAACGAATCGCAGACTGTGGCCCGCATACTTTGTACGTTTGATTGCTGTATGTTGGCCAAAATAAGGTATATAACTGTGCATATGTTTGCTTACCTATAAAGCTGTATTTGAAATTTAAGCCTACTAACATCTATTTAGTACACAAAATTGCACCGCTTTTACACAAACGATTGCTTTAACTGTACCGTCCAAAAAGCATACATCATAATTCATAACTTATGCTGGCGCAGTTCAAATTATATTTCAGTATGTATAATAATAAATTGTTGAAATGACAACACGTGTGCTTACTTTAAACGTCACTTTTACTTACGTACTATTGTTTTAACTCTAGTTTATAGCTATGTAATCTTAAAATTACATAGCTATAAACTAATTTAACTATATAAGAAGCTGAGAGGTGCAATTTATGGTCCGTACATAAAGAGTTCCTGTCAAAAAGTTCCTGTCAAAAAACTCTTTCTTTGTTTTTTACTGAATGAGTACCAGGAGGACATGATGAATGTAAGGTGTGCGGTGTGCGCAGGTTGGAGCGGGCTGAAGCTGAGTGCGTGGAGCGAGAACGATGAGCGGGAGGGGCGCGAGGGGCGCGAGGCGCTGGAGGTGGCGTGGCGTGACGTGCGCGAGTGGCGCGCAGACGACGAGGCGGCCGCCGCGCGCCTGCTGTACCGCCGCCCCGACCGGCCCGACCGGCCCGCCACGCTCGTGCTCTACACCCCATACGTGAGTCTCTACCTCCTTGTACCTATGCTGCTCTGGTAGTAACACTACTGGGACATACCCGTTGCGCCCGTACTACAACATGCCATACATAAAGGACATTGTTAAATCTCGCCTAAGAACCAACATAAATTTGACAATTACTAAAATTCTTATCCTTAAGGGGATGGAGTAAGTCAGCTCAAATTCTAATTTCGTCCCCACTTGCCCGCGCGTCGTATGCTATGTACCGACATGTTTGTAATCACTAATACTGTAAGTAGAAAGGTCTTTAGACACTTATTTCATTAGGTTTATCATATTTATGCCTGTTTCTTAACGCCAACCTAGTCGCTTCTTATTTTTATTACGGTTATTTCCCATTTTAATTTTACGTCGTCCTGTTGCGTAATGTGTATTCTGATCGTAAGCGACACAACTTCTCCCTTCAAAAACCAGAGCGATACTAACGGGGCGACAGGAATCAAGCTTACGCGCCGATAGTTTAGGTAATTTCTTTTTACAGTGAAAATAATTTTATTTAAAAAAAAGTAAATAACATAAGCACTGCTTTATAGTTAGTTCAGTTAGTATGCAAAGTTTCATGATCTTATTTAAAGTATTTTATGAATAACAGCGGTTTATTGTTTATTTTGGAGGTAACTTTGGATTTTTTTTCTATCGAGAAAATTTTACGAAATCGTGTTTTCGTCTAACATAATCCTTAACATTAATCCTCAACTTTACCATATATTTATTTCAAAATTAATGCTGCAATATTTTCGGCATAACGAAGGATCTTGCTAAGCAATTTGAGATTATATTTCCCCTTAATTATGCATTAGATAGTAACGCTTCTGACACTTCTGAATTATGGAGTCAAAATAAAAAGAACTTTTTAGATTTTAAGCTTTGTACGTATTTTTTATTAATCTGCTGCATCTGGACTCCTGTGATTTGGTCAATCGCACAATGCCTCTTACATTTAACGGTATTTCAAAAGTTGTCATAAACTCAAATATGAAAACGTTAATAATTTAAAATATACCTAAGGTTAGTATATACCACAAACAACTTTAATACAGTAAACTCATGTGTATTCATTAAAAATAACAATACTATTGTACTCTCATTGGCCAATCAACATTGTGCCACGCAAAAAAAAGTTATGTTAACAGATGACAAGACGATAAAATAGATAGGCGTCAGACGTGCGATCGGTAATTATGTTGTTGAAGTTTGCATGGAGGTCAAACAGGAGTTGATTACTGATCAGTGAATTACATTTACTACATTCTACAAATGTATGGCTCTTGAGAGGGAGAATACATAGCCGCACTATTAGTAGTAAAAATTATTTTGTATACATTTTGGTTGATGAGTCAGAAATTGGGAGGGAGGCAATAAAAAATATCGTTGTAATTGTGTTGTTGGGCCCAGAACTATAGGTTGCTGCGCCCATGTCATGACCATAATATGGTATTTTAGTTGGGCCCGATACCAAGAAAATATCAAACCCCTGCTCAATTCTTGAATAATATTTTGCTCAAAAGTAATGATGGTTGATACTATCAATCATTAATTTGGTTGCCAAATGAGTGTACAAATTGTATTTAATTGGTATAAATAAAACAAATACCTAATCACAACCTGAGTTTTATTTACCGTATAAGTGCTAGGCTAAGACTGAACTGCTTACATTAGCAACAACATAGTAATATATCATAAAAATAAAAGATAACCTTAAAATTTCTACGAGAACTGCTAATATCTCTGTTTTCGGAAGTTTCCGTCAAGAGTTATTGTTTTTACATACAATTATGTATAATTTCGGACTTAAAAATGTATTTTTAAGTCAGTTATTTTTTTAGTTGGTTCTTAGGCGAACATTGTATGGACGCAGAACAATGTCCTTTTCTACCTTCCATACCACCTCGTATTTCTACTGCCCTGATTACCAGTAACACTGCTGGAACCGACCAGCTGCACTCGTACCATACACGCCATACATAAGTCTCCATCTCCTGGTACTTCTACTGCCCTGCTAGTAACATTGCTTTGACTGACTCGCCGCGCTCGCATTATAGACGCGCTATACCTCCTAGTAGTGCTTCTAATGCCCCACTAGTAAGACTACTAGAACATACCCGCTGCGCTCGTACTATACACACCATACGTGAGTACCTCCCGGCACTTCTGCTGCCCTATTAGTAACACTGCTCGGATCAACGTTGCGCTCGCAATACACTCCATGTGTACGTCTTTTCCTCTTGGTATTTCTGGTGCCCTGCTAGTAAATCTGCTAGTAAATCTGATGTAATGGTTGGGGCCGTCTAGGATATGATCACAAACTGCAGACTTCCTGTCCGGGAAGTCTGCAGTTTGTGATCATATCCTAGATACCTACATCAGATTTGATAGACCACAAATCCTCGCGAAAGAACACCGATTCCTACCAAGGATGATACGTGAGGCTATTGAAATTAAAAAACATCCTAATTTCAATAGAGAAGGAGGCTGGGTACGACCACCTGCTCGGGATCCTATAATCAATAAAATTAAAACAGTGTAAACCCAGAGCATACCACTGCAAGACCTCAGGACATAGTCAGTTCATTTTGCATAGATCGGACCATAAACAATAATTAAAAAAGCTGAAGGTACTCCGGGTTTAACAATGACATCGGGACGTCAGTCATCTCAGTCCCCCGTGACCATGGGTGCTGGAAAGCGCCCGAAACGTCGGGAATTAAAAATAAAATAAAAAGTAAGAAAAAAATAAACGCGATAAAATCCGTAAAAGTAGTTTTAATCATGTGCAATGTTCGCGTAAATATAAGAAATCATTATGAGAAAAAATTAAATTTACTATCGTATTAAATAAATTATGGGTATTACATAAATTATTTATTTTGATTTTAGTATAAAAACAATTGATTAAAACCACTTTTACGGATTTTATCGCGTTTAACTTTAAGTGATTTTTAAATTCCGACGTTTCGGGTGCCTACCAGCACCCATGGTCACGGGGGACTGAGGTGACTGATGTCCCAATGTCAATGTTAACCCGGAGTACCTTCAGCTTTTTAATTATTGTTTATGGTCCGATCTACGCAGAATGAACTTACTGTGTCTTGAAGTCTTGCAGCGGTATGCTTGGGTTTAGTTTTAATGTTATTAATTACCAGTCCCAAGCAGTGGTAGTACCCAGCCTCCTTCTTTATTTTATTCAATGTGTAGTGTTCGCGTAAATATAAGAAATCATTATAAAAACAGTTATAAAAATCGAGTTGTGGTCGCCACGCACTGTCAATTCAACTGATCGTTCCGACTGATCAGTTCAAACTAGGACTGTTGATATTTTTTTAAATATAAATATATCAATATCGGAGTTTTATATATAAATTTATTTATAGATGTATCGAAAATCCGATATCTTAAAAAATATCAACAGTCGTAGTTTAAGCTCATCAGTTGGAATGATCAGTTGAACTGACCGTGTGTGTCGTCCATTACAATTACTAATTTGGCAGAATTATTAAAAAATAATTATTAAAAGAAAATTCAAAAATCTAAATCGGATTTCTCTGTATCGGAATGACATTTTTCCGATGTAGTTCTGTTGTCACATTTATTACAAAAGACTCAACAGTTTTGTCTACATTAAACTTAACAAAACCACTTAATAATTAAAACAAGATAACTAAAATTTACAAACAACAACAAACTTAGAATTGATAACAGAGATAACTTTGTTTGAAAACTGAGCCATCACCAACGCATCCCAAGATGGAATGTCGTTTGTTCGTTACATAAAAATTATTAATTATGTCAAGCAAACCAAGGATTTTTGGTCGTGTCTCAAGGCCAACCAAATACCACGTGCAAACAAACCTTAGAGTCTGAGGTAAAAGGTTTACAATCCCTGAGGACGGCGCTCATTGCATCTGTGCGAGTGAGACGCATTATACTTACGCGGGAGTGATAGAGACAGATAATAACAGGTCAACGTACGAAATTCTTCCTTCTTCGCGTCCGGACTTTAGTAACATTGCTAGGACAAACCAGCTGCGCCCGTACAATACACGCCATACGTAAGTCTCACCATCTCTCACTCTTAGTACTTCTGCTGCCCTTATAACCAGTTGCACTTATTTAAAATTACGATTACCATTAAGCCCGTCAAAAGTTGTATTTCTTGTCAAAGGCCTCGGAGGAGGACGGTGATATTTGCCATAATTTTCTCAATTGCTGACTGGGTTGCCAAACACATTTGTTTTATTATTTTAAGTTGTTATCAGAAAGATACTGCTGCCTATATTCCGATTCAATTCCCTCTATCGCCTCTTATGACCCCACGGAATGATATGGTATAGGGGCTTTACGTTACTTTTAAACTTGTGCAGAGCTAGCTAGTATGATATAATATCATTATCAGTCCTTCACCGTGCCGTGGTAGCTCAGATGGTTAACGTTCGCTGTAAATATGACAGAACTCGAGTAACCCGGGTTCGAACCCCCCCCGGCACCAATGAAATTGTTAATTGCAATTTTAAGTGCTGATTTACCACGTACTCGGCGGTGAAGGAAACCTGCATGTCTGAGGAATAAGAAAAAAATATTTCAAGGACATGTGAAGTTCGCCAACACGCATTGGGGCAGCGCGGCGAACACTTCCTTGCCCTAAAACCCTCTCAGAAATGAGGGGAGGCCAGTGCCCAGCGGCGGGACGTATATAGGCTGTAACTTTACTATTTTACTTTTATCAGTCCTTCACAATTCCACTGTTGAAAACAAGTCTCACTCAAAGCATTTCCACAAAGCACGGTTCTGAGCCATCTGCGTTCATCCACTTCCTGCATCTTATCAGGTTGTCACTCCATCTAGCGAAGAGCCTCTAATAAACTCCAATTAAGTCTGCCACTCGAGAACTTTTCTTTCGCGTTGATTGCCGGTTCTTTTAGCAGTATGGGGCCGAACCATTTTCACTTTTAACTTATCATATAACTTATTAGTTTTTTCTTAATATTATAATTACTTATTGTGTTATGAAAATTTTAATGTTACAGTATCAATTCCTCTGCAACTGCATGGATCGAATAGCAGAGGAAGCAAGCTGGATCGACACTGGCGAATAGACTGTACTTTGGACTAGCGGAAGCAAATAGGAAATAAGAAATCACAATGGTATTACGTCATGAACACGCGCCGCCCTTTCCTGAGTCGCTACTTCAAATGGCCAGTAACAAAATGGCGGCGCGTAGTTCTCGTTACTCTTATCATGCTATAAAATAGAGATATAGTAGAATAATTTTATTTTAGTGTAATTATTTATCAAAATTTTAGTTACAAATGTATAATATGAAGTGTAAGCTTGGATGCCATGTTCAATGCGAAGTCGTCTCACGACGATCGACTCTGTGATAGCAATACTTGGTTTTGGTTTCGTTGTATGTGTACTTACGAATTATTTAAGATTTAAATTACATGATAATTACATAAAATATTTAACACAGAGCAGGATGGTGTTGATTTTCAAATTATTATATCAAAATAAAACTGTAATAATGAAAAAAGTAAATTTAAATTGCAGCTCTGGGGGCCGCGGGTTTGAATTCCGCATGTAACAAGTATTTTGTAAGGCCTACAAATAATTGTTACGGGTCTGGATGTTGGTCCTTGTGCAATTTATGTTTGTAAACTGCCTCCACGATTCAGAAGAAAATTTTAGTGTGTGGGGGGGGGGGGACGCCATAAAATAAAAGAAAAAAACTTCATTCCTTCATTAGAGCATATCAAAGGTTTACTAAGATTGATTCCTCATAGGGGGATATATATATATTTAAGTTTTGTAACGCGACTTGTGATCATGTGGTCCTCCGAGTTCATAATTAATTCTGGGTTTGGTTTAAAATAATCAAATAGTGAGTTTTTCCATTAAGAAATTTTCAGTAGCAGCCTGGAGTCAGAAAGTTGGTGGTGTTTCACCCCTGTCTCGGAAAGCACGTAAAGCCGTTGGTCCGGCGCCTGATCTCTCTCCTTAAGATTACCTTTCTTTAGGATAATGAGAGTGAAAAAATAGAGTGCATCTGTGCTTGCATATCAACGTGCTCTATAATTCTGTCCCGCGCAGATGGCTAGTCTCTGTTATAGCTGGCCGCCGTGACCGAAATGCGGTCTGGAGGACATTATTATTATGAATTTAATGAAGAATCTCTGAATTTCAAAGAATTAAATATGTATATTTAAATAAATTCATTTTTTTAATTGGAGGAGGTCTGTGCTCAGCTGTGGCGGTATAGGTCGTAAATTTACTTTATGTTCGAACGTTTCAACACCATCGTGCTCTTTGTAACTTTTTACTGTAGATGCGATTCCTTTATTGGGAAGTGGACTTACGATAACTGTTATTTATCTTTCGGTTAAATGTCTATTGAACGCCAATACAACACTTAAATATCTTTTACATTACGTCCACTCTTCTGCACTTAGCTTGAAGATATGTAGCAGTTAAAATTAAAATAGATTTTTTCATTGATATAAGCGGTTCGCTATGTGTAACTAAGTAAAGTTTAATCTTACGTCGATATTTGATGTTTCAAAGACGTGCTTTTTAATCAAACATCGAAACTGACAGATATCATTCGCGCTATATGTCATCTGTCAATGTTGACAGATGAAATTTGTCAGTAAGAAAGTGTGAAAACAACTTGTTTTTGCGATAAACATAACATATTAACCTTTTATGCTGCGTTCAGACTTACATAACATAACATGCAATGTAACGTGAATTGAGCATTTCATCAGTGTGGATGCAGTGCGCGCACGAACGGAACATGTCCCTACTCGCATTTGATCCCGGCATGCGCTCGAACTTAGCATCAATCTGCTGAGAACACGCGAAGAGAATGGAGTGTGACGACCAGTTGGTGACTCTGAGGTCTTAAGTCTTAAAAAAACGCCAAAGACCTCGACATTGGCACAGTACGTAGTAGTTGGTATGTACAGAGTCGTACAGACAGAGAACTGGTGCAGAATTAATGACTGACATGAGATTTCACTCTCCGCAGTAACTCGGGGCTCGAATTTGTTCCTTGCCTTCGCGCCTTGTGTGCCTTGTGCGTTCGAAAAACCGACAGATGACAAATCGCTCCGCGCGGCTGGTGATGCTCGTGGCGTGCGCATGGAATGCGTTCGCGTGCGCAAGCTGTCCACGCTATATAAGTTTATTACAGTGTATTAAATTACATGATACATTACACTAATGTGCACGGCAAAATCTTTCATTACATGTTACGTTACATAAGTCCAACCAACTCCGTCAGACCTGTGGTCAGGCCAAGGTCAATATTTATATCGTCAATAAATATTTTATTTCTCAAAACCAGGCCCTTTCGACTATTGTATAGAATATTTGCGACATTAGTAAATTAATATCAGCACCATTTGGTGAACTAAGTCGGCTTTGTAGATCGATGTAGTACTTGACAAACCGTATAGATGGCGCTGTTACAGAAATTTAATTTGTGACATTTGTTTTACCAGATTTTTACCTTGAGGTTGTCAAGTTATTTGAAACCCTCTTAAATGGGAGTATCCACTTATTGATTTTGTATTTATCTATTGATTTTAAAAGACTATGTTGTTTTTTACTGTGTTACCCTAGATTTTCTTCCGATTTTATGGCGAATCTCCTCGAAAGTTTTCGAGAAAATCGATGATAGACGGCGCTTTAAAAAGTTCTGCAAATAAACTTATTAAAGCAACAGTAACAGTTATCTTAATTTAAATTTGAACGAAAACATGCACGCCCCACATTTTTAATTTTTTTAGATGTTGCCATTATATAGACTTGATATTCTACTGTAAAAAAATTACTAACGAAATAATTCTGTAACAGCGCCATCTACACGGTTCGTCAAGTACTACATCGACTTGCGAAGCCGGCGTAGTTAATTATCTGGGACTGGACTGAAATAATCGCGACGCGTAATGGCAGAAGGTCGTCATATAAAGTAAACTCTCTTAATTTCTTTCGCTTCTATAAGCGTAATTTAGTAACGAAAATAATTATAAAAAAAAAATAGAAATTTCTTTTTATAATTCAAAAAATAACATTTAAAAAGAATTGCTTTGAAGGGTCTACAAATGTGGCATGTGTTTATCCGATGTGATGAATGAACTGGGACTCTATACATTAATATTATTACTGTAAAGCAGAGATAAGTGCTAACATGTGAAATCCGCCAACACGCAATGTAGCACGGCAGAATACTTACTACTACTACGAATATTCATTTTATATTCGGTATTCGGCATATTCGGCAGGTTTACCGAATATTCGTATTCGGCCGAATATTCGGCCAAATCACCGAATATTCGGTAAAGTGGTTCTCAAAGTATCCACTGTATGGAAATCTACGAATTGAGCAATGCCACGTCTTTCATCATTTTACTGTTGTAAGTATGTTTATTTATGGGTGAAATCTACTTGTATAACGATATGTTTTTGAGGCACTGTAGATTTATTTCCAATTATAGCAAATAGAAAGCTTGATAAAATTTTGCTTGGAATCAAACAAAGAAACATTACATTACAGTCGTCAATTTCTCTAAAATTGGTCCATATAGTAGATCTCCTGCCACTCATTTTCATCACATACTTGTCAATTTTCACTAAGAATACTTTTTTCTCACAAAAATAGTCAAAACATAAGCATGTGCCGGCAATTTGCTCAGTACTAGATGATGAAATAACATGTCAGGTGTGGGGGGGAGCATGGGGAAGGCTCTGGCGGTAATCTCGCGCGCTTTACGGTAACAAGTTTCGACATAAATTGGTTAGGTACCTCGGTAATCCTGCCGAATTCAATGTTCGGCCGAATATTCGGAAAGCATACTTCGGTGAAATCCATATTCGGCCCATCCCTAACATATATATGTGTGTGTGTGTGTGCTATAACTCTTTGTTAATATCATTTTTAACTTTTATAAAACTAGAATTCGCAAATCACATATAACGCTAGCTCAGGAATTCGATGCCATATAAAATTATTATATTATAAATCATTTTGTCATTTCAAAATATTGGAAAACGCGTCTTTGTTTATAGGAAAATATTGTATAAACCGACAAAATATTATTTAGATTTAATTAGAAATAAGTGAAATATCTTTAGATTTGAATTTACCGCCTTTATTATTATTATTATATTAGCGCGTATGCTGATAAAATATTTTCTATGGAATTTTTTTCTCATTAAGTAATATACCCGCAAGTTCTTTGAAGAAGACATTGTTCATTTAACAAATATACATACAATTATATTTAAATGAACGTATTTTAATTGTCACTCAAAAATATTCTAAATATTTCTAGAAAAGTAAGAATATTTCTATATAATATAATATAGCCTATGGAATCGTTTGCAGTAAACTATAATGTCCTCAATTCTATGTTTAGTTGTAGTATTTTGCGCTAGAACGTTTGTTTGAACAGCCAGCCATATTGTATAATGATTTAAATTAGCGACTAGCGAAACACCTCATAGTGTACCTTGTCATACAGTCGCCTTTGAAATTCAATTGTGCGATAAAGCAAACAATATGTGCTGTCTCTTTTTTATTGTACAGATTAACAAAAAAATTGAATGTGTGTAGAATTCAAATCATTCGGGTCAATTTTTTTAAAAGTTTACCATGAAAAACTTAAAATAATATTCGTAAATCTTTCCTAGTTTTTGATTACAGGCAACACGGTTGCACAGCCTATTGTAGCAACAATGAAATTGTTTATATGTCGTTATGTATGCGCTAGCTATATGTATTGTTAGTTGTATAATAAACATATCTCGTTAATATTTGCTATAGCGATATTTAATGCATTTTGAACTTTATTGTAATGCGATACGTTTGACTTTCACGATGTATTTATATTCTCATGTAAGCGAATGAAGGCAGTTATTAGGTGTTGGAATTGTGTGATAGGATTTAGAAAATTATTTAAAGGTATGAAATGCTTGAACAAGCAACGGCTAAGTGAATAGATACTATTTTTTTATAATAATTACTACTCTTAAGAATCGAGTTTATTTCAATAAGTAACCTATGATAAACATTCATGTTATCGAAATTAAAAATGAGTTAAATTATATTTTGAAAACTACCAATTTGGTAACTTTTCAAGAATTCTATTTTTAAAACTACCGATTTGCGTAACATTTCAAGGACATTGTATGTAATAGTATAGAATCGTAAATTCCTTAATTTTTCTTGCATATGTATTTGTCTTAGTCAAACGGCGAAGTGGGGCCACACCTAGGCTTGGCCAGCTACAAATAGGTGCATACAAAATAAAATAAAAAAATTAAAATTTCAAATGCCAATAGTACTAAAAAACTGAAACCATAGTATAAATAAAAAGGTATATATCTAATTAAGAAAATACAATATATGTATATATATATATATATATATATATATATATTAAATACTAAATACTTAATCAAGATAATGTTAAAGCGGCAGTATGTAGATCAATAACTAATAACTTCTGTTAAATACGTCAAAATCATTGAAAGCATGAGGGCTAATCATATTCCGCTCGGCAGATGTCGCTTCTTGGAACTGAGGGGAAGTTTTTAGTTACGCAATGCTTCGATCAATAATAGTAGATTAAGGATCGGGAACAAAAATATGCCGCTCAAGTGGCCACGTTTGCACACACGTAAAACATCTACATTTCTTACTATGAAATGTAGAAAAAAGATTAATAATATTAACAACTTCAGTTTATTATAAACCTTATCGCTTAAGCATAAAGCGTAAATACCATTGCAAAATATGTTTATTTAAGTTCTGTCATCAGAGAAAGATGCTGCTTGAAAATAAAAAGTCATAAGTACACATATATTTATTCTAAAATGAAACTTGAAAATCTTATTCATAAGATTGAAAATATTATGTTAACAATTTCGTGCTTATTCTATTTTATTCTTGGTATGTATTTCAATGTTTGTTACAATAGTTGGTGCGTCACGTCATAGCAAACATCGGTCAAACAATTATAATATTAGCTAATTGAGTTATATTTACTATTTATTTCTGTTTTATTTCATGAAAAGCACTTAATGCCATCAAAAATATAACTTGTAAAAAAAACTAAGTCTCGCAGCTCAGTTCTTCTACCGTAAAAAGTTGTGAGATCCATGTAATACCAAGTCGGTTAATTTATTCAGTCCCTACTTAAGGGTCCTTCTGTTTTATGTTATTACGTAATTAGCTAACCTAAAAACGTTTTATAGTGATCATATCAATGTTAAAAATCTTTTATGTTTTAAATAAATAGATTGACTTGGCAAAAGCACTAAGCAATCTAATTACTTGTGAGATAGATTGTGTTTTCATGTTATGTATGTTATGTAGGATTACAAAGTTATTTATGCAGTTGGTTTATCTAGAGAACTGGAACGAAATCGACACTACACTAAACTAATTGTATTCTAAATTTGAAGCTTCTATGTCTGCTAGAAGTGCCTTAGAGTTTTCATGATCGGTCAGTCAGTGAGTGACAAAATTAAGAAACTTTGGTTATAATTCTTAAACTACTGGTTCAAATTGAATGAAATTTTAAATATCCCATGTTCATAGAATGCCTGCTTGGTTACAGAAAATCCAGGCTGCTCGTAGTTTTATCCACAACGAAGTTGTAGGGGGTGGAAAATGGCCTGAACTGCTTCGAGAAAAGTATGGTACGGCCGTGCCGCTTTTTGCTCGACTTGGCGGGCGCTGCCGTGCCGCCGGATGATATAAAATTACCGTAAAAAAATTATTTCTTTCCAAAATCTTGGTGTTGCGGTGGTTATTTACATAGTTTTTGAAAGTGCACTGCGGCATTTTGACGTCTTAACATTGGCTATGATTGGACCCTACTAATTTGAAATAAGACCACAAAAGTATTTGTGTTCTTATTTTTCGGGCCGGGCTGGTACTATTATTGATCGAAGACGCAAGAGCATTTAATTGAAAAATTAGGTTTAAATAAAAGTTTATCAGTTTCTATAGTATTATATTAATACAGAAAACAATGCCTTAGTGCTTTGTTCATATATTTTTGCATTTTTTAACCTTTATTTTTAATTCTTCTACTTTTAGGAGTATCCGTAGTTTGTTTTATTCATTTTTAAAACAATTAATATAAAATACAAATAAGATTACAGCGCATTAACCTTTACAGTAGCACATTAACTTCATCGCTATGAAACCTGTCAAATATTTCGCCTTATTTTAAAAAAAGGCAAAAAAAGTCAACACTTGTAACCATATTTCTGCTTTTAGTCGTAACATGTATATATTAATTTTGTGACAGTATTATGAAAGTATATCATTTATAATGTATTGGTGCCATATTGCATCGTTTTAATAAACGTTGGCATAAAAATTGTTATGAAATCAAAATTTCGCTTTTTTTACATGTTTAAAATTAATTATTTGGAGTGGTATTTGTTTATGAACGGTTTACAAATGTGATTGTGTGTTTGTTTTATTGTATATAAATGAAATATGATATTAATAGCGTGTGCACTATATTATCGAATGTAATCTTAAAATAAACTTTTAATTTATTCTAAATGCTTTGAAACTGTCTGTGAATTGATAATGAGTAATGGAGGTTTTAATATGGAACTGTATTTTTGAAGAAATTCAAATGTATTTCAATACTCTTTGGGAGATAGTAAAAATATCTAAACAGAAATCGGATATTTTATTTTTGATACAGGGTCAAAAATAAAATATCTAATTTGCCTTATAATTTCCCTTATAATCTAGGATTTCATGTGCTGGTTTTCGAAAAAGATTGCAGTAAAGCCTCATTTCAGTGGTAAGTCTCCTGACTATGCTTCATCGACTCGTTATTAATATCCAGATGTTTTAAATGTTTTCATGACATCTAATGACATTGTACTTAGTGACTTCACAATCACAACGCAAATATACATTTATTTGTTAAAGATAAGCTAAACGTTTTTATTGTGTAATATTTAAAACTTATTTGCCGCAGATAACTTTCAATAAGTGTATTTTTGAATTATACAAATCATATAAGATGATATAAAGCTAATGTTCGCGCTCTTTTCTTTCACGTTATCTATAATTAATTTTGTACAACCGACTTCAATATAAATTAAATTCGAACATCATCAATGTAGTCAAAGTCAATTAAATACGCATTGTTAAGGATAACTCAAAAACTACTGGTCAGATCTTGATTAAATTTATGTGGGACCACATGAGAAGCACCAGCTTTCATATAAAAAAAGGACAGAAATCGATCCACCTAGAATAAATTTCACATAAAAATGCAGTCGAATTTAGCACCTCCACCTGTTTTTGAAGTCGGTTGAAAAACAGTCCGATCCGTAAGGTGTGGGTGATTTTAGATATGTAATATTTTTCAGATAAGAAATTAAAAAAATACCCGACTAAAAAGTTTTTGAAATTTTATTTGTTTTTCAAAAAACCAAAAAAAATCTGATTAAATGGGGAAACTTGCTGCGCTGGCGGCCGTCGGATAAAAAATACCGCCATATTTAAATGTACCGTTACCGACGACGGTCTTGTCAGAATTTACAAAAATTGCTAAAATTTTCATAAGTTACAGTGACAAACATGTATTTTGAGTAACAATAACATTTTTATATTCTTTATTAATATGAGTTAATTTTATTATTATTATATTTAAAAAAAAAACGACTGCCTCGTTGGTTTAGCGGTTGTAGTAGTGCGACTGCTGATCATGAGGTCCTGGG
Organism: Parnassius apollo; assembly: GCA_907164705.1. Lineage (NCBI taxonomy): Eukaryota > Metazoa > Arthropoda > Insecta > Lepidoptera > Papilionidae > Parnassius > Parnassius apollo. The sequence continues at coordinate 413,426 of CAJQZP010001697.1, forward strand.
TTCGAATCCCGGGTTGGGCCAAAAATCAATTATTTAGTTTTTCTGTCAAGAAATTCTCAGTAGCTGCCCGGAGTCAGGAAGTTGACGGTGTCTCACCCCCGTGCCTCGGAAAGAACATTACATCTTAATCTAGGCGTTAAACTTAATTATCTAAAAATAATGTAGAGTGTTTTATCTGCGAGATCTCCTTCTCACAGGCTCGCTCTCCTCCTCGTCACTCTCAGAGTGGCGCCGTCTTCTTTGTGCCACAGGATATCCAAGGCGAGATAACTTGTTTTTGGTCTCCTCCGACATCTCGCCCAACTCTGCGGCTGTAGTCTTTCTAATGTACTTGTCTATAAGATATGCGTGTCTTGAGGTATGCGCTTGTGATAACTCGAAGTTATCTCCTACCAGTTTGTTTATTTTCGCGTAAGCAATTAATGCATAATAAAAGTCGGAAAAGTGGGAGTGATTCAGCTCACTATGGCTGGATGGGTTACGAACTCTGCTATATGCTATATTAGGGTCGTCTTCGTGCGCCTTCGTCCAACGGGCTTGAAGTTGGAGGGCTTGGTCCAGCACAACTGGTATTTCTAATGCCCTACAGTGAGACTTAGTAAACGCATCCATATATTGTACAGCTTTGAGGGAGGAGTAACCCCAGACAAATTTGATCTGGGATAATATGGCACCCCGAATACCGGTCAGCTCTAACGAGATAACCTTGTCGACAATTTCCGCCCTCAAGTCATCTCTGACTGCTATTATGTTTTGGAAGTGCGTGGCCAGGTCTCAGGGGTAACGAGGTCGGTTGCCTGGACTGATGCCAGGGCAGCCTTCCAGCGCTTTGTGAACGCCGGTCCGTTTTGGGTGGATACTGGCTTGGCCAACGTCATCAAGGATGACAATGTCATAGCTAGTATCCCCATGTCTACCTCTGCCTCTGTCTTAAGTGTTTCTTGCTCCGGGTGTCCCTATTCTTGCCCCACTCATGCAGGAGGTAGTGAATGGGGCTCAGAATGCCAAGACCGCCGAAAGAACCATATCGTCGCTATAGATGTGTTATCGCTCTTCACCAACAATCTCCTCCCGCTTTGTGGCAGGCACGCCAATTCTTCACATACTGGTAGACAACTCGAGTCGTGAGGACGAGCTCATGGTCATCCGCATGAATCGTGTATGGCATGGTTTTTCCTTCTCAATCGCGTTTACTTTTTCTTTATTTGTTAGGTCCAAAAAGTAAAAAGCACGTAAAGCTGTTGGTCCTGCGCCTGATCTCTCTCCGGTCGTGTCGGTTTACCGTCCCATCGGATTATGAGAGTGAGGGAATAGAGAATACAACGGTGCTTGCGCATACACTTGGGCACTATAATCCCGTCCTGCGCCGATGGCTAGCCTCCGTTGAGGCAGGCTGCCGCGGCCGAAATTCGGTCTGGAGGCACATAATTAACGTATAATGTATATGTTAATTATGTGTTGTAATGGTCAGTACGGTACCTATCTTCCCCTTACGGATCGTACAGTGTTTTTTTTGCATATTATATTAAATGCGTTTATATCTTAGATAAGCGTAGACAAACGTCGCTTTTTCGGCTAATTTTGCTTATGCACTTTTAGTAGCGCCAGGTTTCTGAAATCCCATAAATACAAACCCCTTCCGCATCTGTAAGTGCTGTACTATAAAAAAACTGCCAATCATTTGTATGACTCCAGTGATTTATTCAAAACTTTTCTAGTCGTTTTCTAATTTAACCACTGTCCCTTTTTTTTAAAAATGCGTACATTGGATTTAGATATCGACGGAATTGCGATAAGAAAACTGTATAAATGTAGGGGTTCTGACTTATAATCTATAGCAAATGAAAAGTTTAAACTATGTTCATCTTATTACAAAAAGTTGTTTATAATAGTCTCATTTCTAAACTTGAGACTTCAATTATATGTATAGATATGGAATTGGAGAAGAATTTGAGCAAAATATCAAATTTCGCGAGATTAAAGATACCTATTTTTATACGCAGTCGGCGTTAAAAGAGCTTGCTGAAAAAGAGAAAAATTCAAATACCTTACGCCACTCAAGAAGTAGCCGATTTAAACTGCAAGTACAGTAGCGAGTTTAGTTACAGGGCAGTTGACAGTAAACGGTTAAGTGGACAGTAGCGTTCTAATGTCTTCGTGGCGAGTTTAGTTAAAAAAAGTACAATTTTATATTTTGATGGCCGCACGCGAACACGTTGCGTCCTGTCTACTTATCCACTGAACTCAACTCGCTCGATCACGCGAGCAGTGAGTTTAGTTGCGCGTGGCGGGAGACGCCGGGACACTTCGCACTTAACTCGCTGAAAACGTCCCGTTCAACTTAATTGTCAACTTGCTTCTTAACTCGCTAATTGCCGTACCAACGAGATTTTCTACTTAACTCTCCAGGTTCCCAAGTTAACTCGCTACTGTACTTGTCGAATCCGTCTTAAAGACCGATTAACACTTCGACAAGTACAGTAGCGAGTTAACTTGCGAACCTGGCGAGTTAAGTTTGAACCTCGTTTGAACGGCAATAAGCGAGTTAAGTAGCAAGTTAACGATTAAGTTGAACGGGATAGCCGTCCGAGCTATTTTTCGGCGAGTTAAGTGCGAAGTGCTGCCCTCCCGCGCGTCTCCTGCCACCCGCAACTAAACTCGCCGTTAGTGTAAACGAGCGAGTTTAGTTCAGTGCATAAGTTGACAAGACGCAACGTTTGCGCGCCAAAACGTACAATTGTACTTTTATAATGAAACTCGCCACAAAGTTTGTACGATAGTGTTTATTGAATATTTATACGTTTTATATTGTGTTTTAATAATAAAATGGACGAAGATAACACGTATAAATTCATACAGGAGTATTTAGAACACGAATGTTTATATAATAGTAGAAGTTCAAATTGTAAAATTAAACCTGCTCGAGATGCTGCACTCATGAAAATTCTTAAAAACTTCTTTAACAACAACCATTAATACTTTTCTGACTGGATAATTTAATTCTAGACGTAATTCTAGAACCATCTTAAACGAAAATAAGAAAAAATTCTTTAGTCTTGGAACGTCATACTCCAACGAACTCTATGAACTAATGTTCTAAACTAAATTCGCCACGAAGACATTGTTTGAACGCTACTGCCCACTTAACCGTTTACTGTCAACTGTCCTGTAACTAAACTCGCTACTGTACTTGTTGAAGTGTAAATCGGTCTTAAGACGTATCTCATATGTTAAAATCCATTATGCCGCTTAGGATATGCAGCGTGCTTAAGAATTAAACATACATTTGAAAAACATTTAAAAAAACTTGTTTAAAGTTTAGACTATCAAAAAACTTCTTTTTGTTATAAGACCGTTCAAGTCTTTCGCGCTGTATATTCAAAAATATTGGTTGCCTTATATCACTTGTCGAAAATATGAATAAACGAGTGCAATAAAATAATTCTAAATAATGACAATTAGTTATTAAAAACTTTGTACAGATAAGCTTATGTTTGTTGCTAAGGTTGCTTATTCTTTTATAGTTTTTTTTGGTGCGTATATCATATATTATTGTTTTTTGTGACATGTTTTTGTTCTGTAAAATTTTGAAACGATTTATTAATCTATGTTTGTATGTAACATTAGCAGATAAAAATGCATTAGCATTTTTAATTAGAAAAATAAAAGACAGCTTTAAATAAAATGAGTTGGTGTTTTCGTGCATTATTCAAAATTGTATCATTAGTTAGTTCCAAAATAATAAATTTCATATAAAATAAACGTTTTAATGATGAATAAAAGCAATTTTACGGAGTTTATCGCGTTTGATTTTAGTGCATGCGATATTAGTGGCGGGAAAGTTCCCACTATGTGCAGTAATGCAGTCGAAAAGTCGGAAATTAAAATTATGTTAAAACTAAACGCGACAAAATTTCTAAAATTGAAACTATGTAATGCCATAATTTATAAATGTAAGACATATTCGCCTTTCAAAGTTTGTGTGACCGCAGAGCAATAGTATAAGTGGAAACTTGTGTCAATGTATTTGTAATATATGGTTTTTAAGTCATAGTGTAAGTTTCTACAGACTAATCACTTTGATGTTAACACAGAGTAACTCACGATAATCGGATGTTATAACTTTAAATATAGCTGTTAATTTAATATTGAAAGATGCTGTTTGAATCGATTCGTTCGGAGTGAAGCTGTTAGTTGCACATGCTGTGCTATATTGTTGGTCGCAATGTACATTCCTGTTTTAACGTTCTGTAGTATTAATATAACACGTGTAATTAATTATAATATTGTATATCGGTCACAACTGTACGTTTAAACTAAATCGGTATGTGTATAGATTTCGCTTAAATAAATTGTATTAAACTGCATTCTTTTTTTCAATACATAACGTTTTTGAAACGTGTGGTAGAGGATCGTCAAAAAATTAAGAGGAACAGAGTCCAATGAAAAAAAATGGTGTCAAAGTTATAATTTTTTTAACTTATCAGTTATTGCTTGACTACAATCTTACCTGATGGTAAGTGTTGATGAATCTCTAGATGGTTAATCGCACTGTCTTAAAGTCACTGAAGCCTATTCACTCTCACTTAAAAACACCCAATTTGTATTATTCGGTAGAATTCCGTAGTAAGACTGTAATTGTAATCAGACTGAAAGACTGTACCGCATAGTGAAATAGCGGTGTAAATATCCATTACAGCATATTGTGCCGAGGGTGTTGCAAGTGGCGACAGAGGAACATCGAAACAGGAGATGGGCAGCAGCATCTTCCTGATAACGAGTTAAAATAATAAAAACCAGTTGCCAATTCGTCCGCCAAGTATTGGGTGGATGGATGGAAACACAGGCGCCGGTAGATCACTCCCCGCCTTAGATGTTCGCATTACGAATTCAAAATAAAGGTAGCGAATGGGTATAACCAACATGTAACGTTATATGATTTAACAGTAAGTCAAATGTATAGTTAACAGTTATTTTAAATAACGTTAGACGTAATACGCTAAATTGCTATTTTACTTTTTTTGCGTGCGATATGACGTAGGTAGAAAATTACGTCGTGCAAGTGTTAAAAATAAGTGATTTTTAAAATTGCCATTAACAAATGGTACCAGCCTAGTGATAACATGCTCTGTATTTTCTTCATTTATTAATAAGAACCCTCCCCAAAAAATCCCCGGCAAATCTCGAGCGTTCGCATGCGACCGCACCCACCCACAGCACTTAAAACCATTATAACTTACATTTAGAGACTACTTTTCTTCGAAGAAGTTTAGCATTATAAAATCTATACAAAATTCTCTATCCTGTGGTCTATCTTGGTGCTCTAGGTTTCACTTCATTACAAACATATTTTATTGTATTTTGATAACAAAAAAAAAACATACCTAGCGAATGTCGGCAGCGTAAAAATCACAACTATTTCAATATATATTACTCGAAACTATTTACGTAAAAAGATAAATTATATTCACACAAAAACTTTCATTACAATTTTATAATAAAACACTATACTAAAACGCTATAATAAACACTAATATATATACACATATATACAATATGTAACGTAATTAACGCACTTTGAGAAAGTAGTTCGTTCAGAATCGTTTACTGAATCGATTCATATCATTTTTAATATAGGTAATTTTTATCCCAAAAAATAATTAAAAATATGTAAATTACAGTCACACTAAATCTGTACAGTCAAAAGAAATTGAAATCGACCGTAACTTAAGGCAATAAGAATTCTGTCATTCAATAAAACAAAGAAAAATGAACTTTATTTCAAGCATGTAAGTCTTTGCGTTCGTGGATTTGTACTGTGACCACAACATTCTTCCGGAATTAGTATAACTAATTTGATAAATAATCAGTGCATAAAAATGTTTAACTAAAAATTCAGTGTATATATTATGATTATACGAGTAACATAATATACTAATTGGGGTGTCTGAGGGTGTGCGTTAATTACGTTACATATTGTATATAAACACTATAATAAAACACTAGAAAAATCAACACAATAACATTCACGCGAAAATGGCGTACGAAATGAACGTAGATTATAAATAAATATTTATAGGATAACAGTTTTTTTATTGCACTAGTCACTAGAGGATAGAGTATTTCATATTGATTATATAATGCCAAACTTCTTCATAGAAAAGTAGTCTCTATATATGTTTTTATGGGTTAAAGTGTTGTGGGTGGGTGCGGTACCTCATGAGACCGCTAGGGATTTGACGGAATATGGCCACGGTCTCATGAGACCGTTAGGGGGTTGAGAGGTTAATATAATAAGTGAGGCCCATAGGCATCTATATCTATCCACGATTAGGAATCAAAATGCCGATGAGTTGTCACCTCTGAGGACTTAGATGAAATGCCTCGTTTTCAGTAAATATCCGGTTCTCAACACACCATACGAAACACATCAGCATTAGGTTGGTTTACTCTGATATTCTGTGTCCGCTTGGACCCTTCTCGGTCGATACTTACGTTTTACAAGCATAATGTAGCTAGCTGCACAATGGTTGGACCACGTAGAAACGAAATATTTCACTCGTCTTTTTGAGAATAGCCATAAACCGATAGTGTTATTTTTTAACAAATCCCGCAAATTGGCAGTGCATGCACTACATGCATCCTATCTGAAGGGTATAGTGAGTCAGTACATTTACAGGCTGAGGCATTCCATCTTAGTCCTCAGAGCTAACAACTTGGAATGGATTGGAAGTTGGCTGCAGATGTCCATGGGCCATCAGGTGGACTGTAAGTTCGGTGTCACTTTTTTATAGAATAAGGGTGACAAATGAGCACACAGTCAACCCGATGGTTAGTAGATGCTGTGACCCTTAGACATATATAAATATCCTCAATTAAGACTCAAAATACAGATGCGATGTCACCCCTGCAGACCAAGATGGAATGCCTGGTTTCCAGTAACAAATGGTCTCCGGACCATACGAAACAGCAATTTTTACGCTCTTCTGTGAGAGCGTGGTTCTACTCGGGTCGAGCAGACCCATTCCGCTGCAACAGTAATATAGCTGCAGCGTGACTCTACCACATATTATATACTTACGAATAAATAATCTCAAAGTGATCAACTGCACAGAATATAATTATAGTGCTCTTCAACGTATTGATCCTTAAAAGGATTAGTTTTTTAAAATATTAGACCATTTAAAATAAAGGAAAGCCATGAAAATAAGATTTTAATCGCAAAATAGTTCAAACGGACACATTTATAATACTATAAAATGAAAGTTAATTAATGTATAACAATATTTAGAAAATGGTTTACATTTTTTATTATTGCTTATAGTACACCCTGACTTACGAATGATGGAATAGCATGCCTTGTACCGATGACAGTATTCTAGAGACCAGGGGTGCACAAAATCATCAAGCCACTTCTTTTTAAAAGGCTGGTAACGCATCTGAAATTCCGCTGGAGGTACAGTTGTTCATGGGCGGCGGTCGACACTTACCTTCAGATGAGGTGCATTCTCGTTTGCCACGCCATCCAACATGTGAACGGAATATTTTTTTAAATTTTTGTAAAATATCAGTGCCATAGGCTTCTACTCCGTTCACATGTTACACCCTATTTTTTCCCAGACGGTAAAAAAGTCATAATAAAATATATATATATATATATATATATATATATATATATATATATATATATATATATATATATATATATATGCAAGCGAAATACCACTGACTGACTAATCTCATCATGAGAACTACACCCGATTGACTTGAAATTTAGTATAGTTACTCATTTCGCAAGGTTTCTCGCTAGAATGGAGAATGGAGAAGAATGGATTTTACGCTACTTTAGCCTTACCGTAAAAAAATGTCTTGATATTTTAGATGTAGGTTTAGCAATAAAATATTTTCGTGCGCCCAGCGAAGCGAGTGGATACCACCTAGTATATTATGAAGAACATTAATGCGGACCTTAGAACATAAGTAGCTTGCTTGTGTATATTCTAGATGCGGACGATATAACGGCCACAAATATGAATGTCTGAACGGCCATAAGTTATTTTTAAATAAAATTAGGTGCACAGTTTTTATACGGTAGTAAAGCCACGCTGCAGCTGTAATAAGTTTGCTGCACGAAAGGGTCGGCTCGATCGGGGAAGGACCGCGCTCTCACAGAATATCAGCGTTAAATAGCACTTTGATTCTGTCGTTTCGTATGGTGAGCGTAGAGAACCGGAGACCCATTTTACTGGAATTGAGGTATTTCATCTTAGTCTTCAGGGGTAACGCATTTGCACTTTGATTCTTAATCGAGGTTAAATGTAGATGTCTATGAACCACAGAATCTACTTACTACCAAGTGGACTGTGTGCTCGTTTCTCACCTTATTCTATGTAAAAACAAAACAGAAAAAAATTGGCTTCTCGCTAAACAGAATTTTGCGAATGGGTGTCAGAACGCGGGCTGCGATCTTCGCATCCCTGATCTAGTCGGTAGAAGTATGTTGCAATGAAACATGAGCGATTCGTCTGCAGGCGTTAATTGGACGATCACGAAGCACTAATGTGTATGCTTGTAATTACTATGCTATTTGTTAAGGTAGAATTCCTTCACGTTTTTTTTTATATTGACTGATTCCAAAAAGTCTTTAATGATTAAACTTTTGACTGATTGGCCCAACAATTGGATGAGCGAGATGAAAAAATAGGGTGTAACGTGTGAACGGAGTAGAAAAAAGGTTTTTATTTTTTATAAAATATCCGTGCTGTAAGGCTTCTACTCCGTTCACAAGTCACACCTTATTTTTTTCCACACGGTAAAAAAGGTCACCAGCAAAGATGACCTATAAAACATCTTTGGTCACCAGTATAATATCGGTGTAATGTAGAAAGAACCGGAGATCCTTTACTAAAAACCAGGCATTTCATCTTAGTCTTTAGATAGACATTTTTATTCTTCATCGAGGATAGATGCACCTATAGGCCTACAGGTAGGATAAATATTTACACTGCGCTAGGCCACAACGTTGATTGTCGTTTGTCACTCTTGCTTTCAATTTATAATAATCGCCAATTTTAATCACGCTTTGCTAATTACGTCACTTCCTACGTGATTTCATGATGAATTGGAAGAATTGACACTTTATAACGGCAAAGACGATGGCTGAACTTTCCAAGCCTTATAGACTTTTATCTGCTCTCATTGTAATTAACTCTTATTAATATCCTAATATATCGAATTTAAATCGCTCTTTTAACTCAATAATATAAAATACAGCACAAATTTAGTTATGAAATGTTTCAGTAGGTATTTCCTTTAAAATAAAATAAAGATTTTTATTAAAAAATAAATAACGTTATTATCGCAGACATCTTTTTACAAAAACTTTACAAACACATTATTAATTTTATTTCATTTCAATATTTAATTCAATTTTTTAAAATTAATTGGTTCGCATAAAAATCTCTGCCCTGGGAAGCACCAGCAAGCTACCTACCTAGAAATAATAACTAAAAATTTAAAGCTATATAATTTCGTGCGATCATTATAAGAAAATCAACGATAAGTTAAGATCTGTGTTCCTAGTAGTTTTGAAATGGACACGCATCTACTCGTACATCCGACTGTGCAGTTGCGTTAACGTTATATGTAATATTAATACTTCCTCTCCAGACGGTCGTCATTAGTCGAAGGACGCGCTAACCGACTTAGTTATGGCGTGACGAGAGAACTCATCCTCTTACGTCTTACATCGCATCCCAACTCAATAGCACTCATATGCTATTGTGTTGGGATGCGATTTAAGTCATTTCTAAAGGGATTCCTCTTGTTAATTACAGCTAATTGATGAGACTATGGTCAAATGGCTCAACAATGAGTTACGGCGATGAAAGCCGCGGGTTCGAATCCCGTACGGAACAAGCACAAGGGTGCAATTTACGTATAAAACTGCATCCACGGTACAGTAAAAAAGCGTGGAAATGTTTTTATTAAAATATATAATAAATAAAAATAAAGTAAAGATAGGTACTTACAGTTTATATACGTCTCACTGCTGGGCACTGACCTCTTATTTCTAAAAATGAACATTTATGTAATCCACCATACAGCTTCATAGCGTGTTGGCGGACTTCGCATCTCTATATTTTATTCCTCAGAATGTAGTTTTCTCAAGATTTTTAATTCAGGTCGATTCTCCGGACAGAGGAACTTCATTTTTAAATAGCAGTAGATTAAAAAACATGACGATCATGATCATGATCAGAAACTAAATATTATTAATTCTCACGTTGAAAAATCAAGTTTTAATTCCTAAAAAGTGATTTTACAAGGTAGAGCAAGGTAGAGAGAAGGTAGAGTAGCAAGATATAGATTGTGGTTGTAGGACGGATCAGTCGGCTTGACCGGGGAAGGACCACGCTCTCACAGACTACAAGCGTAAAATAGCAGCTCAATGTTGCTGTGTTTCGTATGTGGTAAATTTAGAGAACCAGAGACTGTTTTTAATGGAAACAGGGCATTCCATCTTAGTCCTCAAGGGTGACAACGCATCGGCATTTTGATTCTTAATTGAGGATAAATGTAGATGTATATGAGCATCCATTTACCATCAAGTGGACTGTGTGCTCGTTTGTCACCTTTATTCTATAAAGAAAAAAGCAGGATGAATACCTGCCGCACTGTACTAGTGCGAATTGGCGGACATAATGGCCTTAAAATATTTTGATATTTACTTTCACTATATTTATTTATCAAAAAGTTTTAAATGTTTACTAAGCAAAAATTGTTTAGTAAGAGTCATTATACTACTAGAGACTACATAATTGATAATAACTCCTGGGAATGAGGTGACTGCTACCATGCTGTTTCAGATTTCTTCATACCAATTGTATAATACATTGTACTGCCGCTGGGTTTCTTGCTCGTTCTTCCCGAAACAGAGCTTTTTTCCGAACCAGTGGTACCTAAAGGGGAGGGTCAAGAGTACTCGGATACCTAGACGTGCATGTATGAAGAAGTTAATGAACCTGAAGGAAGCGAAAGAGGTATGTAAGGATCGTGACACTTGGCGATCTGTTCTCTCTGGCTACCCCGTTAGGGATTGTGCGTGAAGATAAGTAAGTAAGTGGTACCTAAAAGTATAAAAGGACTTTCAATCATTATTGACGTAATCTTTGTTAAATAAAAATGATGCTATTTTATTCTGTATAATACTATATCCGACCGATAAAATATGGCCACCAGGTTTCCTGTAGAGACGGAACTAAGGTAAGTGAGCTACGGATTGTTGATAGCGAAGTAAACTAAATAGATAACGTCGGGGCAGTGTTATTCGCGCCCGCGCATCGGCTCCCGCCATCTCCGAAAATTACATTTTTTTAAATTCGATTTCCGTAGTGTTTGTGTGGTGAAATTGACTTGACTTAGGTGTTATTTTTAATTGGTATGTTGACTTTTTATTTTAATTTAATGTAATTTGATAACTAGATAAACAGAAAAGTAGATAATAATATACTTTTGGTATTCAATAAGGATTACAAATTAATAAAGACATCACTTAAATAAAGTTCTAAGTGAAGAAGACAATATAAATACACAACGTTAAAACCATACATAATAAAAAAAACACTATGAAAAGGGCTTGCTAAGAACTAAAAAAATATCACTCAAGAACGAGAAGTAATTAAAAAAATTTTCGAAAGCTTAATAAGTTACATGAAAACTCGATAATGTAATATACATTACTACAAACTTCAGGACTGAATTTTTAACCGAATTCTTAAAACGATTTCGACGCCTGCGGCTTTTTTGCAAACGACAACCGATATTGATTATAATAAAATAAATAAAAAATACAGTAAAACCGACTTCAAAACAAAAAGAGAAAGAAATAAAATATATATACCACTTAATAGATTCTGAAGTATCGGGCTTAATTCTTCGACATTAAACACCCAGAGCCCAGACCCTATTATGTGGAATTTATTTTTGTTTTCGAAGTCTGTTTTAGATTTTGCTTTTAAAGTGCTTATTACATTCTGTTAAGCCCCAGTTGTTAATTAACTTAATCAAATAAAACCATAACATATAATATCTTAACCTTATTACACAATATAACATTAAAATATACAAACTTATTTTTGTATCGGTCTTACAACAAGTATTTATTACAAATTACTCTTAGTCTTTAACAAAGTTAAATTTCTTTAAAAATTCTACGTATTGCTAATTTTCTATGCAAGGAGGGAAAATTGTATGAAAATATTTGATATTGCAGTACCTAATATTGAATAATATTAGCGCAATCATATAAGTACCTGGGCGAATATGCTTTGCTCGGCGTTAGTAAAAAAAATATTATAGAAAAAAGTGAAAGTTTAAAACAAAACAGGTAAAAATGGCCACAAACCCCCCCACCCCCCCCCCCGAAAAACAAATCACCCCCTGAAAAATTATTATACCGCCATGTATCTGATGCCTGATCCTTCTGGATTATCCCATAGTCGCCTCTTACGACACCGACTTTATTCGAGCGGGATGTCCTACACACTCTCACAGGTACTGGTACACTAAAATAGCAGCTTAATGCTGTATCGTATGGTTAGAGTAGAGAACCGGAGACCCTCTTTACTAGAAACGAGGCATTCCATATCCATCATTAGTCCTCAGGAGTGACAACGCATATTATTTTTATTTCTTAAATCAAGGATAGATATAGATGTCTATGAGCTACAGCATCCACTTACCATTATTGCTTACTTATTATTACTTACCGTATTGTGTGCTCTTTTATCTCGCTTAATCTATAAAAAAGACACCCACGAGCCGAAAAAATTTATCACAAGAAACCTTAGTATCACAAGAAGTCCTTGCGCGTTAGATAAGAATTAAACATTAGATAAGAATATTTTGTAACGACATAGTTTAATGATTAATGCCTCAAATGAAAAGTCCATTGAATAAGTCAATGGACTTATCATAAAAACCGAATTACTGACATCTACATCCGAAATGCAGATGCTGTCTTATGAATACTTTTACGCCGCATACGGCAATTGAATTAATTATAGAGAAAAAAGTGATATAGGTGCACTTTGCTTGGTAAACTATTTATTAATCTGTGACTTTGAAAACACCAAAAACTAACACAACATGTTAGTGAGACAAGTTTCTCGACTCCACAGAGTAAGTAATTTACTCATGATCATGAGGCAATGTGTACTCCCTCTAAGGTCTTTATTACAAAGTTTAAATATTTTATTCAACAACTGTATAAAAATTTATACTATTATGGGTTATCTACACATGTTATAATAAAAATATAAATTGTATATGTCTGTACATTGTATATTTTTGTGACCCAAATAATTGAGAGGGTCCTAAAATAAGTAATTACATACATTTCTATCATTTCTAGAATTGTCGTTTGTCTATCTATCCGTTTATTTATGAACTTATTACGTTTAAAGTACTAACTATAATATAAATGAACTTTAAAGTTTTATAATATAACTACACTATAAACGTGGTAGAGTCATCCTGCTATATTAGTAGTATAGTTGTAGCGCAAATGGGTCGGCTCGACCAGGGAAGGACCACGCTCTTACGAAATAAAAATAGTATAATAGTAAAATAGTATCTCAACGCTGCGCTACTGTGTTTCGTATGGTGAGTGTAGAGAACTAAAGACCCATTTTAATGGAAACGAGGCATTCCATCGTAGTCCTCACGGGTGACTACGCATCCGCATTTTGATTCATAATCGAGGATAGATGTAGATGTCTATGGGCCACAGCAACCACTTACCATCATGGACTGTGTGCTCGTTTGTCATCCTATGTTATAAAAAAGGTGTTACTTAAATAAGTTTTACTTTGAAAAAAAAAGTCTGGCTGTGTTTCTTGATCTGAACCAATGGTAAAAGTAAACAAAATATACAAACACGCTGGACACTGACGTGTACGTTGAGGCAGCAGTTGTATTATGCAACTGTATGGGAGACGTCACAATGACTTGGTTCCGAAGGAGCCTGACATCTTTCATATTTCATTCCTTACACTTAGTTCCTTTGAGTTAGTGGACCGTACCGATTCTGTATGTTGCAGTAATTTAGTTGGGTACAGGCAGGACGCTCTGGTCAAAGACTTTAGTCTTTAAGCTTTGCGGTATGTGCGACGAGAAGACCTAACGCCTGTCACTCAGAGAGCGATGGAAACAGCTAAGCTCGAAGTTTCTCTAATGATTTTTTTTATAGAATAAGGGTGACAAACGAGCACTCAGTTCACCTGATGGTAAGTGGATGCTGTGGCCCATAGACATCTACATTTATCCTCAATTTAGAATCAAAATTCTGGTGTGTTCTCATCCCTGAGGACTAGGTGGCATGCCTCGTTTCCAGTACAAAGGATCTTCGGTCTCTGCAATCACTATTCGAAATACAGCAACATTACTCTGATATTTTGCGCTGGTATTCTGTGAGAGCGTTGTCCTTCCCTGGTGGAGCCGGCCCATTCATGCTGCAACTATAATATTGCCGCAGCGTGGCTATACCACGTACGAAAATGTATAAAGCCTTATAAAGGTTTGTGTTTTTGATAAACACTAACTTATTATTCTATCTAGAAACAATGTCAATATATTCGCGCGTGAGACCTAGTTGCATATAGGTAACTAAGGCTCGAGATACACCAAGCGCATGCAAATTATTTCGAAGTGAACACAGTGTTAAACAATTCAAATTCAAAATGTTTGTAGTAAGTCAAGTGTCACTTTTGGCGTTTATTTAAAATACGATATATCTTACAACTCAACCACCCTTTTCGGATATTACAAATAATAGTCACAGACGACTCGCATACCTAACTATATAAACATATGAAATATTATAATATTGTAAATCGTGCTTTTAAAAAAAAAGTCCCGCTGGATTTCTTGCTGGTCATTCTGAGGACAGAGGTTTTTTTCCGAACCAAGTGGTTTTTCCGTGGTAAAAGTAAAAATTGACTTTCAATAAGTATTACATATTATAATATATATCGAATAAAAATGATTCTATTCTAATCTATACTAGAGATGGACCGAATATGGATTTCACTAACTGGAACACAACACTGGAATATTCGGCCGAAAGTTCGGTAAAAATTTTATCGAACCGGATATGGCCGAACATTATTCAGCAGGATCACCTCGGCACCTAAACAATTTATGTCGAAACGTTACCGTAAAGCGCATATTAGCGCCGAACCCCGCGCCTCGCTCGTCATCTAGTACTGAGCAAATTGCCGGCACATGCTTATGTTTTGACTCTTTTTATGAGAAAATGGAGTATTTTGTTGTGCTATTCTTAGTGGAAATTAATAATTATATAATAAAAATGTGTGGCAGGAGATCTACTATGTGGACTTATTTTAGAGAAACTGACGACAAAAGTAAAGTGAAATGTACTAATGCAATGTAATGTTTCTTTGTTTGATTCCAAAAACATTTTAATGTGCTTTCTATTTGCTATAATTGGAAATAAATCTACAGTATCTCAAAAACATGACATTAAACAAGTAGATTTAATCCATAAATAAAATATACTTTCAACAGATAAATTATTAATTATAACCGATAATGAAACGAATATTCGGTCCATCTATGTTCTATACTGATTAAATATTTTTGGTTATATTGGTTTAAACAATTATTCACAATGATAAAAAATTACGTAATAATAGAGTAAAGAACAGACAATGCCATCAAAAACAACTTGTAAAAAAACCAAGTCTCGCAACTCAGTTCTTCTACCGTAAAAAGTTGTGAGATCCATGTAATACCGAGTCGGTTAATTTATTCAGTTCCCACTTAAGGGTCCTTCTGTTTTAAGTTATTACGTATTTAGCTAGCCTAACAACATTTTATAGTGACTATATCAATGTTAAAAATGTTTTATGTTTTAAATATATAGATTGACTTGGCCATCGCATGAAAACAATGTATCTCACAAGTAGTACATATTACATTAAATTAGATTGCTTATTGCATACTTGATCCATCTTATCATTCATTGCTTTACACACATTCAGCATAGCTAGACGGGCCTCCGCGATCCTCTTTTCGCCCCTCTGGAAGACAGAACGTGACGGGTGGCGAACCTCGTCGCCGGTTTTCCTTCCAGAGCCGGGAACTCGGGGCCATTTCTTTAGTTTGATGCCTCATGGTGCAAAACTATGGAGTGGTATAGTTATCACCGCTACCACACGGCGAGGAGCCGAGTCTGTGATTTCGGCTTGTCGTTCTTTTAGCACCACCCGAGGGACACGTGTAGGGTGGGCCTAGGAATAAGTGATCGAAGCCTACGGACGCGAGCGACTTATCCCCCTTATTTACGTTGTGTTTGTTCAGTAACTTAGTTCTTTTAGGTGTCTTTTGGAAGAATGAATATCCACTAGAGCAATTGAAAACTGTTGGTAGTGCCTGAAAAGCTAAGTGAACCCCGTTCACGAAGACAAAGCTCGAGAAATATTAAGAACATAAAACGTCCCTATTCCGCTTGTATTACCACTTGGTTTACATTACTAAAAGTTAATGCAACAATTTATTGTATCATGTCTCTGAAATAAATAAATAAACTGGTATTACAAGCTTATGTTTGTGCCTAGTGTTTAAAGTATGAACACCTTTATTCTTATGAAAGCTGCATATTTAAGTGCATAAACCTTTATACGTCCTCGAATGAGTTAATATTAATGCGTTGTCACGTTTGTTGACTACATGTAGTAAATAGATAGATGGCGGGACTCCTGTTCTGTCTAAGAGTTCGTCAGTTTTGGCATCGCCTTTTATCTTATTTTGTCGCCAAAAATTGTGCTTGCACACTGCGTTCCGGTCTGAGTCTCATCTTAGTTATCAGAGGTGACAACGCATCTTAATCTTCTTTGTTTGAATGTAGAGGGTCAGGGTCAGAGACCGTAGTATCAGACAAAAACCGCGGGCGGAACGGACGGAAATGGCGAAACTATAAGGGTTGCTTGTCGTAACTACGGAACTCTAAAAACTGTCACTATTGTTTGAAGTAAAGCAGAATTTAAAAAGAATTCTGAGTATTTATGCATATATTATTAATTAATTAATTCTTTACTTTAAAAATATATAAAACAAATCCAATTTGACAGCGGTTATGCATTTGGTAATTGTCTTGATAATGATTATATCTGGTGATCCTCGATATCTGGTAGTCTCGAGACTGTAGGTACTGCGTAAATAATAAAAGTATTTTTTTAAAGTACGTGCGACAACCAAACACTCTATACACCAGATGGTAAGTAGAAGCTGAGACCTATATTTACTTGATTAAGAATCAAAATGCCTTAGAGACTTAGAGTATTACATAAGATAGCTATACAAGGTAATTTTTCAAAGAATAACAAAATTTTAAACTTAAGTTCAAATATATAAATAATGATATACCGTTATTACAGTTTTTGAAAATACAAGTAAATGAGGCTTCTAATTTTATTTAAAATTATCCCAAATGGAATGTGACTTATGGGAAACGTTTTTGCCCACTCGACTTGCTCGACTCTTACGAATGTGTGCGTGCTCAATAAAATCAGTTAAAATAATGCCTTACCATGCGTTTTGAATTTAAAAGATAAAAAGGGCAGAACAATAGATTATTTTCATTAATTTTTCTTCACCATGTGCCTATATTACTTATTCTGAACCTTCTCTGCAAATTTGGCCGGCTACTGCGAAATAACCCTGTATGAATACTTTAAGGAAAATGCAGATGCGTTGTCACCCTGTGGACTAAGATGGAATAAACTAAAATGGGAAAAACACAGCTTAGGCTAAAAAAGTCGATTTCAAAAAACTAAAATAATGACATGATTTTTCAGTAATTTTATAGATTCTGAAGTCTAGGTTTTTATTCCTCAATAAATTTGGTCTGAGGTTTATACTTATTTTAATTTAAAATAAGTAAAAGTTAATTTTACTCGTATTTTTAGAATATAGCTAAACAGGTACATCTGACTGAATCAGTGACCGTACAAATAATCAGTGCGGTGCTATCTCTGTACATCTGATGTACATAATCACACCAACATTTGCATACTAATGGAGTCCTCGTGAAACAATGCGCGCTCTGTTGCAAGCCGCGAACTATACTGTATCCCTAGGATTAAAACCTATAGAGCTAGAAAACACTTGGCCGAGGATGTGGATGTCGAGACTTATTGAAATATTCTTCTGACATTTTAACAATAGTTTAATCTCGTGAATGAATCTTTTAAAAATATGACTAGATGTACGACACATTACGTGTTTTACTTTTAACTTACAAGTATCATATGGCATATTTTCTGAAATAAATAACAATAATAGTAATGATAAAAAGCCAAAACAGATAAGAAAACAAAATATCTGGACCTGGCCATAGGCCTGGACCAGGCTTCTACTCCGTTCACCCGTTACACCATATTTTTTCCAGATGGTAAAAAAATCACACAGTACATCCCAACCAGACGCGATGATTACAAAATATCACAAATAACAATAATAGATAGTTACGTTAAACATCTCACATATACATACACATTTATACACAATAGATATCTATTTTATTTAATATAAGGTACGTGAGGGTAATATGGTTTTGGCAATAATTAAGAACACTTTGAAAAATCTACTTAAAAAAACTGAGTATACTACACCATACTAAAATTGACTAAAATATTTACCTACTATAATGTCAACTGTCAAAATGGCGTCGATAAAATCGCCCTTTTGACCCTTTATTATTTGATTGACTGATGAAGAGCTATTTTATCACAGAGCCATTATGCAAACAAGGCTGTAGATTTTGAGTTACAAGAAAATGACCATATTAACAGGATGACCATATTACCTCACGTGCTATATATACCACTTTTTTCATATTATTATATTGTCGTCCCATTCTAAGCTATGTTAAAAATTTCAAGTTTCAAGCTCATCGGGATGTTAGTTTAAAATCAATTATGTACTAAATTCGATCCGAAGGCGAGTTTGTAGAAATGTGATAAAAGTCAGTTTCTTTACTGATGTGGTGAGAATAATATACATACAGTCGAATTGAGTACCTCTTAATTTTTGTACAACCAGTGCGTGTTGCCAGTGATGACTTACGGATCTGAAACGTGGCCCTTCACTGCTGGCCGTATGAGGACGCTCAAGGTCTGCTCAGCGAGTTATGGAGAGGTCTATGCTCGGGGTTTCTCTGCGTGATAAACTTAGAAATGAGGATATCCGCAGTCCAACCAGAGTGACCGACTCAGCCCAACGCATTAGTAAGCAGAAGTGGCAATGGGCCATATAGCTCGAAGAACCGACAACCGATGGGGAAAAAAGGTTCTCGAGTGCCAGCCTCGAACCGGTAGGCGTAGTGTAGACCCCCCAATAGATGGAGTGACGACCTAGTAAGACATGCGGGAAGTCGAAGGATGCAGCTGGCTCAGGACCGTGCTTTGTGGCGTTCCTTGGGGGAGGCCTATGTTCATCAGTGTACTTGTGAAGGGCTGTAATAATGATGAATGATGATGAATTCTTAAAAGTAAACTTTATTTTATTTTGTTGTAGAGCTACATAATATGTCATTGTTATGTCAAATAAGTAGTTCTCTTCTTGAAAAACTAATACCAGAAGAACAAGGAACGTACAGATTTCGAGGTCATCATGACCAGTTCAATTACATATGACAATGTGGCTTGTTTGTTACATACAGTTTATTTAAATGTTTAGCGTGTCGCTAAATGTGCACGCAACTAACGTGAGACATTTTGCGTTAAGTTGCCCATTACAACAGCTTTGAATAATCGCGAGTTGAGAGCCTCTTATAAAACAATGGAATGGATGTTTATGGGTAAATAGACGAGCATAACTGCGGATGTTTATTTATAACACGGTATTTTTTTTACCTAAACTTGTCTACCGGCCAACATTATTAGTATTGGTAGAGCCACGCTGTAGATATATTATAAGGTCTGGAAAAAAGTTTCTTCGAATTTTGAATACAACTTCAGACATATTTTTAAAAGTGAAATTACATTTAATTATAACATATATGTGCAATTTTGATTGACAAGTTATTGCCATATTGTAGGTAGTGATATAATTCTGCTGTTGTAGAAATCTTGGGAATTTTGATTAAAAAAAAATACGACAAGTATAGTTTTGACTGTCCTCTCTTGATGTTAACAAAGAATTCTGAAGATACCGAAACAGGTAAAAATCTGAGGTTGTAAGGTCGGGACTAAATGGTGGATGCATTAATACTTCCCAACCAAGCTCTCTCAATTTTTGCTGAGTGGTCAAAGATGTGTGTGGTCTGACGTTATGATGAAAGACCAATCCTTTTATGTTGATCAATTCCGGCCGTTTTTCTCAATTTCTTGCTTGAGTCTCATTAGTTGTTGATAGTAAAGATCCGAATCGATGATTTTGCCCGGCGGTAGAACCTCATAATAAACGATGCCCTTCCAGTCCCACTATACACACAACATCACCTTATTGCGTGTTAATCCTGGTTTCGCTACAGTCTGTGGAGCTTGACTACCCTTTGACCATGCATGATCTTTATCACACGTGTTTGTCGTAGATGATCCACTTTTCATCAACATTGATCAATCTTTTCAAAAATGGTTCGGTTTCATTACGTTTCAATAGAGAATCGCAAACGATTCATTAGGTTTCTTTCAGTGAGTTCGTGTGTTACCCAGATAGCGATCTTATTTTATGCCAGATTTTCTCAAATGGGTCAATTAAAAAAATCTTAGGGACGTAACTGTTTTGTAGTAAATCCTCAACTCCTCGGCTATCTCGTAACTACTAAAATGTAAAATCTTGCTCCACTTTTACAAAAATGGCATCGACTTTATCTATACGAGGGCGACCAGAGCGAGCTGCATCTTTGACCAACCAAGCAACTTTGTACTACTCTTACTGACCTGCATTTAGTCCATAAACGTCACAAATTTTTTTGATTCGCATTTTTCCCTTTTTGTAATGAAACTTCAAAATCTATCGAACTTCTTCGTTAGATTCACTCATTTTGGCGTACAGAAAAAAATTGAAAAATGGCGAGCTTTGAGTATTCAAGCGATTCAAAGATGGCGAGAAAATGTTTTTTATTCAATGTCCTACATGTAATAATATTATAACCAGCCAGATACAAACATTACAACAAAATTTTTTTTTCAATTTTATGCAAACAAAATACGAACATAATTTTTCCCCGACGTATTATTATAATCGTAGGAAGAATGGATGGGCTTGATCGGAGAAGGACCTTACTCTCACAGAATACCTGCGTAAAATATCAGCTCAATGCTGCTGTGATTCGTGTGGTAAGATTAAAAACTGGTGACCATTCTTACTGGAATAGTGATATTCTTTTTGGTCAGGAGTGACAACGAATCTACATTTTGGTTCTTAATAGAAGATAGGTGAAGATGTCTCGGCGCCAGCTTATCCATTTACTATCAGGTGGACTGTGTGCTTGTTCGTCAGCTTTATACCATAAAAAAGCTTCATCATTTACGTCCAGTAGATATCAATAGTAGCGATAATTTTATCAAAGTATAAGAAATACATTTATTCGATTTGGTAACACACAGTATGGGCTAAAGTGGAGCGTAGAGAATCGGAGACTCTTTTTACTGGAAACGAGACATTCCACCTTAGTCCTCAGGGGTGACAACGCATCTGCTTTTTGATTCTTAATCGAGGATAGATGTAGACGTCTTTGAGCCACAGCATCCACTTACTGGACTGTAAGCTCGTTTATCACCCTTATTGTATAAAAATGTCTTATAAACAATCTCTCTGCCTTTTACTAGGGGATCCACAGTAGTGGCTTCAGCGATGGTATCCTTTTGCATAACACTAAACACACAAACTAAATACAAAATACTAGAGTCCATTCCGCATTGTGCTGCTTTTTTGTATAGTGGGTGTAAAGGTCTGGAGATCTGTTTTATCTTATCCAATCCAGGATGGATTTCATTGTATTAAATAAATGATATAAACTAATTGTATTTAAGTGACACACGCCTTTCACGCGTAACAGTTTACCTGACCGCGAAAAAAACAATAGTTAAACAATCGAAGGGGGAATATAACCTCAAATGGCTTAGCAAGATTCTCCGTTATATCGAAAATATTGCGGCATTGATTTTAGAATAAATATATGGTAAAATTGAGGATTAATGTTAAGTACTATGTTAGACGAAAAAATGATTCCGTAAAATTTTCTCGATAGAAAAAAAATCCAAAGTTACCTCCAAACTTAACAATAAACCGCTGTTATTCATAAAATACTCTAAATAAGATCATGAAACTTTGCATACTAACTGAACCTAACTATAAAGCAGGGCTTATGTTTTTTATTTTTTTTAATTACCATTACTTTCACTGTAAAAAAGAATTTACCTAAAACTATCGGCGTCCTGAAGCTTGGAACCGGGCGGCAGGAAACATGCTTCAGGACGTCGATAGTTTAAGTAATTTCTTTTTACAGCGAAAATAATGGTAATTTAAAAAAAATAAAAAACATAAGCCCTGCTTTATAGTTAGTTCAGTTAGTATTATATATTATGGATCTTGCTCAGCCATTTGAGGTTATATTTCCCCTTAAGACTCACAGGCCAGTGAATTGGTCAATCGATAGAAGTGGTTATGTGTGATCGTTTGCATTCATTTCTGATACATGCTAATGGGTACTTAAGCACAAATAAGTAGGTTTTACAAAGGAAAATAATATTCAATTACTTCGCGCCATCCAAGTCGCAATGAATTGTTCATTGAGTAATTTGTTGCTAATATCAAGGTGACGCGGTTTATCCGTTAATTGTTAGTCGTTAACCAGTTTTTTGGTTCACATGACGTTTGTTTAATTAATTTGTAGTGTTGAGTGTCAATATATCAAAAGAGACAAAACATGCGCGGTCGTTTGCACGTAATTTTTTTTGTAAACTAAAAAAAGGGATTAAATTAGTTGTTATTAGAATTTAATATTTCAATTTAAAATAAAGTAAATTTTAGTATTAATATATCATAAACAGAACGTTGAAATCCCACTATGTTAATTTCATAATTAGGTTATAGCGCTCGGTTTGTAGTCCGATTTTAGCGCTATTACAGCTAGTGAGTAATAGGTCTTATGATGGAATCAGATTTGTTATTAGTGGCAATTAAGTATCTGTGATGTAATTTCGTGCCAACGTTCATTATATATAATTGCGCTAAAATAGTTCGTGTAGTTAAATTGAAAAATTTCGCGCGCTTTTTTCATTTGACAGTGATTTTTTTTATTCAGTACACAGTTTTAAAGCCAAGAAAATGTTTAGCTGAAGTATGTTCGAACTTCAAAAGTAATTTAAAAATATAATTATACCGTCAATTGTTTTCGTGATGAATTTAAAATGTGAAAACGGTATACCAAGTGGCAAAGTGAAATGTTTCTGGTGCATTTTCTATTTGGACTATTTTATTTACTCCCTATTTGTAATTATTTTAGTAGGTCTTTTCATTTATTTCATGCTAACAACATAGCATAGTCAAAAAAAGCTAGCTCATGTTTTAAACTAGTAATTCACCTTGACATAGGCTGATAGAAATTGCAAGTGCCATTTTTGGATCATTATACCTGACCGTGAAAGAGATCATTATGATTTCATGTGAGTATGTATGGCGTAATTTTAAAAAATGTTGATAAAATTAAAAGTTATGAATAAAACAAATTATGTGATACTATATATCTTGAAGAGGGTACACTGGTGAGTAAGATTACCAACTCTCCCGCCCAGGGTGGTGTTTTTAGATTAGTTTTTATGCAAATTACAAATAGACATGTAGTTAAAGACCTTGGCTTAATGATCGATGTTAATTTAAGTTGGCAATCTCAGTAGGCAGCTGTGGCCTGTACGAGTATCTTTTCAAGAATTGCCTTCCAAACGAAACTAAGGCTATGTTGGAGCGAACCCTTGTTTTACGGGTCATTGATTATGCTGATGTGTGTTACCCTGATGTGTGTCAAGTACTTCAGTGCAAATTTGATCGTTTGCTTAGTAATTGCATCAATTTTACTTTTGGTCTTCGTAAATATGATCACGTATCCTTATGTCGTTTTAAGATTAATGGCTCCCTATCCATCAGCGTAGATGCATCGGAATTCTTCGCACGGTATTTTCAATCTTATGCGATCCATGCACTCCCCAATACTTAAAATGCAATTTTCAGTATTTAGGTTCTTCGAGTGATCGTAATCTGCGATCCCTCGGGAGAACCATCTGTGTATTTCCTCGCCGTACCAAATTTGTGTCTCAGTCTTTCGCCGCAGCTTTTAGAATTAATTACCTCCATATATTAGACCTTTAAGAAGACTGTGTTTGACCACTACCTTTCTTCTCCCAGCAGCTAACTTTTTATTTGCATTCTTTTCGAGATCTCCTGTATTTTGTGGTATTCTTTTTGAGATCTACTGTAGTAGATTTATGGCAGGCTTCAGTGATGGTTTCCCTTCATAAACATAAAACATAATTAACTTTGTTTCATGATTGGCAAATATATCACGTAACATGTTTTAATCTTCAAAAATCATACAGTCATATACAGAATCCCCTCCTTTTGTACTCAAATTAGTCGAACTAAATCGCACTCACTTTCCACATAACATATTAATTTTAATGTATTCTGCAAATTATACGTGGTAGAGCCACGCTGCAACTACATTATGGTTGTTGCACGAATGAAGGACTACGTTCTCACAGAATAACAGCGTAAAATAGCAGCTTAATACTGCTGTGTTTCGTATCGTGAGTGAAGAGATCCGGAGACCCTTTTTACTGGAAACGAGGCATTCCATCTTAGACCTCAGGGGTGACAACGCATCTGCGTTTTGATTTTTAATCGTGGATATATGTAGATGCCTATGAGCCACAGCATCCACTTACCATCAGGTGGACTGTGTGCTCGTTTGTCACCCTTATTCTATAAAAAAAGTTATTTGTAATCATTCCTACTAATTTTAATAGTTTTCTATTAGCATTAATGATTATACTCGTAGATGGTCAACTTATCTAACACAGCTGCTCTGCTCTGCCGATCGACAAGTGGCAAAATATCCAAATACGTCACACTCGAATTTTACTGACTGGTAATGCAGAGAACAATATCGTAAAATTATCATCTCATCTGTAATCTCCGAGGAAGTAGGCAGAGTTTATAGAGCTGTGAGTTTTATACGTGATAGAGCCATGCTGCAGTTATAACAGGGTTGTAGCACGAATGAGCGGCTACCCGGGGAAGGACCGCGCTCTCATAGAATACCAGCCTGAAATAGCAGCTTAATGCTGCTGTGTTTCATATGGTGAGTGTAGTAATCCGGAGACCTTTTTTACTGGAAACAAGTCATTTAAAATTAGTCGTGAAAACGCATTTGCATTTCGATTCTTTACCGAGGAAAGATGTAGATGTCTATGGGCCACGGCATCGACTTACTATCGGGTAGATTGTATATTTTCGTCATTATTATTCTTTGAAAAAAAAAAGACACAGCTCGTTTATCCTATTTTAAATTCTTTGAACATTTCGCGTTTCAGTTTCCCTCTGTCTTCATTCTCTAGTACATAGTCAGTAATCTATGGTCTGCATTTAAGAAATGCGTGGAATGTTAAGAGGTAGTGGATTCAGTTACACCGCTACTTCATGGCGGATGCAGTTCAAATATTTTATTTTTTATTATCACCAGTAATAAAATCTAGGACTTATATAAGTAATCGAAAAAATACCAACGAGAAACAGGAGTATAATGATAGAAAAATGAAGATAATGATGAATGAAAAAATACTAGAACAATGCTGTGTTTTGTATACTGAATGTAGAGAACCGTAGATACTTTTTACTGGTAAAGAGGCATTCCATCTTAGTCCTCAGGTGTGACAACGCATCTGCATTTTGATTCTTAATCGAGGATAGACGTAGATGTCTATTGACCACAGCATTCACTTACCATCAGGTGAACTGTGTGCTCGTTTGTCATCCGTATTCCATGGAAAAAGTTTTGATCACGAAGATGCTACTGCCCGTTCCTTGCTTCGGTTTGCCTTTGTTGCCATTTACAACACCCACGTCTTTATACTCAGAGGCATCTCAGCACTAGACATTGATTGAAGTTTATATTTTAATGTTAAAGTTTATTTTAGTGATAAAAGCTTATATTTTTAAGTAGCGAGTCCGCCCCGGCGCCGCACGTAATTGTTACCTATCTAGGGATCCAGGGATCCACTAAAACACACAAAAAATTCTTCAAAAATCGGACCAGCCATTTAAGTCCGTTATACACATACGGAATTACGTTTCGGAATTCCGATTCGGGATTCCAAAACGCAGCAAGTCTATGTGCAATTAGGGACCCGTCACACACCTACGGTAGTTTTGTACGAAATTTTGCGGCCAAAACGGAATTCCGTTTGAGTGTGGCCGACCAGTTCATTCCGTTTCGGAATTCCGAAACGGAATGCTGTATGTAGTATGTGGCGGGCCTTAAATTATATATATAAAGAAATTAACAACAGTGAAATTTATTTATAAAGTCACATACAGAACTAGTTTCTTATATATTCATTAAATAAGTATGTACCTAACATATGTACCTAAAACTAATTTATAATACCGGTTGTTTGTTCCGATAACACAACATACGGGATCTTTTTCCTCATTTTGTAATAATTTCGTTCCTATAATGTTTAAGCAATTGGATAAATATACATGAGCAAGCAGTCAGCGTGGTGATCGCTGCATCAAGTGTCAGCAGATGTCTCATAGCCCTTGAGGGTAATGTTTTTTTTTAATAAGACGTGGGCAAGGAAAGAACCTCCTCGAGCAATGTCCACGTTCCGTCGCTGCTAAAGATTCCTCATTCTCCAATTTCTAAGAAAGAAAGGTCTATAGGCTCGGAGGAGGGGTAGGATATTGTCTATTAAACGTTATCTATATTATTAATCAAGGGCTGCAATAATGATGATGATAGATACGTATATGTTTATTTTTTATAGAAGAGGGGGCAAACGAGCATGCGGCTCGCCTGATGTTAAGTGACTACCGCCGCCCATGATCAACCGCAACACCAGGAGAATTGCAGGTGCGTTGTCGGCCCTTTAGAAAGGAGTAAGCTCTTTTCTTGAAGGGTAGTTAAGTAGGTAAGTTTATCCATCTTAGTCACTCAAAAGTGACAGCAAATCTGCATTTTGATTCTTAATTGAGGATAAAAGTAAATGTCTATGGGCCACAGCATCCATTTACCCTCTAGTGGACTATGAGCTCATTTGATACCCATATTCTTCTCTCTATAACGTATGTATATAGTTAATCATTATCATTACATCCCTTCCTTCACAAGTTCACAGCTAAATATAGCCCCCCCCCCCCACCCCTCCAAGAAATACCACAAAACGGTGAAAGTAAACTATATCTCAAATTAAAACTATGTATTTTTCCAATAATCTTTGAGGCACGCCTTTTAAGTTTTGTCATTTTTCTGTCAAGATAGGTACTGCCAAAATAAAAAGAAACCACTTCAACAAGTTAATAATAATAGTGTGTATTCTTCGGATCCACTAGATATGTCCTCTTTAAATACTTGGGTATCTAGTATCAATGTTAAAAATTAAACAGGACTTAAATTGTATCAAGGGTGCTAAAAGATGTCAGGAGATAAATACTTTAAAATCGAATATAATCAATGAATTAAATGTTAATTATTTTGGTAAGGCACAAAATTTTCTGTGATGGATCCAAAGCTAAATATGGTGTAGGTGCCGCTTATTTGGAATCAATGCTGGGTAATAAATGTAAAATGAAAATTCCTAATAATTTTACGATAATGTCAGCTGAATTAATCTATAAATGATGCCCTATTACATGCTGGTACAACAAATTTTCAAAAAAAAAGTCATTCTAACTGATAGCAAGAGTACTCTTGAACACATTGCTAGATGCGTCTCTGGTCTCAGAGGTGTATCGATAGCATTTTTGATATTAAATGAAATATTGAAACTTCAATGTAAAAACCGTGAGTACTGCAGTGGGTACCGTCTCATATCGGTTTACAGGGCAATGAGGAGGCTGATAAGCTGGCGAAATTGGCAATCACCCAAGGAAGAGAATGTTATATTTATCCTGATTATTCAGAAATTTTAATTAAATATAAAGAGAAATGTTATACACTTTGGAAAGAATATTTTGATAAAAGGTCACAAGAGAAAGGGATTTGGTACAAAACCATTCAGAGTCAGACTCCGAAAGTGCCTTGGTTAAATCGATGTCTATTGAATAGAAAATATGTTGTATTAGCAATGCGACTTCGTTCACGACACAAGTTTGCTTTCATGATAAAAAGGAAAAAATCTCCAAATTGCGAAACATGCAAGACAATAGAAGATATACAACAATTGCTCGCGGAATGTTCCAAAAATCATCACGAAAAGAAACTACTAGTCGCCAAAACTGACATTAAAATATGTAACCTAGGGGAATATCAAAGCATTCTCTCTGAACTACTGTCAAATGCTGCTCAAATGGTGTATAATTTAGTTAATATTTTGTGTAAATAATTTAACAAATTGTAGTGTGTTATTTAGTTATAAGGTACAATAGGACTGACATGTTAGGTCAAGATTATATGGAGGATGGTCAAGAATTTCTACGTTTTCCTGCTTCAAATACTCAATGGTTTGACCAGCGCTGTGTGAGCTCGCGTTGTGTGTTTCCTAAATTCGTCGATGACTTGTGGTAAACAAACTGAGGCTTACTAATCTGCATTAGCCGTTCTACGATCTTCAAGTGCAATCGTCGCAACATGGCCGGTTTTTGCAATGAACGTGGCCACCATTTTCTTTGAAGTGTTTCGAGAGCGAACAACTTTAGTCGGCTTGGAAAACTTTAGTCTTGGAAGACACAGGTTGTAGATTGTTGTTTAAAATTGGGATCGTACGCATAGATCCAAGATTCGTCACCACTGATGATGTCGTAGACGTAATTTGACTCTCCTCGGTTGAACCTTTGAAGAGTTTTCTTACACCATTTGACGCGGGTCGCCTTATGATCGTCGGAAAGCAAATGCGGCATCCAATGGCAAATTAGCTTTCTCACACCACGCGCTTCATGCAAGATCTTCTGAATGATTGTCCCTGAGATGCCTAATAACGTCTCTATCTCTCGATATGTCACATGACGATCTTGAAGAATTAGTTTTCTCACAGCAACGATGTTGTCTTCAGTGAAGGCGGATTTTGGACGTTCTTCACGAGATTTGTTCCTAAGATTGGTTTGTTCAATGGATATGTAAATATCAGCGTTCGGAAGTCCTCAGACATGGGGCTTTATCATGGAACACAGAAGTTAGCTCTTCGAAACACTGAAGCCGTGTTAGACCTCTTCTAAAGTTGTAAAAGTTATTGCACGGATATTTTCCTTAGTAACATTCATTTTAATACGAGACCTGACAGATTCAAAACGATTCTGTAACTAAACAATTGCATTAATCCTCATACTTTCAACTGTTTTGAGATTCTGACTTTAATTTTTTTTTAAAACTGAACAGTTCCAAATTCAAAATTGCCGATAAATATGTAAACGACTGAACTTAATAGTAAAATATGCTAAAGTAAGTTTAGTGTGTACAATGACGCTGTATCCACAAAAAATGTGTTAAGAAGCCAGTACTCAATGCTTAATTAAACAAAGATAATCCCACACTGATGTTACTGTGGCCTTGTGCGATATAAAGCAGACGCCAGTGCAGGGTGATTACATCTTACAATATTTTTTTCTTAAAAGAATATATATTAAGTTTTTTTTTCGCAAGGAACGGTGTAGAATTTATATTATAAAAATAATTAAGGATTTTTTTAAATAACGCAATCAAGCAAAAATCGAGGATTTGTATTACGTATTTGCAATAAAATACGCATTTTGAAAAATATCCGTATATAATAGGCATGTCATCTCCGGTTGGTCGGCGCTTTCTAACTCTGAGTACTTGCACAGGCACAACCTAGTAGCCAGAATTCTTCACCAGGAGCTCGCTCTGAAATACGGTCTCGTGGAACGGAAAGTGCCGTATTACAAGTACTTGCCGGAAGCCGTGCTTGAAAATGACCGCGCCAGACTCTACTGGGACCGGGCCATCATTACAGATAGGACTATTCTTGCAAATAAGCCTGATATAAGCTGATAGATCGGGCAGAGTCAAGGAATTTTTTGGTTGACATTACCATTCCGTATGACGAGAACCTCCTGAAAGCCGAAAGAGAAAAGCAATCAAAATATCTGGACCTGGCTCACGAGGTGACCGACATGTGGGGTGGTCTGTCGACCGAAATTATTCCTGTAGTCGTGTCTGCAAACGGGTTAATCCCAGCCAGCCTCTCGGGCCATCTGAGGCGACTGGGACTCCGTGACGGACCGCTCCGGGCTCAAATGCAGAAGGCGGTGCTCCTCGATACCGCCTGCATCGTCCCCCCGGTTTCTTTCCCTTTCCCCTTAACCCTCAGCCGTTGGTCTCCCCTGCCGAGGGCTTCCGTCTGGTTGGGCTTTTATTTATTTATGTTAGTATATTAAATATATATTGAAGTATATTTATTTTTTCCTTTTATATATTTATCCAGTCCAACCAGATGTGATTACTCTATCAATAACCCATAATAATAATAATTACGACATTACCATTCCGTATGACAAGGACCTCGTGAAAGCCGAAACAGATAAGCAAACAAACTATCTGGACCTGGCTCGCGAGGTGACCGACATGTGGGGTGAGCTGCTATCCGAACTAGGCGACCTGTGCATCAGCTGTCAGCACCATATCCTCACCGTTAATTTATATAAATATTAGGAGGCAAGCAAAAGTTAAATAATTAAATAATATCTAAAAAATTTGTACATTCCGCTTTCATAACCTAAGTACAATGAAATTTAAGGTAATGGATATAGCCAAGAAATAAAGGTGTTCAAGAAACAGATTATTGAACACTATTTGTCTCTTTAACTCTTCTCTTTTCCTCTTCTTATATATGATCATTGATCTACCTAAAATATGTTGTCAATTTAATATAAAGTAAAGTAAAAGTAAAGTTACAGCCTATATACGTCCCACTGCTGGGCACAGGCCTCCTCTCATTTCTGAGAGGGTTTTAGGGCAAGGAAGTGTCCGCCGCGCTGCCCCAATGCGTGTTGGCGAACTTCACATGTCTTCGAAATATTTTTTTCTTATTCCTCAGACATGCAGGTTTCCTCACGATGTTTTCCTTCACCGCCGAGCACGTGGTAAATACTTAGAATTGCAATTCAATTCTAAAGCACTTAAAATTGCAATTAACAATTTCATTGGTGCCGGCGGGGATCGATCCCGGGTTACTCGCATTCTGTTATATTTACAGCGAGCGCTGCAACCATCTGAGCTATCACGGCTCAATTTAATATATAAGTTTATATTTTTAATTATTTATTTTTTAATTGCTATTCACTTGTGGGTGGGTAGTTTGAAATAGTGCTCGCCTCAAAGCCAACTCAGGGTGGCCGAGCGAAGCAAACGAACAACAGGCAAATCTGTTGAGTGTCGGTAACACTAGTTTCGACCTTTATGTCGAATATAAGTATCGTCGTTAATATCCTTTTCAAAATTATTACTCACCATTAAATCGTAAAACTGACATATCCATAATTGAATTTTGACGTATTTTAGTCCATAGCACATTGGTTTTACTGCCTTTACTACGAATTACGCCATAACGAAAAACTGACTATACCCATATCTCGCCTTAAACTATATCCATCAGGTCCGTTCATGTCTATCAAAATTTTTAACAAACTCCCAAACTCGATAAAAAAATAGAAAAACACACTAATTTTACAAATAAACTAAAGGAATTTTTAATTTGTAAACACTACTAAACACTAAACGAATACCTAAATGACAAATTTTAAATGCCTACCTAGAATACCTACAGTTGCTATGTTATATAGTATATTCATCATTATTGTTTCGTTATAATGGCCCTCCTCTCTCTTAATTGCCGTGCCCTGCAGGGCCCATAATGATCTCATAGTTTTAAGTTAAAACATAAAATGTTCTCACTACGTTAACTGTAACATTATGGATGCAACAAATAATATGAATATATGAATATAAACATATTACATCAACAAATATGGCAGCCAGTAATCACGGAGGCGACTCAGGGGTTCTTACTAACTAATAGTAACATACCTTGTCGCTGTATTAATCGCGCATATTAGTTGTACGAGTATAGAGGTGTGTTATAAATTATAATAGATGTTTTATTTAATAGTAAACAACAAATTGAATAGATTTTTTTGTTACGTGCTTAATTCGTTAGGATAAAATATTAGATAATAGATAGAAAATTAAATTTATTAAAATTTTTTTTTGATTCGAACA
This sequence comes from Parnassius apollo, assembly GCA_907164705.1. NCBI lineage: Eukaryota > Metazoa > Arthropoda > Insecta > Lepidoptera > Papilionidae > Parnassius > Parnassius apollo. Next base: position 445,905 of record CAJQZP010001697.1, read on the forward strand.
TTGGGCGCGTTCCTAAGGAAAAATTTTTTTTCTATCGTAATGAACTCATCCTATCGTACTTTTGCCAGTTTCAAGTTATAAGAAATTTTCCTTTACGATTGTTAGTTCAAAAACTTCTCACCATAATATGTTGATGTATCACGTTACGGTGTTTTGGAAGATTTTGCCGGGAGCCAGTCGTTGAAGACAATATCTCAAATTCTTAAAATGGATAAAAAAATTGAGATTTATATCAACATCTGAGAACCCACTTGTTTTGTTCTCTTCACTATAGTTCACGTGCGCAGACACTTAATACACAAAAACCCATAACTTTTACGAATCCAAATGCACTTCAAACAATTATTTATACAACATAGCATATACAATACTTATAACAATAATCCACCAGTGGTCAAATTACCGTCAAAACTCCGTGAAGTATTTTTTCTGTTGAAGTCATTAACCTTTTGTATTATGTAACAACATTAACAAAACATAACGTTACTACAAAAAATTATGTAACGTATCAAAGCAATAAATAGTAATGATCTTCGCGTATTTTTTGTGCGAGTAGATATCAAAAGCAAAACCTGTCTTACTGCGACTAATTTCATTTAATGAACCTTTTGATTACAGGTTGTTATTGTTACTATGAAATAAAAAAAGAAAATGGCGAACAATGCAGCCAAAAATCATCAGTACGGAGTAATTGCAAAAGGATTAAACTCTCCGGAAATACGTTCAAATTCAACGATACCGTATGTTGACGAGAATGTCGAACTCGAACTCGTTAAAGACGAGGAAAAGATAAATCCAAAAGGATTTAAAGATGTTGAGAGGGAAGGTACGGGAATGCTGCCGATAATGGAAAATAAAATACATGCGAGTGACCTAGGATCAGTTCATACTCCTAACAGTGACACAATAGTAGTAAATACTCCAGAAGGAACTCTGTACATTACGCTAGACCCAGATTCCAAGTCTAGCAAACCTACAAGTCCTAGCACTGAGTCTACGGATTTGTCAGATTCTTCACCCACTACGTCAAAGGCAATTGGTGCACAGGAGTCTAGTGATATGATTGTAGCGGAGAAAGAAAAAGAGCAGAGGAGGGAAGGGCTTAGGAGGAATTCCATTTCCATGCCGACATTGCAGAATTTGGAGTCGGAGGTTCTGAAACAGCATTACTCGGCCAATCCAGAGGAAGGGGTGAGATAATTTTTCATATTACTTTAATTCCATTGTCCATCCAACGTGTGAAGAAGTCCTACTGTCTCGGCACGGGCCTCCACTCACTTCTGAGAGCGTTTTGGGGCAAGGAAGTGTCTGCCGTGCTACCACAATGCGTTTTGGCGCAATTCGCATGTCTTCGATTTTTTTTTATTGTCTGATACAGGTTTCCTCACGATGTTTTCCTTCCCCGGTGAGCACGTGGTAAATCAGCACATAAAATTGCAATTAACAATTTCATTGTGGCTTGCGGGGATTGAACCCGAGTTGCTCGCGTACTGTGGAATTTAGCTAAGACATCTACCGCGGCTCTGATTATACTGATAAGGTTATAATATGTCTTACTGTGTGTCAGTATACTTTATCTATCTCTATCAGGACTGCACATCAGTCTACTTATATCTGGGGCCAAGAGTCACAGGTAAAACTTGCAAAAAATAGAAGGGGGGGGAGGCTCCTTCTACTTTTTGTAAGTATCGCAAACTATATATAAAATCGGTATAAGTCTTTATAGCCTATACTTATGTATATTATTGATAAATTGGCTTTTCTCCGCGACTTTATTTACGTAGAACTAAAATAAAAAAACCCAGAAAATCTATAATAGTGGCCTTTTTGTAAGCCTTTTATACGTGGTAGTTCCAAGGTGCAGTTACGAGTAGCTTATAGTTGTAGCACGAATGAGTCGGCCCGATCCGGTTAGGACCACGCTCTTACAGAATACGAGCGTAAAATAGCTGCCTAATGCTGTTGTGGTTCGTATGGTGAGCCTAAGAACTTTTATACTGGAAACCAGGCATTCCATCTTAGTACGTAGATTCCGTGAAAAATGGGGACTTGGTTTAAATATACTTACATATACGTTCAATTTTATTTGTTTTGCTTAAGTATTTTCAGTTCTCGTCTTTTTTAAACATTATCACGAGTTCTATGCAAACGGTGCTAAGCGGAATTGCGTTATAGATTAGATAAGATTACTTGTATATGCCTTGTATGAGAGATCGGAGTAACGAATCCAAGGCGCAGTGGCTTAGCATTGAGTTGCAGCGCTGGGGCCTTGGGTTCGAATCCCGCACGGAACAAGTGTCTGTATGGCCTACAAATAATTGTTCCTGGTCTGGATGTTTGTTCTTGTGTAATTTATGATTTTAAACTAGAAAATATAAGCTAGAAGATACGCGAGAGAATACAATTGGGAATATATATGATATCCTAATGGGTAACGGTTTTTTAAGAAGAAAAAAAACAGAATCCGTTTATGTTATGGCTGCGGTCGTAGATTAAATCTTACATAATGTGTGTGTGGTCGTGGAAAATTAAAAATACCTTTTAAAATGTTTCACAATTTTTTAAATACATTATGTTTTCCTATATAGGTACTCACTGTATGATTGTTTCTGAGTCTTTTTGTGTGTACATAAATAATTAAAAAATAATCACACTTAACGTCTTTTTTCATAGAATAGGAGTGGTTACTCTTCATGAGAGACAACGTATCTACATTTTGATTCTTCATTGAAGATTGATGTATGTCTGTGTTTATTTTGGTCACCCTTATTCTATAATATAAAATTAAAACGTTCTCTCAAATTTCGAACACAGTTTAAACTTCTGAAAGCTCTCTTTTAACGGTTTGTTAGCACACTGGTAGAGACCTGGTCATACTAACATGTGTTAGCATGACTACGTTGTAGTACTATATTCTTAAATATGGCGTACGGTGTGATATTGATGATGCAGGAGAAAATCCTAGTATAGGATTAATGTCTCTATAAAAAGAACATTGTCACAAGGCAATCAGATACTAAAGGACTCGTATGTGTCTCGTACGTGGTAGAGCCAAGCTTCAATTATATTATGGTTGTAGCACGAATGGGTCGGCTCGGCTAGCGTAGGACAATAGCAGCTTAATGCTGCTGTGTTTCGTATGGTGAGTGAGAATGGGAGACCCTTTTTACTGGAAATGAGGCATTACATCTTAGTCCTCACGGGTGAACGCGTCTGCATTTTGAGTCTTAATCGTGTATAAATGTAGATGTTTATGGGCCACAGCATCCACTTACCAACGGGTTAACTGTGTTCACGTTTGTCACCCTTAAAAAAGTTGAAGCTTAGTTTGGATCCAACGTCAGAGAGAGCAGGAAATGCATAACACTACATTTCTAATAGATATTAAGCACAAAGAAACATCTGTCTTTATCTTCAACGAATAAATAAAATGGAACCTACTTTTGGTTTAATTTATGATTTTGTACTTCATAAAAACCGCGCGCGTTCACGTCACGTGAAATCCGCTAGGTAATAAACAAATCATGACCTTGTGCAATGAATCATTATCGTTGTGAAAGAGACCTGTATAAATGATGTAACAGTCTACATATTAATTCATTAATTCCAGCTTATGGAAGTCCGCTGCTGCGGATAGAATGACTAATAGGGGGGAAGCTTGCCACAGTAGTTATAACACAGAACCATCCGAACGTGTCACAAGCATGCTACAGCTATATTATGGCAGTAGCAAGAATCGGTCAGCTCGAACAGGGCAGGACCTAACAGAGTACCAGCGTAAAATAGCAGTTTAGTTCTAAAGTACAGTGAGTGCAAATATTCGGAGACCTTTTTAGTCCTCAGTGGCGACAACGCAATCTCCATTTTGATTCTTAATCGAAGATGTTGACGCCATTTTGCCACAGCATTCAGTAACTAAAATATTTAAATGAAAACAAATGAAAATTAATTTGTAAACCTACTCATTGTCAAGGTCTCCCCTAACAGCGATTTGTTGCAACGACGGCGTAGTTTTTTGTACTTAGGTACTGCTTAGAATATTGGTTTTATGACACATTTGGAATAAAAATATTTTGACTTTGACTTTGACTAGCAGCGATTGAAACTCAAACTCAGAGCTTATTATCAACCGATTACAAAAAAGGAGAAAGTTCTCAATTCGTCGGCATCTTTTTTATGTGGATATATTAGTAAACGGTATGGTTTCCATTTAAATTTTAACGAAATCGGTCGAGCTAGAGCCAGAGTTAGTCTAGGTTTTTAAAAAATCAATAATATTTTTTTTATTTAAATGCCGGTGCTTCTCGTGCGGTTCCATATAAATTTGATCAAGATCTGAACAGTGGGTTTTGAGTTATCCTTAATAATGCGTATTTAACTGACTTGAACTACATTGATGATGTTCTCATTACATTTATATTGAAGTCGGTTGTACAAAAAACCACTTGTATTAGAAAAAGTCGTTTATTAATCTTAGTTTTATACGTGGTAGAGCCACGCTGCAGCTATATTATGGTTGTAGCACGAATGGGTCTGCTCGACCAAGGCAGGACGACGCTCACAGAATACCAGCGTAAAATAGCTGTATAATACTGCTGTGTTTCGTATGTTGAGTGTAGAGATCCGGTGATCCTTTTTTACCGGAAACGAGACATTCCGTCTTAGTCTACAGAAGTGACAACGCATCTGCGTTTTGATTCTTAATCGAGGATAAATGTAGATGTCTATGGGCCACAGCATCCACTTACCACCAGGTGGACTGTGAGCTCGATTGTCACCCTTATTCTATAAAAAATGTTTTAAATTAGTGTTTAATTAATCTTATTTATATTCGTTTTGAACTAGAGTATGTTTCAATACGGAAGTGCCGTTGTAAACATGCAAACTACAAAGTAATCTATTTTTTAATATAATAAGGATGACAATACGGTCCTCTGGACGTTAAGTAGATTCTGTGACACATAGATGTCTACATCTTTCCTCGATAAAAAATCAAAATTCTGATGCGTTGTCACATTTGAGGACTAAGATGAAACGTTTCGTTTCCAATAAAACGGTCTCCGGTTCTTTACTCACCATACGAAACACAGCAGCAATAAGCTGCTATTTTTACGCTGGTGTTCTGTGAGACCGCGGTCCTTCTCCGGTCCAGCCGACCCATTCGTGCTACAACTATACTAATAATAAAGCTGCAGCATGGCTAAACTACGTAAAAATTTTACAAATTAAATTTAACAGCAAATGTTAAATTTCGCGAAGACTGTAGCACCGCGTTGTGTTATAAGCACACACATATACAAACATTGTAACATTCAACATTCAGAAACCGGAATAAAAAAGTGCAAAAAATTGGACAAGTGCGAATAAGACTCGGGCTCTGACGGTTTCGTATAGATAAAATTAAACTAAAAAAATTCGTATAGCAGTGCAAGCATTAATGTAAATACTTATGATCACCAACATAATTTTTTTATTTAATTAATTCCGATTCTTCAATCGTCATATAAAAATTATCAATCAAATGAATTATAACCTGACTGAATATTAAAGTAAAAAAATTGAACTATATTAATATTAACTGAACTATTCTAATATTCGCACAAGTGTAATTTGTAATTTGTTTATCTTGTACTTTATCTTATGAAAAAATGTTTAACTGAGGATTGAAATTCGACCCTTAACTAACATGTGATAATGTATAATGATTTCTTTTATTTACACGAACACTACACGTTGTATAAAAGTACATAACATAACATAAACACTCACGCCTGTCACCCAGAGGGGTAGGCAGAGACTACGGACTTCCATTTGGCACGATCCTGACATACCTCTTTCGCCTCCTTTACATCCATATATCTACGCATACATGCTCGTCGCTTAAGGGTACTTCTAACGTGGCCCCTTTTCAAAATATCGCCAATTTGGTCGATAAACTTTTTTCTAGGGCGTCCCTTCCCGATTCGGCCGTTCACATCTGCCATATAAATTTGCTTTGTCATTCTTTCCTCATTCATTCTTTCCACATGACCAAACCACCGAAGCATTCCTTTCTTAATCCTGGTCACAACATCATCTTGCATACCACATTTATCTCTTATCACGCAATTTCTCACCCTGTCATTCAGATTCAACCCTAGCATACTCCTTATAGACCGCATTTCTACAGCATTTATTCTACTTTCGTGCTTCTTCTGCTACACCCAGCTTTCACTACCATACATTAAAGTAGGGACTAACACAGCATTATGAATTACCATACGTGCCTTTTTTGACACATTCTGGTTCATCACAATAGAGTGTAGTGCCCCATTCACTCTATTCCCTGTATTTACTCGTCGTTCTATATCCCTATCATATCTACCATCCCTGCTAAATACACATCCCAAATGCACAAACTCATCCACTTGCTCAATTAACTCTCCTTCTATTCTTATTTCACATACCGTTTTGCTTTCTTCTCTTTCAAAAACCATCACTTTCGTCTTACTTGCGTTTACTTTCGTTCCCCTTTCTTTTAATTCCCAGTTCATTAATGTAACCATCATTTGCAACTCAGCCGCCGATGACGCAAATATGACTTGATCATCGGCATACAAAAGGCATTTGACGGTTAACTCGACCATTCTTAACCCACATTCCTCATCTTTCAAAGTTTGCATACACCTGTCCATAAATAGGTTGAACAGCCAAGGGGAAGCTACACAGCCCTGTCTGACACCTTTTTGGATGCCAAACCAGTCCGAGTAGACCCCATTGATCCTGACACAAGCACTAGAGTCCCTATAAAGAGACCTTAATGCCTGTATCAAACCAGCGCTCAACCCATATGAGTTCAGTGTTTGCCATAACACATTCCTGTCCACTCTGTCATAAGCCTTTTCCAAGTCCATGAACGCACAAAAAACTTTCTGGTTTTTGGCCAAAAACTTCTCCGCAATCATGCGCATGGAAAAGACTTGATCTGTACACCCCATTCCCTTTCTAAAACCCGCTTGCACATCCCAAATTTTTCCATCAGTTTCTTTCATAACTCTTTCAATTAACACCTTAGCATACAGTTTACCCACAATACTAAGCAAGCTGATTCCACGGTAGTTTTTGCAGTCCTGCTGTGACCCTTTTCCTTTATATATTGGTACTATAACTGCTTTACACCAGTCATCCGGTACCCGTTTTAATTCCCAACATAAATTAAACAAGGTGTACAACAGGCCTGCCACCATTCCCTCTCCAGCCCTTAGCATCTCGAGTGATACTCTATCATATCCAGCTGCCTTACCTGCTTTCATGCTTTTCATTGCTTTCATTATTTCATCTACACTTATCTCCTTACCCCTTTCCACTTCTTTCGGAATTTCTAGTTCATTTAATTCAGACGACTCTTCACTCATAAACACGCTTTCAAAGTATTCCTTCCATCTGTTTAAATTCGAAGCTTCATCATTCAGAATACATCCATTCTCGTCTCTTATAGCATTCATTAGAGGCTGTTTTGTATTTCCCCTGGCAGTTCCTACGAGTTTCCAGAACATTTTTATGTTAGCCTGGAAATTATCAGATATCCTTCATCATTCTTATCCGTTCTTTCTTTCTTTTTCCTTTCAACAACTTCTTTTACTCTCTTATTTAGACGTCTAAATTTTGCCTTTTTTCTTTCAATCTCATCATTCATACCAGAAGAGTTACCAGCTTTGGTTGCTGGTAAATCTAACCACGCTTTCTTCTTTGATACAACTTCCACCTCGTACCTCATCATCCCACCACAACGTATTACTTTTCCTTTCATTTGTTCTCTTACTTAAACCACATACTTCGGTGGCGGCATCCACCATACATATAAAAGTACTTTTACGGATTTCATCGCGTTTTGCCCGACGTTTCTAACAACACCATAGATCACACTGTGTACAGAAAAAAGACTCATACAAACCGATATTTAAACGGTGAATCTCACCATGATCCTTCACAGCAAGCTATCGTGACCCTTAATTTTAATTGTTTTCTTTTATAGGAGAGAGAACAAACGAGCATACGGCTCACCTGGTGGTAAGTGATTACCGCCGCTCATGAACAGCTGCAACTGCCTTTTAAAAAGGAGTAGGCTCTTTTCTTCAAGGTTCCTAAGTCGTATCGGTCCGGTAAAATCGCCGGTGGTAGTCGATTCCACAAGGAAGTTGTGCGAGCAAGAAAACTTCTTTTTAAACGCACAGTGATGGACCGCCAGTCATCCAGATGGTATGGATGGTATCGCGAGTTTTGTCGCGATGTACAGTGGTGAAATTGTGCAGCTGCAATTAGTTCGAACAATTCCTCAGAGCACTCCCCGTCGTAGATGCAATAAAAGACGCAAAGAGATGCAACATATCCTCGCAGTGCCAGTGAGTCAAGCCGATCGGAAAGCTCGGTCGCCAACGATTCGAATTGCTCGGCGCTGGATGCGATCAAATGGAAGAAGTTGACACTGGGGTTCCTCAGCCCAGAGATGAGAATACAGTATTCTATGTGCGGTAGAACTTGCGCCTTGTAAAATTGCAGGCGGTGTGTTGGCAAAAAAATACTTTTGCGCTCTGCTGAACACGCCAAGCTTTTTAGAGGCCAATTTGGCCTTCTCTTCCAGGTGATCACAAAACTGCACGTCACTCGAAACCGAGCATTCCGATACTGACTGAGGCAACAAGGGGAGTACCTTGAAACTGAGGAGATACGACTAAGGAATTCTTTTTAGCGGCGTTGTGCTGTTAGACCTTGCCTTTTGTCGAATTTTGTGATTATAAATCAATAGGAAGTACCCTACAGGCTCAAATGAGAGTTTAAGTGTATCAAAACATATGACATAAACAGCCACAAGAAGCTGTATTTTTTGCAATTCGAGGTAACCGTAGATCTTAGTATTAAATATTTATTTCAATTTGATACCTCTCTCCGTTTCTTAGAAGAAGGGGCTTGACAAACGAATAGACGGAAGGACACTAAATTGATCGTATAAGGGTTCTATTTTCTCCTTTGATCTGTCATTACTAATGACTGTTGTACATAGTTGCCATTTTAGTAGTTGTTATTTGCCATATTTGCCACGCAAGGCTAACGGTTTGTCAATTACAATTTTTTTATTCAGTTGTTATAAGGTTGCTGCTACAGTTCCCCTCTGTCACCTCTCAAGTCACCCAGGGATGACATGGGGTAGTGGATATTTTTGCACCGCCACACACGGTTACTTTGAGTACAGTACGGAACCCTAAAAATGCGGTCAAATTTGGCAAACGTGTTAGCTGAGACAGGGCTGGGGAAGACCGCCAGAAGATGTCGAGTTACTGAACATTAAAGGTGGTTAGTGAAAACAACAAATTGTGCCAAATTAAAATTTGCAATCTATTCGACAAACGTGGACAGTAAACAATTGAATTTGCGTATTAGTTACTATCGCTGCATCACGTGCCCTATCAAAGAAAAGATATCAAATATCAGTAATGATAATAATGGAAAGAAATTTATTTTAGAGTTTCCTAGTGTGTTGTTTTGTAGGTCTGTGGCTAGATGCGCTAAAGTTGTTTCAAAGCGATTTTTTTAAATGTGCATCCTAAAAATTTTAAGTGCTTTAGAAATTGTTTTGTGTGCAAGTATTAGTGAGAGGTGCTAAATTTAATGACAAGGTAATATTTAAATTTTGTAATGTGTGAACATATCTCCTTGAATTAACAAGATATCTTATCTTGCATCGAGACATTAAACGCAAAGACAATATTTGTAGGATCTATTAGCTATACCAAGATAGGACGCTCACCGATAAGACTCCAAAATGAGGATGCGGAAGAAGCCTGATCTCCGAATAAACATACCATCCTATCCACATGACTATGTGGAGATGCCACAAGAAACAAAACGAATGATTCTCAAAGCGCATCGTACACATAGTGACGAGAAAAGTAAAGACGATGATGAGGCGGGATCTTCGAAGGGTGGCTTTATAATTGGTAGTCCACTTAGCCCTAAAGATAATGTGTTAGGAGAGCTCCGATCTCCAACTCCTGAAATTAAGTTCGAAGAGCCAAAAGAGAGTAAAGAGGATAAGGAAAAAGAAGATAGATGTTCTGTTAGTAGTGATAGTCCTGTTGTTTATAGAAGTCAGTTGACGCGAACGCCTTTCTCGGCGCCCGATAGGCTGAAGAATTATGAGGTGGAGGCTTTAAGGAAAAAACACAACGGTGTAAGTTGACATAATTATTTATTTATTTTTGCTGATGGTAGAGCCACGTTGCAGCTATATTATGGTTGTAGCACGAAAGGGTCGGCTCAACCGGGGTAGGTTCACGCTCTCAGACAATACAAGCGTAAAATAGGAGCTTAATACTGCTGTGATCCGTACGGTGAGTGTAGATATCCGGAGATCCTTTTATTACTGGAAACGAGGCGAGCGAGGACCTCAGGGGTGACATCGCATCTGCGTTTTGATTCTTAATTGAGGATAAATGAAGATGTCTACGGGCCACACCATCCACTTACCATTAGGTAGAGTGTGTGCTCGTTTGTCACCCTTATTCTGTAAAAAATATATTTTTAACTACGATATATTGGCGGTGTAAGAATACCCACTACCCCATATCGTCCTCAAACTGAAACAGGAGTTGCCAGCAGCATATTCTTGATAACAACTCAAATTTATAAAATACTTCGGTTGCCAACCCATCTGCCAAGCGTGGCAACTATGGCAGAATCACCCCTAAGAAGAAAGCTTCGAGGGAGACCTATGTTCAGAAGACTTTTATAGGCTCTAATGGATAGACGACATTAATTAAAACCGTTAAACCAATTACATTTAAAGACAAAATTTTCATTGTTATCCCTTACAAAACTTCAAGTATTCAGACATTATCACCGACCATTTGTCCGCAAACAGGTCGCACTCAGGATTTGTGTCCTGGAGAGCATTAAGTGCGGTGAAGATACGTAGAACAGGAATTAAGATAATGAACCAAACTTCAATAAAAAATATATTTATTTATTTTGACAGAGTTACAGAACAGTAAGAAGTTTATTACTACAATGTTCGATATTAACTGATTACAATTGTCTATTTATACGAGGGTGGATTGAAAAGTACTCGGCCTAACCAAGAAATTAAACACATACTAAATCAGTTATATTTTTATTTTTCTACATAATCACCATCAAGTTCAATACACTTTTGCCACCTCCCCTTCCAAGCATTTAGACCGTTGAAAAAAAATGATTCTTCCTTAGAGTCAAAATATGCGTCTACAGCTGCTTTGACCTCGTCGTTTGTCGAAAATCTTTGACCTCCCAAGTGTTTTTTTAGGTTAGGGAACAGAAAGAAGTCTGATGGTGCCAGATGAGGTGAATACGGCGGATGCGGTAACAGTTCAAAGCCACAGTTGTGAATTTCAGCCATTGACTGTACTGACGTGTGAACACGGGCGTTATCTTGATGAAACAGGACTTTTCTTCTGAGCATTCCTCGACGTTTTTCTTTTATTTCCTCTCGTAAACGACGTAGTAAGGTGCAGTAGTAATCAGAGTTTATAGTCTGACCCCTTTCAAGATAATCAATCATAATCACACCTTTCGAGTCCCAGAATACTGAAGCCATCACCTTATTTGCTGACAAAATCGACTTAGCCTTTTTAGGGGGTGGTGAACCAGGTCTTCTCCACTGTTTTGATTGTTGTTTTGTTTCCGGTGTACAGTAATGAACCCATGTTTCGTCCATAGTAACAAAACGATTCAAAAAATCATCTGCATCGGCTTCAAATAACTCCAAACAGTCGCGTGAAATAGTCAATCGCGTCCTTTTTTGTTCAACTGAAAGCAGTCGCGGAACCCACCTCGCAGACACCTTGTGGAAACCCAACTCGTTGACAATTATGTTTTGAGTTCGTTCATAAGAGATGCCTATAATCTCGGCTATCTCTCTAATTTTTAATCTGCGGTCTCCCATTATTAAATCAAGTACTTTTTTAATATTTTCGTCAGTAGTTGACGTCGAAGGCCTTCCAGAGCGGGGTTCATCTTTCACACTCTCTCTACCACGCTTAAATTCTGCTATCCATTTTTGACGGATGAATATGACAGAGCACAATCGCCTAATGTACTGACCATGTCATCATGGATGGCTTTTGATGATAGCCCCTTCTTATGGAGGTACTTAATGACGGCACGCTGCTTGATTTGCTCCATTCGCGGAAATTATGTCCGATTACTTTGTTAATAAATTTATAAAATCACAACTAATTATCGCACACGTTTCGAACTTCACACAATGAATTAGTCTGAACTGAACTAAATAATGTGGGTAGATTTGATTTTTAGAATTGATCTGTGTTAGGCCGAGTACTTTTCAATCCACCCTCGTATTTAAACTATATGCAACAAAACTATTTACTAAGCTTATTTACTGCATACGCTTGACCCAGATGGGATTGCTGATGATGTGCGAACGAATGAGATTTGGCGGGGGTGCTCAGCCTTAACTCGCGCGTAACGATGCGTGCCCATGGTACATAATATTACGACAGTAGTTATTTAGTACAAAAATCGACACAGTTCGGCACTCAGGTCTAGAGGGTCTATCTTTCCCGCGAATTATTTTACGCGCCTTGATAGCTTGTTGACATGCTCGTAGTACTTGCAATGAGTAGTTAACTGTATATTTAACTGTCCTGGTAGAAGTTTAAATTTAGTAAATTACTTTAAACTTAGTATATTTTGCATATAATTTACACCCTTGGTTTCAGCTGCACAAAGCAAAACACAAAATAAAAATTTGAATTTATTATAGTAAATAAGGTAAAAACTGTATGGTAAGTTTAGTACGAATGGGTCGGCTCGACCGGGGAAGGACCACGCTCTCACGGAATACCAATGTAAAATAGCAGCTTAATACTGCTGTGTTTCGTATGGTGAAGGTAGAGATCCGAGAAACGAGGCATTCCATCTTAGTCCTCAGGGGTGACAACGCATCTGCGTTTTGATTCTTAATCGAGGATAAATGTAGATGTCTATGGGCCACAGCAGCCACTTACCATCAGCTGGACTGTGTGCTCGTTTGTTACCCTTATTCTATATAAAAAAACTAAACGATGACTTATTACGTACTCGGCGGTGAAGGAAAACATCATGAGGAAACGTGAATTTCTGAGAAATAAGAAAAAATATATTTCGAAAATATGTGAAGTTCGCCAACACTCATTTGGTGCAACGTGGCGGTCATTTCCTTGCCCTAAATCTGCCTCAGATATGTGAGGCCTGTGCCCAGCAGTGGGACGTATATAGGGGAGGAATTATTTTATCTACATATTTATATGGAACCATCCCTGAAGTAAGAACTATTGATTAAAACAATAATCTTTAAAATAGCTAATATCGCGTAACATGCATATGAGTACAAAGCATTTAAGACATTTTCGAAGTTGTAGAGTCATGTTGCAGCTATATTATTGTTGTAGCACGAATGGGTCGGCTCAACCGGAGTAGTAACACGCTCTCACAGAATACTATCTTATAATAGCAGCTTAATGCTGCTGTGTTTCGTGTGTTGAGTGTAGTGAACTGGAGATCTTTTTTACTGGAAACGCCGCATTCTATCTTAGTCCTCGGAGTTTCAACGCATCCGAATTTTTATTCCTAAGCGAGGGTAGATGTAGATGTCTATGGGCCACAGATTCCTAATATCATCAGGTGAATTGTGTGCTCATTTATCACCCCTATTGCATAAAAAATACGCTCAATTTGACAACTTTGAAATTCTTTTTTAAAATTAACATAACTTTCATTATTATTTTAAAAAAAATGCTCGGTTGGATCAGCGCGCAAAACTCTGGGTCAACGTGTTGCCTCGCAACGCTAGACCGCTTTCTAAATTATCATCATAATTTAAACAATCAATAACAATATGTCCAATTTCCTAAAATTTACAACATGCCTCATTTTAATATTTGAATGACACACCTAGAACGAAATATTAATACGACGAGCATACGACAGACATATTTAAATCCATGTATGTTTTGAATACCATGGTCACTGGATACAGTGGGGGCGGTATAAAAATATCTAACTACCCCCTATATCATAAAAATATCTAACTACCCCCTGTATCATCTCGTGGGTGTCGTAAGAGGCGACAGAGGGAAACAAATCAGGATATGTATATCAGCGTTTTCCTAAAAACGACTAAAAGAAAATAAACTGCAGTTGCCAACCCGCTTGCCAAACTTGGCGCCATGGAAAATATCCCCTCTATATGTTCAGTAGTGGACTTTAACAGGCTGTAACAATAACAATGCCGTTATCGTTACTATTACGGGCACTGATTTAAAATCAGTAAACCAGGTTTGTACAGTAGAGCGTCGTTTATCCGAATCAATTGGGGGACATAGGTGTTCGGAAAACCGGTTTGTTCGGATAATCGAACTATGTAATTGTATGTACCAATATACTAATAAAAACATATTTATAATATTTAATATAAATTGAATTTATAATTTAATTATATGACAGTTGTAATACAGCTAAAGCAGTGATACGATTATTTACTTTAGACCAGATGCCGCTAATTCACGACGCGAGGCAAGAGTTTTTCTTGGCAAAGCCTTCCAATTGAGTCCAGTTTCGTCTGAATTGTTATTGTGTTTGATGTAATAAAACTAAATGATACTAAATGTTTTCTAAAACATAATTTTCTTGTTTCAATACGTCGCTTAATTTGATTTTGAAAGAATCAGCTGCTGAAGAACCAGCAGACAGTTTTGCTCCCTCCCTGTATTTGAGGCTCACGAATGCCATGTCTTGACTTAAACCGTTTCAACCAGCCGTAGTTCGACGGTCCTCCAAGTTTTTCATTTAATGTTTTGCCTTTTCACATAGAACGGCATCAGAGGTAGGTTCTCCTTGCGATTTATTTTGTGTAAATCACTTGTAAACAGCGTCATCGAGATCGGTGTTCGTGACGAGCTGCAGTTTTACGACTTGTTGACCCATTAGTAAAATCATGGCTGGATATAAAATTGGATATGGTCGTCTTTTGTTTTTTATATCAGTAATTGTCAGCTTAATCACTTTGTACTTCTTAAATAACTTGGTTGCAGATTCGCCTTTCTCTAATCGTTTGCTAATCTCGTATTTATATTTTATCGGTACGGAACGTAGGCCAACACTGAGGTGCCGAGGACCGAGGTAGCAGTTCGGTTAAGCGCTCGTTCAGTTAATCAACGTTCGGATAATCGACGTTCTACTGTACTTATTTTTTTTATGAATCTTACTTCCTAAGTTTTTACACATTGTTTGATTTATTATTTTATATTATTGAATACATTAAAATTTTACAAAACTATTACGTCATGCACGGGTAAAACTCAAAGTCAATTTTTTACAAAGTTCGCAAAAACAAAACCTGTTCAGAGAAGACCCGTCGCAAAACTCTCGTGGTTTTTTTTCATACCAATGTTACAATCTAATATACAAGATATAATAACAACAATATCGTCGGTCGGCTCGGTCGAGGTAGGGCCACTCTATTACAAAATACCAGCGTTAAATAGCAGCTCAATGCTACTGTGTTTCGTATGGTGAGTATAGAGAACCGGAGACCCTTTTTACCGCAACGAGGTATTCCATCTTAGTATTCAGGGGTGGCAACGCATTTACATTTTAATTCTTAATCGAGGATAAATGTAGATGTGTATGTGCCACAGCATCCACTTACCATGAGGTGGACTGTGTGCTCAACGCCGTCTTAGGCCATACCGGAGCCCTTGGGCACACAAGAATTTGGGGCCCTTTTGTAAAGTAAAAAAAGTGAATGACAAAAATGGTAAAAATCAAATATAATGTCATGAGGTCATTATGTCATAAAGGCACGATCCACCAGGGCGATGCCACTTTACAACGAGGTAAAATATTTTTTTTAGCGGGGACGATAATTTCTCAGGAAAATGTAAACTTTAATGTTTCTTTTCTAAATTTTCTTTCAAAAAAGGAAAATATTCTATAACAACATTAATAAGTGTATTATTTTTATTTATAACATTAAAATTTAGGCTTCAATGGTCTAAAAATAAGGATCGTAACAATTATTTGCTATAAAATCTATTAATTGTGGTTGATAATAATTATCATATTAAATAAATCATTTGCCGTTAAATCTTTTGAAGTGTTATTTTTATTAAACAGTACGAAATGATATTTTTATCTCACAGATTATAAATACGTAAGTTGCCGAAAACTAGAAAATCAAGCTGTATATTAGCTATAAGCGAATAAGGCAGTTGGCCCTATCATCACGGGGGCCCCCGTAACGCACCCCCTGGGCACGGGCCCTGTGGTCCCTTATGGTAAAGACGGTACTGTGTGTGCTAGTTTGTCACCCTTATTGTATAAAATAGATAACCCTAATGTTATCCGTTACATATAATAAATATCTCTTTTTTAATGCTTTTGTTTAAAAAAAACTTGATAGATAGACTTGGTATATTTTTTTAAAATTTAATTTTAAAAAACTCATACCTTGCCTCATTAATAAATTATTGACTGGTGTGATCGCGGTACTCGTTTTTTTTATAGGATGGAGTGACAAACGAGCACACAGTCCACCTGATGGTAAGTGGTTGCTGTGGCCCATAGACATCTACATCTATCCTCGATTACGAATCAAAATGTAGGTGCGTTGTCACCCGTGAGGAATAAGATGGAATGCCTCGTTTCCAGTAAAAAGAGTCTCCGGTTCTCTACACTCACCATACGAAATACAGCAGCATTAAGTTGCTATTTTACGCTGGTATTCTGTGAGAGCGTGGTCCTTCCCCGGTCGAGCCGAGCCATTCGTGCTACAACTAAACTTCTAATATAACTGCAGCATGGCTCTACCACGTATAAACTATTCGTATTACTAGTGTTGTGAATAGATTGCTTAGTGTTTTCAGGAGAAATAAAAACGCTTGTTATCTTGCCAGGGAGGCAGCTGAGGGCAGGGCAGAGCAGAGTTCCCTTTGTAGTTTGTTCTTCCTTTTTCTGGTAAGGCCCGAATGTCGAAAGAATTCCCAGCAAATGGATGCGATTCGTGCACGATTTGTACGTTTTCTTGTAACTTTCTAGAAACTTCTCTGCCTCACCCCTTCTGGCCATTACTATTTATTTTATGATAATTTTATTAATTGACATATATTTTCCTTTTTTCAAAAACAACATTTTTTTCTGAATGTGAATGCTGTTGGACCTGCGGCCTTTACAGCTTCATCGAAATAGACTCGTGAGTGAGGACTCATGAGTTATTGAGTGCAACGATGCTGCCGGCAATCCTGAGGCACCCCGGCCCCTGCTTTTGGAGTGAGGCTCCTGTAGCTAGGGGGGGCTCCAGGTGATTCAAGGGCCCCTCTGAAGGAGGTACGAACCCCGGCTTGAACCACCATCGCAGTGTGGGCAAACGAGTCCTAACTAAAAACGCCCCGTATCGCAGTTGTTAAACCTCATGAACGGGGTGTGTCTATGAGCTCGCGTTTGCCGGGTAGCGCGGTGTGCCCTAGTGTTCTGGACTATTGTAGTGTCTGAACCTGTGTGTGTTGTGTATAAACGGTTCTCGTTCTCGCTCCTGTGGAGGGGGGAGGGGGACGGGATCGATCTATACATAGAGGTGATCTTGTCATCGGGATCCAGAAGAACGTTCCTGTGACGTATCCTGGTTCCCCCAGCAGCAGAGGGATGCTGTCCCCAGCATCCCTCTCTAGGGGAGTATGAACCCGCCTCCACCACCTACAGATTCTGATGCTCCTTAATCGAATCGAAATATCTTAAGGATAATTCCTTAAGAATTGAGATACGAAGAGTTGGTGGGCATAATGAGGTCGCGGTGAAGATCCACGTTCCTCAGATGTAATGGAACTCCTGTGATACGACACAGGAACTTATTTTGGACAACTTGAAGTTGCCGAAGTAGATAAGGTTGTGCATGGGCAAAGGACACACCTGCGTAAGTCATAATTGGACGTACGCAGGTTTTATAGAGATGCAACTTGTGTCTTAAGGACAGCTTGCTGCGTTTATTTGTTAAGGCGAAAAGGTGATATACTAGAAGTTTCGCCTTATTTTTGTTGGCTTTTATGTGATGAGAGAAGCTCATCGCATTATCTAATATTGCCCCAGGTATTTCATCTCTTTAATCCAGGGAAAATGGCAGTCATAGAGGGAGAGTCTACCCTTCCTATGTTGTTTGAGTCTGACGATCGCTTTGCTTTTGTCAGGATTGAATTTAACAGCGCAAATCCGGGAGTTATATTTATAAAATAACTTCTAAATGTAAAATATATAATATAAACTTAACTCTTTATTACAAATTAAAGTATACACTGTAAACACTAATTAATTAAAAACATTTGATCTTATAATCATAATGTTAAATTACCAAGAAATATGAAATATGATAAAGGAATATAATAAAGGAGTCAGGTGGTCCATCCCCACTAGTAGGCCTCTCTCTCATCCCCACTACTTGCACCGTTCTGCACGTCCCACTATAATTGTTTCTAATATTTACAGACTATATATCGCATTTTTTTCATAATATTACTTTTGTTATTTATGGTACGAGTAACTGGTTCGTAGGACTACTTTCCGCCTAAATTCACCTTGGTAGGTTCCACCCTCTTACTATCTATTTCTGTTCAGGTCTTACGGGTATAGAGAGCTGATAGTTACTGGCTGTGAGGCACTCCATCTTAGTCTTCAGAGGTGACTGTAGCCTTCTTTTTAATATATGAGTGACTCATCGACACCTCTACTTTACTTAAATAAGGATTTAAGTAAAGGAGACGTATCGCTGGAATGCATAGCTACTTACCATCAGGGGGACCATAAGTTTGTTTATCACTTGTTTTATATTTAAAAAAACATGTGTGCTCTTCTCACGCGGTAGAATTGAAACCTGCAGAATAGATGACCGAGATAAAATACATTTTATACTGTATTCTATCTCATTCTCTTGCAGGCTAAATTCTACAGATATATATGTTTGCCTCTTTTTAGTGTAACTTTTTCGTTTCACAACGATATCTAAAGAAGTTTTCACTTCAAAAACCATAATGCGGTAGAAGATGTCTTGCACCTCGGAACTCGGACTCCGTTCCCCAGGGCCGGACTGGGGACTTGCGGTTCTCCATGAGCCACGAGCGAGGTTGACAGTTGGCGGGACGCGGTGACAATGAAAGTCACCGTGCTCCAGACATAGATTATAAAAATTGCTCGACCGCATCCTCTGGTGTTGTGCAACGTGAGCCGATTAGTTTTCAATTGTAGTGCTCTCAATCCGCCACTATTTAGCACTCATTTTTTATTGGATGAGGATAACAAGCGAGGACATAGTCCACCTGATGGAGAGTGGATGCTTTTAACAGACGTCTAGATTTGTCCTCGATTAAGAATTAAAATGCAGATGTGTTCTCACCCCACAGGACTAACATGGAATGCCTCGATTCCAGTAAAATGGGTCTCCAGTTCTCTATACTCACCATACGAAACACATCACCATTAATCTGCTATTTTCGTCTTTGGCGCTGACTTTCAATTCATTCAAGCAACGATATACATATAGGTGGCTATAGGTGTATATATGAATATACATATTGCATTTAATGTGAGTTTTCATGAGTTTATAAATGGCAGAGCTACGCTGCAGCTTTATTATAGTTGTTGTACAAATTGGTCGTCTCTAACGGGGAAGTTCTACGCCCTCACATGATACCAGCGTGAAATAGCAGCTTAATGCTGCTGTTGTTCGTATGGTAAGAGTGAAAAACCGGAAATCCTTAATACTGGTAAAAAAAGCATTCTAACTTAGTTCTAATGGGCGACAACGCATATGGATTTGATTCCTAGGTGTCTTCCGCAAATCCAATCATTGTCACATTCTTTATTGGGCAATTAAGGCATATTCATTCAAAAACGTGATAAGTCATAATTGTGTGAATTAAACTCGCTAACGGACTGATTAAAATTGCCCCAATTGCGCTAAGCACGCCTCAGCAGCAGCTATGATCTAGGGCGCAATGAAGGGTCATCCCCACTCCTGTACACCCTAGATTGCCCCTGCGGCAGACAAGTAAGTAGTTGCCTTTAATAAAGCTACCGTCATGTGTGTTCGTATTTCACCTTTATTCTATAAAAATACCAACTAATTATCTATCTAGCACAGTTAGGAACTAGTAATTTAAGAAAAAGTATGTTAAGCAAATACAATTAGACTATGTTAATCTGTAAATCCCATAGAGTTGTTATTTCATTCGACAAAAAACGCTTACATATGTTATTTGCTAACAATTAAGGTCGCCTTTATCGTTGTTTATAACGTGTTGTGATGGGTCAACATCACGAATTTTTGTAACCAGGGCGGCGCCTTGGAACGATGTGAAATATTTGATAAATTCTATGGCGGGGAAGTTAATTTGTGAGGAAAATGTGAAGTTTATTGTTTTCTTAATGAAATATTAGTAATATTTTATAGTAATTAGATTAGAAATGAATAAATCAAATTAATGATATTTCTATAAATAAAGAAAAAAAAAACATTAAGGAAGGAATCACTGAGACATTGTTTTGTGTATATCTAATACTCTAGAAGTCGATAAAATTTTATTTAAAATGTAGGTTACTTCTGAATTGTACGAAAAATTGTAATTGTATATTTACTATATATATGTTTACTGGGACTTCACTTTGTATTAACGTTATTATTCTGTAATATTTGTAAGACGATATATATATATATATATATATATATATATATATATATATATATTATACAGTAAGTGTGACAAATGAGCATACAGTCCACCGATACAGATGGTAAGTGGATGCTGGTTCTTTCCCGATCGAGCCGGCCCATTCGTGCTACAACCATAATATAGCTGCAGCGTGGCTCTACCACGTAAAATACAAAACTAAAAACATAAAATGTATGCTTGGTGGTTATTTACATAAATAACTGTCTGTAAACATTTTGTCTGTCTGTTTGTTTCTTGTTTATCCGGGATTATCTTCGGAATTGCTAAAACGATTATGATGAAACTTTACAAAAAGATATGTTATACGAAAAACTTACAATATTTTGACGTGACACCGTCTAATAAATCGATGAATGCCGGCTGCAACCACGAAAAAGGATGACTCATTGTAACGTTACGCTCATTTTCACGTTACGATCGGAACGAGAGCGCTGCACGAGCGAGCAAAAGGCACGATCTGCTTGCGCCGCATCTATCTCCCTTCTACAAAGTATGCAATCGTTTCATCAATGTTTTGTTTTGACGTTGTCACGTTAAACTATCGTCCGTAAACCGACTTTACAGATAACCAATTTTATGTGGATTTTTTTTGATAAAACGAAAAATTGATAATAAAAATGGACTTTGACCATCTTAAATATAAATAACGTTACATTAATATATTCTATATAGGCGAAACAGGGGCGGAACGATAGTAAATATTAAACCTGAGCGGCCGCAATTGAACAACCGCCAGTGCGACCTATTTGCCTACATTCAATTCGCTCAAATTCGCCCGTGATCTTAGGTCTACAACGGATTTAGTCTCCACCCGTAATTGTTTAAGCATTCCGTGTAGTTTCTTCTAAAGTACAAATACAACGTTCTTCTTAAATTAAATGCGTATCGACATTGTCTTTCCTGAATTAGATAGTAATCACTTTGCGTTGGAAATATCAAAGTGGAGTATTAAAATAAATTAATTGGTCGGTCCAGGTGTCCAGTGCTACAATCAAATCAAAAATTAACCAGAATAAAACTGAGTGTTTAAAGTAAAAATACATCTTGTATTTGACCGTGTTTAAGATTATTTAAAGTAAAAAGTGTAGAACCTAACAAATCATGGACAACGAGTCTAGATTTAACGCGTTCGCCCACACGTTTAAATACCGTTCCCCGCTCTGGATAGAGTCGGATTCGGACCTGAGTAAGAGTAGTAGGAGCAGGAGTGGTGGAGGCCTGAGCGGCAGTGAGGGTAGTATCGACAGCAACACCTCGGATAGTTCCGGCAGTGTCAACAACTACTTGGATTCTAAGGTCTTTCTAGTTGTTTTTTTTTCCAATAAAATTTATGTACTTACTTACTACCAGGTGGACTGTAAGTTAATTATTTAGAATAAGAGTGACAAACGAGAATACAGTCTACCTGATGGTAAGTGAGTAGCCCAATACATCTACATCTATCGTCGATTAAGAATCAAAATGCAGATGCGTTGACATCTCTGAGGACTAAAATGGAATGCCTCCTTTCCAGTAAAAAAGGTCTCCGGTTCTCTACACTTATCGTATGAAACATAGCAGCGTTAAGCTACTATTGCACGCTGGTATTCTGTAAGAACCTGGTCCTGCCCCGTTCGGGCCGACCTATTCGTACTACAAACATAATAATAGCTGCAGTTTGCCTCTACCACGTCATCGTTTGTCTCGATATAGATGTCTATAGCCCACAGCATTTACTTATCATCGGGTGGACTGTGTATACGTATGTCGCCTATATTCTATTATAAAATCATCATGTAATTACATGCTTTAACGCTTTCACTAACAGTTCACATTTACATTTATTTAATACCGAAATCATACCACATTTACGCATCAAAATGTACTTCAAACCTTCTATAAACGTTATGATAAGAGTAATAATTCGCTTCAAGTTAAATTCCTGCCAAAACTCCATGTTTGTATACAAAACCTGACAATGACTCCCACATTCGAATTTTAGCCGCGGCATGTTTCAGTAAACAATTTTTTTCTTAAGCTGAAGTGATAAAGGGAATTACAGCCCACGACGATGGTAAGTGACAACTGCAGACAGTTGTGGAAAACATTTTTTTTAAATGATAAGGACAAACAAGCATAGAGTCCATCTGATGGTAAGTGGACGCTAAGGCTCATAGGCAGCTTCATATTTATCATCGATTAAGAATCAATGAGTTGTCACCTCTGAGGACTAAGATGGAATGCCTCGTTTCCAGTAAAAAGGGTCTCCGGTTCTCTACACTATGAAACGGTACGCAGCAACTAAAAGCGTTATTCTTCTTGGTATTCTAAGAGAGCGTGGTCCTCCCCGTTTGAGCTGACCCATTCGTGCTATAACCTTAACATAGCTGTAAAGAGGCTCTAACATGTACAAGGCTCCGACGCTTTTATAAATTCTGAAAATTACAGCGAGCTCATAGCTCTTGATTTACCACGTGCTCGACAGTGAAGGAAAACATCGTGTTCGTGAACCTGCATGTAAAATATTTTACCCATATAATATCAAATATAAATTTAAAGTGACCTTCACCTGGTGTTGTAGTTGTTCATGGGGGGTGGTCTACACTTACCATCAGGTGACTCGCATGCTCGTTTGCCCTCTCTTCAATAAAAAATACATCTGAGGAACAAGCTTGAAAGTGAGCGGTTGCCTAGTAGTATAAACGCGGTTGCTTATCATGAGGTCCAGGATTTGAATCCCAGGTCTGGCCAAAATCGATTATTGGGTTTTTCGGACAAGAAATTCTCAGTAGGAGCCCCGAGGCTAGAAGGTGTTTCACCCACTTACCTCGGAAAGGGCGTTAAGCCGTTTGTCTTGCGCCTTTTTTATAGGAGAGGGGCAAACGAGCATGCGGTTCACCTGATGTTAAGTGACTACCGCCGCCCATGAGCAACTGCAACTCCAGGGGAATTGCAGGTGCGTTGTCGGCATTTTAGAAAGGAGTATGCTCTTTTCTTGAAGGTCCCCAGATCGTATCGGTCTGTAAAAATCGCCGGTGGTAAACTATTCCACAGAGAGGTCGTACGCGGAAGAAAACTCCTTGTGAAACGTACAGTGATGGAACGCCAAGCATCCAGATGGTGTGGATGGTATCGGGAGGTTTGTCGCGTAGTGCATTAATATAGAGTGCGCCTGTGCTTGCGCACACACTCGAGCACTATAACAGTCCTCCGCAGACGGCTGGTCTCCCACCGGACCGGTCTCCGCGACCGAAATTCGGTCTGGAGGACATTATTATTCTGTGCGAGTCGCCCTTCTTCGTTAGAGCTGACTCATTTGTGCCACAGCCTAACTGCAATTATATAACCCCTTTTTATTTCTGTTCTAATGATATAATAATTGATAATACACGCATTTAGTAATTAACATAGCACGTGAGCCGAGGTGAATCAGGGTTGACCCCTCACTGTAGATCACACATTACTTATTATTATTATTATTATTATTTAGAGTTAGATTTCCGCCAGCGACAATTAAATTGTAAATTGCAATTTTTAATACTGTTTACCACCGGCTAGGTCGTGAAGAATTTCTCCGAGAAATAAAATTGTGTGGAAGATATCAGCAGAATAATAAGAGATAAGAGATAAGAGTACACCCATCCTC
The DNA here is from genome assembly GCA_907164705.1 of Parnassius apollo. Classification (NCBI taxonomy): domain Eukaryota; kingdom Metazoa; phylum Arthropoda; class Insecta; order Lepidoptera; family Papilionidae; genus Parnassius; species Parnassius apollo. The sequence continues at coordinate 470,316 of CAJQZP010001697.1, forward strand.
CGGAGAAACCATGCAGATCCCTTGTTAAAACTCTTCTTGACTTTCCCGTCTATAATTCCGGTTTTTACTCCCACTCCTTTTCAGTTCACGCGGTAAGGTTATGGAACTCACTACCGTCAAATATAAGAAATTCCGAAACTTTATTGGTATTTAAGTAACGTCTTAGAGATAACTACGTCGCAACCTGTTAATTTATATATATTATTCTATTATATTAGTTTTAGTTTATATATATCATATGTAACTATCGTATTTATTATTATTATGTATTGCTTTATTTTATTTTTATTTATTGTTTTATTTTATATCATTTACGTAACATTTTGTATATTATTTATTTTTAGTAGTACTAATGTATGCACTAAGTTTGCAATTTCAATATAATTTCCTTTATGGGTCTACTGGAAGATATTTTAGCAAATTATGGAATAAGTAGAACCTTTGTACGAAATTACTATAAGACTGCTTCTGTATTTTGATGTGTGTACATAAAATAAATTAAAAAAAAGAGTAACATAGCCCAGCGTATCAGTATGTTGAAGTGGGGATTAGCCGGACATACAGCTCGAAGAACGAACAAGCGGTGAGGAACAAAGGTTTTCGAGTGGCAACCTTGTATTGGTAAGCGTAATGCAGACGACCCTCCAATAAATTGGTAGACAAATAGATTTTTACGTGGTAGAGTCACACTGCAGCTATATTGTGGTTGCAGCACGAATGGGTCGGCTCGACCGGGATAGGACCACGTTCTCACAGAATACCAGCGTAAAATAGTAGCTTAATGGTGCTGTGTTTCGTGTGGTAAGTGTATAGAACTGGAGGCCCTTTTTACTGAAATTTTGACGAGGCATTCCATCGCAGGGCTGGCAACACAGCTGCATTTTGATTTTTAATTGAAGATAAATGTAGATGTCCATGAGCCATAGCATCCACTTACCATCAGGTGGACTGTGTGCTCGTTTGTCACCATGTATGAAAGGGTTACGAACGACATGCAGCGTACACAGGTGGATACTGCACCTTCATCTATCCTCGATTATGAATCAAAATATAGATTGGCTCTCAATCATGAAAAAGGATGATATTTTTTGAAACAGGTACTTAAAATAGCAATAACACATTAAATTAAAATAATTTTACGGAATATAATATAGCGTTTAATTTTAACTTTTTTAATTCCCGAAGTTATGATTGCTTTACAAAAAGTTAAAATTAAACGCGAAAAATACCTTTAAACTAATTTTACGTAGTTTTATTGTGTTGTAAATAATTTCGAATAACTGTGATCGCAAATCCAACTAAGCGTCGCAGAGGCTCATGTCTCATAGTGGAATGCTTGAGTATTAATTTATAGCGAAGCGCCTGTGGAATTCAAGCAGCAATTATCATTGATTGAGAAGATTTTTGCTTGTTGATCAGGCGCAGTATATATCCATAAATATTTATTTATGACATTTTAGCATTTAATCTTAACTAGCTGACATCCGCTCGCTTCGTTGGGAGCACGATAATATTTTATTACGGAACCTAGATGTACAATATCAAGAAAAAAACTTTTAATGGGTCTATTGTAAAATCCGTTCTTAGTGAGCATCTACATTGCGAAATCAGTAGGTAACTGGTAACTGTAAATATAAGCCAAAATAAATGTGCATAATTAACAAGTAAGGTGAACTTATTTTTTTCTTGTGTATGGTGTGCCAATAGGGATTTTTTGGAAAGAACTTCTTTTTTTATAGAATAAGGGTGACAAACAAGCATACGGTCCATTCTCTACACTCACCATACGAAACACAGCAGCAACAAGCTGCTATTTTACGCTGGAAAGCATGGTCCTATCCCGATTGGACCGATCTATAACCATATTTTATAGCCATAAAGTAGCTGCATGACTATACACTTGTACCTATCTATCACGTTCTAAGCTTGGTAGATATTTACAGCTGATGATGAATGCGTTCTTAAGTAACTCCACACATGTTAATAATTTTAAGGAGTGGGTATAGCTAATTAGCGTTAATTGAGTCACTTAGTTCTTGCATCTCATGCCCAACGACCGAGAATGCGTGGTGCGAAGCGACGCGATCACGACTGCATACCTTTGACGCAGGTCAGATTTTATTAAGTCGATTTAAATATTAATAAATAAGTTAGGAATTCGTGGTAGCTTAGCAAAGAGACGTAGCGCTAAGGGCTGCGGTTTCAACAAATAATATTTGATTTTGATGTTTGTCCCTGTGAAATTTATGTATGTAAACTACGATACTGGAGAAAATACTAGTGTGGAATGTGGATGTAACGATATTTTGTAAATAAAAAAAGTGTTGGTTTCATAATACTCATTATCATCCTGTGAGTTAGCTAGTGGCATGATGATTTTTTGAATTAAGTAAGAGTGACAAACTTTACTCTTTTTACTGGAAACGAAGGAGATTGTAACGCATCTGCATTTTGTTTCTTAATCGAGAATATATTTGCATGTGTTTGGGTCACAGCATCTACTTTTAACGTCACAAAAATTAGACGATTACCGAGCAGCACCACGCTATCACGGAATACCAGCGTACAACAGTAGCATAATGCTGCTGTGTTTCGTATGGTAGAGTGTAAAGAACTGGAGACCCTTTTTACTGGAAACGTGGCATTCCATCTTAGTCATCAGGGTTCTTCCGTCCATCTTGATTCTTAATCGAGGATAGATTTAGGTAGATGTCTATAGGCCACAGCATCCAATTACTATCAGGTGAACTGTGCGCTTGTTTGTTATCCTTAGTCTATAAAAAAACTGCATTTTGATTCTTATTCGAGGATAGATGTTTGGACCACACCATTTACTCACCATCAGGTGGACTATGTGATCGTTTTTCACCCTAATTCTACAAAAAATTACATTGCGTTATGATCGTTGGTCTGGCGCTTACATTGTAACTCAATTATTTCATTAACTAGGTATACTAGGGAGTCATGGCGTAACAAGGGGTGGGGTAAAGAGGCCTTAGACTCAGACGGCGGATTTAATGGTGCGGAATTTTTGAAAAATAAGTTAATTGCAGCCGTATTAATCTTTTAAATACTATCTAGCTCTTACTAAATAATTTTGATTAAAATATGTAGGTTTAAAGGACCAGAGAGAGCACATAACAGTGCGGTTCTAATCTCTGTTTCTTTCTGATCGGATTGATTCGCTGGCGCTGTATAGGGAAGTTTCATCCCTTTGCATTTTCTATCGCATCTACTACGGGGAGTGCTCTGAGGAATTGTTCAGATTAATTCCAGTCGCCAAATTACACGAACGCACATGGCGTCATAATTCACGATACCATCCTCACCATCTGGATGCTTGGCCGTCTACCACTGTGCGTTTTACTAGGAGATTTCCTCGTCGTACAAATTCTCTGTGAAATTATTTACCACGTGCGATTTTTCGGACCAACACGACTTAGAGACCTTCAAGGAAAGAGAACGATTAATAACAAAACAATGTTCTTTTTTATACTTATACACTTGGGAAATGTGTAGCACAGACGTTATAGAAGACCTGTTAATGCTACATTTTTTTATAAAAGAGGGGGCAAACGAGCTTGCAGTACACCTGATGTTAAGTGACTACCGCAGCCCATGAACAACCGCAACACCAGGGGAATTGCAGGTGCGTTGCCGGCCCATTAGAAAGGAGAAAGCTCTTTTCTTGAAGGTTTTCAGGTCGTATCGGTTCGCTGGTGGTAAATTATTCCACAGAGAGGTCGTACGCGGAAGAAAACTCCTAGTGAAACGTACAGTGGTGGACCGCCAAGCATCCAGATGGTGTGGATGGTATCGGGAGGTTTGCCGCGTAGTGCGTTCATGAAATTTGGCGGCTGGAATTAATCCGAACAATTCCTCAGAGCACTCCCCACAGTGATAGATGCGATAAAATACGCAAAGAGATGCAACCTCTCTTCGCAGCGCCAGTGAATCGAGCCGATCGGAAAGCACTCGGTCGTCGACGATTCGAGCCGCTCTGCGCTCGATGCGGTCAAGTGGAGGAGCTGGTACTGGGGAGCCCCAGCCCAGAGATGGAAACAGTATTCCATGTGCGGCTGAACCTGCGCCTTGTAAAGTTGCGGGCGGTGTGCCGGCATGAAATACTGTCCCGCTCTGCTGAGCACGCCAAACTTTTTAGAGGCCAAGTTATAATATAATAAAAATATAATAAAAGTTGTTTATTTGTGTGTGTATATAATAAGACACCTAATAACTTAAAAATATTAAACACCAGATAATTTGAATTAAAATTATAATAGTGGTTAAATGATTGTAATTTCTATAGTATTCAAGATGTTTGTAGCCATAAATATTAACGTAAAAAACAAAGTAAAAATTTGCATGCTATGATAACCGCGTGAAACATGCTGATCTGAACCGTTCTGTAAAATCACGTTTTATGCAAATACGATATTATTATTATAAATTAAACTGGGACAAACATAAAGACCTGAAAAAAATATTTGTAGGCCATACAAATACTTGTTCCGTGCGGGATTCGAACCCGCGGCCCTAGCGCTGTAACCCATTGCTAAGCCACTGCGCCACGGAGTCGTTTAGGAGATAAAAGCAAAGAAATATTAAAAGTAATGACATATTCTTGCAGATTCCCGAGCATCATCAGAGCACAGCATCAGATTTTAGCGATGGAGGCAACGCAGCTGATGATAACAACGAGGCGATTTCCGATGACGAGCGCGCCAAGTAAGTTTATTTTAAATACAAGCGATCCGCCCCGGATTCGCACGCGTGATTTCTGGACCTCGACAACGCGCCACCTATCGAGTTCAAATGTGAATCTTATCATAGCACCTATTCAAACACACACAAAAAAAATTATCAAAATTATGTGATTTCTGGATCTGAACAGTGCTACCCACGTCCATCCGGGTGACGTTATAAGCTTGGGATATTTCAGCCCCATATTTTTTATGAATAGAAGTGACAAACGCGTATATAGTCCACCTGATGTTAAGTGGATGCTGTGGCTCATAGACATCTACGTTTATCGTCGATAAGAATCCAAAAAAATTTACGTGGTACTGCCATATCTTGTAATTGTAGCACGAATGGGTCAGCTCGACCGGGAAGAACCACGCTCTAACGGAATACCAGCAATAAATAGCAGCTTGATGTTGCTGTGTTTTATATGGTGAGAACTGGAGATCCTATTTACTGGAACGAGGCATTCCATCTTAGTCTTCAGGGGTGACAACGCATCTGCATTTCGTTTCTTTATTCAGGATTGCTGTAGATGTCTAAGGGCCACAGCAACCAGTTACCATCAGGTGGGCTGTTTCCTCGTTCGTCACCCCTAAACTAATAAAATGCAGATGCGCTGTCACATCTGAGGACTAAGATGAAACGCCTTGTTTCCAGTAAAAAGGATCTCCGGTTCTCACCATATGAAACACATTATTTAAACATTAACATAAAATTGTAATGTATTTGAGTATTTTAAAGCGTCTATTATTCAACCTTACGCAGTGGACTGAATTGCGAGTGCGGGAGGGGCGGCCAATGAATCCTAAGGGACTACTTAATAAGGAAGTGCATCCGGTCGATGACCCGGTCCCTGTTGCAATTTCTCTTGCTGTTCATTGTGCTACATACTGATAGTCACTTACATTGCACACTAGCGATCCGCCCCGGCTTCGCACGAATGATATCTGGATCTAAACAACAGCGCCACCTACCGGGTCCAAATCAAGGGACCAACTCAACTACACCCAAAAAAATTCATCAATATCGTTCGAGGCGTTTTCGAGTTTCAGCGAGACTAACGGATAGCAATTAATTTTTGTATATAAGAGAAAGAAGATAAATAACATCACGCCTATAGTCCCCAAGTGGGTAGGCAGAGTCAAAAGAGCAGCGAGTAACTCCGACCACGTTAAGCCAATAACATTTTATTTTTTTAAATAATAAGGGTGGCAAACGAGCACGCACTTCACTTGATGGTGTTGTCCATAGACGTCTACATCTACCACCAATTAAGAATCAAAAATGCAGATGGGTTGTCACCTACTGAGGTGTAAATGGAATCTGCCGTATCCAGTGAATATCGGTCTCCGATTCCCCCCCACTCACCTTACGAATTGTAGCAGCATTAAACTGGTATTTCACGCTTGTAGTATGTGAGATCGTGGTTCTACCCCGGTCGAGCCGACCTGCTCGTTATACATTATATAACCATAATATAGCCACTATGGCTCTACTACGTAATACGAAGTGATAATTGGACGCTTAAGTGCTAATTTATTAAAGTGTTAGCTGGTCAAGGCATACGCGACGCATGTTTGAGAAATAACAAAATGAAGATTTACCTTACGTTTCTTGTTACGTAAATCCTGTATTCCATGATAAGGGTGAACTCATTTTAACTAAAAATGAATGTTCTCGTAAATTAGATTGTATTGTTGATGGACCTTTTTAAGTCTTAGAAGATTTAGGAACAAATGTTAAGATTTTTAGAAATAATAAAGTAGAATATAGTGCATAAGGATAGAACAGAAAGGTTAATTGAAAACTGTAAGCAGTTTGTGCTTATGTGTATGCTGTATGCTTATGCTGTATGCTGAACTTTTATTTCTTTTTATCCATCCCTGAGGTGAAATAGTAATACAATGCAAGTGTATAGGTTAAGTTATTGATTTATCTAGAGCAATCATCAATAAACTTCTTGATCAAGCGCGCGTGTTTAATTCAAACCTCAAAATATTACTAAGGCATTAAATCCCGCGCTTTATATGCTGCACTATTGGGGTTTTTCTTGAATTGTGAAGGCATTTACATACCTTCGTAAATTGCACATATTAAATGTATCGAAACAATTATTTGTAGGCTGTATTTTTTAAAGAATTAGAGTGATAAACGAGCATACAGTCCACCGGATGGTCAGTGTATGCTGTGGTTCATTAATAACTGCATCTATCCTTGAATAGTTGATAGTTTTGTATGTGTAAAGCCATGTGTACGGGTATCAAACACGCGGCCGAACGTTACTGTCTCGTAAAAGTGAATTATTATTAAAATAAACGATGACATTTTTCATTCATTACAACCCATATAAATGTCTAACACTGATTAACACGGGCCTCCGCCATAGAATACATCATAGGGGGAGATAGCCATGTTCTATTTGTTGCCGGTACATGGTAAAGTTTCTATAAACTTATGATTGTACCGTAACGTAATGTGTAATTAATGAAATGTAATAATATACTAAAAATAAAATAAAATAAAATATTTAATTTCCCTCTCTCGCGTTCACGACACCCACGGGATAATATGGACTAGCCTGTAATAATGATCAAGATATAATTGATATACAATTTATAGTTGGATTACACTCGTCAAAACGAGTAGTATACGTTTATATACGTTTACGTAGTATAGCCTTGCTGCAGCTATATTATGGTTGTAGCACGAATGGTCGGCTCGACCGGGGAAGGACCACGCTCTCACAGAATACCAGCAATAAATAGCTGCTTGATGTTGCTGTGTTTCGTATGGCAAGTTAAAAGAACCGGAGACCCTTTTTACTGGAAACAAGGCATTCCATCTTAATCATCAGGGGTCACAAAGCATCTGCATTTTGATTCGAAGATAGTTGGATATGTCTATAAACCATTTAACATAGGTGGACTGTGTGCTAGTTTGTCACCCTTATTTTAATAAAAATAGTTTTTGCATGCATGTTCATTAGAAGAATAGCTTACAACTTATATCGTTACTTCATAAATACTCTATTTTCAAGCGATATGCGATATAAGGGCCATCTTGTTGAGCTTGCAACTGCTAGTTATAAATATCTGATTTATTGATCTTGGTATGAAAACATTTAGGGAGGATTCAGACCTGACGGAACCTTCGGTACCCATCGGAGCGCAGTTTCCAATTTAACTAAGCAAACGCAAGAAGGTACGTATACAGAATCGTGATAGATCAAAGAGTAAATGCTCGCTGCTTATTTCACAATACGTTAGCAACATGGGTTCGATCCCCACCGGCACCAATGAAATTTTTAATTCTAATTCAAGTTTATGAATTACCTCATATAATGATTTTTTAAATTTACGTGAACACTATACGTTGAATAAAACTATATTTACGGATTTTATCGCGTTTAACAACTTATACTACCACATATGCTGAGCGTTGCCCAAGGCAAAGTCACGCCAATGAAATAATTTTGCAACTCGAGTATTTATTTAGTAATTTAAGTATTTACTTATGATCATTAAAGGAGATTTTCCATTTCTGACCCAATGTATACTATACCGTAAAAAAGCGGAAAATTCAGAGATTTTATTTTAAAAAAATTTAAAGAAAAATTAAACTAAATAACTTGATAAAAATAAAAATGCAATCCCAAGTTTCTGATGGTTTTACAAGATAGCACCCTTCCATTCATAAAAAAGACGCGGTTATTTGTCAAATGTCATTTCCGAAAAGTGATATGAGTCATGAAATAATGCAGGTAGCTGGATATTTTTATTTATTCCGAGCTTGGTCGTGTAGTTGTGAACTCGTGAATGCGTTTATTGTGTTTCTAGTGAATGTCTTGGTATCGGTTTAGTGATATCCACTCGAATGTCGGGGCCAATTTTTTTGGCCAATATGGCGCATCTGTTGAGCACTTTCCGAAGTACTAACTAAGTATATAACAAGTATATTAAAATCATATATCAATGGAAACGTTATTAAATAAGCTATCAGATTATGCATAACAGATATATATATGTTATATATATCATATATATGCTATCACTCGACAACATATTATGGCGTTTGACAGATGCGCATATTATTTGAAACGCCAGAATATGGCGTTTGGATAGACGACGGGATAGGGATAACACAGCATTTCAGTATTCAAATAGCCATCAATAAATGAATCAATAACTTCATGACAGTTGACAGCTGACGTTAAAATGACATCTATCCGCCATTAGTGTTGCATTTTTTGGTGAGAATAAAATATTAATACCACTAAAATAAAGGCGAATTCGTGAATTTGAATAATCAAAAGTGGCTTAATAATTTATTTAAATTTAGATCCCTACTAGTACAAAACTAGGCCCACGCTTCATACCGTTTTGGACCTTAGTATGCGTCTTCTTTCATAGTATGGCAGTAACCCGGATTCGATTCCAGCCGGCACCTACAAAATTGTTAATTACAATTTTAACGGCGACCAGGTTCGCCACCCGTCACGTTCTGTCTTCCGGAGGGGCGAAAAGTGGATTGTAGAAGCCCGTCTGGCTATGCTGAATGTATGTGGAGCAATGAATGATAAGCTGGATAAAGTATGCGATATGATGTATGATAGAGGAGTAGATGTGTTATGTGTAAATGAGAAGAAACGGAAAGGGAAGGATGTCACTACACATGGCATTTAAACCGCATACTGGTCTGATATAGACGAGACCGAGTGGGCATGTCAGGGAGTATGTGTCATCCTTTCAGAAATAATGGGCCAATGTGTGAAAGAGTATAATACCCAAGACTGCTATGGATACGAATGAAAGTGGGCTTAAAGAAGTTGTTTGTTCTAGGGGTCTACGCCCCAGACGTGTCTAAGCCCACTTATATCCGAAAGCAGTTTTGGGAAATGGTAAGGATGGTGTTAATGAAATGTAAGGGCAATGAAAATATTATTATGTTAGGAGATTTTAATGAAAGAGCTGGGGTGAAAAGGTGTTGACATATAAGCTAGAATATTTTTTATAGAATAAGGGTGACAAACGAGCACACAGTCCACCTGATAGTAAGTGGATGCTGTGGCCCATAGACATCTACATTTATCCTCGATTACGAAACAAAATGCAAATGCGTTGTCACCCGTAAAGATTAAAATGGAAGATGGAATGCCGCGTTTGCAGTAAAAAAGGTCTACGGATCTCACAATAAGAAACACAGGAGTATTAAGCTGCTTTTTACTTTGGTATTTTGTAAGAGCGTGGTCCTTCCCCGGTCGAGTCGACACATTCGTGCTACAACCATAATATAGCTGAAGCGCGGCTCTACCACGTAAAGAAATACACAAAACAATGCCTCAGTGGTTTGCTATTAAACTTTCCTCATTTAAGGAAAATCGTTAATTTAGTTTATTATTTCTAATATATTTGATATAATATATAATTTATATTTCAGAAAGAAACATTAACCTCTACATTTACCTAACAAATTAACTTCCCCGTCATGAAATCTGTCAAACATCACCTCATTCCAAAGTACTCATTCAAAAAGCACCGCACTGGTGGCAGAAAAAGTCTTGAATGCCCTCATTTATTTCCGGAGTGTCCGTCAGGTGAGAATCGTACCTTAGCGCAATGACCGTGCCGTAGTCCGTCCGAATCAGTTACCAGTAGTTGCCAGTCGTTTTCAAACAAATAACCAATTGACACACATCGGCCGCTATTATCGTATAAGAGGTGATTTGTCATCTGTCAGATGCGTCGTGCGGAGATTAATAAATAACGGATATACTCCGCTGCTACCATAACGCGGAAGGCGAGAATAAATAAAAAAACATTTTATTTCCTAATTATTCTTGGCTACTGAGATACTGCGGACTGTATATAGATAATTTGACGTTCTTATAAAGAAACAAGAAGCAGCCGCAAATATCATTCAGCGCCACACCGACTTCACACGCCGCTATCGTCACGTATCCGTCGACCAATGGTGAGCCGTTTCTTCAACGCCGCAGTTCGTTTCCTCTTGCTGTTCCGGAGCTGTATTCCACACCGCCGCCGCCCGCCGACTACGCGTGCGCACTTTTTTTTTTTTTTTTTTTTTGCGCCCGAAGCAATTAAAGGGCTACCCTGTACGTAGGGAGGCGGAAAATGCATTACGCATACCACGATAGCCGGTCTATCGTGGTTATGGGGAACTCACTGTCCTACCGGGGACCCTAAGTGATACCCCCTAAAAACCGCCTTTAGGGACAGGCAACCGGCTGATTAAGCTCTATTGTGCCTTATCATGAGCGACCCTCTTTTGGGAAAAGAGGGCGCAGGCGGCTAAGTGCCGCTGAGGGAGTGCCTACGAAGGCAAATTAATGTCAGATATTACAATAATTTTATTTAATTAGAGTTGGCCTGAGCCGCCAGGAGACAGTTCAGGTCGTTTGAAAGTTTATTAGGCGGGTCCGAGAGAGAGTTTCTCGGCCTGCGGACACGATAGCGAGAGGGGGGTGGGGCTGCATAAGAAGCTGCCTCATGAATTAAATGGTTTGGGTGCGACTCTGAGGCTTTGAAGAAGTTCTCAGAGAGTTTTTTAAAAAATTGTTGAATTGTTGGGAGCTCTAAGTCCCGATGAAGGTCGGCATTACGAACGTACCACGGTGCGTTCGCAGCTCGACGACAGAATAGGTTCTGAACTATTTGGAGTTCATTTAAAATGTTAGGGTTTGCGTGGGCAAAGACGGGGCCCGCGTAGGACATGACTGGTGAGCCGTTTCTTCAACGCCGCAGTTCGTTTCCTCTTGCTGTTCCGGAGCTGTATTCCACACCGCCGCCGCCCGCCGACTACGCGTGCGCACCGATCTGCATGTCTTATATAGCCCGGTCCAGCGACGTAGCTTCGTGAACAACAAACAAGTCTCACGCCGGGAAACGAAACGTAGATAATTGTATATTTTAAATAGTTTTCATTGGTCATAAAATAAGCAATATAATTGGCTAGGCAAAATATTAATTGTTACCATTGGCAAATCAATAGTGAGCCAGCCATATAAATATAGGCAAGGTTGATGCAAAAGATATTCCATTCCGAATCCCATTCGACAGTACATTCATAAACATAAACAGTAGTTTCATTTCTCCACCTTAAAGAAAACCACTCGGAGTCTGTTAATAGTGGACAGTTCGTCTCCACTATTACAGTGGTGACCCCGTACGAACACCGAGGGGGGAAGATCCGGTACGAACACCAAGAAGGAACACCCTGCGACGTACCACTACTATTGCACGAACACCGCGAAGGAAACCCGTACGAACACCGAGAAGGGAGACTTCAGTGTAATCAAGCCATCATTATGGAGCAGGAGGCAAACACATATACATCAAACCCGGTAAAGGAACCAGAAATCGCCGGTATATCTCTATCGTTAAGAATACCACCGTTTTGGAGAGACAAACCACGACTTTGGTTCGTCAGTTTTGAAGCCGCAACGAATGGTTTAAAGAAGAGCCAAGCGCAATTAGCACAGATGGTGATAGCCCAACTTGAGAAACAAGACATCGAACAAATTGCGGACCTGTTGTACAACCCACCAGCAGTCGACCAGTATAATTCACTGAAGGATCGTCTGATCTCCGCATACGAAGAATCCGACAGTCGACAGCTACAGAAACTTCTATCAGAAATAGAACTTGGAGACCAGAAACCCACACAACTCCTACGCAAAATGCGTACTTTGGCGCGAGATAAAGTTCCGGATTCAACACTACGGCTAATGTGGGTAAACCACCTACCACCACATATTCGATCGGTAATAGCAGTCAGCGAAACATTCAGCACGCAGACGAAGCTCGACGAACTGGCACTCCTGGCGGACAAGATAATCGAAAACAGCAGTAGCTCACACATATCGATCATCGAAGGCACTTCAACAAAGGCCAATGATACCCAGTTTCTTCTCGAAGAAATTCGGAAGCTATCATTCGAAGTCGCCGCGCTCAAAGCTTCCCAGCATCATACCTTTTACCAGCAACAGTACAACCAGCGCAATCAGCAACACCGAAGATCACCTTTTCGTCGCAACCGCTCTGCAAGTAGAAGTCGAATAAGCTCAACATCAAGATCCCCTTACTGCTACTATCATCGACGTTTCGGGGTCGAGGCAAGAAAATGCACAGCACCGTGTACATTCAAAAATGAAAATACGAATACGGAAAACTAACTAGTACGCTCGATGCGACGGGATCCAGCGTAACAGCAAAGTCCTACCGTCTTTTCGTCACCGATAAAAAAAGCAAGCTTACTTTCCTTATCGACACCGGAGCAAATATCTCAGTGTTACCGCCGAAGCAAGGACAGAAGTTGAAGCCACTAGATTTTCAACTCTATGCAGCAAACAATACGGTTATTCCTACATATGGAGAAAAAACAATGGAACTTGATTTTAATCTACGCCGACCATTCAAATGGAGATTTATCGTCGCTAAAGTCAGCAAACCAATCATCGGTGCTGATTTTCTTCAACATCACCAGTTGGTCGTCGACATCAAAAATAGAAGAATCATCGACGGGAAAACCAATCTTGCATCTCAGTCTTTTGTACAAGCAACCAATCTGCCCACAATCAGAAGCATAGATGTGCAACAACCGTATCACAAGATCCTCGAAGAATACCCTGGTATCACAAGAATAACTTCAATGAAATTAACACCGAAGAACGACGTTGAGCATTTCATCGACACCAATGGACCACCACTTCATTGTCGTGCACGTCCAATCGCACCACACCTATACGAGCAAGTTCGAAAGGAATTCGAAAACATGATTGAGCAAGGAATATGCCGTCCAAGCAAAAGCCCTTGGTCATCACCACTTCACATTGTACCGAAGATGAACGGAGAATTACGAGTTTGTGGAGATTACAGAAGACTGAATTCTATTACCACTCCTGACCGCTACCCAATACCGCGAGTCAGGGATTTCACTCATCAACTATCAGACAAGACTATATTCTCCACCATCGATCTCAACCGAGCTTACCAACAAATAAGAGTCCGCGATGAAGACATAGAGAAGACAGCAATAATTACACCAATGGGATTATTCGAATTCCCAAGAATGATCCCAGGATTAAAGAACGGAGGTCAAACTTTCCAAAGATTCATACACGAAGTACTTCATGGACTGGATTTCGTTTTCGCATTTATTGATGATCTCCTTGTTGCAAGCCCTGATAAAGAAACGCACGAAACCCATCTACGCACCGTGCTACAGCGATTAGAAGACAACGGAATCACAATCAACCCTTCGAAATGCATATTTGGACAGCAAGAAGTTCAATTTCTTGGTTTCACCGTCAGCAAGGAAGGAATAAAACCGCCTGCCGAAAAAGTCAGAGCAATCATCGATTATGCAAAACCTAAAACTATCGAAGAGCTAAGGCGTTTTCTCGGGATGATAAATTTTTACAGAGAACACATACCTAAAGCCGCTGAAATCCAAGCACCACTTCACGCCTACCTTCACAACACGAAGAAAAAAGATAAAACGTCAATCGAATGGAACGATGAAGCCACGAAGGCATTTGAAGCTTGTAAAATTGCGATCCAAAATGCAGCTTTACTCGCTCACCCATCACACGAAGCAACCCTTGCTATCTTCAGCGACGCATCCGATCTCTCAGCAGGAGCAGTTCTCCAACAATACAGCAATGGGAAATGGCAACCACTTGGATATTTTTCGAAGAAGTTCTCCGATACTCAACGTAACTACAGTACATTCGACCGAGAGCTACTCGCTATTTACATGGCTATCAAGCACTTCAGAAAAACGTTCGAGGGTCGAAACCTGATCGTTTTTACCGACCACAAACCATTAACATATGTACTTCCAAAGAAACCATCACTATCGGAAACACCACGAAGAGCAAGACAACTTATTTTCATAAGTGAATTCACGACCGACATACGTCACATCAGTGGAAAGGACAACATAGTTGCCGACGCACTCAGTCGCGTACCAATCGACAGTGTAACGTGCCCTACATCAATCGACTATCATAAGATCGCCGCAGCACAAGACAGAGATAGTGACAACATAAAACATCTATCGAAGCAAGGTAACTTGTCCATCAAGCAAGTTACAATGCCAATGACGCATCTACCTATATACTGTGAAGCCTCAACGACAACCATGCGACCATACATACCAGAAGAATGTCGTCGCGAAGTCTTCAATACACTGCACAACATTAGTCATCCAGGTGTTAGAACAACAAGAAAACTCATCACTGAAAAATTCTTTTGGCCTGCAATGCAAGCGGATGTTGGCAACTGGGCGAAGCAATGCATTCAATGCCAAAAATGCAAAGTACAAAGGCATACATCAAGTAGTCTAGCTACATTTCCACCCACGGAGAGATTCGAACACTTGCACGTTGACATCGTTGGACCATTACCTACTTCACCGCAAGGACATCGTTATCTCGTAACAATGATCGACAGAACAACAAGATGGCCAGAAGCAATACCTACCGATGATACTTCAGCCGAATCCGTCGCGAAGATAATTTATGAAAATTGGATTACTCGTTTCGGATCACCTAAAACCATCACAACGGATCAAGGAAGGAATTTCGAAAGCAACCTATTCCTCAAACTTCTTCAAAATATGGGAATACAGAAGACGCGTACAACAGCATACCATCCTCAGTCAAACGGAATAATCGAACGATGGCATCGTACATTAAAGACTGCACTCAAAACTCGTTTATCTCAACATACAAAGTGGATTGATGAGCTACCTACAGTGCTACTCGGACTACGAGCAACACCGCGTGCAGACACTAGTCTTAGCGCCGCTCAGCTAACCTACGGCTGCAGCATAAGGCTGCCGTGTGACTTCTTCAGTTCAGCAGCGTCAAACAAACAAGAAATGGATTACGATTTCGTAACTAAACTTCGAGAATCAATTAACAAAGCCTTATCGTTGAAATGCACCGAAATGCAATCACACAGAAATAATAAATCAGTATTCATTCACCAAGATTTGAAAACATGCAAGCAAGTTTTTGTAAGAAACGACGCAATGAAAAAACAATTTCAACCTACCTACGATGGACCGTATAAAGTATTAGAGAGAAATAGCAAGACTTTTAAACTACAAATACCCGGAAGGAAATCTACGATTATATCGATCGACCGACTAAAGCCTGCCTATATTATTAACGAGGATACTGCAGAGGATTCATCATCATCATCAAAACCACCAGCGAGGAAGCTTGAAACTTCATCATCTACATCAACCCAGTTGAAACCTATTTTAAAAACTACGAAATACGGGCGAGTCGTCAAGCCTCCGGTACGCTTTCGCTGGGGGGAGAGTGATGTAGCAGCCAGATTAATCAAACCTAAACGGGAATAAATAAGATATACTCCGCTGCTACCATAACGCGGAAGGCGAGAATAAATAAAAAAACATTTTATTTCCTAATTATTCTTGGCTACTGAGATACTGCGGACTGTATATAGATAATTTGACGTTCTTATAAAGAAACAAGAAGCAGCCGCAAATATCATTCTGCGCCACACCGACTTCACACGCCGCTATCGTCACGTATCCGTCGACCAATGGTGAGCCGTTTCTTCAACGCCGCAGTTCGTTTCCTCTTGCTGTTCCGGAGCTGTATTCCACACCGCCGCCGCCCGCCGACTACGCGTGCGCACCGATCTGCATGTCTTATATAGCCCGGTCCAGCGACGTAGCTTCGTGAACAACAAACAAGTCTCACGCCGGGAAACGAAACGTAGATAATTGTATATTTTAAATAGTTCTCATTGGTCATAAAATAAGCAATATAATTGGCTAGGCAAAATATTAATTGTTACCATTGGCAAATCAATAGTGAGCCAGCCATATAAATATAGGCAAGGTTGATGCAAAAGATATTCCATTCCGAATCCCATTCGACAGTACATTCATAAACATAAACAGTAGTTTCATTTCTCCACCTTAAAGAAAACCACTCGGAGTCTGTTAATAGTGGACAGTTCGTCTCCACTATTACAACTTAATTTCAACTGGATATGTTGGGTAGGAACATACCTACCATACCTGATGGTAAGTGGTACAGCCACGCTGCAACTATATTATAGTTGTAGCACGAATGGATCGGTTCGGCCAGGGCATGACCACGCTATCACAGAATACCAGCGTAAAATAGTAGTTCAATGCTGCTGTGTTTGGTTAAGTGAGTGAAGAGAATCGGAGACCCTTTTTACTGGAAACGAGGCATTCGATCTTAGTCCTCACGGGTGACGACGCATCTGCATTTTGATTCCTAATCGAGGATAAATGTAGATGTCTATGGGCCACAGCATCCACTTACCATCAAGTGTAATATAAGCAAGCCAACGTAAATATAAAATAAATAGATAAACAAATACACTTCGACATGATAAAAACATAATACATTTTTTTTAATGACTGCGTTGAGCTGATTCGTATTAGAAATTATTAGAATGAAGGTAGGTAATTTCATATTTTTAGCAGACTTTAAAAATAAGTGTAGGCTAACACTTTGAACGTATATTTGGCTACACTTTGAAAAATAACCATATATAACCATTGACTTATATATTACTAGCGTGTATATATATATATATATATATATATATATATATATATATATATATATATGAAATATAGAACCTTCTCATTTTTTTGAACTCGGTTACTAACAGTTCTTATATGCACTTGTAATTATAAAATGGATTATAATGGAGAACGAGAGGTTTGTTGATTATAGGAATCGGGTATAGACTACCTAGTGACGATAACCCGTTGCTTGAGGGTGGAAGTAGGAAAGCAATGCTACCTAGTGTGACTACCAGACAAAAAAGTATCTAGTCCTACCATCAGTGACCTTAAACCTTGTTTATACTAGCTGACTTGAATATTTGCTATTTTCACCTTACTTGACTTGTTGTAGAGCCATGTTGTAGCTATATTATGGTTGTAGCATGAATGAGTCAGCTTGACCGGTGGGGAATCACGCTCTCACAGAATACCAGTGTAAAATGGCAGCTTTATACTGTTGCGTATCTTATGGTAAGTGTAGAAAACCGGAGACCCTCTTTACTGTATACGAATCATTCCATCTTAGTTCTCAGGAGTGACAACGCATTTGCATTTTGATTCTTATTCAAAGATAAATTTACATGTCTATGGGGGTATAGGGGGGTATAGGGCCACAGCATTCACTTACCATCAGGTTTATTGTGTGCGTTGGTCACTGTCGGAAGCTTGTGTTGACATATTTATCGATTGGTTCAAAGGATGGGATTAAAATATGTACCAAAATTTAAAGCGGCTGGCTTCCTTCGAGGCTGCCGAACCCTTATCTTTTTATCTTAGTTGCAGACGACACATCTGTGTGAATGAGATATACATACTTCTCTTTATTGTGTATAGTTAAAGCGACAGTAGTTTAATCCAGAATGCCATCAAACTACTGTCGCTTTCCTTTCGACAGTAGTTAATACTATTCTTAAGCTAGAATAAAAGAAAATCACTTTATACATCTTTCTTTATAAATTTTTTATTGAGTCAAAAGTATCTGAATTTGGTTTTTTTTCAAACCTTTAAAAATTTATAAATCCAAAAATATTAACTTTAACTTTACTAACTCGTAAAAAGTCATAGGATTTTTTATTCGTGTTTCATCAGAGAATATAAAAAAATCCTCCTGTTTGAAAATTACTATTCCTTGCAATTGAAAAAAAATCGCATTACCTAAACACATACCCAAACATACCAGCGTAAAATAACAGCTTAATGCTGCTATTTTATGCTGAGTGTAAAGAACCGGAGACCCTTTTTACTGGGAACAAGGCATTCCATCTTAGTCCTCAGGGCTGGCAACGCATATGCATTTTGATTCTTAATTGAAGATAAATGTAGATGTCTATAGGTCACAGCATCCATCATTTGTGGGTTATTTTATTTAAAAAACAATATGGCATTAAGTTACCCCATGGTAACACGCATAAAACATTTAGGTGGAATCGTTTTTAGTATTCATGCGTCGAATATTAAGCCTGCCCGCTGGAGAAAGATAGTCGCTAACTTTATATGATTTATGATAATTGTTAGTACTACATACGGGTTCTGGAAGGTTTCATTTGACGTAATTAGAGTTTGTGCCTGTGCTTGCAGTGTAGAGAAATGCAGCTGCAGGTAAATCATAATTCGTACTGTTAGAATGGCTCGCCTTGGGTTCTTTTTTTACAAAAAGACACCTTTTGCTGCTGCAAAACTAAATTAATTTAATTACACTTGTCGTAAAGCGACAATTAAAAACTAAATAACCTAACCTAACTACAACAAAACAACCAAAAATAAAATAAATTATTTAAAAATTTGAAAAGATTTACAGTTTCTTTTATAAAAAAAAGGTATGAAGGTGATGATGGGCTGTAATGATGATAGTGATTTACAATATTATTAAAAAAAAATAACAAAAATAAAGATACTGCAACGAAGTATGCACAGGCTATGCCTATGATAGGTGCACAGCGCCTGCTCTAGGTACACGCAGAATCTGGAGAAAGCACATGCAGCGTCTGGAGAAGGTACACGCAGCGCTTGGAGTAGGCACACGCAACGCCCGGAGCAGATACACGTAGCACCCGGAGTAGACACGCAGCGTCTGGAGTAGGTACACGTGGCGCTTGAAGTAGGCAAACACAACGTCCGGAGTAGACACACACAGCGTCCGGAGTAGACACGCAGCGTCTGGAGTAGGAACACGCAGCGCTTGAGACAAGCACGCTCAGTGGCCGAAGATAGCGCGGGCACTAATAGGTGGAGGCGTAGGCGTGGCTAGGCGACGACTTCAGGAGAAGGCTTGCAAGATCCCGAGGCAGTGCGGATAAAGCCTTTAAGAGGTGCTTCTCGTATCAAAGCTGAAGTGAGGACCTCTATCGGCCGATTCTTCGGCTTTTATCCTTTTTGACGGATCTGGGATAAGAACGAGAAATTATTTGAAATTATTTAAATTAAAAGCAAATTTTTGTAAATGGCCAAGAAGAAAAGAGTATTTTTGAAGTAAAAACATCAGGCCGGTAACAATATTTGAATAAAAATTGCCACGACAACCAGATAAACAACGATGTCAAAACATGTCAAATTTTGGTTTTAAGCTCGTAATACAGAAACGGCAAGATTTAAGTGAAAAATGAGATATTATTTATATAGGAAAAAAGGTAGCGCAAGAGCGCGCACGAAACCCGAAATTGTAGAGTTACGGAGAACTAAATAAAAGATCGAAAAAGGTAGACTCCATTGACACCGATAAAAGTGCTGATAACGTGAAAATACGAAGTGAAAATGATTTGTTATTGTGTTCTTATGGTTTAAAAACGTTACAGGATCCTATGAAAATAAAAGTGATGCAAAATATCCAGTTTTGAGGCTAATGCAGAAAATCAAAAACAAAATGGAAAAATAAATTCAAAATAGTGTAAAATGGTATGTAAGTATGTATGTAAGCATAACACTACATTTTCCCCCCGACCCTGGAAAATTTTTGACTCAGCAAAAATTTTGATATGTACATTCTAAAACAAACCATAAAAACACAGCTTTGCAGTAACAGACATCACCAGGCAAAATCAGATATACTATCTCTTACATTCATCATCTGCATTCAGGTAAGGGTGGAGTTCACATTCAATGACTACCACTCTAAAAGTGTGTTTTCGAAAGGACATTCAGGCTTATTTAAGGAGTAGTCATCCGCTCCTGCGTGGAAAAAAAACATTTTAAAGGACATCCAGGCTTATTTAAGGAGTTGTCATCCGCTCCTGAGTGAAGATAAAGTTAAAGAAATTAATCTTAAGCAAGCTTTAGTCGCTATGACTTAAGTAAAGATTAAGAACGGCCAGAGCGGTAGGGCTCAAAGCCAGAGATCAGCAACATCACTAACGAGATGTGTCTGAAATAGATATTTATACATATGTACAAACTTATATACAAATATACAAACATATATACAAATGTAGTGTCATGCAAAACAGTATTAGCTGGTTCCTCACATCTAATCTTCACTTCGTATTCGAGTTCGGCCTTGTTAAGGAATTCGTACTTAATAACCCTTTTCATTGTTATAATTAAGTGCAAAGTTAAGTTTAAGAAATAAAATTTTAATTAAAAAATTGTACCTCTTTAAGTTATCTAGAATAAAAATATTAAAGTGATGAATGTAAGTGAAGTGTTATATGTAGGTCTAAATATAATCCAGATAAGTTGAAAAACTAGATGAAGTTTTGTTTTAGAATTTGGAAGATAGTACCTCTTTAAGTTATCTAAAATAAAGATATTAAGGTGATGAATGTAAGTGAAGTGTTATATGTAGGTCTAAATATAATCCAGATAAGTTGAAAAACTAGATGAAGTTTTGTTTTAGAATTTGGAAGATAGTACCTCTTTAAGTTCTCTAGAATAAAAATATTAAGGTGATGAATGTAAGTGTTATATGTAGGTCTAAATATAATCCAGATAAGTTGAAAAACTAGATGAAGTTTTGTTTTAGAATTTGGAAGATATGATAAGGATGAGTAAATAAAGAGTTAAGAACGAAAGAGAAAGCAATTCAATCAAAAGGAAATGGATAAGGCGTAGCTAAGGTGAAGAAAAGAAGAACTTTTACGTCGGGCGCCAAATTGTCGTAAAGCGACAATTAAAAACTAAATAACCTAACCTAACTACAACAAAACAACCAAAAATAAAATAAATTATTTAAAAATTTGAAAAGATTTACAGTTTCTTTTATAAAAAAAGGTATGAAGGTGATGATGGGCTGTAATGATGATAGTGATTTACAATATTATTAAAAAAAATAACAAAAATAAAGATACTGCAACGAAGTATGCACAGGCTATGCCTATGATAGGTGCGCAGCGCCTGCTCTAGGTACACGCAGAATCTGGAGAAAGCACATGCAGCGTCTGGAGAAGGTACACGCAGCGCTTGGAGTAGGCCCACGCAACGCCCGGAGCAGATACGCGCAGCACCCGGAGTAGACACGCAGCGTCTGGAGTAGGTACACGTGGCGCTTGAAGTAGGCAAACACAACGTCCGGAGTAGACACACACAGCGTCCGGAGTAGACACGCAGCGTCTGGAGTAGGAACACGCAGCGCTTGAGACAAGCACGCTCAGTGGCCGAAGATAGCGCGGGCACTAATAGGTGGAGGCGTAGGCGTGGCTAGGCGACGACTTCAGGAGAAGGCTTGCAAGATCCCGAGGCAGTGCGGATAAAGCCTTTAAGAGGTGCTTCTCGTATCAAAGCTGAAGTGAGGACCTCTATCGGCCGATTCTTCGGCTTTTATCCTTTTTGACGGATCTGGGATAAGAACGAGAAATTATTTGAAATTATTTAAATTAAAAGCAAATTTTTGTAAATGGCCAAGAAGAAAAGAGTATTTTTGAAGTAAAAACATCAGGCCGGTAACAATATTTGAATAAAAATTGCCACGACAACCAGATAAACAACGATGTCAAAACATGTCAAATTTTGGTTTTAAGCTCGTAATACAGAAACGGCAAGATTTAAGTGAAAAATGAGATATTAAGGAAAAAAGGTAGCGCAAGAGCGCGCACGAAACCCGAAATTGTAGAGTTACGGAGAACTAAATAAAAGATCGAAAAAGGTAGACTCCATTGACACCGATAAAAGTGCTGATAACGTGAAAATACGAAGTGAAAATGATTTGTTATTGTGTTCTTATGGTTTAAAAACGTTACAGGATCCTATGAAAATAAAAGTGATGCAAAATATCCAGTTTTGAGGCTAATGCAGAAAATCAAAAACAAAATGGAAAAATAAATTCAAAATAGTGTAAAATGGTATGTAAGTATGTATGTAAGCATAACACTACACACTTTGGAATATTATAAACTATAAGAAAGTTGTGTACCGAATAAAGGTTAGAGTTTAACCGCCCAAATTATATGAAAAATCACTTTTATATATGTACTCAGTGCTATTAGCGTCACAAAAAGCGCTAGAATATTTAATCAAATAAGATCAACAAGTGGTAAATTTAAAAAATTTGTACAACCGACTTCAATATAAATAAAATGACAACATAATCAATGTCGACTACATTAAATAAATTAAATATGTATTATTGTTGATAACTAAAAAACTATTGGTTAGATCATAATCAAATTTATACGAGACTACATGAGAAGCACTAGTTTTCAAATTAACAGAATCAGCAAAATCGGTTCACCTAGAAAAAGTAACGGGCATGAAAAAAAGGTAATACGCACATAAAGGTAACACGTAAAAATACAGTCGAATTGAGAACCTTATCGTTTTTTGAAGTCGGTTAAAAAAACGCCAGATTAAGCGCTTAATTTTAATTTTTTTCGCTAAATAATTTAATTTCTCTCTGAATTTTTACATGCTTTAACTGTGAACTTGTTTATCTTCAAAAATATGTAATACTATTTATGACCGTATAAGGAAGCTCAAGGCGAGTTACTAGGAAATGAGAATATGTCCATTGTCCAGTAGCTGAAGTGACATTGGACCGGTCATATATTTCGAAGTATCGAAAACCGATGGGAAAGAAAGGTCTGAAAGGCACAGCATCGTATCGTTAAGCCAAGCGTAAGGCTGTCCCCCACTAGATACAGGAAGTCGATGGATGTAGATGGCTTAGGACCGTGCTTTGTGGCATTCGAAATAAAAACGTACTTTTAACTGTAACACGTATTTACTAGATTCTATAGAATTAATATTTATATAATATTAATATATAAATAGAAGAAATTTTTCTTAATTAAATAAACTCAAGCCAGGCCAGCCAGAAATTACATGTAAATTTAAATTAAACATAATACTTAATTTTTTGGTAAAGCTATGGAAAAGAACATAATATGAATTGTACTCGTATATGCAAACTATAGTACTATCTTTTCTGTTAAGCCCTAAAATTCTAGAACATGCGCTAAGCTTACCAAGTAAGAGAGATCAAGATCTAGCGTTGCAAGCGCTAAAATGGCAGCACTGATGTACTCGTAGAGTCAACTTGATATGTCGCGAAAGAGTGCACTACATTCGCCTTAATTATGTGTGTTAAAACAAAATTAAATATAAAACATAGGAGATCTTATATTTGTTAATAATTTACTTGAACTGTGCAACTAAATTATTTTAACTGATAGGTTAATGCACAGTGAAAGTGTATAATATCAACAGTTAATTTCACGTCACATGTCCAAGTAAAACAACAAAAACCACGATATTACGGGAGATAAAAAATTATAATTTATGTTGTCACTAGAAACAGAAGAAAATGAAAAAGTTAAAATGACAACCACTCCAATTTGATCATTTTTATTGTTATTTCACAAATAAATACCGCTAAGTTTGAGATATTGAAATAGTCTCAAACTTTAGTAGTATAAGATTAATATGAATATTGGAAATTTGTTGATGTAGATGTCTATAGCCTCCACTTACCATCAGGTGGACCCTGTGCTCGTTTGTCAAAATTATTATGTTAAATTAAATAAAATCAAAATCTTAAACATAAATATTTACTGCACGGTGTTTTCTTTTACTTTCGAGTTAGAGATAACTCAGATCTTAAAATTGCGGTTATCAATTTCAGTAATATTATTAAGGTTCCAGGTGTTTAAACGGATAGAATATGACGCCTTGGACAACAGTTTTCTGGTTAGGCTGACATTGATCCTGCTGTGTCGCAAGGTGGCGTACTCTCTCCTATAATGTTTTCGTTATTTATTAATTCCATATCTTCCGTTTATGTTGAAAGATATGCACTCAGATACAGATACCTTATCGTATTTGCGTAGTGTGTGACACGCTTTGTAGTAGTAATATGAACTTTTACATTACATCTATACTATGATTATATGACAGGTAATATAATCAGAGCGTCTTTAATAATATGTAGGACTATATATGTAGGACTACACTGTTGGCAACTTTTAAAATAATTTGATAGTTCATTATCATTAGGATAAATTTTTTCAACTATAGTACGTGAGGGTAATATGGTCATCCAGTTAATATGGTCACTTTCTTGTAACTCAAAAACTACAGCCTTGTTTGCATAGATGGCTCTGTGATACGATAGCTCTTCATCGGTCAATCAAATAACAAAGGGTCTTTTGACCCTTTGTTAGGTATTTGACTGTCGAAATGTGAATGTGAGATGACATTTTGACAGTTGACATTATAATAAATATTTTATTTGATTTTAGTATGGTGTAGCGTAGTTAGTTTTTTTAATGATGATTTTTTTAAGTCTTCCTAATTATTGCCAAAGCGTGTTTGTTGTTTTTTTCTTAATATATTAATTATATTATACGATTGTGTGTTTCTGTCTATTATCACAAAGCTTATGTGAATATTATACGTAATATATAAATAGTAAATAGTTAATAAATATTACTTTATTTCTACATTGAAAACTAATTTATATAACCAGATGAATATAGGCGATTGCCTATATTCATCAAGTTATATAAATTTGTTTTCGAATTTTTTGCTACACGGGACTACGATCCAATGACGAGTTGGTTTTTAGGGTCTTCTCCCTGAGATTTGATGTGAAGAATTGCGGGATCCCCAATCAACATCTAATATTAAACTGTTAATTATGCTAAGTTTACTATAGTTACGGGCACAGCGTTGTGTAATTCTTGCAACAGTGCTCATACAGGTAAGTGTGTGTATGTGTGTGATGTGTGTGTGCGTGTGCATGTGTGTGTGCGTGTGCATATGTAAAAAACTAGGGTTATGTATTAAAGATAACTAAAGTTCTTTTCGCCATTTATTCATTTCCAGTAGGTAAGCGTGTGATATACACACAATGTCGTAAGCTCTTGCATTATATTTAGAAAACATGTTGTTATAAGATATAAACACATAACCCCTACCTGATAAGGTTTATTACTTCTGTACAGTATTTAGATTAGCTGTCAGCACAAACTTATCCTCAATAAATAAAGTGAGTGTTTGTTTTCATTTGTGTCCTATCTTATAATATTATATTAACGTACTCGTACATAAGTAAAAGTTTTGAAAAATGAAATTGTTAATCCTTTTTTAATCTATCAGGTATTTTTGTTCCATAGTTATTTTTTATAGAGAAGTAAGGATTACACCACGAGTCATCAAACACGAGCACACACACAATCAAACACCCATTGACGCCCACATATATCCTCGATAAAGATACAAAATTCACATGCGTTGTTGCCACAGAAATTGTAATTATAAGACAATAGAAGCGGCATAGATGCGTGATCTTGTCGCCGCTATGTGTGTTGACGAACATCATTCACCATTTAGCGATTTAGTTGCGCGAGGAATGTCGTACGTGAATTTTTGTTATTATAATGGTGAAGTGTAGCATAATCAGTAGTAAAAACTCATCAAGGTCGTGTAATTCAACTAATAAAGGCATGACATTTGATCGGTAAGATGATTATTTACTAATTATAGTTGTTTTAACTAGATGAATACTTTACTATGATATTTGTATGTCGTTAAGTGATCTGAACAGTCTACATCTCTCAAAGATAAATATGCCCTGATCATTCCAAGTCTTTGGGATATTTGTCTGTATTTTCTATCTGTCTGTGACTCGGTCGTAAGCTAACAAGGTGTGGGTACTTTTAACATTTAGTGTATTCCCATTCACAACTATCTTATTTTAACATAAACTATAACCTTCAGTTTCCTGATATTAGCGTAGTGGTGACGTAAAATAATTCATCGCTCCGTTTCGTCTCGTGAGTATTGTAGAAGACGTCTAAAGAATACGCTGAAAAATCTTATGACGACTATATTTTTTACTCCAGACGTAAAATAGGTACTCAGACCAATGACAGGCAAGATAGTCAAAGGTGGTTCTAATTCTGTAATTACTAATCCGAGTGCCAAGTGTGACTATTAAAGAAGACTTTTATCGGCTTATGAAACAAAAGGAGAATATTTAATAGATTATTTTGTTTTAGATTGGTGGTTCTTTACTTTAAAATATGAAAAAAAGAAAAAATGAGCTTTATGTCGATAATATTTTGTGGTTAAGTGGTTAGATAATTGATAAACTTACTACTTAGTTTCTTAGGGTTCCGTACCCAAAGGGTAATAAAAGAGATCCGATTACCAAGCCTCAGCTGTCCGTCCGTCCATCTGTCTGTTAGCAGGCGGTATCTTACGATCCATAATAGGTAGATAGTTAAAATGTTCACAGAATGTGCATTTCTGTAGCCGCTATAACAACAAATAAATAACAATAATTATAAAAGTAAAGGTAAGTTAAAAATTTAAGGGGCTCCCCTAGTAGAAACGTGATTTACAATGGTACGGAACCCTTCATGTGCGAGTTCGACTCGCACTTGTCTGGTTATTTTTAAAAGAGTTGCGAAGTAAACGTATAGAAAAAATACTTATTTTCTCATTATTTAAGTGAAGAAAAAGCTCACTAACTAAATTGCTGATAATTTAGTTAAATGATATTTAAATACGTAGCTCTTATAAAGATATAATAGGAGTTTCTTTTTGTTTGCATTTTAATCACCACTTTTACTAACTACATACTTTAGAAAAAGATTAAAGAAAGATGGTTTAAAACAAAGTACATGCTGTGCCAACGTGGCTTTGTGATAGTATCCGATTTAATCTGTGGTTTAAAAAGGGTCCTTCTAATTAAAGAAGACCCATAGCCGCAGCGCCATTTTTCTTAGTTTGACATTAGCTGTCAAATTCCATTCTTTACATTTTATTTCACTTATTTCCGAGGGATTTTTTTTTGGTAAAACAGATTCCAGTTCGAAAATGAGACTAATTATAAACTACTCTTTGGAATAAGTTATCAATTATTAAAGATAAGTTTAACTGAAACTAATTTATTTAACTAATAATAAACACGTGGTAGAGCCATGCTTCAGCTATTTAGTGGTTGTAGCACGAATGGGGTGACTCGATCGGGGAAAGACCACGCTCTCACAGAATACAAGCGAAAAATAGCAGACCAATGATGCTGTTTTTTGTATGGTGAGCGTAGAGAACTGTAGACCCTTTTTACTGAAAACGAGGTATTCTATTTCAGTCCTTATGAGTGACAACGCATCTGCATATTGATTCTTAATCGACAATCGACGTAGATATCTAGGAGTCACAGCATCTATGGACCACTTACCATGAGGTTGACTGTGTGCTCGTTTGTCACCCTTATATTATAAAAAACTAAATTTAAATAAATATAACATTGTTCTGCTATTGTAAATTATATATTATATGTGTGACAAAACATGTTAATATTATGTTACTTAATGATCGTATGAAAAATGCATTATGAATTAATAATAAACAGGTTGCACCGTAGTTTCGCGAACGACCTAGCATCTTATCCGCCAAGCACATTGCTCTGGTCAGTACACTACGCGCGCGTTCGTTGAAGCACTGATTTAGTACGATGTCAAATTAAGACTTCTTTTTGTGTTTAGTTATATTTATAGTTAAACATAAGTGATTTTAAATTACATTCAGTAAAGATCGTTTTGTTGCAGAAATTCGCAATTTATCGTAAGTAATTTTTAAGCGGATGTTTAAAAATTATATTTGTTTTAGGAAAGTTGAAAACTGTAAAGTTGTAATCGTTATAAACATTTTTTTCTTTGGTACTGGATTCGTACTGTTGTACCTTTGTCAGTATCGAGTATATTAAGAAATTATTATCTAATATATTAAAATTAACGTTTGTTTCTTCGTATTTTATGCGCTGCCATACCGTTCATCAGATTGCGGTAAAACTTTGTCAACATATTGCTTGCACTTCGACGAAGGTTATAGACATAGTTAAACTCGGTAGATGGCGCTGTTGTAGAATCCCGTGAGAAGCCGGGGCACATCGCTAGTTTATAATAATTTATATAAAAACTTCTTCACAATAAGTTGATGCGGCGCATGGTGAAGTTTCTGAAAGATTTTGACATCAGCTTGAGTCGGCAGATAGTCAATCACGACAGTATCTCAAGGCGTAGCAGACACATTATCTTGAGGTTCACATCACCATCGGAGCAATTGTCTCATTGTTTCCACTAACTGCAATAGTTCCAATGCGCAGATATTTAATTCACAAAATCGTATAATTTTTAGTAAATCACTCAACATATTAACAAAATCAGCCATCCGCAGCCGACCAAGCTTTTGCCTCCAAAAACTCCACCAGGTGTGTTCTCCACCAAATAACTTAGTTACTTATTCATAAATTAATCTTTAAATATTTGCGGTATAAAATATAGAATAAGTTAATAAATAACTAGTTTTGTTGGTGGTCAATAAAATAATGGCTTTTTTAAATTATATAAATTGTGTCGCCATGTTTTTACAGAAAATGTAGTTTAATAGAATAAATCAACGAGAACAATATTTGTTTTTTCTGTTCTAAATCATTCATACAAAAGGTAATATTTTTAAGCATTATCTAAAAATCTTCTATTTAATCGTTCGAGAATTTTGCATACACTGTTTTTTTTACACAATTACGGTACCATACGTATTTAACGTACGTATGTAACGTACGTTAGGTATTTAATCTAACAAAACACACATATTATAACTGAATGTAATTAAACTTTGAAAAAAAAAGTCTTGAATTTTTATGTAAAATACGAAGAAACTTTTTCCCCGACCTTATATAAAAAACAAAACATAAAATACCAACACTTTTTTGCCCTGACGTACGCTACATAGAATATTGAAAAAGGAACATTACAAATCACACAACATTCACGGCTCATTTAGTCTACCTGTCAGTAGATATAATGCCGGCAAAATTTTGAAATTAATTTTAAAAATCTCTAGACCATAGATTATTATGTGGTTGACAAATGTCGTTGGCTATATGGACTTAAATGTATTAATGTATTTGTAACACAATTTAAATAAATTTTAGCTTTTTGCACTCCTACTCCGCATAAATTTTTAACATTGACATACTTCACCGTGCTAAGCTTATAAAGGGTTAAAAAGTTTTCTCTGCGCGGTAAAAATTTTCATAATAAAAGAGGTAACGTTCTTTCCCCCATTAACATAGTTTAATTTTCATAATTTTTCAGAATTGTTTTAGACATAATGAAAAACTAGGTCATGCGTTATTTTTTTGCGTTATTTAAAATAAAAACGATATAAATTATTAGCATCCAAATATCTATATTTTTGACTTAAAAACTTCTTCGAGCGTTTTGTTTTAAATTAAACTAAACAGAATTACCGAAAAAGCAAAACTTACAGACCTAGATTAAGGTCTACTAAATCTAATGAGATCAAAATTGTTTCATTTCGTAAATTTTTAAAGGGGTGTTAGCGCCCGAAACAATATTTTAAAAAGAAAATTTAGGCAAGACTTACTACTCTCTCTATTGCACGAGGATAGAGATGGAGTGAGCGTATGAAACAGACAGTTTTTTTGAAAATACCTACTTGGGCCGCGTATCGCCGCTTCACAATCCTCTTAATATATTGATTAGTAATGTTAATTTCATTTCTAGCGTAAAAAAAACAATTACATTGCAACAAATTCATAACTTCAACGTATGAGTTGTAATTTTTTTCTGTTCAGGAATATTTTAAGCGAAAAGGAAGGCGAGATCCGACCGGTTCAGTAAACATGTCTATCTTAGAAACAATTATCACTACGTTATAGTAGTTTCTGAGATATAATGTGAACAATAAAAAATATGTTACTTGCGTCGTGATCCGTTCGGTCATTTGTAATTATAATTTACAACGTAATATTAATGACTTATTTCTTATTGCCTCTGGAGCTACTAGCTCAGCACCTTATCCAAAAAACAGCAATGAATTTTATTTCAAAAAAACATTAAAAAAAAAGAATTTTAGTAGCGCGTAGTTTTAGGGGGTATTAGTAATGTTTACAAAAACGAGCACACAGTCCACGTGATGGTAAGTGGACGCTGTGGCCCATAGAAATCTATATCTATCCTCGATTAAGAATCAAAATGCAGATGCGTTGTCGCCCCTGAGGACTAAGATGGAATGCCTCGTTTCCGATAAAAAGGGTCTTCGGTTCTCTACACTCACCATACAAAACATAGCAGCATTGCGCTACTATTTTCCGCTGGTTTTCTGTGAGAGCATGTCTTTTCCCGGTCGAACCGACCCATCCGTGCCTCAACCATAATATAGCTGCGGTATGGCTCTACCACGTATATATTTTTTCTTTAATATGACCTTTGATATTGTGATTTTATTATTATAGCCATTCACAAGTCCACTGCTGAACATAGACCTACCCCAAGGAATCCCACAGAGCACGGTCCTGAGCCACCTGCATCCATAGACTTCCTTTATCTCTTACCAGGTCGTCATTCCATATAGAGGGGGCCCGTCCTACACTTCGCTTATAAGGCTACCGACTCACCACTCACCTTTTGATCCAGATCCAGAGATACATATTGCGGTTTGGTCATAATGATTCTGCCAATCCGGTCTTTGGCCTGTCACATCTTGTCTTTAGGCTTCTCGGTGAGAAGGGAGTTGGCGGCTTTAAGTGACAATATGGCTAAAACAAAACTCAACTAAATACAAAGTTATTACGGCACAATAACTGAACAAGTCGGTACAATTTGGCGCTTCGTGTTGCGTGAGTGTCACTTATGAATTTCCTCATTACCGCCATCCTTTACGTTGATATTGCCGTTTCCAGTTTCTGGACATGTTCGGACGACATTATCCCTATCTAATATAACTGACGCGCTGGTGATTTAAAACTAATTGTTCGATATAATATTACTGCTATGTTATTGACTTTAAAATATATATATTTTCGTTAATTGTGAACTGATTTTAAAGACTCTTTTTAAATAAAAAAATATTTTAGTGGTCTTATATAAAAACAGTCCCACTGGATTACTTGCTGGTTGTTCCCAGGACAGCGGTTTATTAGTCAGTGAAAAATTAAATGTAAGAGTGACTTTCAATAAGTGTTATTTATAATCTATATTTAATAAAAAGCTTCCAATTTCTATTTCTAAAAACTAGGATAAAATTACATCCCTGAGGGATAAGAAATCTAGCTATTCCCTGGTATTTTATTATTCTTTATAGGATAAGGTGACAAATGAGCACACAGTTCACCTGATGGTAAGTGGTTGCCGTGGCCCATAAACATCTACATCTATCCTCGATTACGAATCAAAATGCAGATGCGTTGTCACCTGTGAGGACTAAGATGGAATGCCTCGTTTTCAGTAAAAAGGGTCTCCGGTTCTCTACACTCACCATACGAAACACAGCAGCATTAGGCTAGTATTTTACGCTGTAAAATAGTGTAGTGATGAGAGCGTGGTCCTTCCCCGGTCGAGCCGACCCATTCGTGCCACAACTATACTTCTAATATAACTGCAGCATGGCTCTACCACGTATAAAATAAATAATGGTTTTAAAATTGCTTTGACCGCTCAAAAGGTTCAAAGGACTAAAAATAATACATATTCGTATGCTCAGATGAAGTAAAAAAAGGCGTAGGATAATTAGATAAACTGAATTTTGGGAAAAAAATCTCGAGATATCGCGAAAACACGGATAGTTAGACAATGGCTATGACATTTAAAAACAAACACTCACACCTGTCACCCAGAGGGCTAGGCAGAGTCTACAGACTTCCATTTAACACGATCCTGACATACCTCTCTCGCCTACTTCACATCCATAAACCTACGCATACATGCTCGTCGATTAAAGGTACTCTTAATTTGGCCCATTTTTAATATATCGCCAATTTGGTCGACAAACTTTCGTCTAGGACGTACCTTTCCGACGCTTCCATTCACTTCTGCAACATATATTTGCTTTGTCAGTCTTTCTTCATTCATTCTTTCTACATGACCAAACCACCGAAGCATTCCTTTCTTAATCCTGGTCACCGCATCATTCTGCAAACCACACTCTTCTTTTATCACACAGTTTCTCATCCTGTCACTCAGATTCAGCCCTACCATACTCCTTAGCGACCACATTCCTACTGCATTTATTCTACTCTCGTGCTTCTTCTGCCACACCCAACTTTCACTACCATACGTTAAAGTAGGGACTAATATAGCATTGTGAATTGCCATACGTGCCTTTTTTGACACATTCTGACTTTTCACAATAGAGTGTAGAGCCCCATTTACTTTATTTCCTGCACTCACTCATCATTCAATATCCTTATCATATCTCCCATTCCTGCTGAATACTCATCCCAAATATATAAATACATCTACTTGCTCGACCATCTCCCCTTCCCCTATTCTCAATCTTACTGAAAAAAGATTAGAGGTTTTGTACCTTAGAATATACTTAACTCTGATTGGCTTGAGTTTGGTTTACAGACGTATAGTTTATGAGTAATGATTTTATTGGTAAAATGACAACCTCACTTTTTACACAGGAACCCAAAGTTACTTTTGTAACAGCTTTGGTGCTGCGGGAAGTGCGCCCTTGCGTAGCAAATCGCAGTCACCCATGTATACCAATAGCTTTTGAAGTTGGGACTTAGTTTAGTCGATACACTGTGTCTCAGCACCAACTTCTAAGCTATTAAATTATTTGATTCTTCTTAGTTATTTGAAGTCGGTTTTTAGTTTTTAAAGTTTAATTTAAAATAACAAGCCTACCTCGTCCTCGCTTAGACGTTGAGGATTTGAGGTTACAAGTGTTCATTGTGGATAGGATGGCGGTAAATAAATAAGTCTTTATTCCGTTTACTGTACTTTCCGTTTTCCCTTAGGACCCCTCTCAGGTCTTCTCGTCGTAAGTCAACCGCCCCCAGAAGATTGGGCCGCTCCGAGTTCAGTATGGACGATGATGAGTACTCGCCGAGTAACTCCGTCACTTCAGTCAACTCGCTCGCCAGCTTACTGAAGGAGAAGCTACAGGTTTGAGTTATTATTATTATATACAGAATAAGGGTGATAAGCAGGTATTATTTATTGGCCAAATTTGCAGAGAAGGTTCTGAATAAGTACAGTACGTACAGGCAAAAAATGAAGAAAATTTGACTAAAAAAATCTCAAACATTCTGTCCTTTTTATCTTTTAAATTAAAAATGCGTGGAAAAGCGTTATTTTAACTGATTTCACACACATTCGTAAGGGTCGTTCGGTAGGCAAAAACGTTGTTGCCTATAAATCACATTCAATTTGGGATAATTTCATATAAAAGAAGAAGCCTTATTTACTCGTTTTCAAAAACTGCAGCAACGGTATGTCATTATTTACATATTTGAATTTAAATTTTAAATTTGACTGCTCTTATACTTACGCAAACACAACACATTAAATGAAACTAATTTTGACGGATTTAACTTTTTTAATTCCTTACGTTTTGGGTGTCTTACAGCATCCATGGGAACGAGACGGGGGAAATGAAGTGTTTGACGTCCCAATGTCATAGTTAGCCCGGCTACCGTCATTGAAGTTCGAAAAATGGAGTACCACGTGACCATGGGTGCTGTAAAGCATCCGAAACGTAGGGATTTGAAATAGTTAAATCCGTAAAAAAATTGTGTCATTTAATTTGACTACTCTTTGAAAAATAACCCTGTATATAAAACTTCGGGAATTGAAAAGTTAATAGTATTCGCATCGAAATCAGTAATCAAAAATAATCAGAAATCAAGAATTATTTTCTTCATGCCTGGTAGAAGATCTTACCTTCTCCTTTGATAGACAAAGTGGCTCTTTACTTATCCTGATCCTTATATCGCTTCGATCATAAAGCGCGGTTTACATTTTAGGAAGTGACAAGTGCGCGTGGCAAGTGCAACTGACAAATGACAAGCGCTTAGTGCGATTTTTTTTCACACTTATCACGTGTCACTGCCTGTTGACACGCATTAAGCAGTTGTCATTTGTCAGTTGAACTTGCCACTCGCACTTGTCACTTCTTAAAATGTAAACCGCGCCTAAGTCGGAAGTCAACAACTCACTCATTAATTTTTCAATTTCTAGAGCATTCCGCAAAAGATACGTAAGAAGCCGACAGACTACAAGTTGCGTGCATTCGTGGGGCTCATGTTCCTCGCGATAGTGTTCTTCGTGGGGTTCGCTTACGTACTGTATCATCAGCAAGCTCTCACTAAGGCTTACTTTGAGAGCGTGCAATTCAATGAACCAAAGAGGCTCGTCAGGATTTTTAATAAGGATGAAATGGAGATATTAAAAGCCAGTTTAGGTGAGTTTTATGTATCTTTTCATTAGTTTGTCAGATCTAAAAGTCCAATACCTTGTCTTGGCCTCTGTTGTTGTAAGAAGGGTTTGGTTTAATCGCAATTTTTTTATATCTAGAATAAGGGTATTATACAAACACACATTCTAACTGCATGCAGATGCATCGTCACCCCTGAGAGCTAAGATGGAATGCCTTTTTTCCAGTAAAAAGGGTCTCCGGTTCTCTACAGTCACCATACGAAACACAGCAGCATTAAGCAACTATTTTAAGCTGGTATTCTGTGAGAGCGTGGCCCTTCCCCGGTTGATCCGATCCATTCGTGCTACAATCGATTGTAGCTGCAGCGTGACTCACTACTTAGCACCACTCGTAACGGACCCGTATTGTATGGTGTGTACCGGTATGGCGTAAAGGAGATGGTTATATCGTTATTTTAGGAACCACGGAACAAAATGGGGGTGATAAGCTACTAAAGTAGGGCTACTTAGAATTATCTTCCCCGCTAGTCTTACACGTGTTTACTTGAGCGAACATTTTTGAGTGGTTTTACCAGTAAGTCTATTAGGGCGAATGGTACCCAGTAGTTTTAACAGTAGGTAAAATGGAAAGAAAATTTTCAGTAATACTACCGAAAATTCTTTTACCACGCCACCGCAAGGTCTCTTAAGTATTATTTATGCTTTTCGACAGCTGTGAATATGCAAGGCAAAAGCAAAGCGTTCCCGTGCCTACCGGAACACCGGAGAGGCGACGGGTCCGAGTGCATGGAGTGGCTGCGCGAGCTGCGACTGTACCTGCGCTGGCTGCCGCACGACCCCGGCCTCGACAACACCACCTGCTACAACGTGCACTGGGTGGCGCTACGAACAGGTGAACCACCAACAGGGTTACCAACCCTACCATTCATCGTTATAGCTCTTCACAAGTACACTGCTGAACATAGGCCACCCCCAAGGAATGCCACAAAACACGGTTGGCACGATCCTGAGCCACCTAAATCCTTCGACTTCCTGCAGGTCTTACCAGCTCGTCACTCTATCTAGTGGAGGGCCGTCTTACACTTCGTCTACCGGTACGAAGCTGTCACTTTTGAACCTTTCTTCCGTTCCGTTGTCGGTTCTTCGAATTATATGGCCAGTCCGTTGCCACTTCAGCTTACTAACCTTACCATTACAGAGTCTAACATAACCCGTCCTTGTCCCATCCATGAAGAGATGCTCGCGTAGGCATTATACTTATCCTATAAAAACCATGAAGGTTTTTATAGAATAAGTGTAATAAACGAGCACATAGTCCGCGTGATGGTAAGTGGATATTGTGGTCCATAGGCATTTATCCTCGATTGAGAATCAAAATGCAAATGCGTTGTCACCCCTGAGTAATAATGAGGAATGCCTCGTTTCCAGTAAAAAAGGTCACCGGTTTTCTACACTCAATATACGAAACACAGCAGCATTAAGTTGATATTTCACGCTGGTATTCTGTGAGAGCTTGTTCCAATCGTACTGCAAACATATTGTAGCTGCAGCGTGGCATTTTTTTGCCATTTTACAATTCTTACAACTATGGGATGAAATAGATTCTTTCGTCCAAATTCAATCTTTTTACAATACTTATATTCACATATGCTTTACAGATGTTACGCCTACGGACTGTTTTGACTGGAGCGATACAAAAGTCAACTGGTATGGAGGTGGTCAATCCCTAAATTTGACCTGGCCAATCAACACAGGCTCTATAGACTTTACGCCGTTCATAACTGGCGACATGCAGAAATCTCAATGGAGTAACGTCTTAACACGGTACTTCATTAACTCGAAAGGCGCAGCGTTAATCATAGACGAGAAAACGCCCCTCTACGTCTCGATTAATAGAGGCAGAAAGGAGATATGCTTGAAAGCGAAATACGACGATTTTGCATACGTCAACAAGTTAACGGAGTTCCCAGAAATGAGATATAACATTTGCACGTCGAAGGATATAAAATCTCTTCATTCATCTATACACAGCCACAGACGAGCGCCGTTGTGGGATGGCTTGAAGCCGAAAGATATGCAGACCCTAGAATCACTAATATCAGAGCCCGTGTGGCAAATCGCACCCAGGTTCAAACACGAGCTGAGTGCGGAAACCATCTCGAAGTACACCGATGATGTCATCAATTTAGGCTTCCTTAAACAAGGGCATGTGTTAATCAATGAATTCTGGCAAAGTGAAATTGGGGATTTTTCGGTTGACAGAAGTCGATTCGAAACATTGAATGTGACCGTTGACAAATTACATAGAAGAGGTTTCAAAGTGACTTTCACCGTGCAACCTTTCGTTAGTACTGAAAGTGAAAACTTCGCTGAGATGGTGCAAAAGAGATTATTGGTAAATGAAAGGAACGGTGACCGTAGGATACCAGCGTTGACCCGGTTCAAGTCTTCACCGAGCGCTGGGGTAATA
The DNA here is from genome assembly GCA_907164705.1 of Parnassius apollo. Classification (NCBI taxonomy): domain Eukaryota; kingdom Metazoa; phylum Arthropoda; class Insecta; order Lepidoptera; family Papilionidae; genus Parnassius; species Parnassius apollo. The sequence goes on from CAJQZP010001697.1 coordinate 507,765, forward strand.
GACATTACTAATAACAGATCGGTTCCTTGGATATTGGAAAGACTTCAGACTGTAATAGACGAGTATTACATAGATTCGTTCTATTTAGATCTGGGCACAGCTTACGATATGCCACATTACTACCAATGCGAGAGACAGCTCATTAATCCAGATGAGTACAAGACAATATTCACAAAAATCTTTGAAAAGACGCTGGATATAATAGGTGTGTCATCAGCGGTAACATTACCGAGACCACCTATTTTTGTCTCTTTACCGCCATTCGAATCCACTTGGGAGGCGTTGAGACAAGTCATACCAGCGATGCTTACGTACGGTGTCAATGGCTATCCGTTTATAATGCCAGGAGCCGTTGGTGGAGACATCTACTGGCCCGGAAGCGAACAGTTCCTACCCTCGTCTAAAGGTCTGTTAGAATCCAATGCGACAAACTCGACTCAAGAGAACGGCATCAAATTGCCCGAAAGGGAGTTGTACATGAGATGGCTGCAAATGGCGACGTTCTTGCCCGTGATGAAATTTACGCATCTACCGAGTAAATATAATGACGAGAGAGTGTTGGAAATGGCGAAGAATTTGACTCTGTTGAGACAAAAGCTGGTAAGTTATATTTATATCTAGCAAGATGTGGTTATCGATTTACCTGCAAGGCGTGGCAAGTATGGCAAATATTGGGGATATTTGCCATACTTGCCACGCCTTGCAGCCTGCTTCGAGGCATTAGATATTGCCTTGCTTCGAGGCATTAGATATTATCTATAGGGGAGGTTTATTTTCAGACGTGGACTGTGATATTAAAATTTATTTACGTTCAGTTTTTATATATCTAGTTAGTAGTACTAACAATAATAAACATTATATTATGTAATATGTTGAATATAATACCGTACTTTAAATAGAATAAAACAAATATAAATAAAATTATGTAAAATAAATTAATAATAATAATAATGTCCTCCAGACCGAATTTCGGCCGCGGCGGCCTGCCTCAACGGAGCCTAGCCATCGGCGCAGGACAGGATTATAGTGCCCAAGTGTATGCGCAAGCACAGGTGCACTCTCTATTTCCTCACTCTCATAATCCGATGGGACAATAATCCGTCACCGGAAAGAGATGAAGCGCAGGACTAACGGCTTTACGTGCTTTACGAGGTACGGGGGTGAGACACCGCCAACTTCCTAACTCCGGGCAACTACTGAGAATTTCTTGACGGAAAAACTCAATAATTATTTTTTTGGCCCCGATCCGGGATTCGAACCCAGGACCTCATGAGCAGCAGTCACACTACTACAACCTCTGGACGTAGTCAAAATTATATTATATATTAAGTTGAATATAGTACCGTACTTTAAATACAATAAAATAAATATAAATAAAATTATGTAAAATAAAGAGAGTAGAGAGTGCTTGTGCACAGACTCGTACATTTGTTCGTGTGCTACGAGCTACGAGTATAATCCTCTGTTGCGCAAACGCTAGTCCTCGAAGCTAGCCTTCGTTGAGACTGGCCGACATTGTTATTATTATACTGTCGCAGATAACGCCGCTGCTGCTGAAGTATAAGCGCGAGGCGTTGGAGGAGGGGTTGCCGCTGATCCGTCCGCTGTGGCTGGTGTCGGGCGGGGAGGGGGGCGGCGAGGCGGGCGGCGTGCGCGACGAGTTTGCGCTCGGAGACGAGCTGGTCGTTGCGCCCGTGTTGCACGCCGGGCACAGCGCGCGCGACGGTAAGTGTGCACGTGTGGGACCTGCTGGTGGTGAGCAGGTGGTGGCATCTGTGTTGCGCGCCTTACGCATAGCGCGTGACGATAAGCGTGCACCTGTGCAACGAGCTAGTGTTGGCACTCGTGTTTTTGGTAATTTTGACACGCTCACTCGACGGCAGGTAAGTTTTTCATATAAGAAACAGAAACAAATGAGCACATTGCTCAAGCTGGTGGTAAGTGGATGCCGCAGTGCAAGGACACCTACATCTGTCATCGATTAATCATCGCAATGCAAACGTGGACCTCTGAGGACTACGATAGAATGCTTCGTAGCGAAGTAAAAGGGTTTTCCGTTTTTTAAACTTACCGTACGGAACACAGCTGTATTATTCCACGTTTTTATCCATGGTGTTTTGTGCGACCGTGGTTGAACGGTCAAGACGACTTGTTAATGATGACTTGTAATACAACTGCAGCGTATGCTGTGATAGCACAGCATATGCTGTTTGCATAGGCAAACGTATAAAAATTATTGTGCCGTGAGCACTATCGTTTAGGAGAACGTGGTAGAGCCATGCTGCAGCTATATTGTAGTTGTTGCACGAATGGGTCGGCTCGACCAGGGAAGAACCATGCTCCTACAGGGTACCAGCGTAAAACAGCAGATTTATGCCGCTGTTTCGTATGGTGAGTGCAGAGAACCGGAGAACCTTTTTACAGGAAACGAGGCATTCCATCTTAGTCCTCGGGGTGACAACGCATCTGCATTTTGATTCCTAATCGAGGATAGATGTAGATGTCTATGGGCCAGAGCAACCACTTAACATCAGGTGGACTGTGTGCTCGTTTGTCACCCTTATTCAAAAAAAAAAGATGGCCTAATTATTTCTTTGACCCCAATCGTAAAATACCCAGACAGGGCGGTAGAGAGATATTTCTGTTACAGTGTCCACCCGACTGTAGTGTGACCATTAAAGCAAAATACAGTACAGGCAAAATACACTAGGTGGTGCCCGCCGCAAAATAGCTGTGCGTGCATTGCTGTATTCCGGTCTAAAGGCTGTAGACAGCCAGTATACTAACAGGCTGTGAGGCGTACTATCTTAGCCCTCAGAGGTGACAACGCATGTGTGGCCTTTTTCGTTTGAAGTCGGTTGCATGCGTTCATAGCTTTCAGTAGCCATTTACTGTACTGTGGACTGTAAATTCGTTTGCTACTTCTCTTTAAAAAAAACACGCTGCATCTACATTATGACAACATCTGCAACACCAGGGTGGTTGCAAGTGCGTTGCCGGCCTTTTAGAAAGGAATAGGCTCGTTTTTTGAATGTTTCTAAGTCGTATCGGTCCGGAAAAACCGCTGACAGTAAACTCCGCAGTATAGTCGTGATTCATAATAATCATTACATCCAAGCCAAAATACCAACCACGGTACAGCTCAGTCAATCAATTGAATCATCACTACAATCCTTCATAAGTGCACTGCTGAACATAGGCCTCCCAATCAATACCATAAAGCACGGTCCTACGTCACCTGCATCTATCGACTTTCTGCATATCTTACCAGGTCGTCACTCCATCTAATGGAAGGACCTGCACTTCATCTACCGGTACAAGGCTGCCACTCGAGAACCTTTCTTCCCCATCGGTTGTCGGTTCTTCGAGCTATATGGCCAACCCATTACCACTTCCGCTTACTAACTGATCTGACTAATCCGTAGTGACTATACTATAATAAAGTGAAAATTTATAACTGCAGTATATCTACCGGCCGGACTGTGGCAGGATGGTATCGACGGCTCGCTTCGCAAGGGCAGTCGTTGGATGCACGACTACAAGGTTCCCGTCGACCGCGTCGCCTACTTCCTCAGGAAACCGGACGACTTGAGATTTAAATAACCATGATGTTTTATCTCCTTACAAGTTATACATTAAAATGGACCTTAATGAACACTATAACGTATTCATTATCAAGGATTCGTAAAGAATCTGTCCCGGTTAGCAGTGCGAGTCGATTTCAAAAAACAATAATCGATTCGACAACTTTTAATTCTTTTATTATGTTCCATTGTAAAGTACGCTTCTGTTTAGAGTAAGTAAATGTTACAATCAGTATCAGAATAATATTTTGACAGTCGTTTTATTGGAATAAATGGGATAATTCAACGAATAATCGAGATTTGATTAACATTCATAATCGCGCATCGCTTGTTTTATTGACTGACGTTAGCAAGTACATTCCAAAATAACAGCAGAGAATACAAAACAAGTTGTAAATATTCATTTAATATCGCTTATAACATTACAGCAGCTTTAGTAAGCTAATACAGAAGTAAGATATTTTAGTGACGCGATATATTTATCGTAGGGGCAAAGAAAAACAAATTGTATTAAAAAGATACAAAAAAGTTAAATTAGTTATATCACATATTGTGCCTAATACGTTTAGACCTCTGTCTTAATTAACTTTATAATGTTTGATTTTGTATTCATTTACAATTTATATTAAGAAAATGGTCAAGTTAGATGGTTAAATTGCTTTAGACCACATTTTTTAATTTTAATGGCCTTGTGCTAATAAATCGGCCCTAGTCATCGGAGCAGTTCGTTATTTAACTTGACCGAAATATATTTTGTGTACGTTAATTTTAAGTATTGCCACTTATAAATGTAAGATATAATATTGTATAATTAAATTAAATTATAAAAATATTTCCATCAATATTTTAATCTAATGTTGACGAAGTGAAATGAGTTATGTTATAAATATGTTATTAATTTAAACTATTGCTCGTTGTTACAATAGGTATCGTCTTTACCTACAATGCGCCAAAGACTAGACATGCGTCTTACAGTATAGACACATTCGATGCATTTTTATTAGTTAATATTTTTTTAGTATCGAACCATATTATATATAGTCATGCTAAAAATGTAAGTGCAGTATTTAATCATATTTAAAAAAATGTAATAATTATCTTTACTCTTAACTTTAGTTACAAGTTGAAAAAAAAAATCGTTGCCAAAAAAGGCTTATATAATTTAAGAATTATATTAGTATAGCACAACCGCTTTTTAAAAATATATTGTATTAATAATTTTACAGAGAACTTTTTATTTCTTCAATTTGGTTTTCGGAACAAATCCGTCTAAGACTCGAAATGACTTTTCAGGTGCTGTCTTTTTTTCAGGCATATCTAACAATTTCTTGGCGTTGATACCTTGGGCAATAAATTCCTTTCCTGTAGAACTCTTTAAAATGTAATGTCTAACCTATTTTTTAATTGTTACAAACATGTGTGCGTAATGTTGAGAATTAATAATAAGCCTTAAGAATAATTTATTATTAAAATAAATAATATTACATATGTAAATTTACTCAAAAAGGGACCACTTTGTATTTTTTTTGCCAGTATATAAATTAGCCAGATGTAAAGTTTTGTGATAAATACTTGACTGATATTAAAGACATATTCTTATGTCTAACCTCAGTATCAACAAAGGTAATAGATAATTCAGTTTTTTTTTGTCAAAATAATTTTTTATGCACATAAATTTATATATACTAAAATATTGCGATTTGAAGTTCGAATGCTATGAAGTGGTTTGCTTTGACTTGTCTATAATTTTGCTAGTCTAGCAGACAAGACCTGGGAGTACTGTTTTAACTTTTAACTTTATGAACCTATGAATTATTTTTGCATAACTACACTACTAAAGGCAAAGTAGGCTACTTTATGTGGGCCACGCGTTGCAAAAGGGCCTTAACGACTGCCTCGTTGGTCTAGTGGCTGTAAACCCGGTTGCTGATCTTGAGGTCCCGGGGTGAATCCCGGGTCGGGCTAAAATCACTTATTGGGTTTTTCTGTTAAGAAATTCTCAGTAGCAGCTCTGAGTAAGGAAGTGGCGGTGTCTCACTCCCGTGCCTCGGAAAGCACGTAAAGCTTGGTCCTGCGCCTGATCTCTCTCCGGTCGGGTCGGATAACCGTCCCATCGGAATATGAGAGATCGAATAGAGAGTGTACCTGTGTTTGCGCTTACACAGTTGGCTAGTCTCCGTTGAAACTGGCTGCCGTGACCAAAATTCGGTCTTGAGGACATTATTATTATTATTAAGGGGTCCGCGATCTTAGTAGAATTGCCAGGGATCCCTACATGGCTTAAATCGACCCACCTTTATACGACCAGCTTTTCTCGAACTTTTACTTTTTACTTTTCAGCGAAAACTTAAACTTTTAGCTTTTCAGCGAACACTCAGTGTGTTCTATACAATGATCTTGTATTTATACATTACTTGTATTTATTATAAAGCATATTTTTTTGTACAAATAATAAAATGCATTGGTTGTCTTTACTGTTGTGATAAATAGAGTTTAAGTAGAAAGCATGTTTGAGTGTTGTGCTAGTAAAAATGCTTTATTACATATAATTGCCATATTTGAAAATTGTGTTTGTATGTACATTTTTTCATGGTTCATAATACGTGAGATATATATTAATGCATTCTTAAATATTCAGATTATCTTACGTGGTAGAGCCATGCTGTAGTTGTATTGTAGCTGCCTCACATGTAGCTTGGTTTGACCGGGGAAGGACCATGCTCTTACAGAATATCAGAATGAAAGCTGCACTGCTACTGGTAATGACGTATTCTATCATAGTCCGCAGGGGTGACGACGCATATGCATTTTGATTCATAATCAAGAAAAGGTGTATGTGTAAATGGACCACATCATCCACTTACTTTCAGGTAGAATGTGTCGTCTTTGGTCACCATTAGTTCTGTAAAAATTATAACTAGAAGAATATTGTATTGAATTTTGTAAGTGACGGTTAAGTCTTTAACGCAGTGTCTAGGAAAGTAAGAGCTATAGCTTTTAGATAAAGCTACCAGGGCACATAACTGTTTAGATACAGTAACGCAGTTCATTACACGCGTGTTACAGTATATATATATATATATATATATATAAAAGAATGTCGTTAAATTACAAGACTACACATGTCTGTCTGTACATCCCCTGAGCTGGTTACCTAAGAAACGTGAAACCTACGCCTAAATTATTTGACATTCCAAGGTTATTATTAAAATAACCTTAAATACAAATTTAATAAAGTCTGGTCGGCAGAGTTGATAATATGAGTTTTGTGATACGAGGCTGTTTCCAAGCGCGGGGCCGGCTTTTTTATTATGTATCCGTAAATAATTATATTAGTATCAGTAAATAATTAGCAGGCCCCAAGTTATAATGAGTTAAGTAACCCTGCTTTTTATCTTCTCGCCTTACAGATTATAAGAGTGAATAAATTATAAGTTGTTTAAATTAAAAAATAGCATTATGATAAATGATTCATATTAACTATTAAATATTTCCAGAGATCTATTTTTATGTAATAAATAAATTTTACATAGTGTAGAGATATTTTCCCTAATAATTTATTTCACAAGTATTGAGAGGGAAAGATAGATAAATAAATAGAAACAGAAGAAGTAAAGTCAGTAGTAAAATTTGACTAAAATTCTACATATTATATTACCTTTTTATCAATAAAAATATTAAATTGATGAAAGTTGTGTGTGCTGTGTAATTAAATATGGCGGGAAATAAACTTTGCTGTAGATGTGTAATTGAAGTTTCATTTTATCCTTCTTGAATATATATTAATACCTACGTGGTAGAGCCACGCTGCAGCTATATTATGGTTGTAGCACTAATGGGTCGGTTCGACCGGGGAATGCCCATGCTCTCACAGAATACCAGCGTAAAATAACAGCTTAAGAGGGTAGACGGTCTGCGCGGGAATTGAAAAATAGGTATTTGAAGAAACTATTGCCGTCCCTCACCTCTGGTCTCCACCCGAAGAGTGCGATAGGGACAACTGCAGATCGAAACGATTTTACCTACAAAAACCATGACCGATCGTCGTTTCGTATTCCCCTGTTTTCTCCTCGAAAACTGAGCCAATTAAGTTATTTTTGGTATCAAAATTTAAAGGAAGAATAGATCTATGCTTCTATCATCTGCTTTTATCTTAAAAAATTTTCAAATTTCTTTGGTAGTCGTCTGATTACGAAGGTAAAAACGAGGCATTTGTTTTGCTTTTGGAAAGTCATATTTATTTTTGTAATAATTTTTTGAAAAAAGTAAATGACAGGGGCATGCCTTCAATAGATCTAGATTTTTATAAACAAAAACGATTACTCTAGAGGCATTATCCAGGAATAAAATAGGGGACCCTCTTAATACTGCTGTGATTCGTTTGGTGAGTGTAGAGATCCGTAGACCCATTTTTACTGAAAACGAGGCACAACTAGCCTACGCCACAAAAGAGAAAACCGACTTCTTAGGCCCACCCCTGTGCTTTCAACTCAACTCTCGATGAGGTGATCTGGGAACACACGCGGTAGAGCAACGCTGCAGTTATATTATGGTTGTAGCACGAATGGGTTGGCTCGACCGGGTAGAACCACGCTCCCACAGAATACCAGCGTAAAATAGCAGCTTAATACTGCTGTGTTTCGTATTGTGCGTGTAGAGATTCGGAAGACCATTTTTTACTGGAAATAAGGCATTCCATCTTAGTCCTCAGGGGTGACAACGCATCTGCGTTTTGATTCTTAATCAAGGATAAATGTAGATGTCTATGGGCCACAGCATCCACTTAACAACAGGTGGATTGTGTGCTCGTTTGTCACCCTTATTCCGGATAACTACTTTTACGGATTTTAGCGTGTTTAATTTTTTTTTAAATTAATGACGTTTTAGCAGCATGTTTGACGTCCCGATGTCATAGTTAGCTCGGAATCATAGATAGGGAATTAAAAATAAGTTGAATTATAATTATGAGTGATAAAATCTGTAAAATTATTCAATGTCGACGAGTATTCGTCAATCTTCAAGAAATCATTAATTTTATTCTACTTTACTAGCACATTAGAGTCTATTTCTGGTCATATGCCATGAGTCCCACAGAGGACTTCCCAATAGCGGACCGATTGACGATACTTGACGTAGCTTTGACGCTGAATACCGTTACTGGTGTAGATATTTAATCTACACATATAAATAAAATTGAAGTGTATGTTTGTAATCTGAAAATAACAACTTTATACTAAATGGTTATGAAAGTATGCACAGTATTTAACAAAAACACAGTTTTTTAAATGTTTGTCTGTCTATGTGTTTGTTCTGGTTAATCTCCAAAACAGATAGACCTATTTTGACGGGACTTTCACTGGCAGATAGCAGATGTTATAAGGAGTAACTTAGGCTACTTAAATTTTAAAATAATAATTAGGGTTCCCCGCAAAAAAATAAAACCCTAAATTACATGGAACAGCTAGTATATTTTTCTAAAGGAGAAAGGAGAAACAAGAATGCTGCTCACTCATGTTAAATAACTACTCTCGGCAATGAACAACTGCAACACCAGGGACAATCACTTTTATGAAGGAGTACGCGTACGGTATTGACATCCTTCTTCCCTATCTGGTGAAAATTTTCAGAGCACTTCTGCCTGGGGATATATTCCAGAACGATGGACAATTGTCAAAGTTCTATTTATACCTAAGACTCTCTAAGTAGAAAGGACTACGTTTTACCAAAGTCCTTTCGACTTATAAGTTTATATTCCTTTCTCCTTAAGACATTGGAAAAATGTTACGCTGATAGATATATAAGGGATGTAGCTCTAGCTACGAGGCCCATACATTACAACCAGCATCTTACCGCAGAGGCAAATCTATGGAAACAGCCCAGATCAGTGTTATTGACAGGGTCGAAAAAGCACTGGAGGATAAAGAAATAGCTCTTTGTGCCTTTCTAGATATTGAGGGCGCCTTCAACAGCAGCCCCACATCACTGCTGATTAGGGGCCTGAAATCTAAAAATGTTGACCCCACAACGATCAGATGGGTGAAGTCGATGCTCTCAAACAGAAAGGCAAAAATAGCGCTGTTTTAAACTTCGATTGAGGTTACAACTACAAGAGGCTGCCCACAAGGAGGTGTTTTGTCACCCCTTCTTTGGACTCTTGCGGTCGACCAACTATTGTACAAAATAGCAGACCTACGCATTGACACACTGGGTTATGCTGATGACCTTGTGGTCATTACGAGGGGCTTTTGCCAAAGTACTTTATCGTCAATAATACAAAGAGCCCTAAACACCATAAACAACTGGTGTAGGGATAACAGTTTATCAGTTAATGCTTATAAAACTGTTATAATACCCTTTACCAAAAAGAGACTATTGGACAAGTTAATCCAACCAAAACTTAATGTCGTCGGGAACAACTGGGGCATGCGTCCCAGTATGGTCCTATGGCTGTACAGCAGCATAGTGAGGCCGATTCTCACCTACGCCTCTATTGTTTGGTGTAACAAGGCCAACCAAAAGACGACTGCGGACAGACTAAATAGTCTACAAAGGACTGCCTGCTTAATGGCAACTGGAGCTATGCGATCATCCCCTGGAGCGGCTCTTAATGCACTTCTATGCCTAACGCCTCTTAATCTCTATCTAGACAAGGAGGCGAGGGCTAGTTTGTATAGGATTAACGCCCAGGGCGGTCTGAGCTTGCTCTACTACAGATTGAGATCCATGCTCGCCTCAATTAAGGAATCACCGGTTTTATGCATGATCTCAGATATCATGCGTCCACTACACACTTTTGATAAAAAGTATATAGTGGAATTACCCTCCAGAGAAGACTGGCTGAATGGCTAAGGAATGGAAAATGTTATCTGTGAGTTCGGTAGCCTCATATGGTATACCAATGGGTCTAAAATGGGCCTCGATGTAGGCATTGGAATTTACAGGGAACGCCTCAAATTTAAACTTAGCATGAATTTGGATAAGTCCACCTCTATCTTCCAGGCAGAAATTTTTGCCATACTTCGGTGTGCGAAAATCAATCTGCAAAAACACTACGTCAACCATATAATTTACATAAACTCTGATAGTCAAGCAGCACTGCTAGCGTTGAGGTCAAACTTAGTGAACTCGAAGCTAGTTGGAGACTGCATGAACCGTTTAAACGCCCTGGGATGTAACAAAAGGGTCGTTTTAAGATGGCTCCCGGGTCACGAGGGTATTGTAGGCAACGAATTTGCCGACAAACTTGCACGGGAGGGCTCAAAGTGCACACAATTTGGACCTGAGCCATTTTGTGGAATCTCAAGAAGCCTAGACCGACTGACCCTTGAAACTCTTTATCGCAATAGATCACTTAAGATCTGGTCTGACACACCAGGCTTAAAACATTCTAAAACCTTAATCCGGGATTTTGATCGTAAATTTGCTTCAGAAGCCCTGGGATTAAGTAAAAATAAATTGCGCACTCTGGCAAGAGCCCTAACTGGGCACTGTTGTCTTAAAATGTACCTGTCCATCCTGGGACTAAGGAACTCAAGGATGTGTCGGTTCTGTTCCATAGCGGAAGAAACGCCTCTACACATCCTAGCTGATTGCGGACCTTTAATGCGCAAACGTAACACTCATCTGGGAAACTATGTACTCCGCCCAGAAGTGAAATTGCTCACGGCTAAGCAACTCCTTCTATTCATTGAAGACATAGGGTTTAGCCGTGAACTATAGCCATAGCAGCGATCAAAATAGATCTTCTAGGTCGCAGTGATACTGGTCTCTTTCCCTAGACCTGCATAGCTGCTCGCACTTAATAAAAAAAGAGGAGTACGCTTTTTTCTTGAAGGTTGTATAGGTCCGGAAAAATCGTATATCGTAGGCGATTTTACATAGGAGTCTTGCTAGTAAGAAAACTTCTAGTGAAACGCACAGTGGTGGGTGTGGATGGTATCGCAAGTTCTATCGCGATGTGAGACGGTGGAACATTTCCTGTTCCGATAGAAAATGCACAGGTAGTACAAATAAGAAATAACCTCTGGTGGAAACGAGACAGGATCTCACCTAGTTGCTTTTTCTGAGATCCTCAGAACGAAATGGGGTGACGTATTCTCTTACACTACCACCACAATCATGTAAACTGTAAGGAAGGTAATCGAGTGGTAGTTATAAACCAGCAAGAACTATTTAGAGTGCCGCGAACTAGAAGTGATGACCTGGCAAGACGAAGAGTCGATGGATGCAGGTTCAGGACAGTGTTTTGTGGTTAATGTATTGAAATACAAAGTTGATTAATCTTTAAACAGTGTAATGCCTATAATAGGTTTGGGCAGGGCTACAAACTGACCAAAGTAATCCGTTTTTGACTTGAGACCAGATTCCGCCTGATCTAGAGGTCGCGCAAGGGGGAAAGCCCATGTCCAGTAGTGTACTATTGCGGGCTGATGATGATGAAGTAAAAGTGAAAGGTTGTCGGTTCTTCTAGCTATATGGCCGGGGAGCTGCTACTTGAGCAGACTGATGCGCGGGATCATGTCGGTTACACAGTTCTTATTGCGGATATTTTTTCTAAGATTCTGTAATGCAGAACAACTCGGACCATAGCCTTCTCTATGCATTCTAAGAGTTTCTCCATACGGCCAACAATTCATCGATCTTATTTGTGCTCACTGGAAGCACACTGGTGGTATCCGTAATTCCTTCCGACTGCAGTTCTTTGTTTTGTAAAACGCGAACGTTTTTTTCGATTTTGTTTAGTTTGACTAAGTAAACTCTGTTACGCATCAACATATAAAGGCATTTAAGTGCGCACTTTGTCAGCGTGATTTGAAGATAAGTATTTTCAATATTTCAGATAAATATGTTAAGTACATTTTCAGGTCACACAGTCAGTCTTTTTGGTTGCATGTCCGGCCAAATTAGACAGTGTCCGGCTTTTGTTAGGCTTTTTTAATTTTACCATTACTTTACGTTTTTCATATACTTACTACATACATACTATTGAAATTATCGTAATTAATATTGCAATGAATATTGAATAATTAATAATAAAGAACACTGATTTATTCAATTGTCGTTATTTCGATAGAACTTAAGAAGATATAACGGCAATTCCTTTAGTCGACTACAAGGGTTTCTAGTTCTTTATTTTGTAAAACGCTAATGATTTTTTCGATTTTTTTTAGTTCGGCTATGATTAACATCTAAACGCATTTAAGTGCACACTTTGTCAAAGTGTTTTGAAGTTTATATTTAGGTAAATATTAGAGATGGGCCGAATATTCATTATACCGAATACGAATATTCGGCCGAACGTTCGGTAAAAATTTTACCGAACCGAATATTCGGCAGCATCATCTCGGTACCTAACCAATTTATGTCGAAACTTGTTACGCGTGGGATTAGCGTCATCCTCCCCCTTGTTTCCGGCCACACCTGACATATTATTGCATCAACTAGTACTGAGCAAATTGCAGACACATGCTTATTTTTTGACTATTTTTGTGAGAAAAAAGTATTTCGCTGTGTTATTCTTAGTGAAAATTGATAATTATATGATAATAATGAGTGGCAGGAGATCTAATACTATTTAAACTTATTTTAGAGAGACTGACGACCAAAGTAAAGTGAAATTTACTAATGTTAATGTTAAAACATTTTATCAAGCTTTATATTTGCTATAATTGGAAATAAATATAAAGTGTCTAAAAACATAACGCTATACAAGCAGATTTAACCCGTGAATAAAATATACTTTCAACAGAAAAATTATGAAAGACATGGCATTACTCATTATATCAATATCAATACATTTCAATACAGTGGACACCTTGAGTAGCAGTTTAACGAATGTTCGGTGATTTAGCCGAATATTCGGCCGAATACGGATATTCGGTAAAGCTGCCGTATATGCCGAATACCGAATATGTAACGAATATTCGGCCCACCCCTAGTAAATATGTAAGTACTTTACTTTATTACGTATTTTTCTAAAAACAGCAAGCGTTGTAAATGAAAATACAACTACGTGGCACGTTTATCGTGGTAGCTGCCTGTAGCTGCGACAAGTTTTGTTGTGAATTACCTGTCTAGAGTTTAAATGGAAGTCTTTGTACGATGATAATACCATCTAGTTGATTCATCTACAAAACAAAAGCAGTATTATGTTAAATATTTTATTAGTTGAATGTCTTACATTTCCACCAAACACGCTGAATGAAGAATAGACGTGAACAATACAATGAAATGAATTTAACTTTTTTTTTTCATTTTATTAATTTTTCCACATTCGGTTATCGTTATAATAACTAATGACATAATACGTAAGAAGTCATCTCATTATTTAGATTATTAAATATGTTCAATTTAACCAACACCAATTTAATAAGTACAGTTAATATAAACAATAGTTAGTAGTTTATTTCATTTTTTTTCAATAATATAAAAAACAGCCGTGATCAAACTATAAAATAGATTTCAATACAGTGGATTCCTTGAGTAGCAGTTTAACGAATGTTCGGTGATTTAGCCGAATATTCGGCCGAATACGGATATTCGGTAAAGCTGCCGTATATGCCGAATACCGAATATGTAACGAATATTCGGCCCATCCCTAGTAAATATGTAAGTACTTTACTTTATTACGTATTTGTCTAAAAACAGTAAGCGTTGTAAATGAAAATAAAACTACGTGGCACGTTTATCGTGGCAGCTGCCCGCCCAGCCTGTCTATAGCTGCGACAGGTTTTGTTGTGAATTACCTGTCTAGAGTTTAAATGGAAGTCTTTGTACGAACATAATACTATCTAGTTGATTCATCTACAAAACAAAAGCAGTATTATGTTAAATATTTTATTAGTTGAATGTCTTACATTTCCACCAAACACGCTGAATGAAGAATAGACGTGAACAATACAATGAAATGAATTTAATTTTTTTTTCATTTTATTAATTTTTCCACATTCGGTTATCGTTATAATAACTAATGACATAATACGTAAGAAGTCATCTCATTATTTAGATTATTAAATATGTTCAATTTAACCAACACCAATTTAATAAGTACAGTTAATATAAACAATAGTTAGTAGTTTATTTCATTTTTTTTTTCAATAATATAAAAAACAGCCGTGATCAAACTATAAAATAGATTTCAATACAGTGGATTCCTTGAGTAGCAGTTTAACGAATGTTCGGTGATTTAGCCGAATATTCGGCCGAATACGGATATTCGGTAAAGCTGCCGTATATGCCGAATACCGAATATGTAACGAATATTCGGCCCATCCCTAGTAAATATGTAAGTACTTTACTTTATTACGTATTTTTCTAAAAACAGCAAGCGTTGTAAATGAAAATACAACTACGTGGCACGTTTATCGTGGTAGCTGCCTGTAGCTGCGACAAGTTTTGTTGTGAATTACCTGTCTAGAGTTTAAATGGAAGTCTTTGTACGACGATAATACTATCTAGTTGATTCATCTACAAAACAAAAGCAGTATTATGTTAAATATTTTATTAGTTGAATGTCTTACATTTCCACCAAACACGCTGAATGAAGAATAGACGTGAACAATACAATGAAATGAATTTAATTTTTTTTTTTCATTTTATTAGTTTTTCCACATTAGGTTATCGTTATAATAACTAATGACATAATACGTAAGAAGTCATCTCATTATTTAAATTATTAAATATGTTCAATTTAACCAACACCAATTTAATAAGTACAGTTAATATAAACAATAGTTAGTAGTTTATTTCATTTTTTTCAATAATATAAAAAACAGCCGTGATCAAACTATAAAATAGATTTCGCACATTAGGTTTTCAATTACGTCCAATAAAGTTCATAGTAAAGTACGTAACAAATTTTAGGAGTAAATTTAATGCAGTGAAGAGTAATTGCCGGCTATATAAGCGCAAATTATTGCTAAGTTTCTGTCTTTAGATAAAACCTTACTTGCGAAATCTATCTCAAGAACTAAGCAGTCTTTCTAGACATCAAGCGTGTTACTTTCTTAAAGGTGACCCCGCACCATTGAATTTGATAAAAAATATTTGCGACTCCACTATTCGTTACGTAGTTGTTTATTAGTTTTGACTTGTTTTGGATTAATTAATTAATCGATTAATTTAATTTATATACAAAAATTAAAAATGTAAAATATTTTTATTTTAAAGCAATTTTTATTAGATAAAATCATCCATGTGTCGGGGTCGTAAATTGTAACGAATTTGTATACACATATTCCGTTTGAATCGGACCTTAATACTTCGTCACAATTCACAGAAGCATTAGATATTAGTAACATTTTTCACATAGCACTTCAGTTGTTAGCACCACAAGCATTCTTTAACTTACCTATATACTACAAAACCTTTCCCTTTACTCTCCTCAGATAAACGGGAAACAGGTAGGCAACATTTAGTGAAAACGTTTTGGTTAGGATTTAACATTGAACTTTTTTAACAAAAATAAAATTTCATATTTGAATTAATCTCAATAGTCACACATAGTTAGTTTTTCAGTTAAACTTATTTTTAGAAGATTGAATCAATAACTTAGGACAGCAGAAGTTTAATATCGCGGTCCCAAAGTGTAGCTTGAGACCGCATTAGGAAGAATACAACATTTAATAATTTCAATAATGATTTATTTTTTCGGAGCTATTGATGTTCACTAAGCTGATACAATTCTTATTTAAATAACATTTTAATATTCCTAATAAATATGCATTAATTAGAGATCTAGCTATAAAATACAGTAGTAAATTTTCGGGTCGGGCTTCAGATGGCACAGACACGTGCCGGCGAAAATAATAAAAGCCTCGATAAATCATTCGAAACATTCTCACAGCGAATTAATTCTTCGCCAGCAATGCATTCTTACGTGATCGTTAAAAACGTAAAAAATCGAACTGCGGGCCTTTAAATAATGTCAAATGTGTTCCCGCGTGCGTAAAGGAGGCAAAAAGCCCGCACCACACACTTGCTACCAACATTAAAATAAATTTTCAACTTATTACGAAGTTATAGAATGCATCGGAGGCAAGTCGGAATATCTATCACATAAAAAAACCTCTCTGTTTACTTCCATCCAAACAATTAGATGAAGAATAAATTTACATAAACAAAATATACTTTATTGTGCTCACACCAATCAACACACCGATTAAATGCATGCTATATTATAATAATCCCTATAAAATAATATCTCATTCGCACAGATGGTTTTATAAAAAAAATATGTAGACATATACATATATATGGAATACAATATCTGTTAAAGTATTTTGTAAGGTTTTTAAACGTTATTTTATTGTGCTGGTGCTCTAGACTGATTTTTTTATCTATTTCTTCTATTATTACAAAACAGAGTAGGCGAGGAGTGTGACGCGTTTGCTTACCGCTATGGATGACTTAAAATTAATTGACTCATAAACCCCCATACAATTGGCGGGAAAGAAAACGAAGATACCGTAACAAAGTAAGCCTTGGTACAGCTTATTCTAGA
Organism: Parnassius apollo; assembly: GCA_907164705.1. Taxonomy (NCBI): domain Eukaryota; kingdom Metazoa; phylum Arthropoda; class Insecta; order Lepidoptera; family Papilionidae; genus Parnassius; species Parnassius apollo. The sequence continues at coordinate 524,850 of CAJQZP010001697.1, forward strand.
CTAGATGTTAAATGACGTCACATTCTCTCAACGTTCAAACGCAAGGAATTGAAGGAAACATTCTTACTGGGAATAACTATGTTTATTCATGAACGAGAATTTATTTACGTTTCCATAAAGATTTAAAAAAAAAACTTACAAAATCGATCGGATGTAGGAACAAAATAATAATACTAGTTCGCCGTTATTCGACTGGACTAGAAATTAAAAAAAAAACAACATCGTAAAGGAAAAAAACGTGTGACCAACAATAAAAGAATAAAAAATACAACGGAGATTCAATCACCATTAAGATTATATTTTTTATACAACACACTTTATAACTATATCAGGTCAATACGCAACAAGCTAACTTTAACTAAAACAAAGGTAAATAGATTGTTCATTTCGTAATAATAATAGCTCTAGTAAAACATTTACTTTAGTATGGGTTAAGCTCTCTATTGATTTAGGCTCGTCGTTCGTCTAGAAAGACATAAATTACTTCGGTCTGGTACGAGAGGCCGTGGCATCCGACCCCGAAACTTCAGACATCTCAGAAGACGTGAACGCACCTTAGAAATGCAGGCTCTTTCTAAGAGAATTCACTTCTTCTCCTTCTCCGAATGGTTTGTAAGCACAATAGTTTTGTGTAGGTATAGGACGCCACGGCCAATCGTTTTTACAACTACAAAAGTGGCAGGGAAGCTCGGATTCTGAAGTAATATTGGGAAACAATCCTCACCATTTATTAAACCTAACTGTATTACTTAGTACATATGTGTTATTTTAATGGGAAGTCATCTCTGTCAATCTAGTTAATTAAATAGTTATGTCGATTCTAACAAACATTTATATAAATAGCGCGTTAGCACTAGCAAACGACATCATCGCTACCGTCTTTATAAGACGTTTAGTTAAATATATTTAAAACTTTGATACAAAAGTTTATCATTTAATAAAACATCGTCTAGGAGCCGATCTGTATAACGTCCTTTTTAAGAAGCGCTAAATTAAAGTTCCATTATAATACTTTTTGTACAATATTCTCTATTCAGAATTTATAATGCGTTAGCAAAATAACATTTAAAATTTTCCGATATTTGCACAAGCGGTGTTTGGCTAAACAAAATGGACTGGTTACGCTAAAAATATCGTGTATAAAAGCTCTACTGATTGTATAAGACCAAATTTAAAAAATACATTCAGAAATATATTTTAAATGGCATGTATTTATGACGTTACTAGAAAACAGTTTTTAGAAAAAAATGGACGTCTTCGTTCTTAGTTCGAATACTCGGTTAAGGATGTACTGTTAAATTTGGTAAAGGACTTTATTTAGGATTGGCTTGTCCGTTTTTGAGCGCGGCCGAAGCAATACCGCACGGATTTCACACCAGCACTTCACACTTTGATAATATCGATTGTCTATGACTAAAATCAAACCCCATAACAGTCTCTCGTTATCGTTCAATTATCACAAAGTCTTTTTCATCTATTTGCAAACAATCTCATGCGGAACAGCGGCGGCCCTTTCGACTGAGATGCTTTTGAATGCCCCGTTATTTATCACAGTCCATTTATTTCCTACAACAATTAATTACTCTTTGGTTCCATCAATCAAAAGCATCCGAGTGCCGGCGACTCACTTTTCCGATGAGAAGGCCACAAATAGACCCGACACCTAGAACTCGAGTCTGTAGGCCGCACAGGAGGTCTCATGGTCTTGTAGATTGATCGTGCATCGGGAGGCTGACGGCGATAAATCAATCTTGTATTTCTCCAAGGCTTCTTCGTTTTCAGTCACCCAGTAGCCGAGTACGTCTGTGTCGTACGTGGGGATGATAGTTACTTCTGCAAAAGTAAAAAGAATGTTTTACTTTAATAGAAAAATATCTTTTCTACTATAATTATCATGCTATCTGTCGGGGCCTGTGTCACAATAATAATCATAATAAATTTTATTGACTTATAGATTTAAAGAAAGTATGCAAGAATAGCGACTTAAACAATGTTCAAGAAAATATATACAAATATTATTTTTCGTTGAACCCCAAACTTGGATAATCTTGAAGTAATCGTAGAGAAAACAGAAGAAGTTCGCTTACTGACAACTGTTCACACACATGCGCGCGTGGATATGTGTGGAGAATCTCAAAATAACTTTTGTGTTTCATTATATGTATTTTTACGTTTATTAGTTTAAATAATATACAAGTATACTTTTTACTGTTAGCCCTATTAAGCGATAGATTAACTCATAGAGGGATATAACTCATATTTGCCATAGGTGCCACGCTTGAAAAGCAGTTTGGCAACCGCAGTTTTTTTATTTTTAGTCTTTGAGTATTAAACCAAGGGAGACGGCACCGCAAGGCCCCCTCTGTAAAAGGTACGAGAGTCCGACTCATACTCGTTATATAAAACTAGTTGCTCCGCGTCGTGCGTCATTCCGAAATGATCGTGCCAGTAAATCGAGCTCCGACAAAATGCCGAATTGCAGTGTATTTACATGAAAAAAAAAATCAAAAACTTCAAGTATACAAAAGGACAATGTGACTTTTCATCTGTGAGTATTTTTAACATAAAGCAATTTTATCATTAAAACTCGTACTTTGTGAATATTTTCGTCCAATACCAAGTGTGGCCATCATAGTTCATAAAGTGAAAAATAATCCATTTTTAAATAAATATAATTTACTACACAAGTTAAATATATTAACGAAAATATATTTCCTAATAACTAAATCAGCTTGTGATGAATAATAATCACTACATATAGATGTGTAGCGGATTTTGTTAAATGATTTATATATTCAGCATAATTTCAACACGATACTGAATATTATATAATTTAATATAATCGATAACTAGTATTTATCAAAATATTATACAAAATAAAGGCCAAATAAGTCAAATTGAAACTTGCTACTTCGCAGCAAAAGTGTGCATATTTTATGAAAATAAACTGGTATCACTGCAACCGAAAGTATTGAACTATAGTGATGAACGCCACAACTTTAGTTATCGATAAGTTAATTAACCATACGGGTTTGTCTGCCGAACCGGTTTGTAGTTTTTATTTAACTTTTACAATAAAGTATTACAAAAAGTGGTAAATTTTTCTATTATTGGTTTGTTTTTACAGATTTCCAAAAGATCCTTTTAGGCGACAAACTTGGATTGTAGCTTGTAGAAACCATGAATCTTGGATTCCTATTTGCTCCCAACATTTTGAAAAATCATATTTCATATCCCAAGCTTACAATAAAAGAAGGTTAGCTGACACTGCAGTACCAACCATGAACTTGTGGGAGGTAATGTTTGGCTGTAATTAGATTTACTCGTATATAACCAAAATTTCTTTTAGAACTTGCATAGTACTCCGTCAATTGTTTTTTTTTTTCATTTCATCTATCACTAATATACAATACAATTTCTTGTCAGGGTTACTCTCTAGTCTAAGTTTCAAAACAGTTAACGCTTTTTTGTGTAGCCAAGTCGGCCATGAATTGTACATTAGTTTAGCAAAACATCTTTCTGAGGAATACTTAGTCATAAGTAGATGTCACATTTTATTTTTAAGCAGCTGTTTGTTTAAAGTTCACTTTGTTCAACTGTGATATAGTGTATAACTTTTTTAATTTCCTAATTTATTAAATATTTTCCAGATAGTTCATTTAATTACTCTTCAAAATCAACAACTTTTTATAAATAGCGGTTTTGTGATTGAAGCCTTATAATAAAAACAAAAACTTGATTAACACCATCTCAGATGATAAACTGATAGGATTTTTCTTTTCATAAATCTGATTTTTAAAATAAGTTAACTAAACCTCCTATTTCGAATTGTTAAACATTTTAAATTTTATCCTGCATAATGTAAAATAAACCTGTAGCAAAATAATAAAGTTTCTTTCAATAATTTATAAGCTTTTTTGCGCCCCCCTGATCTTGACAGAATTTTTGTTTAGGAATTAACGCGCATAGTTGGTTGAATACTCAAAGTTTTTAGTCGTCATTCGGAAGACGCTGCTACCCGTCTCCTGATTTTTTGTTTTAAGAGTTTCAAGAGACGTGGTAGCTCAGGGGCTAAGCTTTAGCTGTGAATTTCACAGTACGGGTTCGATCCCTACCGGCACCAATAAATATGTTAATTGCAATTTTAAGTGCTCGGTGATGAAGGAAAATCTCGTAAGGATTTAAGGTTTAGGATTTAACATTATAGCGCTGATAAAGTTGAGCCCCAGCATTAGACGGCTTGACATAGTAAAAATTGGTAACCCTGCAGGCCATCCCTGGAACTTCCCGCTAATTCAAATGCAAAGCGCTCCAAATTTCACCAAACTATGTTGTGAAATCACGATGTAAAAAAAAAACGTTTCTTTAAATTCTTTCTCCTTCGATATCTCACGAACGAATCAACCGATTTTATTTTCCAAACCGCATTCGACGTAATTTTTTGAGGTTAAGAGCTTAGAACGCCGCAAACCGCATCTCAATCGATCAAGACGTTTAAAAGTTATGATATTTTTACATACTTACACTCACACACACACACACACACACACACACACACACACACACACACACACACACACACACACACACACACACGTACGCACACACACACACGCACGCGCGCACACACACACACACATACACACACACACACACACACACACACACACACACACACACACACACACATCCGTACGGACGTCCATGTGAAATTAGTCAGAATAGCTTCCTGTGATCTCTAAACGTCGAGATCTAATGAAAACTCGATTTTCGAAAATCGAGGTGAAACCAATAACTTCCCTATTTTTTAAAACTCAATTATTTTAGCAGGAACTTAATAACTTAGCTGTTTATTGTAAATTACGATAAATTCAATTGAGTGTTGTTGATTATGGAATCAAACTATTATTAAGTACTTCCCTATGAAACATTAATTATTACTTTATTAGTCCAGGGAGATATAAATCCGACCAAATCTCGACCGTTACTAAAACGGTAACACTATGTAATTGGAATTGAAAACAAATGTATATGCACTAAATGATAGATCTACTTACTTTTTATGTTCACTTATCACCAGGTGGAATAGGAGCTTGCTCGTCAGTTAAATTTAATTTATAGAGAAATGTAAACACTTACCTAAATCTTTATCTTCCCAGGTCTTTTTAGCGTCAAGGAGAGCATTGTAAATTTCCTTTGAAGGTTCAGTGCCAGAGAAAACGTAATATCGTGCTCTGACTCGTTTGAAGAATTCCACTGCAGAATAATAAGAATTACCATGGTGGGGGACGTATGTCAGCTCCATATAAACTGGACTCGGAGATTTCTTTTTACTCGGTGACTCAGAAGCCCTATTTTTCGCCTCCTTACTCTTCTCTTGGTTTATTTTGTTCTTCATTTGTACACTCGACGTAGGCCCTTGTTTTTTCGGAGTACTTTTGCCATCCGCTTGAGTGGGAGGCTGTATGGGACTAGGTAGACCTAAAGGCTTACCCCAGGACTCAATGGGGTCCTTTTCTTTACTTGATTGAGTTTCTGATTTTGATTCTGACCCAGAAGTAAGTAAAGACGATGTTTCTGGTGATTTCTTAGCTTCGGATTTTAATTCCTTCAATGTAATCGTACTTTCTTCCATTGTTGGCAAATGATGACTCTTACTAGAATGGCTTTGTTGATCTAATTCATATTTAGCTGTTATACTTGAAATTACATCTGGACCGCTTACTTTTTTGTACTCTTCTATGGCTTTCTCAAATTGTTCATCGGCTTCTTTAAGGAATGTATCATCAGACGATACTACTCTGTGTTTGTCTGTATCCGACTTTGACTTATCTTTTGACAAGGTTTCCTCAGCGGTCTTATTTACATGTTTATCAGCAATTTGTACCTCAGATTTACCTTCAGAATAAGAAGATGTGCAGGAATCACTTTCACCAATGTGTCTTAAATAATCAGAAGACGAAATATCTTTATAGGCAGCGGTCGAATCAAATTCAGGTTTTTCAGTAGCCATATCATGGTAAATTTCTTGATGCTGTGTTATTTTTGGATCTAATTCAAAGCTGACATTGGATCGCGGCGAATGAGCAATTTGGGATTTTGTGCTACTTGGACTTCCTTGGCCATCATCATCACTATAATATATTCCGCTGCTTTCAGTGCCCCATAAATGTGTTGCAGCTCGTGAACCTCTAGAACTTATATCCGAAGGTGGAGTCGATATTCCAGGATGTTCTAAATCATCACTAGCTGCGGAAGAGCTACGTAGGTCTAAAGTTTTAGACGAATATTTAGAAAATGATTTTTCGCTATCTCCTGTATCAATAATTTCTTCATACTCTTCTTTAAATTCTGATATTGTAGTTTTAGTCGATTTTGTAGTTTTAGTTACGCCATCATTACTCTTACTCACTGTAGTAGTTTCAACAGTAACTTTAATTTTTTCGGGACTTATGACTTCCTTAGTAGTAACAACTGTTATTGTTTGCGTTATTTCATTGTTTCCTTCTTTTATAACTTTTGTAAAAGTTTCCGTGTCTGTTGTTATTTCTCCTACAGGAGATCGCTGTTTTTTTGGTTTTTCGTACAAATGGTGTTCAATTTTTGGTTCCAGAGCTAAGTCTTCCACTTTAGTTTTTTTCTCTTGCGTGTTTGGTTGTTCAGCCAGTTTTTCCAATTCGTCTGGTGAACAATCGTCTAAGCCCGAGCCGGGTGGAAGGTAAGTAATTTGTGTTCGAACATCTTTTGTAGTTTCAACTGTACCATTATCATGTGAATTTTCTGTAATGGTTTCAGTTACAGTTTTCACTGCTCCTTCTTTTGTTTCATTATTCTTGTATTCCTCTTTCGTTATATACGTAGTAATAGTTTGAGTAATTTTTTCGTTGCTTTCTGATAAAATAATGTTAGTTTTCTTGTCAACCGAATTCTTAACTTTACCGGTTGATATAAAACCATTGAGAGCGGCTTCCAAGTCACTCTCTGACGTTTTTTGAAATTCAGAAATTGTTATTTTGACGTCCTTAGTAGTTTCAACTGATCCGTCTGGATACTCATCAACCGTTATTGTTTCTACAGTAGTTCGCACTCTTTTTATATCCTTGTCCCTACTTGCTAAAGTATCACGCTTTGTTTTTGTAGTAATTGTGCGTTTAATTGTTGTTGAGCCCCGCTGTAAAATTTCATTTTTAATATCTGATTCCTCGTTCGTGTCTTCTACTATTTCTGTATCTTCTGTTCCAGATTCTGGCGATTCTGCCTCCGACTTTTCTTGCAACTTTTCTGAAACAATATCTTCGATTGAAATTTCCTCTAAATTTTTAGTTACTATTTCGCCATCCGGAAGTTCGTCTTCTATTGATGTTTGTACTATATTTTTAACTTTTCTTGATTTGTATAAAGTATTTTCATATTCCTGTTTGGTGGTAGTTATCGTCGTTTTTCTCTTTAAAGGAATACCATTTTCTTCAATTTGCTCTAAATAAGATTTTGTATCAATATAAGGTTTTCCTATTTCATTATAATTTTTTAGGAGTTCCTCAAATGATTCATCTCCAAAATCTGCTATAGAAACTTTAACATCTTTAGCAACTTCTACAACACCGTTAGGTAATATAGATTTAGTAATTGTCTCCACAGTTGTTCGAATTTTATTCTTTGTTTCTTCAGTTGATGGTAAAATTTCTTTTGTAGTAATTGTGGTTACTTCCTGTTGAACCTCTTTACCATCTCTGCAGACTGTTTTCAATTTTGTTTCTACATTTACTGACTTATCATCATTATTTGATGATTTAAATAAAGAATCTTTATGTAATATTTCTTTTGAATCAATTTCTGATAAAGACGTACTTATATCTACAGTTGTACGAGATGAACCATCTGGATATTGGTCTGTGGTTGTAATAGTTTTCACGATTTTTCTTCTTGAAAGCACCCCGTGAATGTCAGAATAGTTAGTTGTATTAGTTTTAGTTACTATAGTCCTTTGAATAAGTAAATCGTTTTCTAGTACTTCTTTCTTTTCTCTGGTTTCACTTTCCTCTGGATTGCCTATAGGCAAGAGACCGTTTAATAAACTATCAATTTTGTTAGTATTTGAATAAGATTCTTTATATAATGTACCATCATTAGAAATATCGGAAAATTCTAAATCGTCCTCTGTGATAGAAACTTTTTCATTAGTTTTCATTGTGACTGTACCGTCAGGGTATTCATCTTCTGTTACAATTTTGGTTGTTGTTTTCAATCTCTTCAATTTTTTATCTATATTGTGATAATACTGTTTGATTATAGTAGTCGTAGTTTTTCTTTTTATTGGTAAGCCAAATTCTATAATAGTTTCTGTTTCTGTCTTTGTATCTTCTTGTGGTTCTCCTACTAAAATAAATCCATCAGGAATTTCCTGCTCAAATTTATTATTGTAGTCGGAAATTGAAATTTTAATATCTTTAGTTATTTCAGTAATGCCGTCTGGTAATTTTGATTCAGTGACTGTTTCCACCGTAGTCTTCACTTTTTTCTTAGATTTATCTTTAGTACTTAATATTTCCTTGGTTGTAGTAGTAGTTATAATCTGCGTAACGCTTTTTCCGTTAATTATAGTATCTTTTTCTTGACGATTTACATTTACAGACTTATCCTCTAGTATAGAATAGTTAGAAAGCTCCGATGGTTCAATTACATCTTCAGCCTGTATATCTGCCAGTGATGTACTAGTATCAACTTTGGTTTGAGTAGAACCATCTGGGTATTCATCTGTTGTTGTTACCATTGTTATAGTCTTTATTTTTCTTAGAATATTTTTTTTATCGATATATTTAATAGTTATAGTTTTTGTAGAAATTGTTCGTGTAATAACAATGTCATCACACGTGATAGTTTCAGTTTTTGTTGATACATTTTCTTCCGGTTCCCCGTATACTGTTAAGTTGCAAAGTAATTTATCGAGATTGCTACTTGAATCAATAGTAACTTCTTCAGTCTTCACTCCCACGGTCTTTTGAACAGCTTTGGCACCTCCAGGGAATTCTCGCGTTGTATTCGTTTCAATCGTGGTTTTAATAATTTTCTTATTATTATCAATTCGTATTATTTCTTTTTTAGTAGTGGTAGCAGTGGTTTCAATTACATCGATACCATTTTCTTTAATTACTTTCTTGCTGATGTCTGTGTCTATAACCGTGTCTTCTACATTGGAATCAGTCTCATCATCTTCCTTAATATACTCTGATTTTAAAACACTTTCCCTCATCGGTCCCTTACTTTCCATAAATGATTGGTGATCATGTAGTTGTCCAGTACTACTTTCATAGGTTTGACACATGCTTTCTGAATCAGATTTATCATCCCCATTCTCAAATTTATCAAACTTTCTATCCTTATCATATAAATCCATTTGAGAAGTGGATCGAAGTGAAGAAGAACATTCTGACAACAACGTTTGAGTATCCGTTGTACTTGTTATTGAGCCATCAGAACTCTTGCTTAGTGTAGTGGTTTCAATAGTAGTTTTAACATTTTGAGGTGTGCCATCTTCTCTTGAAATGATTTCTTTTGTTGTTACAGTCGTTATAGTTTGTGTTACGACATTTTCTCCTTCTTTTATTATTTTTGTTGTAGTATCAGTTTCTGTTTTTATTTTACCCATTGTTTGCATAAGAGATAAAATATCAGAATCACTATCGTATTCTTCCTTGTCATTTTTAAGCGGTTTGGGCACTTTTTCAGTCGAAGTTGAAATCTTTTGAGTTAAAACATCTTCTCCAACATGAACGATTTTTGTTATTGTTTCTTCAGCTCCTTCTAACTTGTCGTATTTTACCTCACTCTGAATACCGTCACTTACTTTTATATCTTGAAAACTACTAGGAATATTTGGAAGAGGACTAACGGGTGCAGTAGGAGGAGTTGATACCCTATCAAACCTTGAGTGCGTTGATATTGATTCTAAATCTTCTGTTTTAATTCCTTGCTGTACGGTTTCGTCTGTAAATGCTTTGTTAATATTTTCAATAAGTGATGTGACTGCTGATTCCTGTCCTTTTTTAGATAATTCCTTAGTCTGAATGTCAACCTTAGAGCCAGTCTTATCCATTGATATACTTCTATTTTCGGAAGCTTCTGTGTTTGTGTCTATACATGTATCCTGTTTGATATTAGCAAAACTAATAGGTTGCTTGCTTGTAGATTGCAGGGAATCTGTATAACTACTGAACTCACCGGAAGTCGATCTTTGATCTACTTCCTGAGACGAAAGGATTTGGTCAACCAAAGATTTCTTATCCGATTTTTCGGTGCTTTCAAAACTGTATTTCTCTTCTAAACTAACTTCCTTCGATACATCCTCAGAACTGCTACATTGCAACAAAGTATGTGTAATACTGTCTCTATCAATGATCCCGCTATCAATTGTAGAAATTGAAGAAAATTTATCATCAAAGTCATGAATATTTACATCTTTAGTGGTCTTAGTATTAAAGTTCATGTTAGAAATATGGGACCTTTCCTCAGCCAACAATTTTTCTGTTTCTTTAATAAGTTTTGCAGCGGGCGACTGATAGATATCGCTATAAGTATCTTTAACTCCAGATAGATCTACAAAGGATTCCTTGGTTGATTTACTATCTACAACTTCCTCCCCTTTATTTTCTTTTTGTGACAATATTTTCCTTTTACTATCTACATATTCTTCTTGTTTAGAATCTTTGCCAAGAAATAGTAATTTAGATTCAGAATTATCAGTAGGTGACGTTTTTTCAGGAATAAACATCCCTTCAGAATCATATTCTAACTCAAATTCATGTGACTTAGAGTGACCATTTAAGTATACCGTGGAATCAGTTCCATTTTCAACCATAGTCATTCGATTAGAAATTATTTTTTCGTGCTTTGAAGAATCTTGTTTCAATAAATCATCACATTTATCGTCTTCAGTTCGTTCAGTGACATTGTCTGTCGGCTCAAAGTCACTGACAATGACTTTCGTGTCTGTTGTAGAACGTGAGGATCCATCTGGATACAAGTCCATTGTTGTGATGGTGGTGATTGTTTTTACCTTTTTAGTTATATTTTGAAAATCAGCAAACAAGGTTCTTGCAGTTTCTGTCTTAATAGTTCTTACAATTTTAAAATTGTTATCCTCAATTTCTTCTACTATACATTTTTCACTTATTTCCGGTTCACCTTGTGAAATAAGACCTTCTAATACTTCGTTGATTGCAAATGTTTTAGGTATCTTTTGATCTAAAATTTCAATTGTGCTTAATAATTTTTCTTCCGACATATGAAGATTTTCTTCAACGACTGTAAGTTTTTCGCTAGATTTTGTTTTGATGGACCCATCGGGATACTCATCCTCAATTATGGTTTTAACAACTGTTTCCGTTCTTTTTATGTTTCGTAAGGAATTATACAACTCTTTTTTTGTGGTTTTTATAATGGTCTTTCTATTAATAATAAATCCATCTTCAACCACGGTCATAGTTTCTTCAGACGTGTGTTCCTCTGGTGATTTCATTAACATAAAACGGTCACGATCTTTCAACTTTTCTTTAGAAAGCGCTTTGTCCTCAACGTCTTCTGAACTAAGTGATAATTGTTCCACTTTTTCAGTGATAGTTGTGTCTTTTGCACTTATAGCTTCCATTTGAATTTCTTTTTTTTCTTGGCTGAAAGCTCAAAGTCCATCGCTTCGTTAGGGTATGGTGTCTGCCGTTTCGACATTTCCTTCAGTGGACCTTTTACTTCAATTTCCATTTGAGTAGGTGTCTTCTCTTTTACAGTGTCAGTAACGATTGCCTCCTTTGCACTAGTATACTCCTTTGACATTCGTTTTTTAGTTTCTCCTGAAAGCTCCTTGTCCGGAATTTCAACGTGGCTTGGTGTCTGCTGTTTTGGAATTTCTTTAAGTGGAACTTTCTCTTCACTTCCCATTGGACTAGGTGTCGTCGCATTTAGAGTATCAGTACCAATGGCCTCCTTCGGAATTATCACCTCCTTTGGCATTTCTTTCTTAGCTCCCTCTGTAAGCTCTTTGTCCAGTTTTTCAACTGGGCTTGGTGTCTGCTCTTTCGGTATTTCTTTAAGTGGAACTTTTTCATCAATTTCAATGGGACTAGGTGTAGTCGCCTTTAGAGTATCAGTACCAATGGCCTCCTTCGGAATTGTGACCTCCTTTGGCCTTCTTTCTTAGTTCCTTCTGTAAGCTCTTTGTCCAATTTTTCAACTGGGCTTGGTGTCTGCTCTTTCGGCATTTCTTTAAGTGGAACTTTATCATCAATTTCAATTGGACTAGGTGTAGTCGCCTTTAGAGTATCAGTACCTATGGCCTCCTTCGGAATTGTCACCTCCTTTGGCATTTCTTTCTTAGTTTCTTCTGTAAGCTCTTTGTCCAATTTTTCAACTGGGCTTGGTGTCTGCTCTTTTGGTACTTCTTTAAGTGTAATATTTTCTTCAATTTCAATTGGACTATGTGTCGTCGCCTTAAGAGTATCAGTACCAATGGCCTCCTTCGGAATTGTGACCTCCATTGGCCTTTCTTTCTTAGTTCCTTCTGTAAGCTCTTTGTCCAATTTTTCAACTGGGCTTGGTGTCTGCTCTTTCGGCATTTCTTTAAGTGGAACTTTATCATCAATTTCAATTGGACTAGGTGTCGTTGCCTTAAGAGTATCAGTACCAATGGCCTCCTTCGGAATTATCACCTCCTTTGGCATTTCTTTCTTAGCTCCTTCTGTAAGCTCTTTGTCCAGTTTTTCAACTAGGCTTGGTGTCTGCTCTTTCGGTATTTCTTTAAGTGGAACTTTTTCATCAATTTCAATTGGACTAGGTGTAGTCGCCTTTAGAGTATCAGTACCAATGGCCTCCTTCGGAATTGTGACCTCCTTTGGCCTTTCTTTCTTAGTTCCTTCTGTAAGCTCTTTGTCCAATTTTTCAACTGGGCTTGGTGTCTGCTCTTTCGGCATTTCTTTAAGTGGAACTTTATCATCAATTTCAATTGGACTAGGTGTAGTCGCCTTTAGAGTATCAGTACCTATGGCCTCCTTCGGAATTGTCACCTCCTTTGGCATTTCTTTCTTAATTTCTTCTGTAAGCTCCTTGTCCAATTTATCAACTGGGCTTGGTGTCTGCTCTTTCGGCATTTCTTTAAGTGGAACTTTTTCATCAATTTCAATTGGACTAGGTGTCGTCGCCTTTAGAGTACCAGTACCTATGGCATCCTTCGGAATCGTCACCTCCTTTGGCATTTCTTTCTTAGTTCCTTCTGTAAGCTCTTTGTCCAATTTTTCAACTGGGCTTGGTGTCTGCTCTTTCGGCATTTCTTTAAATGGAACTTTTTCATCAATTTCAATTGGACTACGTGTAGTCGCCTTTAGAGTATCAGTACCAATGGCCTCCTTCGGAATTGTGACCTCCTTTGGCCTTTCTTTCTTAGTTTCTTCTGTAAGCTCTTTGTCCAATTTTTCAGTTGGACTTGGTGTCTGCTCTTTCGGCATTTCTTTAAGTAGAACTTTTTCATCAATTTCAATTGGACTAGGTGTCGTCGCCTTTAGAGTATCAGTACCAATGGCCTCCTTCGGAATTGTCAACACCTTTGGCATTTCTTTCTTAGCTCCTTCTGTAAGCTCTTTGTCCAATTTTTCAACTGGGCTTGGTAACTGCTCTTTCGGCATTTCTTTAAGTAGAACTTTTTCATCAATTTCAATTGAACTAGGTGTCGTCGCCTTTAGAGTATCAGTACCAATGGCCTCCTTCGGAATTGTCACCACCTTTGGCATTTCTTTCTTAGTTTCTTCTGTAAGCTCGTTGTCCAATTTTTCAACTGGGCTTGGTAACTGCTCTTTCGGCATTTCTTTAAGTGGAACTTTTTCATCAATTTCAATTGGACTAGGTGTCATCGCCTTTAGAGTATCAGTACCAATGGCCTCCTTCGGAATTGTCACCACCTTTGGCATTTCTTTCTTAGTTTCTTCTGTAAGCTCTTTGTCCAATTTATCAACTGGGCTTGGTAACTGCTCTTTCGGCATTTCTTTAAGTGTAACTTTTTCTTCAATTTCAATTGTACTAGGTGTCGTCGCCTTTAGAGTATCAGTACCAATGGCCTTCTTCGGAATTGTCACCTCCTTTGGCATTTCTTTCATAGTTTCTTCTGTAAGCTCCTTGTGCAATTTGTCAACAGGGCTTGGTGTCTGCTCTTTCGGCAATTCTTTAAGTGGAACTTTTTCTTCAATTTCAATTGGACTATGTTCCGTCGCCTTTAGAGTATCAGTACCAATGGCCTCCTTCGGAATCGTCATCTCCTTTGGAATTTCTTTCTTAGTTCCTTCTGTAAGCTCTTTGTCCAATTTTTCAACCGGGCTTGGTGTCTGCTCTTTTGGCATTTCTTTAAGTGGAACTTTTTCATCAAATTCAATTGGACTAGGTTTCGTCGCCTTTAGAGTATCAGTACCAATGGCCTCCTTCGGAATAGTCACCACCTTTGGCATTTCTTTGTTAATTACTTCTGTAAGCTCTTTGTCCAATTTTTCAACTGGGCTTGGTGTCTGCTCTTTTGGCATTTCTTTAAGTGTAACTCTTTCTTCAATTTCAATTGGACTAGGTGTCGTCGCCTTTAGAGTATCAGTACCAATGGCCTCCTTCGGAATCGTCACCTCCTTTGGAATTTCTTTCTTAGTTCCTTCTGTAAGCTCTTTGTCTAATTTATCAACTGGCCTTGGTGTCTGCTCTTTTGGCATTTCTTTAAGCGTAACTTTTTCTTCAATTTCAATTGGACTATGTGTCGTCGCTTTTAGAGTATCAGTACCAATGGCCTCCGTCGGAATTTTCACCTCCCTTGGCATTTCTTTCTTAGTTTCTTCTGTAAGCTCTTTGTCCAATTTTTCAACTGGGCTTGGTGTCTGCTCTTTCGGCATTTCTTTAAGTGTAACTTTTTCTTCAATTTCAATTGGACTATGTGTCGGCGCCTTTAAAGTATCAGTACCAGTGGCCTCCTTCGGAATTGTCACCTCCTTTGGCATTTCTTTCTTAGTTTCTTCTGTAAGCTCTATGTCCAACTTTTCAACTGGGCTTGGTGTCTGCTCTTTCGGCATTTCTTTAAGTGTAACTTTTTCTTCAATTTCAATTGGACTATGTGTCGGCGCCTTTAGAGTATCAGTAACAGTGGCCTCCTTCGGAATTGTCACCTCCTTTGGCATGTCTTTCTTAGTTTCTTCTGTAAGCTCTTTGTCCAATTTTTCAACTGGGCTTGGTGTCCGCTCTTTTGGCATTTCTTTAAGTGGAACTTTTTCATCAATTTCGATTGGACTATGTGCCGTCGCCTTTAGAGTATAAGTACCAGTGTCCTCTTTCGGAATTGTCACCTCCTTTGGCATTTCTTTCTTAGTTTCTTCTGTAAGCTCTTTGTCCAATTTTTCAACTGGACTAGGTGTCTGCTCCTTTGGCATTTCTTTAAGTGTAACTTTTTCTTCAATTTCAATTGGACTAAGTGTCGTCGCCTTTAGAGTATCAGAACCAATAGCCTCATTCGGAATCGTCACCTCCTTTGGCATTTCTTTCTTAGTTTCTTCTGTAAGCTCTTTGTCCAATTTTTCAACTGGGCTTTGTGTCTGCTCTTTCGGCGTTTCTTTAAGTGTAACTTTTTCTTCAATTTCAATTGGACTATGTGTCGGCGCCTTTAAAGTATCAGTAGCAGTGGCCTCCTTCGGAATTGTCACCTCCTTTGGCATTTCTATCTTAGTTTCTTCTGTAAGCTCTTTGTCCAATTTTTCAACTGGGCTTGGTGTCTGCTCTTTTGGCATTTCTTTAAGTGTAACTTTTTTTTCAATTTCAGTTGGACTATGTATCGTCGCCTTTAGAGTATCAGTACCAATGGCCACCTTCAGAATCGTCACCTCCTTTGGCATTTCTTTCTTAGTTCCTTCTGTAAGCCCTTTGTCCAATTTTTCAACTGGGCTTGGTGTCTGCTCTTTCGGCATTTCTTTAAGTGGAACTTTTTCATCAATTTCATTTGGACGAGGAGTCGTAGCCTTTAGAGTATCGGCACCAATGGCCTCCTTCGGAATCGTCACCTCCTTTGGCATTTCTTTCTTGGTTTCTTCTGTAAGCTCTTTGTCCAATTTTTCTACTGGGCTTGGTGTCTGCTCTTTCGGCATTTCTTTAAGTGGAACTTTTTCATCAATTTCAATTGGACTATGTGTCGTCACTTTTAGAGTATCAGTACCAATGGCCTCCTTCGGAATTGTCACCTCCTTTGGCATTTGTTTCTTAGTTGCTCCTGTAAACTCTTTGTCCAATTTTTCTACTGGGCTTGGTGTCTGCTCTTTCGGCATTTCTTTAAGTGGAACTTTTTCATCAATTTCAATTGGACTAGGAGTCGTCGCCTTTAGAGTATCAGTACCAATGACCTCCTTCGGAATTGTCACCTCCTTTGGCATTTCTTTCTTAGTTTCTTCTGTAAGCTCTTTGTACGAATTTTCATCAGGGCTTGGTGTCTGCCCTTTTGGCATTTCTTTAAGTGTAACTTTTTCATCAATTTCAATCGGACTATGTCTCGTCGCCCTTAGAGTATCAGTACCAATGGCCTCCTTCTGAATCGTCACCTCCTTTGGCATTTCTTTCTTAGTTCCCTCTGTAAGCTCTTTTTCCAATTTTTCAACTGGGCTTGGTGTCTGCTCTTTCGGCATTCCTTTAAGTGGAACTTTTACATCAATTTCAATTGGACTAGGAGTCGTAGCCTTTAGAGTATCAGTACCAATGGCCTCCTTCGGAATTGTCACCTCCTTTGGCATTTCTTTCTTAATTTCTTCTGTAAGCTCTTTGTCAAATTTTACTACTGGGCTTGGTGTCTGCTCTTTCGGCATTTCTTTAAGTGGAACTTTTTCATCAATTTCAATTGAAATATGTGTCGTCGCCTTTAGAGTATCAGTACCAATGGCCTCCTTCGGTATTGTCACCTCCTTTGGCATTTCTTTCTTAGTTCCCTCTGTAAGCTCTTTGTCCAATATTTCAACTGGACTTGGTGTCTGCTTTTTCGGCATTTCTTTAAGTGGAACTTTTTCATCACTTTCAATTGGACTATGTGTCGTCGCCTTAAGAGTATCAGTACCAATGGCCTCCTTCGGAATTGTCACCTCCTTTGGCATTTCTTTCTTAGTTTCTTTCGTAAGCTCTTTGTCCAATTTTTCAACTGGGCTTGGTGTCTGCTCTTTTGGCATTTCTTTAAGTGAAACTTTTTCTTCAATTTTAATTGGACTAGGTGTCGTCGCCTTTAGAGTATCAGTACCACTGGCCTCCTTCGGAATCGTCACCTCCTTTTGCATTTTTTCCTTAGTTTCTTCTGTAAGCTCTTTGTCCAATTTTTCAACTGAGCTTGGTGTGTGCTCTTTTGGCAATTCTTTAAGTGTTACTTTTTCTTCAATTTCAATTGGACTAGGTGTCGTCGCCTTTGGAGTATCAGTACCAATGGCCTCCTTCGGAATTGTCACTTCCTTTGGCATTTCCTTCTTAGCTTCTTCTGTAAGCTCTTTGTACAATTTTTCAACTGGGCTTGGTGTCTGCTTTTTCGGCATTTCTTTAAGTGGAACTTTTTCATCAATTTCAATTGGACTAGGTGTCGTCGCCTTTAGAGTATCAGTACCAATGGCCTCCTTCAGAATTATCACCTCCTTTTGCATTTCTTCCTTAGTTTCTTCTGTAAGCTCTTTGACGAATTTTTCAACTGGGCTTGGTTTCTGCTCTTTTGACATTTCTTTATGTGTAACCTTTTCATCAATTTCAATTGGACTAGCTGTCGTCGCCCTTAGAGTATCAGTACCAATGGAATCCTTCGGAATTGTCACCTCCTTTGGCATTTCTTTCTTAGTTGCTCCTGTAAACTCTTTGTCCAATTTTTCTACTGGGCTTGGTGTCTGCTCTTTCGGCATTTCTTTAAGTGGAACTTTTTCTTCAATTTCAATTGGAATAGGTGTCGTCGCCTTTATAGTATCAGTACCAATGACCTCCTTCGGAATTGTCACCTCCTTTGGCATTTCTCTCTTAGTTTCTTTTGGAAGCTCTTTGTCCGAAATTTCATCAGGGCTTGGTGTCTGCCCTTTTGGCATTTCTTTAAGTGTAACTTTTTCTTCAATTTCAATTGGACTAGGTGTCGTCGCCTTTAGATTTTCAGTACCAATGGCATCCTTCGGAATTGTCACCTCCTTTGACATTAAGTTCTTAGTTCCTTCTTTAAGCTTTTCGTCCAATTTTTCAACTGGGCTTGGTGTCTGCTCTTTCGGCATTTCTTTAAGTGGAACTTTTTCATCAATTTCAATTGGACTATGTGTCGTCGCCTTTAGAGTATCAGTACCAATGGCCTCCTTCGGAATTGTCACCTCCTTTGGCAATTCTTTCTTAGTTTCTTCTGTAAGCTCTTTGTCCAATTTTTCAACTGGGCTTGGTGTCTGCTCTTTTGGTATTTCTTTAAGTGGAACTTTTTCATCAATTTCAATTGGACTATGTGTCGTCGCCTTTAGAGTATCAGTACCAATGGACTCCTTCGGAATTGTCACCTCCTTTGGCATTTCTTTCTTAGTTTCTTTCGTAAGCTCTTTGTCCAAAATTTCAACAAGGCTTGGTGTCTGCTCTTTCGTCATTTCTTTAAGTGTAACTTTTTCATCAATTTCAATTGGACTAGGTGTCGTCGCCTTTAGAGTATCAGTACCAATGGCCTCCTTCGGAATTGTCACCTCCTTTGGCATTTTCTTTCTTAGTTTCTTCTGTAAGCTCTTTGTCCGAAATTTCAACAGGGCTTGCTGTCTGCTCTTTCGGTATTTCTTTAAGTGGAACTTTTTCATCAATTTCAATTGGACTAGCTGTCGTCGCCTTTAGAATATCAGTACCAATGGCCTCCTTCGGAATTGTCACCTCCTTTGGCATTTCTTTCTTAGTTTCTTCTGTAAGCTCTTTGTCCAATTTTTCAACTGGGCTTGGTGTCTGCTCTTTAGGCATTTCTTTAAGTGGAACTTTTTCATCAATTTCAATTGGACTATGTGACGTCGCCTTTAGAGAAACAGTAACAATGGCCTCCTTCGGAATCGTCACCTTCTTTGGCATTTCTTTCTTAGTTCCTTCTGTAAGCTCTTTGTCCAGTTTTTCAACTGGGCTTGGTGTCTGCTCTTTCGGCATTTCTTTAAGTGGAACTTTTTCATCAATTTCAATTAGACTATGTATCGTCGCTTTTAGAGTAGCAGTACCAATGGCCTCCTTCGGAATTGTCACCTCCTCTGACATTTCTTTCTTAGTTCGTTCTTTAATCTCTTCGTCCAATTTTTCAATTGGGCTTGGTTTCTGCTCTTTCGGCATTTCTTTAAGTAGAATTTTTTCATCAATTTCAATTGGAATAGGTGTCGTCACCATTGGAGTATCAGTACCAATGGCCTCCTTAGGAATTGTCACCTTCTCTGGCATTTCTTTCTTAGTTCCTTCTGTAAGCTCTTTGTCCAATTTTTCAACTGGGCTTTGTGTCCGCTCTTTCGGCATTTCTTTAAGTATAACTTTTTCTTCAATTTCAATTGGACTAGGTGTCGTCGCCTTTAGAGTATCAGTGACAATGGCCTCCTTCACAATTGTCGTCTCCCTTGGCATTTCTTTTGGAAGCTCTTTGTCCGAAATTGCAACGGGACTTGGTGTATGCCCTTTTGGCATTCCTTTAAGTGTAACTTTTTCATCAATTTCAATTGGACTAGGTGTCGTCGCCTTTAGAGTATCAGTACCAATGGCCTCCTTCGGAATTGTCACCTCCTTTGACATTACTTTCTTAGTTCCTTCTTTAAGCTCTTCGTCCAATTTTTCAACTGGGCTTGGTGTCTGCTCTTTCGGCATTTCTTTATGTGGAACTTTTTCATCAATTTCAATTGGACTAGGTGTCGTCGCCTTTAGAGTATCAGTACCAATGGCCTCCTTCGGAATTGTCACCTCCTTTGGCATTTCTTTCTTAGTTTCTTCTGTAAGCTCTTTGTCCAATGTTTTAACTGAGCTTGGTGTCTGCTCTTTTGGCAATTCTTTAATTGTAACTTTTTCTTCAATTTCAATTGGACTAGGTGTCTTCGCCTTTAAAGTATCAGTACCAATGGCCTCCTTCGGAATCGTCACCTCCTTTGGCATTTCTTTCATAGTTTCTTCCGTAAGCTCTTTGTCCAATTTTTCTACTGGGCTTGGTGTCTGCTCTTTCGGCATTTCTTTATGTGGAACTTTTTCATCAATTTCAATTGGACTAGGTGTCGTCGCCCTTAGAGTATCAGTACTAATAGCTTCTTTCGGAATTGTCACCTCCTTTGACATGTCTTTCTTAGTTCCTTCTTTAAGCTCTTTGTCCAATTTTTCAACTGGGCTTGGTGTCTGCTCTTTCGGCATTTCTTTAAGTGTAACTTTTTCTTCGATTTCAATTGGACTAGGTGTCATCGCCTTTAGAGTATCAGTACCAATGGCCTCCTTCGGAATTGTCACCTCCTCTGACACGCCTTTCTTAGTTTCTTCTGTAAGCTCTTCGTCCAATTTTTTAATAAGTGTAACTTTTTCTTCAATTTCAATTGGACTAGGTGTCGTCGCCTTTAAAGTATCAGTACCAATGGCCTCCTTCGGAATTGTCACCTCCTTTGACATGCCTTTATTAGTTTCTTCTGTAAGCTCTTCGTCCAATTTTTCAACTGGGCTTGGTGTCCGCTCCTTCGGAATTTCTTTATGTGTAACTTTTTCTTCAATTTCAATTGGACTAGGTGTCGTCGCCTTTAAAGTATCTGTACCAATGGCCTCCTTCGGAATTGTCACCTCCTTTGGCATTTCTTTCTTAGTTTCTTCTTTAAGCTCTTCGTCCAATTTTTTAACTTGTCCCTTCTTCTATGTGTAACTTTTTCTTCGATTTCAATTGGACTAGGTGTCATCTCCTTTAGAGTATCAGTACCAATGGCCTCCTTCGGAATTGTCACCTCCTTTGGCATTCCTTTCTTAGTTTCTTCCGTAAGCTCTTCGTCCAATTTTTCAACTGGGCTTGGTGTATGCTCCTTTGGCATTTCTTTAAGTGTAACTTTTTCTTCAATTTCAATTGGACTAGGTGTCGTCGCCTTTAAAGTATCTGTACCAATGGCCTCCTTCGGAATTGTCACCTCCTCTGGCATGCCTTTCTTAGTTTCTTCTGTAAGCTCTTTGTCCAATTTTTTAATAAGTGTAACTTTTTCTTCAATTTCAATTGGACTAGGTGTCGTCGCCTTTAAAGTATCAGTACCAATGGCCTCCTTCGGAATTGTCACCTCCTTTGGCATTTCTTTCTTAGTTTCTTCCGTAAGCTCTTTGTCCAATTTTTCTACTGGGCTTGGTGTCTGCTCTTTCGGCATATCTTTAAGTGTAACTTTTTCATCGATTTCAATTGGACTAGGTGTCGTGTCCCTTAGAGTATCAGTACCAATGGCCTCCTTCGGAATTGTCACCTCCTTTGACATGCCTTTCTTAGTTTCTTCTGTAAGCTCTTCGTCCAATTTTTCAACTGGGCTTGGTGTCTGCTCTTTCGGCATTTCTTTATGTGGAACTTTTTCTTCGATTTCAATTGGACTAGGTGTCATCGCCCTTAGAGTATCAGTACCAATGGCTTCTTTCGGAATTGTCACCTCCTTTGGCATTTCTTTCTTAGTTTCTTCTGTAAGCTCTTCGTCCAATTTTTCTACTGGGCTTGGTGTCTGCTCTTTCGGCATTTCTTTATGTGTAACTTTTTCTTCGATTTCAATTGGACTAGGTGTCATCTCCTTTAGAGTATCAGTACCAATGGCCTCCTTCGGAATTGTCACCTCCTTTGACATGCCTTTCTTAGTTTCTTCTGTAAGCTCTTCGTCCAATTTTTCAACTGGGCTTGGTGTCTGCTCTTTCGGCATTTCTTTAAGTGTAACTTTTTCTTCGATTTCAATTGGACTAGGTGTCGTCGCCCTTAGAGTATCAGTACCAATAGCCTCCTTCGGAATTGTCACCTCCTTTGACATGCCTTTCTTAGTTCCTTCTGTAAGCTCTTCGTCCAATTTTTCAACTGGGCTTGGTGTCCGCTCTTTTGGCATTTCTTTAAGTGTAACTTTTTCTTCGATTTCAATTGGACTAGGTGTCGTCTCCTTTAGAGTATCAGTACCAATGGCCTCCTTCGGAATTGTCACCTCCTTTGACATGCCTTTATTAGTTTCTTCTGTAAGCTCTTCGTCCAATTTTTCAACTGGGCTTGGTGTCCGCTCTTTCGGAATTTCTTTATGTGGAACTTTTTCTTCGATTTCAATTGGACTAGGTGTCGTCTCCTTTAGAGTATCAGTACCAATGGCCTCCTTCGGAATTGTCACCTCCTTTGACATGCCTTTCTTCGTTTCTTCTGTAAGCTCTTCGTCCAATTTTTCAACTGGGCTTGGTGTATGCTCTTTTGGCATTTCTTTAAGTGTAACTTTTTCTTCAATTTCAATTGAACTAGGTGTCGTCGCCTTTAAAGTATCTGTACCAATGGCCTCCTTCGGAATTGTCACCTCCTTTGGCATTTCTTTCTTAGTTTCTTCTGTAAGCTCTTTGTCCAATTTTTTAATAAGTATAACTTTTTCTTCAATTTCAATTGGACTAGGTGTCGTCGCCTTTAAAGTATCAGTACCAATGGCCTCCTTTGGAATTGTCACCTCCTTTGGCATTTCTTTCTTAGTTTCTTCCGTAAGCTCTTTGTCCAATTTTTCTACTGGGCTTGGTGTCTGCTCTTTCGGCATATCTTTATGTGGAACTTTTTCATCAATTTCAATTGGACTAGGTGTTGTCGCCTTTAGAGTATCAGTACTAATGGCTTCTTTCGGAATTGTCACCTCCTTTGACATGTCTTTCTTAGTTTCTTCTTTAAGCTCTTCGTCCAATTTTTCAACTGGGCTTGGTGTCTGCTCTTTCGGCATTTCTTTATGTGGAACTTTTTCATCAATTTCAATTGGACTAGGTGTCGTCGCCCTTAGAGTATCAGTACTAATAGCTTCTTTCGGAATTGTCACCTCCTTTGACATGTCTTTCTTAGTTCCTTCTTTAAGCTCTTCGTCCAATTTTTCAACTGGGCTTGGTGTCTGCTCTTTTGGCATTTCTTTAAGTGTAACTTTTTCTTCAATTTCAATTGGACTAGGTGTCGTCGCCTTTAAAGTATCTGTACCAATGGCCTCCTTCGGAATTGTCACCTCCTTTGACATGCCTTTCTTAGTTTCTTCTGTAAGCTCTTTGTCCAATTTTTCAACTGGGCTTGGTGTCTGCTCTTTCGGCATTTCTTTATGTGGAACTTTTTCATCAATTTCAATTGGACTAGGTGTCGTCGCCTTTAGAGTATCAGTACTAATGGTTTCTTTCGGAATTGTCACCTCCTTTGGCATTTCTTTCTTAGTTCCTTCCGTAAGTTCTTTGTCCAATTTTTCAACTGGGCTTGGTGTCTTCTCTTTAGTCATTTCTTTATGTGTAACTTTTTCTTCGATTTCAATTGGACTAGGTGTCATCTCCTTTAGAGTATCAGTACCAATGGCCTCCTTCGGAATTGTCACCTCCTTTGACATGCCTTTCTTCGTTTCTTCTGTAAGCTCTTCGTCCAATTTTTCAACTGGGCTTGGTGTATGCTCCTTTGGCATTTCTTTAAGTGTAACTTTTTCTTCAATTTCAATTGGACTAGGTGTCGTCGCCTTTAAAGTATCTGTACCAATGGCCTCCTTCGGAATTGTCACCTCCTTTGGCATTTCTTTCTTAGTTTCTTCTGTAAGCTCTTTGTCCAATTTTTTAATAAGTGTAACTTTTTCTTCAATTTCAATTGGACTAGGTGTCGTCGCCTTTAAAGTATCAGTACCAATGGCCTCCTTCGGAATTGTCACCTCCTTTGGCATTTCTTTCTTAGTTTCTTCCGTAAGCTCTTTGTCCAATTTTTCTACTGGGCTTGGTGTCTGCTCTTTTGGCATTTCTTTAAGTGTAACTTTTTCTTCGATTTCAATTGGACTAGGTGTCGTCTCCTTTAGAGTATCAGTACCAATGGCCTCCTTCGGAATTGTCACCTCCTTTGGCATTTCTTTCTTAGTTTCTTCTGTAAGCTCTTTGTCCAATTTTTCTACTGGGCTTGGTGTCTGCTCTTTTGGCATTTCTTTAAGTGTAACTTTTTCTTCGATTTCAATTGGACTAGGTGTCGTCTCCTTTAGAGTATCAGTACCAATGGCCTCCTTCGGAATTGTCACCTCCCTTGACATGCCTTTCTTAGTTTCTTCTGTAAGCTCTTCGTCCAATTTTTCAACTGGGCTTGGTGTCTGCTCTTTCGGCATTTCTTTATGTGGAACTTTTTCTTCGATTTCAATTGGACTAGGTGTCGTCTCCGTTAGAGTATCAGTACAAATGGCATCCTTCGGAATTGTCACCTCCTTTGACATGCCTTTCTTAGTTCCTTCTGTAAGCTCTTCGTCCAATTTTTCAACTGGGCTTGGTGTCCGCTCTTTCGGCATTTCTTTATGTGGAACTTTTTCTTCGATTTCAATTGGACTAGGTGTCGTCGCCCTTAGAGTATCAGTACTAATAGCTTCTTTCGGAATTGTCACCTCCTTTGACATGTCTTTCTTAGTTCCTTCTTTAAGCTCTTCGTCCAATTTTTCAACTGGGCTTGGTGTCCGCTCTTTTGGCATTTCTTTAAGTGTAACTTTTTCTTCGATTTCAATTGGACTAGGTGTCGTCTCTTTTAGAGTATCAGTACCAATGGCCTCCTTCGGAATTGTCACCTCTTTTGACATGCCTTTATTAGTTTCTTCTGTAAGCTCTTCGTCCAATTTTTCAACTGGGCTTGGTGTCTGCTCTTTCGGCATTTCTTTATGTGGAACTTTTTCTTCGATTTCAATTGGACTAGGTGTCGTCTCCTTTAGAGTATCAGTACCAATGGCCTCCTTCGGAATTGTCACCTCCTTTGACATGCCTTTCTTCGTTTCTTCTGTAAGCTCTTCGTCCAATTTTTCAACTGGGCTTGGTGTATGCTCTTTTGGCATTTCTTTAAGTGTAACTTTTTCTTCAATTTCAATTGGACTAGGTGTCGTCGCCTTTAAAGTATCTGTACCAATGGCCTCCTTCGGAATTGTCACCTCCTTTGGCATTTCTTTCTTAGTTTCTTCTGTAAGCTCTTTGTCCAATTTTTTAATAAGTGTAACTTTTTCTTCAATTTCAATTGGACTAGGTGTCGTCGCCTTTAAAGTATCAGTACCAATGGCCTCCTTCGGAATTGTCACCTCCTTTGGCATTTCTTTCTTAGTTTCTTCCGTAAGCTCTTTGTCCAATTTTTCTACTGGGCTTGGTGTCTGCTCTTTCGGCATATCTTTAAGTGGAACTTTTTCATCGATTTCAATTGGACTAGGTGTCGTCGCCTTTAGAGTATCAGTACCAATGGCCTCCTTCGGAATTGTCACCTCCTTTGGCATGTCTTTCTTAGTTTCTTCTGTAAGCTCTTCGTCCAATTTTTCTACTGGGCTTGGTGTCTGCTCTTTCGGCATTTCTTTATGTGTAACTTTTTCATCGATTTCAATTGGACTAGGTGTCGTCGCCCTTAGAGTATCAGTACCAATAGCTTCCTTCGGAATTGTCACCTCCTTTGACATGTCTTTATTAGTTTCTTCTGTAAGCTCTTCGTCCAATTTTTCAACTGGGCTTGGTGTCCGCTCTTTTGGCATTTCTTTAAGTGTAACTTTTTCTTCGATTTCAATTGGACTAGGTGTCGTCTCCTTTAGAGTATCTGTACCAATGGCCTCGTTCGGAATTGTCACCTCCTTTGACATGCCTTTCTTAGTTTCTTCTGGAAGATCGTTTTCCAATTTTTGAACTGGGCTCGGTGTCTGCTCTTTCGGCATTTCTTTATGTGGAACTTTTTCATCGATTTCAATTGGACTAGGTGTCGTCGCCTTTAGAGTATCAGTACCAATGGCCTCCTTCGGAATTGTCACCTCCTTTGACATTCCTTTCTTAGTTCCTTCCGTAAGCTCTTCGTCCAATTTTTCAACTGGGCTTGGTGTCTGCTCTTTAGTCATTTCTTTATGTGTAACTTTTTCTTCGATTTCAATTGGACTAGGTGTCGTCGCCCTTTTAGAGTATCAGTACCAATGGCTTCCTTCGGAATTGTCACCTCCTTTGGCATTTCTTTCTTAGTTTCTTTTAGAAGCTCTTCGTCCGAAATTTTTCAACAGGGCTTGGTGTCTGCCCTTTTGGCATTTCTTTAAGTGTAACTTCTTCTTCGATTTCAATTGGACTAGGTGTCGTCGCCTTTAGAGTATCAGTGCCAATGGCCTCCTTCACAATTGTCATCTCTTTTGGCATTTATATTTCTTCTGGAAGCTCTTCGTCCGAAATTTTGCAACGGGGCTTGGTGTATGCTCTTTCGGCATTACTTTATGTGGAACTTTTTCTTCGATTTCAATTGGACTAGGTGTCGTCGCCTTTAGAGTATCAGTACCAATGGCCTCCTTCGGAATTGTCACCTCCTTTGACATGCCTTTCTTCGTTTCTTCTGTAAGCTCTTCGTCCAATTTTTCAACTGGGCTTGGTGTATGCTCTTTTGGCATTTCTTTAAGTGTAACTTTTTCTTCAATTTCAATTGAACTAGGTGTCGTCGCCTTTAAAGTATCTATACCAATGGCCTCCTTCGGAATTGTCACCTCCTTTGGCATTTCTTATCTTAGTGAATTCTTGCTGTAAGCTCTTTCGGCCAATTACTTACGCGGCATTCTTTAAGTGTAACTTTTTCATCAATTTCAATTGGACTAGGTGTCGTCGCCTTTATAGTATCAGTACCAATGGCTTCCTTCGGAATTGTCACCTCCTTTGACATGTCTTTCTTAGTTTCTTCTGTAAGCTCTTCGTCCAATTTTTCAACTGGGCTTGGTGTCTGCTCTTTCGGCATTTCTTTATGTGTTACTTTTTCTTCAATTTCAATTGGACTAGGTGTCGTCGCTTTTAGAGTATCAGTACCAATGGCTTCTTTCGGAATTGTCACCTCCTTTGGCATTTCTTTCTTAGTTCCTTCCGTAAGCTCTTTGTCCAATTTTTCAACTGGGCTTGGTGTCTTCTCTTTAGTCATTTCTTTATGTGTAACTTTTTCTTCAATTTCAATTGGACTAGGTGTCGTCGCCTTTAGAGTATCAGTACCAATGGCCTCCTTCGGAATTGTCACCTTCTCTGGCATTTCTTTCTTAGTTTCTTCTGTAAGCTCTTTGTCCAATTTTTCAACTGAGCTTTGTGTCCGCTCTTTCGTCATTTCTTTAAGTATAACTTTTTCTTCAATTTCAATTGGACTAGGTGTCGTCGCCTTTAGAGTATCAGTACCAATGGTCTCCTTTGGAATTGTCACCTCCTTTGGCATTTCTTTCTTAGTTCCTTCCGTAAGCTCTTTGTCCAATTTTTCAACTGGGCTTGGTGTCTTCTCTTTAGTCATTTCTTTATGTGTAACTTTTTCTTCAATTTCAATTGGACTAGGTGTCGTCGCTTTTAGAGTATCAGTACCAATGGCCTCCTTCGGAATTGTCACCTCCTTTGGCATTTCTTTCTTAGTTTCTTTTAGAAGCTCTTTGTCCGAAATTTCAACAGGGCTTGGTGTCTGCCCTTTTGGCATTTCTTTAAGTGTAACTTCTTCTTCAATTTTAATTGGACTAGGTGTCGTCGCCTTTAGAGTATCAGTGACAATGGGCCCCTTCACAATTGTCATCTCCCTTGGCATTTCTTTTGGAAGCTCTTTGTCCGAAACTGCAACGGGGCTTGGTGTATGCTCTTTTGGCATTACTTTAAGTGTAACTTTTTCTTCAATTTCAATTGGACTAGGTGTCGTCGCCTTTATAGTATCAGTACCAATGGCCTCCTTCGGAATTGTCACCTCCTTTGACATGTCTTTCTTAGTTTCTTCTGTAAGCTCTTCGTCCAATTTTTCAACTGGGCTTGGTGTCTGCTCTTTCGGCATTTCTTTATGTGGAACTTTTTCATCAATTTCAATTGGACTAGGTGTCGTCGCCTTTAGAGTATCAGTACTAATGGCTTCTTTCGGAATTGTCACCTCCTTTGGCATTTCTTTCTTAGTTCCTTCCGTAAGCTCTTTGTCCAATTTTTCAACTGGGCTTGGTGTCTTCTCTTTAGTCATTTCTTTATGTGTTAACTTTTTCTTCAATTTCAATTGGACTAGGTGTCGTCGCTTTTAGAGTATCAGTACCAATGGCCTCCTTCGGAATTGTCACCTCCTTTGGCATTTCTTTCTTAGTTTCTTTTAGAAGCTCTTTGTCCGAAATTTCAACAGGGCTTGGTGTCTGCCCTTTTGGCATTTCTTTAAGTGTTTAACTTCTTCTTCAATTTTAATTGGACTAGGTGTCGTCGCCTTTAGAGTATCAGTGACAACGGCCTCCTTCACAATTGTCATCTCCCTTGGCATTTCTTTTGGAAGCTCTTTGTCCGAAACTGCAACGGGGCTTGGTGTATGCTCTTTTGGCATTACTTTAAGTGTAACTTTTTCTTCAATTTCAATTGGACTAGGTGTCGTCACCTTTAGAGTATCCGTACCAATGGCCGCCTTCGGAATTGTCCCCTCCATTGGCATTTCTTTCTTAGTTCCTTCTGTAAGCTCTTTGTCCAATTTTTCAACTGGGCTTGGTGTCTGCTCTTTCGCCATTTCTTTATGTGGAACTTTTTCATCAATTTCAATTGGACTAGGTGTCGTCGCCTTTAGAGTATCAGCACCAATGGCCTCCTTCGGAATTGTCACCTTCTTTGGCATTTCTTTCTTAGTTTCTTCTGTAAGCTCTTTGTCCAATTTTTCAACTGAGCTTGGTGTCTGCTCTTTTGGCAATTCTTTAAGTGTAACTTTTTCTTCAATTTCAATTGGAATAGGTGTCGTCACCTTTAAAGTATCAGTACCAATGGCCTCCTTCGGAATTGTCACCTCCTTTGGCATTTCTTTCCTAGTTTCTTCTGTAAGCTCTTCGTCCAATTTATCAACTGGGCTTGGTGTCTGCTCTTTAGTCAATTCTTTATGTGTAAATTTTTCTTCAATTTCATTTGGACTAGGTGTTGTCGCCTTTAGAGTATCAGTACTAAAGGCCTCCTTCGGAATTGTCACCTCCTTTGGCATTTCTTTCTTAGTTTCTTTTGGAAGCTCTTTGTCCGAAATTTCAACAGGGCTTGGTGTCTGCCCTTTTGGCATTTCTTTAAGTGTAACTTCTTCTTCAATTTCAATTGGACTAGGTGTCGTCGCCTTTAGAGTATCAGTGACAATGGCCTCCTTCGGAATTGTCACCTCCTCTGACATTTCTTTCTTAGTTTCTTCTGTAAGATCTTTTTCCAATTTTTCAACTGGGCTTGGTGTCTGCTCTTTTGGCATTTCTTTAAGTATAACTTTTTCTTCAATTTCAATTGGACTAGGTGTCGTCGCCTTTAGAGTATCAGTACCAATGGCCTCCTTTGGAATTGTCACCTCCTTTGGCATTTCTTTTTTAGTTTCTTCTGTAAGCTCCTTGTCCAATTTTTCAACTGGGCTTGGTGTCTGCCCTTTCGGCATTTCTTTAAGTGGAACTTTTTCATCAATTTCCAGTGGGCTAGGTGATGTTTTCTTAAGTGTATCAACGACAATTGTTGCCTTTTCACTTGGTTCTAATGTTGGCTTTTCTTCTTTTGTTTCAGTAGGAATCGGAATTGTCACCTCCTTTGGCATTTCTTTCTTAGTTTCTTTTGGAAGCTCTTTGTCCGAAATTTCAACAGGGCTTGGTGTCTGCCCTTTTGGCATTTCTTTATGTTGAACTTTTTCATCAATTTCAATTGGACTAGGTGTCGTCACCTTTAAAGTATCAGTACCAATGGCCTCCTTCGGAATTGTCACCTCCTTTGACATTTCTTTCTTAGTTTCTTTTAGAAGCTCTTTGTCCGAAATTTCAACAGGGCTTGGTGTCTGCCCTTTTGGCATTTCTTTAAGTGTAACTTCTTCTTCAATTTTAATTGGACTAGGTGACGTCGCCTTTAGAGTATGAGTGACAATGGCCTCCTTCACAATTGTTATCTCCCTTGGCATTTCTTTTGGAAGCTCTTTGTCCAAAATTGCAACGGGGCTTGGTGTATGCTCTTTTGGCATTTCTTTAAGTGTAACTTTTTCTTCAATTTCAATTGGACTAGGTGTCGTCACCTTTAAAGTATCAGTACCAATGGCCTCCTTCGGAATTGTCACCTCCTTTGACATTTCTTTCTTAGTTTCTTTTAGAAGCTCTTTGTCCGAAATTTCAACAGGGCTTGGTGTCTGCCCTTTTGGCATTTCTTTAAGTGTAACTTCTTCTTCAATTTTAATTGGACTAGGTGTCGTCGCCTTTAGAGTATGAGTGACAATGGCCTCCTTCACAATTGTTATCTCCCTTGGCATTTCTTTTGGAAGCTCTTTGTCCAAAATTGCAACGGGGCTTGGTGTATGCTCTTTTGGCATTTCTTTAAGTGTAACTTTTTCTTCAATTTCAATTGGACTAGGTGTCGTCGCCTTTAAAGTATCAGTACCAATGGCCTCCTTCGGAATTGTCACCTCCTTTGGCATTTCTTTCTTAGTTTCTTCTGTAAGCTCTTTGTCTAATTTTTCAACTGAGCGTGGTGTATGCTCTTTTGGCATTTCTTTAAGTGTAACTTTTTCTTCAATTTCAATTGGACTAGGTGTCGTCGCCTTTAGAGTATCAGTACCAATGGCCGCCCTCGGAATTGTCACCTCCATTGGCATTTCTTTCTTAGTTCCTTCTGTAAGCTCTTCGTCCAATTTTTCAACTGGGCTTGGTGTCTGCTCTTTTGGCATTTCTTTAAGTGTAACTTTTTCTTCAATTTCAATTGGACTAGGTGTCGTCACCTTTAAAGTATCAGTACCAATGGCCTCCTTCGGAATTGTCACCTCCTTTGACATTTCTTTCTTAGTTTCTTTTAGAAGCTCTTTGTCCGAAATTTCAACAGGCCTTGGTGTCTGCCCTTTTGGCATTTCTTTAAGTGTAACTTCTTCTTCAATTTTAATTGGACTAGGTGTCGTCGCCTTTAAAGTATCAGTACCAATGGCCTCCTTCGGAATTGTCACCTCCTTTGGCATTTCTTTCTTAGTTTCTTCTGTAAGCTCTTTGTCTAATTTTTCAACTGAGCTTGGTGTATGCTCTTTTGGCATTTCTTTAAGTGTAACTTTTTCTTCAATTTCAATTGGACTAGGTGTTGTCGCCTTTAGAGTATCAGTACTAAAGGCCTCCTTCGGAATTGTCACCTCCTTTGGCATTTCTTTCGTAGTTTCTTTTGGAAGCTCTTTGTCCGAAATTTCAACAGGGCTTGGTGTCTGCCCTTTTGGCATTTCCTTAAGTGTAACTTTTTCTTCAATTTCAATTGGACTAGGTGTCGTCGCCTTTAGGGTATCAGTACCAATGGCCTCCTTTGGAATTGTCACCCCCTTTGGCATTTCTTTTTTAGTTTCTTCTGTAAGCTTCTTGTCCAATTTTTCAACTGGGCTTGGTGTCTGCCCTTTGGGCATTTCTTTAAGTGGAACTTTTTCATCAATTTCCAGTGGGCTAGGTGATATTTCCTTAAGTGTATCAACGACAATTGTTGCCTTTTCACTTGGTTCTAATGTTGGCCTTTCTTCTTTTGTTTCAGTAGCAACTTTCATTTCCACGGTTTGGACAGTGCTTGGCATCTCTTTTGTTGGCGATTCCTTTAAGGAAACTTTTTCTGCCATTTGCAATTGGGAAGGTTCCGTTTCATCAACCTTTTCAATGACAATTGTCTCCCCCGCGGTTTTATCCTCCTTGGGCATTTCTTTCTTGGTTTCTTTTGAAAGTTCGTTGTCCGAAATTTCAACTGGGCTTGGTGTCTGCTCTTTTGACATTTCTTTAAGAGTATCTTTTACTTCAATTTCCATTGGACTAGGTGTCGTCACCTTTAGAGTATCAGTACCAATGGCTTCCTCCGGAATCGTCACCTCCTTTGGCATTTCTTTCTTAGTTTCTTCGGAAAGCACTTTGTCCGATTTTTCAACTGGCCTCGGTGTCTGCTCTTCCAATATTTCTTTAAGTGGAACTTTTTCATCAATTTCCAATGGGCTAGGTGATGTTTCCTCAAGTGTGTCAGTGACAATTGTGACCTTTTCACTTGGTTCTAATGTTGCCTTTTCTTCCTTTGTTTCAGCAGGAACTTTCATGTCTATGGGTTGGACAGTTTTTGGGATCTCTCCTGTTGGCGATTTCTTTGAGGAAGCTTTTTCTTTCATTTGCAATTGGCTAGGTTCCGTTTCATCTACCTTTTCAGTCACAATTGTCTCCCCTGCGCTTGTATCCTCCTTGGGAATTTCTTTCTTAGTTTCTTTTGGAACTCCCTTGTCCGAAATATCCACTGGGCTTGGTGTCTGCTCTTTTGGTATTTCTTTAAGTGGAACTTCTGCTTCAATTCCCATTGGACTAGGACTCGTCGCCTTTACAGTATCAGTGACAATGGCCTCCTTCGGAATTGTCACCTCCTCTGACATTTCTTTCTTAGTTTCTTCTGTAAGATCTTTTTCCAATTTTTCAACTGGGCTTGGTGTCTGCTCTTTTGGCATTTCTTTAAGTGTAACTTTTTCTTCAATTTCAATTGGACTAGGTGTCATCGCCTTTAGAGTAACAGTGACAATGGCCTCCTTCGGAATTGTCACCTCCTCTGACATTTCTTTCTTAGTTTCTTCTGTAAGATCTTTTTCCAATTTTTCAACTGGGCTTGGTGTCTGCTCTTTTGGCATTTCTTTAAGTGTAACTTTTTCTTCAATTTCAATTGGACTAGGTGTCGTCGCCTTTAGAGTATCAGTGACAATGTCCTCCTTCGGAATTGTCACCTCTTCTGACATTTCTTTCTTAGTTTCTTCTGTAAGATCTTTTTCCAATTTTTCATCTGGGCTTGGTGTCTGCTCTTTTGGCGTTTCTTTAAGTGGAACTTCTGCTTCAATTCCCATTGGACTAGGACTCGTCGCCTTTACAGTATCAGTGACAATGGCCTCCTTCGGAATTGTCACCTCCTCTGACATTTCTTTCTTAGTTTCTTCTGTAAGATCTTTTTCCAATTTTTCAACTGGGCTTGGTGTCTGCTCTTTTGGCATTTCTTTAAGTGTAACTTTTTCTTCAATTTCAATTGGACTAGGTGTCGTCGCCTTTAGAGTATCAGTGACAATGGCCTCCTTCGGAATTGTCACCTCCTCTGACATTTCTTTCTTAGTTTCTTCTGTAAGATCTTTTTCCAATTTTTCAACTGGGCTTGGTGTCTGCTCTTTTGGCATTTCTTTAAGTGTAACTTTTTCTTCAATTTCAATTGGACTAGGTGTCGTCGCCTTTAGAGTATCAGTGACAATGTCCTCCTTCGGAATTGTCACCTCTTCTGACATTTCTTTCTTAGTTTCTTCTGTATGATCTTTTTCCAATTTTTCATCTGGGCTTGGTGTCTGCTCTTTTGGCATTTCTTTAAGTGTAACTTTTTCTTCAATTTCAATTGGACTAGGTGTCGTCGCCTTTAGAGTATCAGTGACAATGGCCTCCTTCGGAATTGTCACCTCCTCTGACATTTCTTTCTTAGTTTCTTCTGTAAGATCTTTTTCCAATTTTTCAACTGGGCTTGGTGTCTGCTCTTTTGGCATTTCTTTAAGTGTAACTTTTTCTTCAATTTCAATTGGACTAGGTGTCGTCGCCTTTAGAGTATCAGTGACAATGGCCTCCTTCGGAATTGTCACCTCCTCTGACATTTCTTTCTTAGTTTCTTCTGTAAGATCTTTTTCCAATTTTTCAACTGGGCTTGGTGTCTGCTCTTTTGGCATTTCTTTAAGTGTAACTTTTTCTTCAATTTCAATTGGACTAGGTGTCGTCGCCTTTAGAGTATCAGTGACAATGTCCTCCTTTGGAATTGTCACCTCCTCTGACATTTCTTTCTTAGTTTCTTCTGTAGGATCTTTTTCCAATTTTTCAACTGGGCTTGGTGTCTGCTTTTTTGGCATTTCTTTAAGTGTAACTTTTTCTTCAATTTCAATTGGACTAGGTGTCGTCGCCTTTAGAGTATCAGTAACAATGGCCTCCTTCGGAATTGTCACCTCCTCTGACATTTCTTTCTTAGTTTCTTCTGTAAGATCTTTTTCCAATTTTTCAACTGGGCTTGGTGTCTGCTCTTTTGGCATTTCTTTAATTGTAACTTTTTCTTCAATTTCCATTGGACTAGGTGTCGTCGCCTTTGGAGTATCAGTACCAATGGCTTCCTTCGGAATCGTCACCTCCTTTGGCATATCTTTCTTAGTTTCTTCGGAAAGCTCTGTGTCCGATTTTTCAACTGGCCTCTGTGACTGCTCTTCCAGTATTTCTTTAAGTGGAACTTTTTCATCAATTTCCAATGGGCTAGGTGATGTTTCCTCAAGTGTGTCAGTGACAATTGTGACCTTTTCACTTTGTTCTAATGTTGGCTTTTCTTCCTTTGTTTCAGTAGGAACTTTCACGTCTATGGTTTGGACAGTGCTTGGCATCTCTTCTCTTGGCGATTCTTTTAAGGACACTTTTTCTTTCATTTGCGATTGGCTAGGTTTCGTTTCATCTACCTTTTTAGTAACAATTGTCTCCTCTACGGTTGTAACCTCCTTGGGAATTTCTTCCTTAGTTTGGACTAGAAGCTGGTTGTCCAAAATTTTAACTGGGCTCGGTGTCTGCTCTTTCAGTATTTCTTTAAGTGGAACTTTTTCATCAATTCCCACTTGGCTGGGTAATGTTTCTTTAAGTGTGTCGGTGACAATGGTTGCCTTTTCACTTGATTCTGATGTTGGCTTTTCTTCCTTTGTTTCAGTAGGAACTTTCATGTCTATGGTTTGGACAGTGCTTGGTATCTCTTCTGTTGGCGATTCCTTTAAGGACACTTTTTCTTTCATTTGCAATTGGCTAGGTTTCGTTTCATCTACCTTTTTAGTGATAATTGTCTCCTCTACTGCTGTAACCTCCTTGGGCATTTCTGCCTTAGTTTGGACTGGAAGCTTTTTGTACAAAATTTCAACCTGGCTTGGTGTCTGCTCTTTCGGCGTTTCTTTAAGTGGAACTTTTTCATCAATTTCCAATGGGCTAGGTGATGTTTCCTTAAGTGTGTCAGTGACAATTGTTGCCTTCTCACTTTGTTCTGTTGTTGTTTTCTCTTCCTTTGTTTCAATGGGAACTATCATGTCCATGGTTTGGACAGTGCTAGTCATCTTTTCTGTTGGCGATTCCTTTAAGGACACTTTTTCTTTTATTTGCAATTGGCTAGGTTTCGTTTCATCTACCTTTTCAGTGACAATTGTCTCCCATGAGGTTGTATCCTCCTTGGGCATTTCTTTCTTAGTTTTCTTTGGAATTTTCTTGTCCGAAATTTCAACTGGGCTTGGTGTCTGCTCTTTTGGCATTGCTTTAAGTGGAATATTTTCTTCAATTTCTATTGGACTAGGTGTCGTTGCTTTTACAGTATCAGTAACAATAGCCTCCTTCACAATTGTTACCTCCTTAGGCATTTCTTTCTTACTTTCTTTATGAAGTTCGTTGTCCGAAATTTCAACTAGGCTTGGTGTCTGCTCTTTTGGCATTTCTTTAAGTGGAACTTTTTTTTCAATTTCTATTGGACTAGATGTCGTCGTCTTTAAGGTATCAGTGACAATGGCCTCCTCCGCAATTGTCACCTCCTTTGGTATTTCTTTCTTAGTTTCTTCTGGAAGCTCTTCGTTCAAAATTTCAAATGGGCTTCGTCTCTGCTCTTTCGGCATTTCTTGAAGTAGTACTTTTTCATCAATTTCCAATGGGCTAGATGACAATTTCTTTACTGGCACTTTTTCTTCTTCATCTATTAGACTAGGTGTCGTTGTCTTATTTACATCAATGATAATTGTCTCCTTTACTTCGGGTTTTTCATGGATACCTGATGGTAGTAGATCGTTAATCATTTCTTTTGGTTCATAGTCTAATTTGACCGGTTTAGAGATCTCGTCATAATCCTGGAACTTTTGAACAACTCCTAAGTTTTCAACCAAGCCGAGTACTTTTTTTCTAACAATAGAAGTATCTGCACCATCGCCAGCTGCGGCTGTAGTTTCTTTTTCGTGTTCTTTAAAATTAGTTTCATCTTTTTCTAAACTTACTTGCTTTTCGTCAAGTTTGTCAGAAACGATATAACTTTGTGAAAAATCTTTGAATTTGTCTTCTTTTTCATTTCGGTTTAAACTAGAAATAATGACATCATCACGTGGTTTTAGTGTTTTCTCTGAACTCTTTGATTTAACGTTTTCATTTACAGGGGCTTCTATAATTTTATCCTGTTCTTTCTTCTCAGAAGTAAATTCTTCTACAAGAACTTCTTTGAGAAGTGTTTCTTTTTTTGTATCTGAACTCTTTGGCTTTGCTTCGATGGTGGAACCTTTTGAAAATTCGCTGGCGCCTAGTAATGATTCTTCGGTCTCTAATTTAATTATTTGACTAGCTAAGTCCTTGTTAGTTATATCATCTTTTTGTTCTAATCTCGATGCATATATTGCATCTAAGTCCTTGGAGCTAATTAATTGTGAGTCACGTAATGCTTTTTCCATAAACTCGTGCTGTGTGTCTCCTTCTTTCTTTTTCAAATCTGCTATTTTTTCTTCAAGTTTTTCGAGAGTTTTAGCGGAATCCAATGTTAATATTAATCTTTTCTCCTGTTTTTCCAGTCTGGTCGTGTCATCCGATAAATCATCTGCTGGTTTTTTGTCTTCACCATTTTCAATTTTTACGAAAGAAGGTTTGAAATCAAGTTTTTGCGTAACTTTAGTAGTTTTATCTATCCAAGTAGAATCTTCACCTACGTTTTCACAAGACAAAATAGCTGTCTTGTCATGTTTCATTTCATGTTTAATATTTTTATCGTCAATTAGAACAGTTTTATCCGATATATCACTGATGTCTTCTGATGTGATTGACCTCACCGGTGATACTTCCTTATGATGCATTTTTGTTACATCAGGTTTAACCATAGTAGTCAGGGCAGTTTGTTGTGTTTCCTTTACATCTGCGATTCTGGTTTCACCAGTTTCTAATTCTTTTTCTCTGTTTATCCGGTTTTTGAAATCTTTAGTTTCGGTCAATGCATCAAGTTTAAAAAAATTCTCGGGAGATTTTCGAAGTATTGGCGACTTATCTGCTATGAGTTCATCGAGGCTTTTATCCGATTTTAATACTTCAGCTACGTCCGCTACGATTCGTTCGACGTCTTTAGGGCTAATAAGAGGTTTCTCAGATATTTCAAATTTACATGCTTCTTCAATTTCTTTTTCAACATCTTCAGGTATTGAAGGAATTTTTTCAGGCATTGATTGCATTTCGTCAATAACAATCATGTCATCATCTTTAATCGGAGAGTCTAATGTAGTAATATGAGTTTCCCGAAGTTTTTCAGTAAACTGTCCGTACACATAATGAGTGTCATCGTATTCTTTAACGGGTTCTAAATCCTTTTCAGTTATACCCGTAATTTTTGTTTGATCATGATACATTGGAGACTCGGGTGCAGAACCTGGAGTCACTGTAACTAATTCAGCGTGAGACGGCCGTTCTAAAGTTTTAACTATTACATCATCTTGAATAGTTCTGGCGTTCTTGGAAATACTCTTCTCTAAAAGCGGGAGATCTTTAGGAATTTTCAAATCATGAACTACATCTGGTTTCTGTTTAAAAATGTCTTCATCTAAAGGTATTCGCTTTTCTTCAAATGTTCTATAATCTACCTCTTCATGCAAAGGAAGATCTGCAACTTCATCTGGTGTTTTTACAATATCTCTGACAGGAGCCGGCAGGGTTTCAATTTTAGGGCTCTTATCAAAAGAAACTGGTTTTGTTACATCAGTAAGTGTTTGTGGTACAATTATTTCTTTTGTTTCCTCTTTAATGTGTTTTTCTTCGATTTGGTGGTCTTCCTTTATTTCATCCAAAGTTATACGTTCATCTTCAGGAAGGGTCGGAGCAGTTGTGGCACCTGATTCAACTGTAGTAGAGATTTTTTCGTCAGGTTGAGATTCTTGTACAATATTAAGGTCAAGCGAGTCTTTAGGTTTTAATATACCGCTCTTGCTGTCTGTTGTTTTCTTTTCACTACTCATATCTTGTTTTTCCTCTAAGCTCTCCGAATGTTCCTTTGACTCTGGTTTTATTTCATCTTTTATTGTGTCAGATTCTATTTTTAATTTATGAGGTTCCTTAAGAGAAAATAATGTGTCATCTTTAATTTTCTCACATTCTTCTTTGTCTTTTATATGCTTTTGTAATTCCTCTTCCTTTTCATGACTCAATTCATGATCTAATACAGAATCCTCAGTAAACTGTTCTACTTCTTCCTTCTCTATTATCAAATATTCTTCTTCAAATTCAGGGTCAGCAGTTACGTCAGTTTTCGCGTCGTCCATTAAGCGTGTAATTTTTTCTATGTCTGAACGACCAACATATTCTACTTTTTCCTCAGCTTCACTATCTCTGTTGAAAACAGCTTCTATTTCCCTTACAATTTCCTGTTCTTCTCTTTCATCTAGCTCTTGTTGTTTTATATCATCAAGAGATTTTGACGTTTCTTCATCAGATTTTTTAGCATCTTTTAATATATCTTCATAATTTACCCTTTGCAGGCCTTTTAATTTCGATGTGTCAATTTTTGCTGCTTTAATAGATTTAGAAGGACTCTTTGTTGTTTTAAGACCCTTGATTGGAGAAGCAAGTGGTCTTGGTCGTCTCGAAATAGGTTCTCGCTTAGGTTTTGGTTCTTTTTTGTCTAGCGATTTCTGAGTAATGTCTCTTTTGGGAGATGCTTGTTTATATTTAGACTCGACAACTCTACGGTTACTTGCTTCTTTTACGCTTTTTGCTGGTGTGCTTCCTGGGCTTAGTCGTCTCGTTTTAACTTTGAGTTTTTCTCTGTTTCCTAGGACGGTTGTAGTTGTCCTCGTTTCAGTAACCTTCTTTGGCGTCGCTGGTGGCGACTTTTTATCATCTGTAATTATTCTTTTT
Organism: Parnassius apollo; assembly: GCA_907164705.1. Lineage (NCBI taxonomy): Eukaryota > Metazoa > Arthropoda > Insecta > Lepidoptera > Papilionidae > Parnassius > Parnassius apollo. Next base: position 563,867 of record CAJQZP010001697.1, read on the forward strand.
TCACTAATAGTTGAAGTGGTCTTTTTCGGAACAGCACGGTGAATAATTTTGCTTTTGTAAGCTGAACTTACTGTTTCAGATTTTGCTTTTATCTCAGGTTTTCTTTTACTATCTATTTTGGTTTTTATATCCGTATCAAGTTTCTTAACTTCTGCAGTTTTAAGCGTAGATTCTTTAACATCGTCAGTCTTTTCAATGCGTTTTGTTTTTTTTTCAAACGGTTTTTCTTTTTTCTTGGGTTCCTTCTTCTTCGGTAAACCATCAATAACAGTGCTTTCGTATTGGGCGAATTTATCATCTAATTTCGTGTCAACTCTGGCCGCGATTGCTTCTTGCAAAACTGACTCAATTTTCCTATCTTCGCCATCCACTAATTCACTAAGTAACTTGTTGTCTATTATATTTTTGGAATCACTTTCATCCCTAGTTCTTACTTTTGACTCTTCATATTCTGACAATTTTTCTTCCCTTGTTTTCTCTGCAGCACTGCTCTTTTCCTTACTTACTTTACTAATTGCGTGTTTAGATTTTGTAATAGATGTTGCAGTTGGTGTCGTAGTTAAAGGAGGTATTATAGCAGCCATTTGTCGCCCAGTACATGTTGGATGCTGAAGAAACTCTAAGTTTTTCAATTTCTCGAGACCTTCAAATATTTTATGTTGCGGAGTTGATCCAGGGAACATGATTCTTGTTATCGTATCATCAGGGTTAGCCGGTCGCCATATAAGTAAAGCACATATTGAAACTAAATTAGGTATAGGAAAATTGAATTGTCCACACACACTCGCGCCTTCAAATAATTTTTGTTCACTACTATGCCATCGCTTCAGAAATTCGCGAACATGTTTAGAGTCCTTGGACGGATTCAGTACGTACATATCAAGGGTACCTGAAAATAAGACATAATTTTGATTTACTTTAAAAATACATTTTAATGGCGTGTTAGCTCACTGTTAATTACTCGCGTCAAAGTTCATTATAGTCTATTAAAACTCAATTACTGACCATAGGCCTCTCATTTGCGTCATAGGTTCTCTATCTATTATAAGGTATGTACCTCATAGGTGCCACACTTGACTAGCTGGTTGCCTACCGCAAGTTTTTTCTATATTCTGTCAAAGATTTCTATGTATACTACAAAACCAGCTATTCAGAACAAAACTGTGTCACAGCTGCAAATTGCGCGGGCGCGAGTAGTTGGCACGGTAAATATGCCACGCCAAATTGTATTTTCATTCACGAAAGTTACTGTTTTTAGGCAAATACGAAATAATGTTATATACCTATCTAATCTAAATAAACTTCAAATCACGTTAACATAATGCGCACATGAATAACGACAGCGATTTCTTAGTTACATTAAACAAAATTAGTTTAAGATTGTCGAAAACAACGTAAGCAGTTTCAAGCAACCAAAGAACTAGTTAGCTCGCCTGCTCGCGGTCGATTAGAGAAGTTACGGAGAATTGACCATAACTTAGTGCGCAATGTATTCTTTCCCTTCTAGAAGTTTTTTTTTTATCTTTTATATAAAAGTTAAAAAATACCTCTCTGTAACCTTAAAATGCATGTGTAGGTTTCAACACAGTAGTCGAATGGCCAATTAGAACCCAACTTGAGTTCACGAATTCACGATCCGCATCCTACCTTTGCTACTGTCCCAGTACCATTACTTGTTTCAGTTTACCCCTGTGTCGCAATTTAAGACACCCACGAAATGATATGGATTAGTGGTAATTCTTTCGCTATCACTACACAGCAAAAGTTTCAAAGTATACGAGAAAACCAAGTTCGATTGCGCCAGCACCAATGAAATTGTTAATTACAATTATAAGCGCTGATTTAACACTTTCTCGGTGGTGAAGAAAAACATTATAAGAAAACATGAGAAGTGAAAAAAGATAAGAAATGCGATTCGAGGACATGTGAAGATTTTTAACACGTATTGGAGCATGCGGCAAATTTTGTTTTGTCAACATTTTCTCAGATATCAGAGGAGTTTTTAGTGCAGTAGCGAGACGCAGTTGCTGTTTTTTCTTACTTCATTTTATTTCTAATAATTTTCTTGATTTGACTTTTTTTGCTGAATTCTAATCTGAATGACAGGATGAGAAATTGGGTAAAAAGAGAAATGTGTGGTTTCCGAGGAGTGACCAGGATTAAGAAAGGAATTCTGCAGTGGTTTGGTTATGTAGAAATAATGAATGAGGAAAGCAAAGCAAAGAAAAGTAACAAAGAAAATTTATGTGGCAGAAGTGAACGGCAGAGTCGGCAAGGGGCGCCTTAAACGAAAGTTTATCTCTCGAATTGGCGTTATATTGAAAATGGGCTAAATTAATAGTGCCTTTAAACACGACGAGCATGTACGCATGTGGATATAAAGGAAGCCAAAAAGGTGTCAAGATCGTGCCAAATAGAAGACCGTCTCTGCCTACACCTCTGGATGACAGGTGTGAGTGTTTAAGTATTGCTGTTTTTGATCAAAGTACCTAAGGTTTCTGTTCTGGAAGCCAATCAAGTCCGTTATGTTAGAAAACATATTTTATACCATATTTATAGCTATGACAATGATCATGATGTTCTCCAAGATGTTTTTGACCATGACCATAACAACACTCCGAATTATCGGGGGTTATATAGTAATGCAAAAATATTATAGTGCCACAAGTGAACACTAAACTACTTGTCTAATAAGATGGTAAAAAGGCTATGATGCAAATATATGTCAGAGTCATGGTATATATCATCACAATAAAATTTGATCTAGATATAAACTTTTTTTATGGAAATGTGCATATGAGCGCAGATATCAGCAGGCTATGGTCCATAGACACTTTTAAATCTCCTGACAAAATGAAATACATTATCAGCCCCAATAAATAAGTTGGGATGCCTCGTTACTATAAATGGTCTTCAGGTTCAACGCACTATACTAAATAGCAGTAATATGCTGTTATTTTATACTGGGATTATGTTCCTTAGGTGACAAATGAGTACACAGTCCACCTCATGGTAAGTGGATATTGTGGACCATGCACATCTACATTTAACCTCGATTAAGAATCAAAACACAGATGCTTTGTCACCCCTGATGACAAAGACGTAATGCCTCATTTGCAGTGAAAAAGGGTCTCCGGATCTCTACACTCACCATACGAAACATAGCAGTATTAAACTGCTTTCGTCACGCTGATATTCTGTGAGAGCATGGTCCTACCCTGGTCGATCTGACCCATTCATGCCACATTCATAATTTAGCTGCATCATGGCTCTACCACGTATAGAACTTTGTTGAGACCACCCATTCGTGCAGCAGCCACAATATTCCACAGCATAGCTCCACAATGAATATTTGTGTTTTTGGACAAATATTGGCATTCACCAGGACCGAGCTCTGGATTACTTCGACCACTGAATGGTCGTAATATCATCATGAATATACGGTTTAAAGCCATATGTACATAGATAACAATCGAACTAGAATTATTTTTCACTTACCATGACCAACTTTGTGGTAAAGATTTATAGGATCTGGACTGCGATAACAGTGCTGTGGCTTTAGGTTAATATGTCTCAAATCCGCCATCATATCAGAGCCCTCTTGCAGGAGTGAGACCAGCAGAGGATCAGTGTCCTTGTTACCATCGGGACTGGCTAAAGCGCGCCGTTCCTGGAATTAGAAATATCATTGTTAAAGCCTTTATACAGAGTAAGTTGTATAACCAATATGATCCTAATATCATCAACGTGTTGATGGTTTTTAAGCCTTTATGTGTTGGTATTTCACACAAGTGTATTGAAGAAGGCTGCTTTTCTGTCTAGCAGTCTGTTTGACGCAAACAGCAAACAGCAAACAGCAGCGCTATTGTGTTCTGGTCTGAAGGGCTTAGAGCCAGTATAAAACAGGCATTCCCTCTTAGTTTTCAGCTGCAATGCGTCTTCTTAATTTGAAGTCAGCTGCAGATAAACAAGGACCGATGTAGCCATAATTACTATCTGATGGAGTTTAACTTCGTTTGTCACTTAGTGTCATAAATAAATTACAAGAAAATGTAATAACTATAATGTTATCTAAATAGTTACATTAAAAACTTCATCACTCATTTTCAGTCTTAAGGGTGGAATTTTTTCTACAAAATAACCCAGACCGACCTGTGTGTATCGCGTGTTTAATAAAAAAAGAATCATTTAACATCGGGTAATAATTGCCGAAGATATAGCGTTACATTTAAACAACAACTGGTAAAAGTTAAAAGAAAATTACAACCATCTTCCATATAAATAAAATGAGAACATCATCAATATAGTTAAAGTCAATTAAATATGCATTATTAAGCAACTGAAAAACTGATCAGATATAGATCGAATTTATATAGGACCGCACGAGAAGCACCAGCTTTGAAATAAAATAGAATTATCAAAATCGGTTCACCCAGAAAAAAGTTCTGGGGTAACACACACACAAAAAAACATACATTTTTTTGAAGTTGGTTGAAAATAAGTTGTTGTACAGAGGTGTAAAATCACTCTCAGACCTCATTCAGGTAGATTTAAAACTATATCATTCATAAAAGTCCTCTGCTGATATGCCACTCTCAAAGACTGCCTCATAAGGCAGATTTCGCCAAAGTTGCCACACTTGCCAGGCGGCTTGGAACTGCAGCTATTTAATATTTTGAGTTATTATCAGGAAGATACTGCTGCCTATCTTCTGTTTCAGTTTCCCCCAGTAGCCTCTTACGACACCCAGGGATTATATGGGGTATTAGTCGATATTCATACACTGCAACTACTCAGTCAACTGTATCAAAAGAAAACAGTAAACCTATATCATAAGGAAAGAAAATGTAAAAAAAATGTTTACATGTATGTATGTACATGTATGCATGTATTACCATTTTCGAAAATAATTCCACAGCATTAGCGTGGGAAAGTGATACACATAAACATACATTTTTTTATAAATTAAGAACCTGTAATAGGCAGTAGACATGTAAATATTTACTTAGCTTAATAATATTACAAAATCTTGTTGGTTATGCAGACAATCAAATAAAAAAATTATTATTTTTAAACATTAGTAACAAATGGACTATATGGAATGTGCTTATTCCAGTTCATGGAAATGAATATCAAAAACGAAGGCAAGGTGCACTATCGTCTCTCAGGTCTACAACAAGAGTGCTACCGGCACAGATGGATGGAAAAGGAATCCATTCATCTTCTAAAAAAAGTGTCAATACCTCGAATTAAACTTTATAATATATCTTACACAGTTCACAGCAGTTGGAATCAGCTAAATGATTTACATCATCATCATCATTACAGCCCTTCACAAGTCCACTGCTGAACATAGGCCTCCCCCAAGGAATGCCATAAAGAAAAATTATGTAACATACATAAATTATTCCTTCAAAGTTTGGGTGTTTGGGTCATAAGTATTTTAATAGGTAATAGATAACTTTTATAAATTAGTAAAATGTTAAGCTTTACAAAAAAAGGGAAAAAAATTTATAATAATAAGTAGCCAAGGATTAATTTATTTTTAAGAGTGTTGCTTTGCTTTTGTAGTATTTAAATCTATATGTAGCTAGACTAATGTCTTTTCCTGAATGTGGCAACTGACAAGTATTCCTTTGTTTATTTTTCCACCATAGTTAAGTAAGTTCATAGTACAGGTGTACAAACCAGCAATTTTGGATAAAATTTCCCACACTCAATGAGCCGGAGTCAGGGTTAAAGCATAATGTACAAAGTATCAACCATCATAACATATCAATGGGCTAAAGTCTTGTCTCAATCAGCAGTATGGACCATATAAAAAAAAGCTTGAAATAGCATAGTATGTGGGATATTTGTTAGTCATCTGGTATAGTAAGTATAGCAACAATTTATCATGATAAATATACATGCAAGTGCATAAAGTTATTTTATAAAAAAATTATATTTTTATATTATAGGCAACAAAGATAACACTTAATAATAATTGTCTATGTTTGCAATATAAATTAGTTTCAGAGTAAATGAGAAAAAAAAACCTTTTCTGTTAGATGATAATAGTTCAATCAATAAATACATTTAAAAAGTGTAAATGTAGTTTGTGCATGTTTTGTTATTTAGTATCCAACACTTGCAAACAATTTATCTAGAAAGTATTCCGAAATATTCTTGATTCTTTGCTTTATAAGATGTAAGTAATTAAAAATCCATGTCGAGATAATTTTAAATAAAAAAAATATGATTCTCGCTCTTGCTGCTAGATAATTTAGGAAATTAACTCACTAAAATCATTTCTATCAAGTCACAGCATTCATATTTAAATATTTACAAATGTTTAACACAAAACCAAAAATCTAACATTTTAAGAAATTTCCCGCTAAATAAATTGAATTGACAATAACAAATTAGAGAATAGGGATGTTCGATGATCATCGATGTTAGAAATTAAAACATCGATGTTTTAACATCGATGTTGCCACATGCTAAACATCGTAACTTCGATGATACCACATGTCAAACATCGAAACATCGATGTCAATGAGCTAATAATTGATTAATAAGAACTTGTGAACAATGCGAACCCGCGAAATCAATCAACTAAATATTTCATCACCTATTAAAGGTTTAAATTTTTGAATAATTTAAGATTCTTAAAGCCATCAATCACCTGAAAAATATCATTATGTTGTGTCAAACTCCCTCTCAAGTGTGAACCGTAATGTCACAGTTGTCACTGCTTTCGCTTTGTTGTTCTGTGGTACCATTGTCGCCTAATAACTATTCTACATAAATTGATATACAAATAATGTTTTTTCTCTTGCTGTCTATACACACATAATTTTGAAACAATATGAATATACACAATTTAATTATATTTAGCTGTTTTTTGAGCTAATGAGTTTATTGTCTGCTTGAAGTTTATGAAAATAAATCACTGGGCGATTGTGAACATAGAAAATTTCACTGCATAGTGCATTTTACAGTGCATTTTATAAACAGCTGTGGATACTTACTGTTTGGGCTGTCTGAGAAAAAATAGTGAACAAAGGTGACAGAAAAGTCTGATATTTTGTTTTTGTGAAGTTTGCTAATTCGCCCTTTATAATCATATTTTTTTATTTCGCGATAGGAGCTATTAATATAGAACCTACGTCTAAATCGTAAATTAGGTCTCTTAGTAAATTTTTTCGTAGATTTTAGGTTGTATAGGAACATTTGAAGATCAAAATAATAACATTAATCATTATCGCCAAAAAATATAACAAAATAACATTTGTTAAGTTTTGCCCATTTTTTAAATTACTATTTAGCACTAAATGTTTTATAAATTTCTTTCATTTCATTAATAATAAACTATAAACTACACTATAACTTTTTTGTTCATCTAATTTTAACCTACTAATTAGGTACATGTGCAATAACATCGATAATGGCCAACATCGATGTTTTAAGTAAGATAAACATCGAACATCGATGATAAGATCGATCGATGATAAATCTATCGATATCAACATCGATGTCACCATCGATGTTTCTGCAACATCGATCATCCCTATAACAAATGTTGTTGTTGTTTTTATTATTCGCTCGAGAGAGCAGGCAAAGGAACTAAGCCATACAGCCTTGTCTCTTTTAAAGAAAGTAACCTTTAACGTTCTCCTGTTCTCTAACATAAAGGTTAGAGAACAGGAGAACGATCACTACGTATACTAAAACATAGCCCGCCTGTCCTTGGACATTGTAGAATATATAGCGGCGCTGACGTCGGTGAGTAGTGACTGCGAAGTTAGCTGTTTATGAGTACAAGTAGATGAAGTTAGTTGAATAATGTACAAATTTTCATTTCATTTTTAATGAGAAAATTTTCAAGCTCTGTAATTTTGTAATTTTTGACAAAAAGAAACATTAAAAAACGGAGAAATATTTTATTGTGCGTGGATGTGCAAGTGGTTTAGCATCTGATCAGAAAAATTGATTTTTGAATATCGATATAAATTAGATAACATACCTTTGGAACGCATCTACCAAACCAAAGATCTTGGTGTTATTTTTGATTCCGAAATGCTTATGTATAATCATGTAACGACAATGGTTGCAAAAGCGTATAAAAATTTAGAATTTGTTCTAAGAGTGTCCCGTCCTTTCTCAGATTCTGAATGCATAAAATTTTTGTATTATTCTTATGCAAGAAGTGTTTTGGAGTATTGTTGTAATGTCTGGAAGTCGCATTATTTGTCTTATATAGAGAATATAGAGCAAATACAATGTAAATTTATTAAGGCGTTAAATTATCGTACTCAACATAAAAAAAGCAGTTATGAGAAATCTTGCGATCACCATAACTTATTGCAGTTAAAGAACCGACGTACACTTCTACAAATTTTGTTTCTACACGACATCTGTAGTAATAAAATTGATAGTCCCGAATTAACATTTCAATTCCTACAATTCAATGCTCCTTCGAAGCGTACCAGACATACATCCCTATTTCATGTCCCTTTAAGTCGCTCTAAATATGCTCAAAATTCTGTTATTAGTCGTACACTTAACTGTTACAACAAAAACTTTTCAACTATTGATATTTTCCACGACAGTAAAGCTTCCATAAAAAAAGAAATAACACGTACAAACACACCTCTTTCACACACACACACACACTCTCTCTCTCTCTCTCGCTCTCTCTCTCTCTCTCACACACACACACACACACACAAACACATACATACACACACACACACACACAAATAAATATTTACAAAACAAAACACTAGTAGATGTACATATATGCACTGTATTTTGTAAAATGCGTAATGGCGTAATGACTACTCTTTAAAAATAACCCTGTATAATATTATTTCCACACAGTTGTAGCGATACGTTAGAAGATTTGTTTTTTTATAAAGTAAGAACCTGTAATTGGCAGTAGAAAATGTAAATACTTAATAATTTTATAATGTTACAAAATGCTGTTGGTTCTGTTACAATAAATTAAAAAAAATAGACTTTTTATTGACCGAACTTAGTGATTGCAGCGCCTCACTTATGGTGTCCATATTTCTGGGACACTATTTTCTACGGCGATAGTTCTCCTGTTCTCTAACCTTCATGACAATAACAAACAATTGACAACTCCCTAACCCATTCGCAATTCTGCCTTTCCTTTTTTAATAATTTTATGGCAAAGGAATCTATGCCCTTACATCCTAGTCTGAAGTAGATTTGTTCTTTACAATATGTAGATTTTTGGGAGATACAGTTTGATACAGCAGACATTTGATGGCAGTGGTATCTTAAGGCGCCTAAGGAGACAAAATAACTTGAAGATAACCTCATCTTAAATACTAGCGAAGTGCTTGTTTTATTTATTTCCTCTGAAGTTAAAATCTTATGAAAACTACATCACTTTTACTTATCAATATTCACTTTAAACCTTTATTTAAATAATAAGGCAAAATAATCAGTAGGTTTATGGACTCGTACGGTAATACTTTTGCCAGTGTCAAGTAATAGAAATTATGCTTTATATAAAATAAAAATCTTAAAAACATCAGTACATCATATCTACATCTTAAATTCTTAAGAAATAAAAAATAATGCAAGTACCACAGATTCTAATCTTAAACAAATTTACCACCAAAAAAGGAATGAGATGTACTTTAGAAGTATAAATTAAAGTAGTATTCGTAAAATTCTGTCACACACTACACAAATCACACCAAAGAGTACTTACTTCTAAATTACAGAAGAAGTGTCCAATCTGTGGGTAGACATTGGCCGTCGCCTTCCTGCGTAGGACAGATGCCATGCCTGACACTGAACAATTGTTGAGTCGAGTGAATAGTACTGCATCGAGTCGGTCCAGATGCCTTGCAAAATCCCACCAGCAAGCCTTGCGAGAGAAACCACCATCCACTGAAAATATACATAATGATGATTATCGTACAATTAATATTTAAATACGTAATAATACGTAAAGTAATATTTTAAAAACTTTTTCCAAATTAAGAGGAATTTTTATAATCACCATGATTGACTAGTGGGTTGGCGGTCGTAGAATCAGATGGTCTAGATTTTTAGGCTTGGATGTTTTTTAAAAGATTATTCTTTTATTTATTGAATAAAATTTTTTTTCGACCATTCCGTTTGTAGACTAATATAGAATTTTTTTCTATTTTATTAGTCTGTTAAAGCAGACTACTGAATATGGAGTGTAGAAGTAAGGAGTACAGACTGTGTATTAAAAAGTGTCCATAGAAAACCGTTAAATAAGGGTGGCGCCACTATAGCTACGGGCTAAATTTTAAAGAACGTGCCGAAAATATTAGTGGGATAGACGACTTTTTCGAGGTTATATTTACTAAATAAAGTTATTTTAGATTTTAGAACTACTGAGCCATTTAGCAGCACACTTCAAACCTAGTTCATTTTATCACAGTAGCCACTCCAGCGCTGTTGTGGAGAGTTTTTGAACTGTTATTTACTGCTTACAGATGGCCACTTTTTCAACTATTCTACTATGGGAGTTGGTACTCCTTACTTCTACACTCCATACTACTGAACATGCCTCTCCCGCCGTAGAGTTATTTTTTTTACTAGAAAGAATATTAACAATGCTATAAAAATTACTAATATTCCCCTTAACCACTCGTGGTAAGCTTAAATTGCTTGTGTTTACGAGTGGTTCACGACAGTAGTCGAATGGTGGATTCGAACCCACGACCTTTTTGAGCTCGCGGTCCGCGCCTTGCCATTAGGCTACTGTCGCTTCAAATTTGTCTTAATTATCAGGATTGACATGCGGCTTGATCATTGCAGTACAAGGCTATCCGCACATTTGACACAGCTTTCTATCACCGATCCAGGTATTTTATGTCTATTTTAAACGCAAAGGTATTTTTTTTCTATTTTAAACTGATTTTTATTGGAAGCTATAAGATCTTTCAGGCATATTCTATTCTTACGTCATCTAAGACACGAAATGGAGTGACGAATTTTTATCCAACTTCATTATCATCTCTTGTAAACGAAAAACAAAATAAAATTGTTAATAAAAGAAATCGTTACCTCCACACTAGAATTTTCTCCTGTATTGTGAGGGCAGTTTACATACATAAATTTCACAAGGACAAATAATCAGACCGGAAACAATTATTTGTAGGTCATACAAATAATTATTCCGCGCGGGATTCGAATTCAAACCCGCGTTCCTTAGCGCCGCAGCTCAATGCTCAGCCATGTGCTGCGAAGCTGTTTGAATATTAGACTCGTACTATTTGAAATTTTTCATCTGTATGCTCTGCAGTGGGACGTCAAGAAGACTGTCACCTCCTTTACCTATTACTTTTAATTTTTCAAATCATTAATTACGGCTAAAGTAAAGTTTTTATAATATTCATGTAATCTCTATTGAATTTATCGGTCAGATTACGTAATGACTCGTGAAACGCAAATAAACGACGAAGATAAAATAGTAATATGAAAACTACCGGTGCATTTAAAGCTCTGCGACATTTGATTGAAAAATAAATTGAACTGGGTAGGATTGGATGTGCTTTCCGTATTTCCGATTTACCGTTAAAATTGAACGCTAAAATTGAATATAAGATACTGAGCTAGGTTTCAGAATAATTTCGAATAATTGACTCATGAAGGTGCTCTTTAAACAAGGTAAGCAAACTCATTTTATTTTATTGGAACTTGCAGATTAATTTTTGATATCTTTAAATCGCATTGGCTTAAATAGAGCTCACTTACTTACCTTTATTAGGTACCCATATTTTTTTTACTATTATAAGCCAGCTCGACTAATATCGCACCTTATTATAATTATTGTGAGCAGGGGTAAGCGACAGTTTCTCATCTGTACTCTTCCTGGTTCTCATATAGCTTAGTACTTATTTTAGAATTATTTACTGACAGGATTTACACAAACTTTCCAATTTAAATTCCGCTCGTTCGTTAAGATAATGTAAGTGTTCTGGTACTTTTATTGCTACAGCAAATCAGAGTCAACTTAAAGTATTTTTTTAATTTTCCATGATGCTCTTGGTTCGACGCCAGATACTGCCTTCGATATCGAAGTTTTTTTACTCCGTTCTTACATTTTGTATCCCCGTTGTTATCGTCATTTTTTGTCAATCAGTAAATACTATATCTGATACATTGGGTGCGTTTGGCAGAAAAAAGCGCTAGCAAGCGCTTGTAAGCAAAATGGCGATCGTAAGCGGTAAGCGCTGTCAAATCGTAAGTAGCTATTTTCCTCCAGGACACGATGTTAGTTTTAACCGGGGGAATCTAACCTAATTTAAATATATGTTTATAAAGTATTCATACTAAAAACTTACCAATCATGTGTTTTTAATAGCATGTATATGTTTATTCATGTCATTATATCACTTAAAACTAATATTGCACAAAACAACTTATAAACTCTACTTCAAAACAAACAAATTAAATAAGCAAAATGGCGGATTGTGTCAGCGCTACTGAAGTAGCAATCGTGTCCTGGCCGAAAACTATTTTAGCGCTTATAAGCGCTTGCTAGCGCTTTTTTCTGCCAAACGCACCCAGTGTATGTGTTTGGTTTTTTAACTTCCCGTAATTGTACTGCGTAATGTAGGTAGTTTGTTTTTATTAAGTTAATTTTCGAAGATTTCCTAATTATTATTTTAATTAATTATTAGAATTAAATTAATTATTAGTTATATTATATGAGTTTGTGTTTTTGTATCTATCCTCCTACTAGTTTTGGTTTTACAGGGCGGCAAATCTTAAGATGACGATATTACCTTTAAGTACCTTACTTGTTCCGTGTCTGGGTATTTGTCCTTGTGCAATTTATGTATGTAGCCTGCCTCCACGATACATGAGAAATTCCTAGTGTGGGGGCAACGTTCTTTGAAAAAGGTGGTTAACAATTATTTTAAACCTAAATGATGACATAAAATACATTAATAGACACTTAAGCGAAGCTGGGACGGGTCCCTAGTACAACAATAAAAATATAGCTCAGACTTTTTCAAAACCGCATAATATGTATTACAAAAATGTTTTTGTTGTTTCGAGTGTAACATCTTGAAGGTTACAACTTAGAGCTTAGCCTCATCTTAGATAAGCACTAGACAAATAAAAATATGGCGTGTTTCTAGGCGTTAACTGTATCAGAACCTGACCTCGCCCAGCTCTCAAGACTTGGTCTAGTGCCAAGTCGACTATAGGTTTTTCAAAAAGAAATCGCCTTATTATTTCGCTGACATCGAATGACTGTTATGTTATTTATCAAGTTAATAGTAACGGTTCTTCTAAATGAGTCAAGATTATTATTAACCTGTCATGCTCTTAGGTCACATACTTTGTATTGTGATTTGTTTAATTATGATATTTTCCATTCTTTGTGAAAGTGACTAATGATTGAGTAACCAGGAGAATTAAATATTAAATAAATAAATAAAAACGTTACCTCCATACTAGGATTTTCTCATTTGGGGCAGTATTAAATACTTAAATTGCACAAGGACAAAGATCTATACACGGAAGAATTATTTTTTGCCCATAAAAATACTTCGTTCGGGATTCGAACCCGTGCCCCTTGCCGCTGCAACTCATTGCTAAGCCACTGCGCCATGGTGCCGTTAATGTATATTTGGTATCTAGCTATAAGCCGGCTACAATTATGTTTATTTAATTTATTAATTTCTAAAATTAAGTGTAGACGATTATTTTCGGATGAAACTAGGTCCATTAAAGTAATTGTATTTGTATATAAGCACCCATAAAGTAAATGTAAGTGACATCAGGCTGGGAGACCGCGGATTTTTAATAAGTTATTTGGACTTTACCCAAAATTAGTTCATAAACACTCACGCTTGTTACCGTGAAAGGTAGGCAGAGACTACGGACTTCCATTTACCACGGCCCAAGCACACCATCCTCCCATTTATACATTAATATATCTGCATACATGTACTTTAAGGGTTAATTTAACCCTTAATTTGCCCCAAATTCAAAATAGTAACAATTTGGTCGATACACTCTTATTAATTATGGTAATTGATAATTCTAAGTAACCCAGGGTAAATTTAGATTTAAAACAATATTTAAATAATTACTTAATGCCTTAAGGCGTAACAATAGAAGAGATAATTTATCTAAATATACATACAAATGTGGTATAATAATATTAAAATATTTCGTTAATATTAAAATATTTACCGACTAATAAGCTGTAATATTAAGGGGTTATTTGCGTGCTATGAAGCCATAATTTTTTTTGTTTGTCTGCCTGTCTTTTCGGGCTGATCTTCGAAATAGCTGAACTGATCGTAATGAAACTTCACGCGCAGCTGGAAAGCGTTGCCAGACGTCCGGATAAAGCCGGACACAGTCAGTTTTGGTTGCGTGTCCGGCCAAATTAAACGGTGTCCGGCTTTTGTTAGACTTTTTAAATTTGACCATTTCTATACATTTTTCATACACTTACTTACATACATAGGTACTATTGCAATTATTGAAATTAACATTGTAATAATAATAATAAAGTTATAAATAAATAATTTAATAAAGAAGATTGATTTATTTAATTGTTGTTATTTCGTTAGAACTTAAGAAGTTTTTACAGTAAATGATAAGGAGCATTGTTTTACTTAAAAAGTCTTTTACTAAGACAAAAAAATAAGGGTGTCCAACCATTGAATAAAACTATTATTTACGGATTTTATCGCGTTTAATTACTATAATTTATTTTTACTATCCCGACGTTTCGGGTGCTTTACAGCACCCATGGTCACGGGGGGTGACAATTTATCCTTAAACGACAGTTAAATTTTTGGCCGAACAAAACAGTTTATAGTATCATGAAGTCTTTCAGTGGATCTTGGGTTAATAATTATAGACACTGCAAGACTTCAAAAAACTGTTTTTAAATGGACCAAAATTAATATTCAAAAACTGAGGTAGAACAACTATGAATTGGGATGCAAACATCTCAGTCCCCCCTACCATTCAGTACACCCGAACGTCGGGATAGTAAAAATAAATTAAAGTAATTAAACGCGATAAAATCCGTAAATAATAGTTTTATTCAATGTGTAGTGTTCGCGTAAATTTAAGAAATCATTAGGTGTCCAACCATTTTATCAAAATGTCCGACTAAGCTCGTTGGTCCGACTTTTCGGTTTTAAGACCTGGCAACTCTAAATTCCAGGAGTGCATTTAGGCTATGTTTTAATCCGAAAAAATAAAAATAATAAACTAAATGGTGTTTAATCACGTTAAACCTAAATAGAGATCCTACCCAGGCAAAACAAGGGTGGGTCGCCTGTAATCAATAAAGACTGGACTGTAAGTCCAGCTCTGACATTTTCGCAGGTGATGGTGCCAAACTCTTACCTAGCATGTTGAATCCGTTGATGCCGAATAGGGCTGCGTCGCCTTGCCCCCCCTGGGAACACATACAGCGTGGGGTGGGTGAATCTGATGTTGCCCACTACGTCACTCGCTACCAGGAGCTGTTCGAGGCTCGCTGGCACGATGTAGGGTTCGAGATAAGCTGGAAAAGGATAAGAGATTAGAAAAAAGAACTTTTTTTAATTTATTTGTTTACTTATCCAAGCCAGCGCTTAGTTACTTTACCATCTGATGGTAAGTGATGATGCAGCAGTGGACAGTGAATCGTACACACTTAAAAAAATGTCTATTCACTCTTGCCTCGAAGTCACTGGTGAACATAGGGCTCCCTTAATGAATGCCATAAAGTACGGTCGTGAGCTACTCGTCCCTGCCTCTACCCACTTCCTGCATCTCGTCGTCACTACATCTCGTAAGAGGGGGCGGGGACAATTATTATTAATCATTACAGTAATAAGTTATAGTATATAATAGTAGTAACAGTAGTAACAATAATAGTATATACACACTATATATAGTAGATACACACTAGTAGGCTAGTGTGTATCTTTGTTGGTTTAGTTGTTGTAGTAGTGTGACTGCTAATAATGAGGTCCTGGGTTCGAATCCCGGGTCAGACCAAAAAATCAATTATTGAGTTTTTCCGTCAAGAAAGTCTCAGTAGCTGCCCGGAGTCAGGAAGTTAGCGGTGTCTCACTCTCGTGTTTCGGAAAGCACGTAAAGCCGTTGGTCCTGCATCTGATCTCTCTCCGGTCGTGTCGGTTTACCATCGGATTATGAGAGTGAGGGAATGAAGTGCTTGCGTACACATTTGGGCACTATAATCCTGTCCTGCGCCGATGGCTAGTCTCCGTTGAGGCTGGCCGCCGTGACCGAAATTGGGTCTGGATGACATTATTATTATCATTATAATAGTGTGTATAATTGTTGTGTTTTACTTAATTTTGATTATAAAAGAAGTAAAAAAGGGGTTTAATAATTATTCCTCAAGTAGCTCAGATGTTTAATGCTCGTGATGGTAAATGCGAGCAACCCGGGCTCGATACCCGCCGGCACCAATGTTGTTAATGTCAATTTTAAGTGCTGATATACCACGTGCTCGGCGGTGAAGGCAAACATCGTGAGGAAACCTGCATGTCTGAGAAATAAGAATTTCGAAGATATGTGAAGTTCGCCAACAGGGCAGCGTGGCGGTCCGAACCGGACTAAAACCTTCTCAGAAATGAGCGGAGGCCTGTGCCCAGGAGTGGGACGTATATAGTCTGTAACTTTAATTATTCCTTATGAGCTTACGACGAAAACTCAAAGAATAATCGTATAATAAAAATATTTCTAACGAATGTTTCGTCAACATCTATTGGGACAGCACTGCGGACATTTCATTATCCTCAAAATGCTCTCAGATGTGGGTAGCGGCTTATGCCCAGCGTTGGGAAATGTATAAATTCACTATTCTACTTTGCATTAAAGTAAATCTAAATTATTTATCTTCAACAATATGATCCTCTCCCTATACATGTATATATAAGTTAAAAGATATTTACTTCATATGTAAAAAATGTTTAAAAAAAGGAATCCCATTTTATTTCGCATCTATGTGATGGTTGTAGCACGAATTGGGAAGGACTCCGCTTTCACAGAATACTTGCGTAAAATAGCAGCTGAATCCTTTCGTAAGGTAGGTGTAGAGAAGTGGAGACCCTTTTAACGGGTAAAAAGGCATTCTATCTTAGTCCTCAGCGACAACGCATCTAAAATTTGTCTATGAGCCACAATATCCACTTGTGTGTCTGTTCTTTTAACTCTTAACTCATAAAAAACGTACATTGTAAAGAAATCGTAACTGAATTGTTGCCCACGGCAGTCGAGTTTATCTTATAAAATAGTGAAAAGAAAAGATCTCTGTGAGAATAATGGATTTCATTCAACGGCTATTAGCACAAAAGCGTATTGTTTAAGAGGTTATTTCATACTTCTGTGAAAACTCTTCATTATTTCCCTTTACTGAAAATTGTGAATTTGTCGGTTGCATAATGAGTTAATTTAAGGTACAAAGTTATCCGGGTACTTGAAATTTCCATTTATGTTTATTTATCTATATTTAACAACAAGGATTACATGGATACGAGATAAGAATTTTTAAAGACAGAAAGAGCGGAGAGAAAAAGAAACGTATATACGGGTATACCTAGTGATTTTTTTTTATATTTATGCGTACACTAGGTACTCAATAAATGAAACTAATTCAAAGGATTTCACTGCGTTTAATTTCAAACTTTTAGGTCAAATACCTAAATACCCTGGCGATCATGGGTGCGGTAAGCTGTAAAGCGGCGGAAATACCTATTATCATTGATTTATATATTATAACTCAATGACTATTATAATATTGTAGTCTTTGGTCCGAAAGGTCAGGAATTAAAAAGTTTAAATTAAATGCAATAAATCCGAAAAATTAGTTTCATTTAATGAAACATATTATATATCTAACAAAAGTACTGGATGATTTTTTTACCGCCTGAAAAAAATAGGGTGTAACAGGTGAAGGGATTAGAAGCCTATGGCGCTGATATTTTACATATTTTTTACATTAACATGTTATGAAATTGATCTATCAATAAATACTACTAATTTGACATAAACTTTCGGTACTAAGAAAATTACAACAAAATTTTAGAACTAAATAAATAAATCAATTAAAAACTATCGAAATTAAATTAATACGTTTATTTAAACGTTATTATACGTACGTTATTATAAAATATCATTTAGCCTTCTATTTCGTTCACCTGTTACACCCTATCTTTTCCAGACGGTAAAAAAGATCATTCAGTATGTAACATTGAAAAAAAAATCGGCTGCAGTGCTCAAATTATAACCAAGAAATATGTAGAGATCCCACTTAAACCACTCAGGTCATGTAATTCTTCATTAAATCATTCATTCATCGCAGCCAAATGCACTGCTAAATAAATAAGATAAAAAAACAATTTATTTTAGACAGAGTCCATATAAGTGACGTATATTATAATAAATTTAATCTCATCTAATTTCATTTCATTTAATTCAGTTTAATTCAAACTAACCTAACTATCTAATTTAATTCTAATTTAAAACTTAATTCGATTGCTTAACTTTAAAACTACTTAATATATACTAATTACTGCTAAACAGAGTTCCCTATACATTGCCTCATGGGAGAATATTTGAGAGTTGGAAACCGCAGTATATTTTTTCTACAGGTTATTAGGGAGACGTCGCTGCCCATCTCTTGGTTTGTTCCCCTCTAACGTCTCTTACGACACCCATGGGACGATATGGGGCAGTACATTACACCACTACTACGTGGTTAATTTTTAAACGGAGCTCATGTCTGTTAAACAGTCTAGGAAACATAAAAAATAAACATATTGATTTTGAATGACCTGTTGAGTGATATGCTGAATATGGTACACATTATTTCTTTACCGCCAATTTGTATTTAACGGCCGCCATTTTGGTTTTATTAAAACATACCCTAGCTTAAAGCAATCACACGGCTAAGACGAATCGATAGAAACCGCATTGATTAAATCCATAAAAATCCCATAAACATACAAATAATGCAAAACACTGTTTTTGCTCTCAATGAAAATTTGTGGGATACCACAGTACTGGTATTAAATTAAAAAGTTAGCATATATTATATGCATCAAAGTTGCCATACACTGATAGTATAAGAGAATATATGACCCCATTTCTTCCCTTTGGTATCATACGTGGCGTCTATGCGAAATGTCGGATAAATCTTATGGCCATATACGCTAGACGTGAACTACCTGGATTTTACGTGGTAAAACCACGCTGCAGCTATATTATGGTTGTAGCACGAATGGCTCAGCTCTCACAGAATACCAGCGTGAAATAATAGATTAATGCTGCTGTGTTTCATATGGTGAGTGTAGTGAGCGGAGACCCTCTATACTGGAAACGAGGCATTCCATTGTTACCCTCAGGGTGAAAGCGCATCTGCATTTTAATTCTTAATCGAGGATAAATGTAGATGTCTATTGGTCACAGCATCCAATTACCATCAGGTGGACTGTGTACTGGTTTATCACCTATATTTTATAAAAGAAAACTAGCCCGAAATATAATAAATAATTTAAAAAAATCAAAAAAATTTCTTTTGGTTTATAGTTTGTAATTGGGTCCCGCCTGCTACTAAACTTAATATTTTACTTAGGCTATTTTACTTAGGCTTTCAGCTCATAATATAGTCTGTTAAACCGAAGTAGTTTGCTTTTTTTATAGTTTTTTTTTTAAATTTTGTTTCCTTTACTCAATCTTGTTTCGGTCTTTTGAGTACATTACTTTTAAATTGTCTTTTCTGCAGTCGGGTTTTTGATTTTTTTAATTATTTATTTTATTTTAGACTTTTTAGTGTCTCAGTCTATTATGTAAAGATTTTTGACGATTTTTCAATAACTATGCGACTTAGAATGATCGATGTATATTTCCTGAAATAAACGGTGTCTATTTATTACATTTTTCTTCAAAACTTCAAAGTATACGGTTCAAAATTTATTGAAAACAATTTATTTGTTTTGGGTCACGAATATTAATAACTATGTGTTTTTTCATATAATAGCACGAGGTCCGACACAAACATTCCACATTTTATAAACCAGTTATCAAAAACTTTATAAACCAATTCATTATTCCTAATAAAATTTAACCATACAACTTATATTCGATATTCGATAGGTTTGGTTATTTTTTTTATTAACGAATAACTATTTTGCGCCAAAACCCACCATTTTGTTTATTTTAAAAAAAAAGCTATCTAAGAATAAGAACACTTGGGTTTTTAAGACGAATAAAACGATACGTTAATTCTTGAAATCCATCCAGCCGTTTGGAAGATACGAAATTTAAATATACCACTTATATATATTTGCAATCCCTTTTTATTAATCCCCTTTTAATTTCCTTTATTTTGATGTCTTATTCGATAGGTCTATAGTTAAAAAAATATTAATGTATTATTATTTTGCGCCAAAAATTCGCCATTTTGTTATTTAAAAAAGCTATCTAAACACACTTGGGTTATTAAGACCAATAAAACGATACCTTAAGTGTTGAAATCTATCCAGCCGTTTGGAAGATACGAGGTAATAAAGAAATTTGCAAACATACAAGATCGTGCGAAAAACATAACCCTTCCTTGGCAGTTGGGTAAAAAATTATTTAGAAAAATTATTATCCATCTAATATTCTGCGCATCATTGAAACGAAAAAAAAGTTCGTAAGTTTTCTAGATAATTAACACACTTCATGAGATAGAATGTTATTAGCGCAGAAATGTCACAGGTCATTGATTAGGTCGCCTTCAATAGGAAACAAGCTATTATAGGGTCCCTGGAGTATCTAGGTCGCTCACTACTCTTGTACATAAAATACGTAGAACATAAAATTAATTAACTGTGCGGTTTCACTAATACTTTATCGGCGTTTACCTTTTTTTTTAAATTAAAGACATTAGGAAAGGCTATGGCTCTATGGAAGACTTCTTAGTACGTATAGTTTATAGGTATTATATTTAATATATTATCTATAATACACAAAAAAAGTAACTTTTGCATAAAAAATATTTTAGTGTAAATTCAAATAGCTAATGGCATAATATATATGAATGAAACCATTTATTGCGGTTTTATAGCGTTTCTGCCAGCTGCGGCAGTCCATTGTTGGATATGAACCTCCACCAAGTCACATCATTAAGCTCGGCTTTTCGCTTCAAGCATCTAGTTGCTACCGGCCTATTATACGTGGTAGAGTCATGCTGCAGTTGTATTATAGTTGTAGTAGAATGGGTTGGCTCGGGTAAGGCCCACGCTCTGTTTTGTTAGGCTCCGGTGCTCTTACGAAACCGTGCTGAAAACTGGAGATCCTATTTACTAGAAACGAGGCATTCCATCTTAATCCTTAGGGGTGACATCGCATATCTGCATTTTGATTTTTAATCGACGATAGTTGTCTAAGGGCCACGGGATTCACTTACCATCTGGTGAACTGTGTGCTCGTTTGCGCCATTATTCTATAGAACAAAAACTCCTTTATCTATTCTTTTTTTTTCGTGTTCTTTTGTATGTCGTAAAGTTAATAAACTGTCGGTAAATTAATTAACTAAACGCGAATTTATAACAAATTATAATTTCTAGAATATTTTACGAAAATTTACTTCATGTTTTAATTATCTGCGTGAAATTATGAAATGCGTTTGAAATTGTTTCATAACTCCCTTCGCGGGATGCGATGTAAAAGCAATTATAACTTTGCGACCACTTAAACTTTGCGCTCAGGTAGAAAGTTTAAAACTTTAATCTCCCACAGCATACACGCAGGTGTAAAAAGTTATTCTCTCAAATGTTTTTAAGGATTTACGATAGATTGAAAAATTCCTTACAAGTAGCAATTGGTTTTCCAAAGTTTAAAGAAGGCGGAAGAAAGTATATAGTTTTATGGAGGCTCTCAATTCAATGTGTATTTTGTTTTTATTCGGTTATTTAATATATTAGGAATACAGTTTTTATTTGTTTTCTTTTTTTGTTGAGTGAATTTTTTTCTGTTTTTGTGTGTTATGTTTTTTTATCCGTTGAGCGAACTGTTGAAATGGCCTGTGTTCATTCCCATTTTCTTTACTGATGCTTTTGAAATAATTATCGAGGAAGTTTTTATTAAGATTAATAAACAGAATAAATCTGTTGTAATATGTAGGGACTTCATCTTCTAGAAGCATCCTTCACTTAAATTAAATTTAGATCATCCAGAGAGAATATAATCACTACGTTTTACGTTCAGCTTTAAAACGAGCGAGAAAATTGAATACCGTGTGTAAATAGACTGAATTTTGCAATGACATGTCAAAGTCACGCTTGAGATGAGTCGAAGAGACCAAGTTAGACGTAAGGCGTAATTCCGATGTTACGTAGACACGTGCTGTAAGTGGCAAGTGACACTGGGATCAAACAAATCGACAACAATACTAACGACTGTGACACAGAATTATACTAAATTATCCTAGGACTAATCTTTATGCATTAATTTACCTATTTCTTACACTCTATTAAATGTTCGCTATGGAGAGGGCTATTCTCGGAGTTCGTGTGCGAGATATCCTTAAAAAAGAATATCTGCAGCAGAACTAGAGCAACCGACTTGGCCCAACGGATTAGTAAGCTGAAGAGGCAATGGGCCAGCCATATAGCTCGAAGAACCGACAACCGGTGAGGAAGAAAGGTTCTTGAGTGGCAGCCTTGTACCGGAACAGAACTATAGGGCGCCCCACCTCTAGATGGAGTAACGACCAGGTAAGGCACGCAAGAAGTCTATATGTACGGGAAGCTCAAGACAGTGCTTTGTGCCATTACTTGGGGGAGGTCCATGTTCAGCAGTGGACTTGTGAAGGGATGTAATGATGAAAAGTTCACTGCGTGACAACTATAGCTGTATATAACTACATATACCTAACAAAATCCCCCTATGAGTCACACTATCAATTAAAAATAATATATGAAAATAACAGTACAATATATCAATATCCTCTAGACAAAAAAGTTACCTAATTATAATCTTGTAGAATAAATTGACAAAATTCAAAAAAATTTGTTATGATAAATTTAGAGAGAAAGAAGCAGGGGAAAATGAAAATGGTATAAAACAATTCAAAGTCAGTCTCTTCGGATATATGATATAATAATATTGAAATGAATAGAAACCATATAATTGCTACTAATAGGTTACGTTCTGGCCACTAACCCAATAAAAAATTGTATTTTTGATGAAAATAGTAGATTCTTGTCACGTTACAGAATGTCCAACATTTGCTAGTAGAATGTGTTAAATATCAAAGGGAAAGGGAGAATCTGGTGCAAAAATTAAATATTTATTTGAGTGAAACAGTGCCACTGGCGGTGCCACTAGCGGTGCCACACACTGTGGTAGCAAAATCATTAATTTCCATATTCTTTCCACATTGATTCCCCCTTTCTAAATACCTGCTTAGGATTTGTATAAAAGGAACAAGGTATGTTACGATAAGGCTGATATATCCTTGTAGGATAAAAGCCTTTTTAAATAAAGATAGATAGTACAAAAAGATTAATTTGGAAAGGCAAAACTATTAAAAACATGACATTTTTCTTTGTCATATTTTTAATAGGTTTTCTATCTTTTTCATTTTAAAATTTATCGATTTATTTAATTCACTTTTACTAGAATAATTATAGTGACGGCACAAAGAGGAGTTTAGATCAAAAGTATCTCCTTACAAAGAAAATAAGTTCCCTCATTAAAATTTTACACAAACTTACTAAAAGGTAGTATTTACAAAGTTTAATTACGACACAAATAATATAAAACATTTGAAAATCTCGTGTATTGAAATCTGAAGATTTATACTTAGCAACAGTTCAGATTTTTGTTAATTTTTACTTAACAGACATGAAAGGTTTTTTTTTGCAAAATAAAAGGGTTTGGTAAACTTATAATATTTAAAAATTATGTTTTGTGTTTGATTTTGTTGCAGAATCCCTTAATTACATGAGTGGACTGAGATTTTTGCTCGGTATTAGAGAAAATAATGACGACAAACGTGCACACAGTCCACCTGATGGTAAGGATGCTGTGGCCCAGACATCTACATTTATCCACAATTAAGATTTAAAATGCATATGTTTTGTCACCCCTTAGGACTAAGATGGAATGCCTCGTTTCCAGTAAAAAAGGGTCTCTGGTTTCTACACACACCATACAAAACACAGTATTAGGCTGCTGCTTGACGCTGGTATACTGTGAGAGTGTGGTATTCTGACGAGCCAACACATTCTAAACGTAAATCTCTAAACGTAACATTTAAAATTATGTATGCGTAAAATATTTGAACATTATGATGTATTATTTTGCGGCATATGTCCTTAGTTTCTAGGAGAAAATTTAGCTCGGTGTTAGAACAAAAAAATACATAGTTTATTGACCAGGCTTAACTTATTTAGCGCCAGATTTATGGCGAAATATAATATTTGCTATCAAATTCCATACTTTACGTTTTAATTTGCATATTTTTTACAGGAGTTCATTATCGAAACCGTACTTTTTTATTGAAATATATGGACGGCGTAAGTTAATACTTCTATTTTCTCTCTAAGTAAAGACACTGGAGAAAATCTATATCTAATGCAACTGCCAAAGAAACCATACGAATGAATGTTTTTAATATTACCGCCGGTGCACCACCAAACAAAAAAAACAGTTTAAAAAAACCCCCAAAAATAAAGAAAACAAAGGGAAAGAGACCAATATTTTTGTTTAAAATCAATGAACCTAGGTACTGAAATGATTAAAATTGTCCAGTTCTATCTGTTCAGTGTATCTGTTTTTTTTTTAAAGAAATTGAAGTGTCAAACGCACTTACAGTTCACCGGACGGTAGATGGTTACTGCAACATAATAATAATGTCCTCCAGACCGAAGTTCGGTGACGGCGGCCAGCCTCAACGCAGACTAGTCATCGGTGCGGGTCAAGAAAATAGTGTCAGAGTGTATGCGCAAGCCCAGGTGCACTCTCTAATCCCTCACTCTCATAGTCCGATGGGACGGTAAACCGACACGACCAGAGAAAAATCAGGCGCAGGACCCACAGCTTTATGTGCTTTTGGAGGCAGAATTTCTTGCCGGAAAAACTTAATAGTTGATTTTTTGGCCTGACTCGGGATTCGAACACAGGACCTCATGATCAGTAGTCGCACTACTTCAACTACTAGACCAACGAGATAGTCAACTGTAACACATCTGCAGCCAACTTCAAATAAAGGTTACATCTGTTATTAAATGCATCTGCGTTTTAACATCTGACGACTAAAATGGAACACAACAGTCAGTAACATTGGCTCTTTATATTCTTCAGACCGAAACACAGCAGCGCATTGCTGTTTGGCCAGAGAAATAATTCAAAGAGTGGTACCCTCCCCAGCCGTGGTAGCTCAGGCGCTAAGCGTTCACTGTTAATTTCACAGTACGCGATTAACCCGGCTGCGATCACCGCCGGCAACAATGAAATCGTCAATTGCAATTTTAAATGATGTTGATGACGTGCTTGGCGTTGAAGGAAATCATCGTGGGGAAACCTGCATGCCTAAAAAATAAAAAAACATTTTGAAGAAATGTGCAGTCCACAAACACGCATTGGGTACAGCGCCGCGAACAATTACTTGCCCTAAAATCCTCTCAGAAATGAGAGGAGGCCTGTGCCCAGCAGTGGGACATATATAAGCTGTAACTTTAACTAACTCTAACCCCACCCAGTTAGGTTCCCAGACAGAAAAGGTAGCACTTAGTAAAGTACTGCCGTTATCAGACATCTAGCAAACAAATGCAACTAATTAAACTAACACGAAATATTAACCGTTCACGCCGGCCACTGTGACCGAAATAGGACTGAGGACATTATTATTAATATTATGCTGCTATTATTGCGTCGTATTTTGTGAGCGTGGTCCTTCCCCGGTTCAGCCAACCCATTTGTGCTGCAAGCACAACATCCATTTACCATCAGGTGAACTGTGTGCTCGTTTGTCACCCGTATTCTATAAAAAATATCGTAAGAAAACTATGCCCCACATTTCTACACAGATTAGGTCATTAGCGCTTTTTGAATATTGAAACAGTTTTAATATCGGGACAGACTGGGACCTACTTTTTCATTGTTCATTTGCAAAGAAGAAATAGGGGTCATTATGAATAACACGGACAAGTATACTCTGGAGTATTTATGCTCTGGAAAATTGTGTTGCAATTGTTATAACTCATAACGACCATTTAAGTATCGTAAGACCATTCAGTTATTCTTGTTATTGGATAGAGAATAGATTAGAATCATTTTAGTTCAAGCTAGATTACAAGAATACTTATTGAGAAAAACCTCTATACTGGGAAAAATTAGCAAGATACCATTAACTCTGAATAATTTGCTGATTTTGGAAAAAACAGGGCTGCAATACGACTTATTTTAGGATCTTATGAATAAAGAAAAGGCTTTGATATTTGAATTTTGAAAGATATCTTTCGGCGCGTTGTCCATGTCTGGTCAAATCTGTAAAATTCGTTTTTGTCAACAACACTTCTTTTTATGGAAGTCTTTGGTTAAAAGAGCATGAGATTCACATGGTGTTAAGAGATTCCTACTAATCTACTCAGGGACCTCCTGAGTATACTATTTTTTTCAAGGTCTCTGAATCATATGAGTCCAGAAAAACTCCTGGCGACAGTGAATTGAAGAGTGGTGTCGTTGCCGGAATTTTCTAGTAAAACGTCCAGTTTATCAGATTATCCATTATAAAGATGGTGAATGGCATTTAGAATTGTGTCTCGATGGGGAAATATTGCGACTGGAATTAATAAGAACTTATATTTTATTGTGCTAACCAATTTTTTTTTTGAAAATTTTCAAAACCGTTAAAAATTACAGTTCTTAAATACAATTAACTTAAAGTTAAAAACGGACTAAACTACTCGTATTCTAGGGTAATTTCTTTGATACGAAAATTTTAAAGGATTCGATATAACTTTTCGATAACATTCGATGTTGGTGGTATACAATTGTATATTCAGACAAGGTTGCATAAAAATATCATATTTTAGACACGATTTTGACGATTTAAAAAAATTCTTGAAAAAAAAATTGTGAATGTATGAAAAAATTACTCAATTGTATTATTTATCGAATAGATTTTTGAAATAATTTATATTAATCGATATTAAAAAAGTTATAATTTAATCGCAGGGAAAAATCTTCGACATTCGAGTACTCGTTTTTTCAAGCGATACCCTTAAAATAACTAATATAATTTTTCGATACTATGGAAGGTATTTTATTGAATTTGATTTTTTATCGGCTACATTTTTATTTAGATCCCCTTTTCCTGATAATGAGCTAAAACGTATCAAATTTAGTAACTTTTGGTTCACCAAATGTCGCACGTTGTCGCAGCAAAGGAGCGCTAAAAGTCTTTTAACCTGGGAAACTTAGGAAATCCTCGCCTTAATATTCGTCAGCGATTTTCTACATAAGTTTATGTTCTGTAATGTTTAATATGAAGCTGTTCTATAGGATAACATGAACAATAATAGGGGCCTTAATATCAATAGCAGTTTAACCCACAATATTTTTTTATAGGATAAAGGTGACTAACGAGCACACAGTCCACCTGATGGTAAGTGTTTGCTGTGACCCTCAATCCTCGATTACGAATCAAAATGCAGATGCGTTGTCACCCGTGAGGGATAAGATGGAATGCCTCGTTTCCAGTAAAAAGGGTCTCCGGTTGCCTACACTTAACATACGAAACACAGTAGCGTTAAGCTGCTATTTTACGTTGGTATTCTGTGAAAGCGTGGTCCTTTCTCGGTCGAGCCGACCCAGAGCTACAACGATACCAGTAATATAGCTGCAGCATGGCTCTAACACGAAAAAAAAACTATTTTTGTAAATTATTTCGTAATTTCGATAATGGCACTGGTATAATATTAATTATTAATTGGTTGACCTTACTGGTATAAAGTTTAAGCGGCCAACAAGGGGCAGTTAAACTGTAATTTAAAATTTATCTTTGATAATACGCAGAATAAAAGACGGTTGATATTACAGGCCCAAATGAGACATGAAATTTATATGGATTTAATAACGTAATAGTAGTATAAACTACTTTTTTTTCTTTTTAAAAAAAAAAAAACGTTACCCCTACACTAGGATTTTCTCCTGTATCGCGGGGGCAGTTTAAAAACATAGATTGCACAAGGACAAACATCCAGACCCGGAACAATTATTTATAGGCCATACAAATACTTGTTCCGTGCGGGATTCGAATCCGCGACCCCCAGCGCAGCCGCTCATTGCTAAGCCACTGCGCCACGGAGACATCATAACGTCACTTTGATTTAAGGGTTAGTAGTCGGAAATAAATGTAGACTATACTTCATCACATGTCAAATAGATTTACGTCTTAAGATCCTATTAAACCTTCTTCTTTTTCTTCATTAGCCTGTAGAGATCCGCTGTTGGATATAACTCTTTCTGTTCTAGAGGGGACTTGTCTTTCTCCCTTCTCTTTCTCACGTTATACGGGGTGGAGACATGCAGATATATTATAGATGTAGCACGAATAGATCGGTCCGGCCGGGGAGGGACCACGCTCTCACACAATACCAGCGTGAAATAGCAGCTTAATGCTTCTGTATTTCGTATGGTGAGCGTAGTGAACGGGAGAATCTCTTAACTGGAAACGAGGCATTCTATCGTAGACCTCAGGAGTGACAACTGATCTGCATTTTTATTTTTAATCCAGGATAGGTGGACTGCGCGGTGATGTCAAATTCCGATACGCCGGCTGAAAGAAGTATTTAGGTATATAGGAAAGTTAGAGGTACTTACTGATAAAGTCCTTGATGGCTTGGGAGCCGGAGTCGAGTATGTCTGTAGGGTTGACCCTGATCTTGCAGTGCTTGACGAACGGCATCTCTGGGAGCTTGATCCACTCGCCGCCGCCGCCGGTCGAGCAGTGAATGTCGATGGAGATGGAGTTCTCGTAGGCGCGGATCACGCGCTGTACCTCATTCTCTTGGTAGGCGTCAGTAAAGTCGGCTAGGGAGAATGTCCCGTCCTATAACAACAATTGTTTATTAGTTTTGTCAAAGCTAAGAACCCCAGTAATTCGTCAGGGTAAATATCACCTTCTCATCTGTTTCTGATCTCATAGGCACCAATGAAATTGTTAACTGTAATTTTATGTGCTGATTTAACACGGGCTTTGCGGTGAAGGAAAACATCGTGAGGAAATCTGTATTTGCGAAATTAAAAAATAAAGTCCGCCAACACGCATTGGGACAGGGGGCTTTTCTTTTGCCCAGCGGTGGGACGTATATGGGCTGACCTTTATATTTTTTTACTATTTTAAGTGGCTTGTTGTTTTATTGTATTTGTGTATTTCGTTCACATAACAATTCCGCAGATTTATTAACTTTTCAAATACATATTTCAATTTTAATAACATTTTTTTAACGTGGTAAGCTGCGGCTCTGATATGGTTGTAGCACGAATGTGTCGCCTCCACCGAGAAAATACCACGCTTTCACAGAGTACCAGCGTGAAACAGCAGCTTAATACTGCTGTGTTTCGTATGGTGAGTGTAGAGAACCGGAGACCCTTTTTACTGGAAACGAGGCATTCTATCCTAGCCCTCAGGGATGACAAAGAATATGATTTTTCAAATTTATCTAAATTGAGGATAGTATTAGGTGTCTTTGAGCCACAGAATCCACTTACCGTCAGGTATATAGTGTGCTCGATTTTCACCCCTATTTCATAAAAAAAAAATTATATTCTTCTTCTTCGTCATCGTCAGCAGGTAAAAATATATTGCTGGACTCTGCCTCTCCCGTTGTAATCCCTCTGTATCGGAAACCATAAAGTTTTTCCGTGTGGCGAAGTCAAAAACCCTGTATACTAGTTCCGTGGGTGTCGTAAGAGACTGACAGAATATTAATAAAAAATAAATAAATAAATCCCCCGTGACCATGGGTGCTGGAAAGCATACGAAACGTCGGGAATTAAAAATAAAAATAATTAAAAGTAAAATTAAACGCGAAAAAATCCGTAAAAGTAGTTTTAATCAATGTGTAGTGTTCGCGTAAATATAAGAAATCATTAAGGCGACACCGTGAAAAAATGCACCTCCTTTCATCGAATAGTATAGGACTATGACACCACTAACGAAAGTGGGATTTTGATATAGGTAAATTCATGTCTTTATCTTGAATTTGATTGCTCAAAAACACGATTGTATAATTTTGACTCGATCATAATTATTTGCGAAAACACCTCTAAAAAATCACTATAGTTGAAATTACAACGAAATCATTTGATCTATATGCTTGGAAATCACTCAAATATATTCATAACATCAATATTCATAATTTACTTGCTCATTATTTTGATAACTTAAATCAATATTTTTTTTTAAAATATTTTAAGATTCTGAAAATTTTTAAACGCTTTTAATCGTCGCGGGCGCTACGCAATTTTAGACCTTATGACGGCGTTTCTTCAAGTTTCTATAGAAATTATGTATTCACTCGGATCAGTATGGCGATAGCGGTTTCGATGTCGTCTTAAATAATAAATTCTTTATTTGCCTCAAATAAAATTCTAACCTGTCAATTTGTATTTATCGTTTAAGTTTAATTTCCTACACTGTTGAAGATCGTTCGATGCGGAAATTAAAGCGAAGCTAGCCAAGAGATTAAATGTATGATGTTATGTTGAATTTTCGAGAGTTAAATTTGGTAAACTATTTATTCATCTGTGGTTAAATAACGTTTCCCGACCTAACCAGTAGAAGAGTGAGGATATAAAGAGTGCACCTATGTTTGCGCGTACATCCTTGCACTATAATCGCGTCCTGCGCTGATGGCGAGTCTTAGTTGAGTGTGGCCGACATTATTATTATTTTAATAAAAATATTGAATATAGTTAAAGTTTTTGCAGATATCTTAAAAATTACCATTGTATCGTATTTATTGACAAATAGAAATTGTAATTTAGAATTATCCACGCACTTAAACGGAGCATTTTCTAGTCTGGTTGTTTCTCCTTAAATATAAGATGGGCTTCTGCCGAGTTTCCCGATTAAATTGGCTGAAAACGAACGGGAATGCGGTTACGGAAATAAGAAGAGTTTAAACTCTGCGTTTTACAGTCGGGATTTACTCTGAATATGCATAATACATTTTATATGTTAATCTGTTACTCGATGGTAGGGAATTTATTGGTATCTGCCTGAATCTTGATATAAAATATGCAAATATAAATTATAATTGCAAGGCCCCGTTTCCAGTGGGGTATCAATATCGTCATAGGGGGGGCCTTGTCGAACGCCAACGCCTAATCGATTAGGTCCACAGAACACGGAATAAGACACTTTCTATGATTAGGTTTCTGTTTTCTATGATTAGGTCCATACCTGCATAATCCAGGAGCCGTTCCCGGCGAACGTGTAGCCGGCGTGCACGAGGTGCCTGTGTCGTGTGAAGGAGCTGAGCAAGTTGCGCATGCACTGCATCAGCGTGTTCATCTGAGGATGGATCAGGATCTCCGTCACCAGGTTCTCCGATGCGTATTGTATAAGTCGTTCTCCTGGAAAAGAAATCATTTATTAGCGTATTGTATAGCGTTGAGTAGTTTTTAGTAGTTGGTAGTGGCATAGTAGTTAGGATTTCTATGGCGTGGATGGCACCATTTCGTGGGTGTAGTTAGAGACGACTGTGAAATTTCTATTGTTTAAGGTATGAACATCTTTATTCTTATCAAAGCTATTCATGTTCTTATGTGCGAGTATTACATTTTTTAAGAATATTGCGATGCCAAAGTTAATATGTTTATTTCTTTGAATTTTTCTCTGAAGGACTCTTTACAATTTGAGTCATAAATCTCCCGTACGGACCTCTTTTGCGGAACATCTTATGATTTCCTATAGATGGCGGTATAGGTAACCATTAAATTACAATAAACAAACTGTACTATATATTGATTTAGATTTTAGATTAGTAATTACCGCGCCAAAACGTTGCCACTGCACATATGGTCACAGCCATATGCCTAGCTAACGTCAGTTCAGTGTTTAATGTGACGCCGACAGAGTTGAGCCGAATGATCCGCGACAAAAAATGGGTTGCGTAGTGAAAGAATGAGATTCAGGGTCACAAAAACATAATAAATCAAGCGGAATCATTTTCCACACATACGTTTTAGTTCATGTTTTCATACAAATGTAAAAACCTCGAATAATTAAATAAAATTATTGAATATTGCGATTTAGGTTAAATGTTGCCACTTTTCCGCCTTTGTGATTATCCCACATTAAAGGGAGATTACATACTTAATGGAGTAAGTTAATTTGTTACCTCTGATTTAAAATATTTTGGAAATTAAAAGAAAAACTACGTTTTAACTTTTATACGAAATAATAAATTATTCTTATTTTAGTTTATTTATTAATGATCTATTAAATATATTTTATTACCTATTTTATATAATAATAATTTTATTTTAATTATAATTTTGTTTTATATAAATTTTATATAAATTATAGTTTATTACCTTTTTATATTGTTTGATTTATTAGAACAATAAATATACTTATAAAAATATGTTTTTTTTTCATCAGTTATACTAACTTCTATTCACCTGATAAGAAAATATACTTTTTTTTAATATAATAAAAATAACTGCGGCTTAAAAAACTCATTTTTATTGCGTATTTTGGATTAAATTTCATACAGTAAGCCACACCAACCCACCATTGCATGTTTGGTGTGTTTATCTTTATAATGCGCGGTAATGTGGTTTACTCCCCTAGTTTTGTATAACTCAGTATAACACAATGGTACTATGTACAAGAAAAGACACCGCGAACAAAATCTTAGTGACTGTGCAGGGCGAATGGAATTGGGTGGTGGTCGATATGTGCGTTTGCCCTCTTTTCCATTAAAAAAGTACTTCTGTGCCTTTTTTTGAGGCACAGAGTACCTTTTTGTGACAAAGACATAGAACCGA
This sequence comes from Parnassius apollo, assembly GCA_907164705.1. Lineage (NCBI taxonomy): Eukaryota > Metazoa > Arthropoda > Insecta > Lepidoptera > Papilionidae > Parnassius > Parnassius apollo. Next base: position 596,918 of record CAJQZP010001697.1, read on the forward strand.
TCGAATCAAACGTCAAAATTATTGTATATATTAATTATATAATAGGTTATTGATACACACACACACTGTCATTCACCCACAGAGATCATCTCAGGATTCGGTGTTGGCACTGTCTAACCATAAAATATATTGAATTTATCAATATTGGACAACTAAAAATGGATTAAGATCGAATATTCGGTTCGGGCGTAAGTTTGAGATTGCTGGTTTAAACACATGTTGCAAACAAGTCTCGTAAACCAAGGGCAGAATCTGAATGACATGGTGAGAAAATGTGTGATAATAGGAAAGTGTGGTTTGCGAGATGATATTGTGACCAGGCTTAAAAAAGGTGCTTCGGTGGTTTGGTCAGGTATAAAAATGAACGGGGAAAGAGTAACCCAAGCCTTCGACAGACAGCGGCGTAAATGTTTTCCTCAATAGAACATTCTCGCAGTCTAAAGCTGACTTAAAAGTATTTGGCTGGACGTATGACCTAGCAGCGCACTTTTAGGTAAATGTGACAAACGAGCACACAGTCATTCTTTATGTAGATGCTACGACCCATAAACATCTACACATAATACATAAAAAATATGTAATTTATTTGCATGTATACCTATAAAATATTTGTGCACTACCGTACTACGAGTGCACACCGTATAAAAATATAAATGGGCCATTAGACATAATTAATACATAAACTTAAATAAATGAACTTGAATTTGAATGTCCTCCAGACCCAATTTCGGTCACGGCGGCCAACTTCAACGGAGACTAGCCATCGGCGCAGTACAGGATTATAGTGCCCAAGTGTATGCGCAAGCACAGGTGCACTCTCTATTCTCTCACTCTTATAATCCGATGGGACGGTAAACTGATACTACTGGAGAGAGATCAGGCGCAAGACCAAAGGCTTTACGTGCTTTCAGAGGCACGGGGGGTGAGATACCGTCAACTTTCTAACTCCGGGCAGCTACTGAGAATTTCTTGACGGAAAAACTCAATAATTTATTTTTTGGCCCGGCCCGGGATTGAACCCGGGACCTCATCATCAGCAGTCGCACTACTACAATCACTAGACCAACGAGGCTGTCACATTTAAAATACATATGCGTTATCAGAGTTATCACCCCTGAGGACTAAGATAGAATATGCTTTATTTCGGTAAAAGGGTAAAAGGTAATAAAATGGTCCTCGGTTATCTTCACTCCCCATATGAAATAGCAGCATTAAACTGCTGTTCTACACTGATATTATGTGAGAGCGCGTTTCTACCTCGGTCGTGTCGACCCATTCGTGCAGCAACAATTATACCACGTTAAAATATATCTATGTGTGGGGAGCCAACCCGTTCATCATGCCTTACAACCTACAAAAATTCATTACTGTACACCCTCATAGCCCATCTCCTGTTTCAGTTTCTATCTGTCACTTACGACAACGGACAAAACCCAAGACAAAATTTAGTATTGTATAATTTTACACTGCCACTACATAGTAAAACAAACAATAAAATACTTGTATAAAAATATGCAGTAAGAAAAGTTATGCCAACAAAAAAAATTTCAGTCCTTAAATAAGAAGAGAGCAACCAAATCCCAATTATCGTTACATCGCGTATTCGGCACTTGTCACCGGCAGCCCGGGCTGAATATAACAGGCCTGACCTTGACGGGAGGTGCCAACTAGTCTAATGGCCAGAGCGAAGGGTGCGAAATCTCCCCTTTGTCTGAACGTTCGAGGGCTGTTTTATCATAAGAGGTTATTTTGTGAGGCTCCATTGTGTAAACGCTGTTGTTTCGGTCGCAGAATATTAAATTTAAATAAATAACGCTAGACATGAGCCGTTGTAGCGCAAGGGATGAGCTCTCGCCGTAAATCTCAAAGTAAGCGTCAAAATATTATAAAACAACAATGTTCTTTTATGTTCGATTTGTCATATAACCACTGTTTGTATATCATAAGTTTTCCGTTATTGTATTAATTTTGTTTTTTTATTTTCAAATGCAATAAAGAGACCTATCTTTATATCGCGATCAACCAGGGTTCGGTTCCAATTTAAGCGAGGCAGAAGCTCGACAACTTTGTAAAATATTTTTATAAAATACCGATTAAATGAAACTAGATACTTTTACGGATTTTACCGCGTTTAATTTATTTTTATCTTTGTTTCGCCTTATGATTTAAAGCTATGGACATCATTTATTTTGTCAAAGGTATTTAAATAGTTTCTTACATTATAATTCGTATTATTCAAAATGAATTGTGATACAGCTAAGATATTACTTCGTTTAAAACGTCACTGAGTGAGTCGTTTTGTATGTAATGGTTTCTTATATTCGCTCAAATACTTGTAGTATTTGCATAAATATGAAACTAACCGCACAGTTGGTGATCAAGATGCTGTAATCTCGTTCTGCATAGATCGGACAAAAATTAATATTCAAAAGCTGAAGTTAGCCGGGCTTACAATGACATCCGAACTTCAAACATTTACAACAACTTTTATTCTTCTCTTTTTATATTAGAGTAGCCCCCGTGGCCGTGGGTGCTGTAAAGCACTTGAAACGTCGAACGGGAATTAAAAAAGTTAAAATTAAACGCGATAAAATTAGTTTCATTTATGGTATTATGTACTTATATAAAATAACCGATCGAAAGCTGATATTGCGTTCGACGTAAAATCTCCGCATTGCGCCAAAATCCGTCGACTTTGCCAATGTCGGCCATTATTTGTCCCGCTCGCGCCATTGTCTGCCATTCTGTCGCCGCCATTGCCACGTTATCGGTGACCTTTTGCCATTACGTTGAAGCTTGACTTAATCACTTCAGTTGAATGGATTTAATTGTAATATCCTTTTAGATAACCATTGTTGGAAGTTGTACTCTGTTGTAGATATTGCACTGTCGAATAAAATAAGGAATGTCTATCCATCTACTGTCCAAACTGCAATTATTCACTTGTAAATAATACTTGCCTCCAACTTCTATTACGTGGTAGAGCCATGCTGCAGTTATATTAGTAGTATAGTTGTAGCACGAATGGGTCGGCTCGACCGGGGAAGGACCACGCTCTCACAGAATACCAGCGTGAAATAGTAGCTTAATGCTGCTGTGTTTCGTATGGTGGGTGTAGAGAACCGGAGGCTCCTTTTACTGGAAATACGGCATTCCATCTTAGTTCTCACGGGTGAGAACGCATCTGCATTTTGATTCGTAATCGAGGATAGCAGTAGATGTCTATGGGCCACAGCAACCACTTACCATCAGGTGGACTCTGTGCTAGTATGTCACCCTATCCTATATATAAAAAAATTCAAACTAAGAACTAAGATGGAATACCTCACAGCCTGCAGTTATACTGGCTCTCTACTAGATGAATTTTTTACCTTCTGGAAAAAAATAGAGCGTAACAGGTAAATGGAGTAGAAGCTTGTGGCACTAATATTTTACAATTTATTTTTTATTTTACATGAACGTATTATGAAATTGTTCTATCAATAAGTACTTCTAATTGGGTATTATTATTTTAATTTCGATAGTTTTTAATTGATTTTTTTATTTAGTCATCAAAATCGGTTCACCTAGAAAAATGTTCTGAGGTAGCACATTAAAAAAATATAGTCGAATTGAGAACCTCCTCTTTTTTAAGTCGGTTAATAAGAGGGATTTAGTGAGTGTTACATTAGCATAAAAGTTTAGGAACCCCTGCTTTATAACTTTCAAACCGTAACACAAGTTTATTAAAACATTTTTCATTCACTATTTACAAGTTATTTTGAACATTTGCGCCAATAAACAGTCAGTAGTTGCCCAAGCCAGTAGTTAGCATACATTTCGGGAGTAAATACAAAATATAATTACGTCTCACTAACCTATTTACCCCTAACATTGGCGCCCATTCGACTAGAAACACAGATAAAACTGAATAGCTTTGTTAAACCTTCTAGAAATTCTGTAAACGATATTTTAATGAGTTTATTTTTGATACTCCGAGTGAGCTACTTACTTTGGGCTCAAAGTTTTTTTTATAGAATAAGGTTGATTAACGGGCACTTACTCAGTTCACCTGAAGATATTTGCATACTGTGTGGCCCATAGACATCTTTTTTTTATAGCATAGAGTGATAAACTAGCACACAGTCCATTATGATGAGTAAATGCTAACTAAGTACTGATGGTAAGTGCTGTGGCCTATAGATATCCACATTTATCCTCAATTAAGAATCAAAATGCAAATGCGTTATCACCCGTAAAAAGAGTCTCCGGTTCTCTACACTCACCTTACGAAACACAGCAGCATTAAGCTGCTTTTTTACGCTGGTATTCTGTGAGAGCGTGGTACTTCCCCGGTCGAGCCAAACCATTCGTGATACACGTTAAAAATCTTCAATTAAAAATCAAAATGCAGATGCTTTATTACCTCTGAGGCCTGAGGTGGAATGCCTCGTTTTCAGTAAAATGAATCTCGAGGGGTGAGTGACTTAAGTTACATATTAATTGTCTTTATCATCTGTCATTTTCTATTATCATTTAGTGAAATGAGAGAGAGCATTTCATAAATTGACATGGTGTTTTGTGAGTAACTAGGTACTGTCGCACCGTGCCTGAACAACCGAAAAAGACAACTGTAGTTCCTTGGAGTATACGTACATAAGTAAGCTATGCTTATATTCTATACTCTAAGAATAGTTCAGACTGATTATACCATGAAAAATTAACGAAATCACCTCTAGTATCCCTCTGTTTCCTCCTTCAAAACCAGAGCGAAGTTTTTTCACAGACCAATATAAAGAAGTCCCGCAACAGATGGCATGTTTGAAGTTGGTACAGTCCAGTGTCAAGGTGCTTGTGTTAATGCTCCATTGCTAATTGTTGATGATGATATACATTTATGTAATGTATAATATCAATCCACCAGACCCTTCAAAGAACTCAACATATTAAGCTTGTGACCACCTTTATTACACTAAATTGCTTATGATTTGTCTTTTGGATTGTTTTTATTCCTATTTCTTCCTACAATAATATACCATCAAGCAATATAAGAGAAACCTGTTATTGGTCATACTTTTAGTTTGTTCCATTAATGTTAAATGTTTCCTGCATTCGCTGTTGGTTTTCGAAATAAATGAAATAAAATAAAATGATTACTTCGAAGCCGTCACCATCAAAGACATTTATTATATAATTTAAATTCTTAGATGCAAAGTTACACCATGGTCTGGACCTCAAAGCGGCTGGTACTCTGCGGAGCTAAGTCGTGTATTATAAATATACAAAATCTTACTTCTGCCAAGTTTAAAATCTTTATTAATAAAACATAGTCTAAAAAGGGTTGTTATAATATTAAAGAATTTATGGATACCGATAACCCCCGGGAATGAAGTGATCGCTACCACGCTATTTCTAATTTGTGTTGTGTTGTTAATTATTGCGTAACTTTAATGATTGTAAAATGTTCTTTTTAATTATTGCGTAACTTTAATGATTGTAAAATGTTCTTTTTAATTATTGCGTAACTTTAATGATTGTAAAATGTTCTTTTTAATTATTGCGTAACTTTAATGATTGTAAAATGTTCTTTTTAATTATTGCGTAACTTTAATGATTGTAAAATGTTGTTTTTAATTAAAAAAAGTCCCGCTGAATTTCTTGCTGGTTCTTCCCAGGACAGAGGTATTTTCCGAACCAGTGGTAAATTTAACATAAGTGTGACTCTCAATAAGTTTTATTTATAATCTATATTGAATAAAAAAGGTTCTATTTCTATTTCTATTTCTGTGGCCAGACAACTTTTACGTGGTAGTGCCACGCTGCAGCTGCATATATTGTGGTTGCAGCACGAATGGGTCGGCTCGACTCGGGTAGGACCACGCTCTCACAGAATAGTAGCTTAATGCCGCTTTGTTTCGTATGGTGAGTGTAGAGAACCGGAGACCCTTTTTACTAGAAACGAGGCATTCCATCTCAGTCCTCAGGGCTGGCAACGCATCTGAATTTTCATTCTTAATCGAATGTAGATGTCTACGGGCCACAGCATTCGCTTACCATCAGATGGCCTATGTGCTCGTGTGTCACAGTTCTTCTATAACAAAAAAACTTTACTGGAGCCTCCCCTACTACCAGGATATGGACTACAAAGTGCGCTCTTACACGAAACTCCACAAGACCTATCTTCGAAAACAAATTAATTGTAAGATTTTCTTTTTGGGTTAACATATAACTAATTCCAATAAATCTGGCTATGCCCGTTGAGACGGATTCTAGTTTAATGAATAAATACAATTTTATGTTTATGGATAAAAATGATTCATAAGAACATGGCAGATATGCAATAATATTACAGGCAAATATTTCCTGTAATATTATTATCCAGGGAGAAAACAGAAACACCTTTTCACTCTGTTGTGAGTAAAATAATCGTCAAGCAAATGGAAGTCCATAGAGTCTGCCTACCCCCCTGTATAACAGGCGTGATATATGTTTGCTTTTGTATAATAATATAATAACCTTCACCATCACAATCATATTTGTACAGAAGGTCACGTACTGTAATGTGAAATGTACACGAATTTATTATTTATGTATAGGAAAAATGTATTGCGAATAAAAAAGTAAAGTTTTTTTTTCCGGTGAGAATATTTTCTCAACCGACGTGATTTACGGCCCTCACTCATGTGGAAACATTTTCTACCGCTCGCATCATGAAGATAATCTGTTATTGCTTCATTTTTCTCGAGGCGCTGTGAGAGTGCCACATACTATGATAAAAGTTAAATTACAGTTTTTATACGTCCCACAGATGGGCACAGGCCATTTCTCATTTTTAGGAGGGCTTTAGTGCACAGTGCTACCTCAATACGTGTTAGCGGACTTCATATGACTTCGATGTATATTTTTTTAATTTTCCGACATGTAGGTATTTTCTCGATGTTTTCCTTGAACATGTGATAAACCAGCACATAAAATTGCAATTAACAATTACATTTATTCCGGCGAGGCTCGAACCTTGGTTGCTAGCATAATCTGCGGTAAAGCATGCATAGCATTACCACAAATTTTTTTTTATTTTTTTTATTTAGGTTATTTTTTGATAAAAACTTTTTGAGGCGGGTGATAAAAAAAAAAAAAAAGAGAAAATTAAATATATAAAAAAAATTATAAAAAAAAAGGAAAAAAAAACACAAAAATTTTGGTAAGCGTTTAGCCCCTGAGCCACTTTACCGCACTAATAGTGCGATTATAATATAAGCGCCTTATTAAATTTAATAGCAAATATGTTGAATTGTTAGTTACAAAATATCTTTTGCATTAATAATTTACAGGCAGCGAGCTCTATATTTTAAATGCAATATAATGTACATTTATAGATAATAAAATGACGGTGCAAAATATTATTGATGATAGTAGCCTAGCCTTGAATAGAACAATACACGAGCAAGCCGACTTCGATCCAGCCGCCATGTAATTATTGTTGTTCGCAATTTTAGACGCTGATTTAGCACGTGCTGAATCTTTCTATCTATAGGTACTTCTCTTTAAATATTACCAACCATTATTACATGTAAATAAATATTTTCTGTACTTAATATTATGGTTATAATATTTTGGTGACGTCTGTTTTAAAAGTTCCTATAGAATAATTAATAGGATAGTTGTAAATTGGTTATATGTCTTTTTAGGATTGTTGGAAAAATTGTTTACTCTGCAGAATCACGCCCATATTTACCTACATGGTAGAGTCACGTTGCAGCTGTACTATGGCTTCTGTACGCATTGGACGGCTTGACCGGGGAAGGACCACGCTCTAATAGAATACCAGCGCAAATTAACCGCATAATGGTGCTGTTTCATATGGTGAGAGTAGCAAACTATGACCGTTTTTACTGGTAACATGGCGTTCCAGCTTAGTCCTCAGAGGTGAGATAGTTTCCGTACTGATTATATATATTGAGCATAGATTGAGGTGTCTTTGGGTCACAGCATCCACATCCCATCAGGAGGACTGTGTGCTCATTCGTCATACTTATTGTGTAAAAAATTGAATGTTTGATATCTTATTCAATGATCCACGACTTCTTCTGCCACCTGGTTGGAGCCACTTAACAATGAGGTGTGATTTCATAGCGAGTAAGTTAATTTGTACGGAAAATTTAAAAGGTTAATATTTATTTTTGTACTGTTAGATACATTCTATATTAATTAGATTAAAAATAAATATAATAAAACACAGATATTCATAAAAGTAGAAAAATTAAAAAAAAGTGAGTTAAAAATGTGTAAAAAATTAAGCAGCAAACCACTGAGGAATTGTTTTGTATATTAATATAATACTCTAGAAATTGAGAAACTTTATATAAAACTAACTCCACAATTAAATGACATTGTGTAACAAAAAACTTCACTTCAGTGTTAACTAGTGACATCTGTGAGCTGAAGATTATATTCCTTATTGAACATAGGTTTCGAGGTTTCTCTGTCTACGTTATTGAAACACTTTTTAGGATTATTGTTGTTGTTTTTATTATTCGCTCGAGAGAGCAGGCAAAGGAACTAAGCCTTGACTTTTTTAACACTTTTTAAGAGTTGTCAAAGACTAACGACAATTAATCATGTCATAGTTATTAAAATCGAAATTATCATCTTATTTGTTGTAAGCTAAATAAGATATTTAGTATTTTTAAAATTCCAAATATTCTATTTATCATAAAAAGGAAAAGTTTTAAGAAACCACTAAAAGCACTTAGTATAGTACGTGAGGGTAATATGGTCATCCGGTTAATATTACATGCTCACTTTCTTATAAATCAAAAACTACTGTCTTGTTTGCATATATGGCTTTATGATACGATAGATCTTCATAGGCCATTTTGACAGTTGACATTATAGTAAATAAATTTATAGTTCAAAAAGATAGCTTGATCTCTGCGACAGCTGTCAGTAAAATCACGTCTGTGAAGTCCTGAATTTCTTAGTAGTACAGACAGTACCTGTCAATGTCATACTTTATGGGCATGCCGACCTAATTAGTGCATGCCCATGATCCGGGATTTGAACCCAGGACCTCATGATCAGCAGTCGCACTACTACAACCGCTAGATCAGACCAACGAGGCAGTCAGGTTTATAATTAATGAAAATATTAATACATTCATCATACAAATTCACTTCTGCGTGTGTTCGTAAATATTTTCTTCCTAGACGGCTTAACCAATTATGATAAATTTTTATTGGGTAATTATGGGATTCCCTCGGTGATTTTCAGCTGTAGTTATACTCGGTAGGTGGCGCTTTACTCGAGACCTAGAAAACAGCCTTGCGAAACCGATCGCTGTGTAGGTAGATATAAATGTAGAAATATAATATACAATGACTATATGCTCTTCAATATACAAATCATACTTGAAATGATGATAGTCTAAGATCCCGATATAAAACGACCTTCACCGAGATGCTTATTTAATGAAACGTATTTTATATTTAATTTAATATGTCAATAAATATAATCCATATGGGTTGCCTAGCAAATTTCAGTCCAGAGTATGTATAATTAATAATTAAAAAAAAATATTTTTTTAAACATTTCACCGGTATGATTATTAGATAAATTCTATACCAATCGAAAGTATGAAATCCATAGAATATGCAAACGTTAGGTTGCCTATTCTTTTCCGGTCACAACTATCGGGTTGCCAGGTATAAACAGGTAAATCTGTACTAGCATTTTGCAACGGTCTGTTTATTGAATGAAATTTAAATGAAATTAAAGAATATTTTATTCTGAACACGGTGGTATAGGGTTGCCTGCGAAAAATCAGTCCAGAATTGCGGTTGTCGAATTTTAAAAAGTAAAATATTGCTCCGAGTGAATGTGTCAAATCAATGTCATCAATCAATGTCAAGTCAATTAATTGCTTAGGAATGTCACATTCTCCACGAATGACATCATCAGCAGTTATGTTGCGAGAAAGCGGATGAGCATCTATATTTTTAATGCAGCTTCTCAGATAATATGCTACATTTTCAAACTCATAATCATTTCTTGTCTCCAAAAGTTTGAAAGTGTTTGCCATTACAGAGACGTCCATGTCTGTTTTATACACAATTTTTTTGTTACGTATTCCCATTGACGCTTCAATCGTAATACGATCATCGAATTTCTTCATTAATTTTTTTGCAAGGTTTCACTTCGGTAATCTTGAATATCATCGAAATCAATTTCATGATTTCCAAACTCTAACAATAAAGCTTGGTATAATACTAGTTTTTACGGAATTTATCGCGTATATTTTAACTTTTTAAATACCCGACGTTTCGAACGCTTTACAGCACTCATGGTGCTGTAAAGCAGTGCTGTAGTAGTGGGTATTTAAAAAGTTAAAATATACGCAATAAATTCCGTAAAAACTAGTATTATTTCAATGTGTAGTGTTTGCGTAAATATAAGAAATCATTAAATAAAGCTTGGTATCTTAAAAATAATTGAGCCAAGTACATAACCTTGTTGTTTTCAATTATTTCAATGAAATTCGATATGGATTGAAAGGCCAACTGATGTAACTATCTATATTTACTATAGTTGGAATGGGTAGATTCTTCCGTGGACCGCTTATTTTTCGATTGATACACTGCGTAACAAGGCAGATGGTACGCGATAGTTTGATGTTGAAGTTTGGAGAGAATCACCGAATCGCCAAAATTTTGCGCTATATTTTTTTATCTGTAGTGGTACTTTGTCATCATTAGGGACAGTAAGATTGACCAGCTTCTTCCTAAATCTCTTTTGGCTGTGGTCACAAAAAAGGCAAATAATTTTGCTTGATGTCGATGCTGTTGATGTTGACTGCTCCTAAAAGAATTAAATCATTCTTTGAGTATAAATCGATGAAAATAAATATAATTGAAATTACAAGTTCAATTAATAGATTTTCGTATCATTTTAAAAGCTTAAAAAATATTTTATTACCTTGTCAAAGTCCCCAGAAGTTTGGGACAGGTCTTCAACAGTACTCGTTTCATCTTCAGCAACTGTAGCACAGGAATCGATACTAGGGTTCAACTGTTTTGATTCTTCTTCAGTAGTAGATACATTGGTATGCTCCTAAAAAAATTTTGCGATTAAATGAAAATGTTTGATATATAAATTTTATAAACTTTTTGATAAGAATAGTTGATTGAAAACATCCTCATTAATTGTTACAAAAAAAAAGGAAATCAGATCATTTTCTTGTTTAATTTATAAATTACCGTTTTTAAGCAAATTACAAAAAAAATATGTGTGTTGAAAATTAACAAAACCATAGGTGAATTTTGCTAACAATTATTTAAACATGAAAAAAATATAGAAGATGTATTAGCTAAGATAATTTTAAAGATTCAATTATTATGTACTTACTGTATATTCGTTATATTTTTTATTCAAAACGATCACTTTTTTGTAGCACGTGGTATGATAACCTACAAATTGAAGAGACGCACTGGGTAGCTCAACAAAATTGTATTTAAAGTGTTTTTTTTTACGAAAAGCTAACTTTAATACACATAATAGTTTTTAAAAGTGTTTCATCATTAAAATCAATTATTTCATCATGCGATCCACACAAAAAACTTTTTTGCCATTTTTTCCAACAATAAATAGCATGCGCACTCTCTTTCTTTAAGTGGGCGAACTTAGCTGCTATGCTGTGTCCTCTTCTATCGCATGGGATGGTCGGTTTGGACCTCTCAGTCACACACATTCACTCGGAGCAATATTTTACTTTTTAAAATTCGACAACCGCAATTCTGGACTGATTTTTCGCAGGCAACCCTATACCACCGTGTTCAGAATAAAATAATCTTTAATTTCATTTAAATTTCATTCAATAAACAGACCGTTGCAAAATGCTAGTACAGATTTACCTGTTTATACCTGGCAACCCTATAGTTGTGACCGGAAAAGAATAGGCAACCTAACGTTTGCATATTCTATGGGTTTCATACTTTCAATTGGTATAGAATTTATCTAATAATCATACCGGTGAAATGTTTAAAAAAAATATTTTTTTTTTAATTATTAATTAAACATACTCTGGACTGAAATTTGCTAGGCAACCCATATGGATTATATTTATTGACATATTAAATTAAATATAAAATACGTTTCATTAAATAAGCATCTCGGTGAAGGTCGTTTTATATCGGGATCTTATACTATGAATAGGTATTCAAAAGTATACAGTCATTCTACCCAATAAATTAGATATTGCAGCATTTTCTAAGTTGCCCGACCTTGATTGAAAGGTTGAAGGCATCTCCTTTTAGGAAAAAGGTAGGCACGCGCCGCGTCATGCCTTAATTCGTCTTGGGAGCTTCGCTGATTGATCACGCCACGTCTTCCATTACCGCCTGTGAGAGTATGTAATTGGATTATACTAGGAGAGTACGAAAAGAAATGAAAACAGGGAACTTTGTATTTTCATTTGTGACATTGATTTGAATGATATCGCGGGATAATATAAGCATTAAAACATAAAATGTCTGTAGCCGTATTACTATGTTTAACTTTAATTTTGTCGAGTGTTATTATAGTTATTTGGCGATTTAGCGTGAATCAATGTATAAAGTGAAGTGCCATTCTACATTTCGCTTACCGGTATTAAAGAATATATTTTGTTACCGATACCAGACTGCTACAAGAATGTTATTTTCCCCACCGGCTGTCGATTCTTCGAGCCAAGTAAGTGATGCAAGAAGTCGATGGATGTAGGGTGCGAAAAAATGTCGGTTTCAAAAAAAAAAAACAATTTTTATATTTAATAACTAATGAAGTCGGGACTTCAATTATTCGATACACTAATTCAAAAGAAACGGTTCGATTAGTCTTTCGTGCGTACAGCAAAGAGGTAGAATTATCTCTATAGATAATATCTGCCGGCGTTTGTCTTTTCTTCGAATACCTTCAAGCCAAAAGTGAATAGGTTACGCTAAGGCATAGCGATTAACCATCTATGGCTTCAACAGCACCTAACACCAAATTAGTTAGTACTCAAACACTGGCTTCTAATAAGAAAAAAATTACGGACCGATGACAGTAAAAAAGGAATATTTTTTTTTGTAAATAGAACACCTTATCAAATACTTATCGCGGGCCCTATCCTGTAGCTCGTAACTTTCTTAACCATTTAGGCCTTCATCATCACTTATAATAAGTAAAAAATACTAACCAAAATAAAAAAGAAAAAAGACGTTCTATATACAAAAGAATTTTAAGTAGTGAATACTTATCACGGGCTTTGTTATATAGCTCGTAACTTAAAGCTTGAAAAAAATCCGACAAAACGATGTCTAGAGTATGAAACAAATTAACGAGGCTTATACAAAAGATGTCAGAAAAAGCTCCGTAAACTTGGGATTTTCCTGTCAAGTGTTTGTAAGAAATAACTGCTCCGGATTATTTTAATTAAGATACACCTTTTTACACGTAATGGATCGTTATGAAATCTTGGATTTTAATTTTGTTTGCCACAAAAACTCAACCGTTTTTTATTTTAAATTTCTTTCTTTAGAATCTCGATAGGGCTTTTAGTTAGTACCTCCATTTCCTTCAACAGAATGAGGGTGACAAACGAGCACCCAGTCCACCTGATGGTAAGTGGATGCTGTGGTCCATAAACAACTACATCTATCCTCAGTAAAGCCTTAATATGCAGATGCGTTGTCACTCCTGAGGACTAAGTTGGAATGCATTGTTTCCAGTAAAAAGGGTCCTCGTTTCCAGTAAAAACCAACTGACATGTAGTATAAATTTTTATGAACGTAGGGTCTGATATGGATGCAAATGGCCTAGGACTGCCTTATATAGTATTTTTTTATAGAAAAGCGGGCAAACGAGCATTCAGCTCACCTGATGGTAAGTGTGGACTGACGCCCATGAACAACTGCAACACCAGGGGATTTGCAGGTACGTTGCCGGCCTTTTAAAATGGAGTACTCGTTTTGTTAAAGGTCCCTAAGTCGTATCGGTTTGGAAAAATCGCGAACGATTCCACAAAGTTATTATTTGGAGGCTATTAATCTATGCTCAACAGTGAATCTGTACTATAATGATGGAAACGATGACGTATACGTTAGCTCGACCAAGGAATTTCCGTCGTCACCTCTGAGAAGTAAGATGGAATGCTTACTGACTCTCTATACCCTTCAGACGTAATACAGCAATCTTTTACCTGGTGGAGTCATGGTGCAGCTATATTACGGTTGTAGTACGAATGAGTTGGCTCGAGCGGGAAAGGACCACGCACTTACAAAATAACAGCGTAAAATACCACCATACCATAGTGCTACTGTGTTTCGTATGATGAGTGTAGAAATCCGGAGACCGAATTTACTGGTAACGAGCCATTCCACCTTAGTTCTTAGATTACAACAATGAAGAATTTAACGGCGAAGTTGACCACCTCGATCGACGTTTGCACTGAACATGGCTGCAACGTTACAATGTTTACAAACGTTCAGTAATAAAAAAAATTATACGTGGTAGAGCCACGCTGCAGCTATTATGGTTGTAGCATGAATGGTTCGGCTCAACCGGGGAAGGACCACGCTTTCACAAAATACCAGCGTAAAAGCAGCTTAATGTTGGTGTGTTTCGTATGGTGAGCGTAGAGAACCAGAGACCCATTTTACTGGAATCGAATCATTCTATCTTAGTCCTCAAGGGTGACATCTGCATTTGATTCTTAGTCGAGGTTAAATGTGGATCTCACTACATTCACTTACCAGGTGGACTGTGTGCTCGTTTTTCGTCCATATTCTATTAAAAAAAAATGTTGTAATTATACGATGGCTGCGACACAAACAGGGTTTGCCTTGGAAAGCCTCGCACAGACACTATCACAGAATATCAGTGTAAGAGAGCTGCATCATTCTACCGTGGTTCTTAATTCAGGATAGAAGTGTCTATCGTCCACAGCATCCATTTACCATCGGGTGGACAACTAGTTTGTCATCCTGATATAATCAAGGTAATGGAGATATTATTCAAATTTGAAGTTTTTCAATTTTAAAACGCTTCAGCTGTATGTTAATCCGTCTGAAACTCCTATAATCCTCGACAGAATGTTCGGAGATATAAAAATGGAAATGCGACTTACTACTTCACGAGATAAAGTTTATATTGCAAGAGTCGTTACGTTTATTTTCTCAAGTTGTACGCCATTCGGCTTTTTAGTGTGGAACAAAATCGTTATCGTAGTTGACGAAAAAGGTGAATAAAAAAAGGATAGGAGCTTTATCTGTACTACTTAAGAGATTTGATATTACAGTCTTCAGAAGTTCAGAACTTATGTAACTGAAGAACCTTTTAAGATAATACTGCGGGCGAAGGTCGGTTACATAGTTGTAATCTTGATACTTTAAACGAGCTTTTCTAGTTTGTTATAACTTAAAATATTTATTCCATTTGTGATTCCATTTTGTAAATTATCTTTAATAAAGTACGTGAGGGTAATACGATCATCAGGTTAATAGGTATGGTCACTTTCTTATAACTAAAAACCTTGTGCCTTGTTTGCATAGATGACTCTGTGATACGATAGCTCTTCATCAGTCAATCAAATAATAAAAGTGAATAGGGCGCTGTGTTATAGACGCCATTTTGACGATTGAAATTATAGTAAAGGGTAATATGGTCATCCGGTTAATATGATCACTTTCTTATAACTAAAAACCTTGTGCCTTGTTTGCATAGATGGTTCTGTGATACGATAGCTCTTCATTAGTTATTAATCAAATAATAAAGGGTTAAAGGGGCGCTGTTTATCGACGTCATTTTGACAGTTGACATTACAGTAAATATTTTAGTCGATTTTAGTTTTGTGTAGTGTAGTCAGTTTTCTTTCAAAGTTGGTTTTTCAAAGTGTTCCTAATTATTGCCAAAGCTTGTTTGCTATTGTTTTCTTAATATATTAATTATAGTATATAACTTTGTGTTTTTGTTTCTGTCCTCATCTTAGTTTTGGTATCATAGGGCGGCAAAACTTAAGGTGATTACCCTCACGTACCTTATTATAATAATACAAGCGACCCGAACCGGCTTCGCGCGCTTGATTTCTGAATCTCGACCATAGCGCCACCTACCTTCAACTATAGCTAAAAACGAGAGAACAGCCAAATACAGGTGATACCATAAGTGTACCATTAAAATTTCATCAAAATAGCTGAAGGCATTTAGGAGTAGAGTATTTACGAACTCACGCACCATCATTGAAATAATACTAGTTTTTACGGAATTTATCGCGAATATTTAATTTTTTAAATACCCGACGTTTCGAACGCTTTACAGCACTCATGGTCACGGGACTGAGATGTTCAACGTCCATTTGTCATAGTTAACCGCGGTTACCATAGATTAAAATTTAACTTTTGTTCCGATCTATGCAGTATGAACTTATGGTATGGATCCTATAATAAATAAAATTAAATCCCAACCCAAGCATACAACTGCAAGACTTCAAGATACCAAAAAAAAAAAAACCGAGAATTTCAAAATATTATTATTCCGAGGAAATGCAGATTATACCGGGGAGCAATAAATATTTACTATGATAATAAATCTTCTACTATGTAAAATTTGATGTTTGTTTGTTCGTTTTATGCGCTGCCATAACGTTCATGATGTTGCGGTGAAACTTTGTCAACTTATTGCTTGCTTGCGCGAAGGTTATAATAGGCATAGTACAATTAAGTTACAGTAAGTAACGCACGTATCCTACCGATAAATTTATTTGAAAATTGTATATCATTCAATTTCAATTAATGTATTACCAGGCCCAGTTAAAAAATATAACTTTTTCAAATTTAAAACGATATTTCCACAATAATTATTTATTCTGCGTATGTAATAAGACAATGTCTCTCAATATTTTTGATATATACACATCAAAGGTTTGTTATAAATAGAGAGAAAGTAATTTTGTGACTGAGCGAACGGAATGATTAAATAACTTGCCAATAACAGGGACTTCAAATACTTACAAAAGAAATCTAACGAAAGTTATAAATATCTATATATATGATCTAACGAAACATTCAGGTTGACCAATTCCAACGAAATAGAGAATGAAAGATGGAAGCCAATTTTAGTTAACATAATTTAGGAATCAAAAAAAATTACTAAGGATGTTTTTTTACAGAATAAGGTTGAAAACGAGTGCACAGTACACGTGATGGTAAGTGGATGCTGTGGCACATAGACATCGAAATCTATCCTCGATTAAAAATCAAATTGTAGATGCTATGTCATCCCTGAGATGTGAGACGGACTGCTTCGCGTCTAATAAAAAGCTCTTTACACTTACTATACGAAACACTGGTATTAAGTTGCTTTTTACGCTGGTATTCTGTAAGAGCATGGTCCTCCCGGGTCCAGCAGACCCATTCGTGCTACAAATATAACGTATTTGCAGCATCGCTCTACCACGGCAAACGGTTTACTTTTCGTAATCTATAATATTGGACACAAGTTTTTTAACGCCATTACTAACAGGTGTATTTTGATATAAAAAATAAGGTGGGTGGACCATGGAAGGCCATGAGACCTTCGAAGGCCAATTATTAAAATGTCGTAGTTATTGCCATGTGATGACAAGTTCTTTCTACTTACACAAATACCCATCGAACTGAAAACCACAGACGCGGCGGCGCGCTACTATTTTGGCAGTACGGTTCTTCGCTTCATTGGGAATCGACGACGTTAAAATAAGGTTAAAGTAAGGTTTATATGTTACGTAATAAAACAAAGTATTACTTAAATATTAGTTAGTTTCACTTATCTAGTAAATAAACGAATAATAACTGTTTATTTGTTAGAGTGGCCTTCCATGGTACACTCGCCTTACTATTGTTGCGGGCCTATTATTAAAACATACTTTAATTTAATATAATTGCGAATTCATTAACTTCAACAAGTTTTTTTTAAAGAAAAGGTTACCAGTATATTTAACCGACTTCAAAAAGGAGGTTCTCAATTTGAGTGTAGTTTATTTTTATTTTTTTTGTATCTATAGTATGTTACGAGTATATATGTGATTACATATGTATAACATATACATATGTATAACATATACGTATATTAATTTTCTATAAATATTTAAATTTAATAACGGCTTCCTTCTATATTTTTTTAATTCACACAAAACATGAACTTTAAAACGAATTTACAATTTTATTCACTTTAAACGTAGAATATTTAATGTATTGAACAAAATATTAATTCCTAAAATTGTTCCAAACGAAATAAAATTACGAAAAATAACTGGCTATGAGAGAAAGAGAAAAAAGAAAATTTGCGCGCGCACTGCTCTCTCTTGCTTATATCCCCCACTCCACTTCCGTTCGTCTCGCCCGATCACACTTTTCGTAACGCTTTCGTCACGCGTTCGCCAGCTTACTTCCCAAGTCAAACGTGCGTAGAGAAGTTTTACTTCAAAAAATATGATTTAAAAAAATCTGCCCCCAAAGGTGGAGAATAGGGGGAAAAGTTTCATATTGGACTATTGCTTAAGGAATTTCGTATGATATCTTTACACTTTGAGAACTGATTTAAATGATTCTTTTTAATTAAATAGGTTTTACTTCAAGCGTGGTCACATAAAAATTTGGAGAAAATGTTCCAGCTAATATAGCAAATAAATAACTTCGTTTTTAGCAATTTTAAATCGGTTTGTACTTTCTGTTAAAGGTTATAATTATTAACTTTACATAAATAACAAGCTTACTGGGCTTGTAGCGTACTCTTGACATATTACAGTGGAGTAATTTAATCGTAATGACACTTACCATATCTGGCTTCCTCCCCCTCGGGTGCCTGCGCCGTGAGGGTGGCCAGTTCCTTCTCCAAGGCGACCTGGTGCTCGCCAGAGTCCCATGATAGCAGCCCTGAAACAAGTGAAAATGTTATTATTAATACCGTCACAGTAAAGTTGATATATTTTAATCTCTTAAAACTAAGGGTGTACAGTAGTTAAAACGGAAAAATATTTTCCGTTAGTGAATTTAGTTACGGTATATCACAGTGACAGTGACCGATAAAGGATGGAATGCCTCGTTTCCAGTAAAAAAGGGGGCTCCGGATCTCTACACTCACCATACGAAACACAGCAGTATTAAGCTGCTGCTTATAGCTGTGGTTCTTCCCCGGTCGATCCGACCCATTTGTGCTACAACTATGATATATAGCTGCAGCTTGGCTCTACCACGTATAGACAGGATATTGCCATAGGCGTGGCAACTATGGCAAATATTCCCCTTGTGAGGCAGTACATGGGGAAGTTTAAATGTTAAGCACTAGATTTTTTATAGGCTGTAATATCATTGGTAAATTTCACAGGTTTATAGGCGAAATCACTTGTACTATCAATACAAATGCCTACGTATTCATTGTGTTCTTAAATGTATAAAATATTTTATTCAGTTGTCGCCTCAGAGGCGGTAATGCATTCGACACCGCGCGCTGTGCCGACTCGTTCCAACCACAATATCCGTTATTACTTCCCCCTCTTCCCAAGAGAATCTTACCTCCTTCCTACTGTTGAAATACTATGTAATATTTTATTATATACAGGATTATTTTTCAAAGAGTAGCCGAATGTTAAACTTAAGTTCATATATATAAATAATTATACACCGTTATTGTATTTTTTGAGAATATAAGTAAATAAGGTCTCTACTTTTATTTGAGTTATCCCAAATTGAATGTGATTTATGGGCAACAACGTTGTTGCCTACCGATCGACCCTTACGAATGTGTGCGTGCGCAGTAAAATCTGTTAAAATAATGCTTACCACGCATTTTGAATTTAAAAGATAAAAAAAAATATTTGAGATTTTTTTTATAAATTTTTCTTCACCATTTGCATATATTACTTATTCTGAACCTTCTCTGCAAATATGGCCGGTTACTCGTATAGCAAAATAACCCTATATATTACATACCTACGTTTGCTTGCAACTGCAGAGCAAAGGTGACTATGTTATTACATTTTGATAATTTAGATAAATTCGAAATTGTTCAGGTATGTGTATAAAAATTTCCAATGCACTGCCTACAGAGTTTCAATTACTCCCAAAAGTACGTTATCGCAGGATTGTCAAACAATGGCTTGAGGAGCAATGCTTCTACTCTGTTGAGGAATATTTAATGTTTATGATTAGGATTAGGTATCGATATTAAAATGTTAAATTAAATGTAATAAAATTATTATGATGATTTTGAAAACATGTTATTAATATATTAGTAGTTGTGAAAATGTAATTAATGTATTAGATAAATATTTGTATGTCAACATTATGACAAAACATGCTGGACTGGAATAATTTGTCAACCTGTAATGTTTTCTGCAAACAAATTGTGATTATGTGATTATGATTATTACGAGTAAATATACACGATTCTTTAAATTTACAATTAAAGATGACATTTGTGTCAACTGGGATTGAACCCGGGTTCTCACTACTAGCGCTTAGTCCTTTGAATACCACGGCTGATTTGCCGCGTGCTCTATGGTGAATGAAAATATCATGAGAAAAACTACACTTCTTTGAAATTATAAAAAATTCAAAACATTCCATTTTTGCTAACACGCAGTGGGGCGGCGTACTTCCAACTCTTGGCCATAGACTTCCTCTCATTTCTAAAAGGATTTTAGGGCAAGAAAATGTCCGACGTGCTTCCCTAATACGGAATTCACATTCTTCAATATATTTTTTTTTAATTTCCCAGTCATGCTATAGGCCACAGCCGTTTGCGCGATTGTCACTCTCATTCCATTAATAAAAATGCGGGATTCCTCGCGATATGTCCATCACCGCTCTGCAGGTGATAAATCAGCACTTAAGATTATAATTCACAATTTCATTGGTACCGCAGGTCAAACCCGGACTGCTGGTGTACTGTGATATTTAAAACGAGCGCTTTATCTCTGAGCTACTGCGGTTATAGCGTATAGTAATATTAAACCATTGTGTAAGTGAAATTGCATTAGTTCAGCGGGGCATGGTGCCGAGTGTTCTTTTAATTACTGGCGCCGACTGTCCGCTCTGGGGCATTGTGAGTGCGTGATTGTTCTCCGAGCGCTGCCCCATTGTTCCACAGTCGTAGATTTAAGTAACAGACATCATTATTAAAAGATATTTCCAACCGCGAAGATTTTCCGATATTAAAATACTAGTCATACTTATAATAATAGTTATGTTACGGATTGAAGCTGTGCGGAGACACCTGTGTTAAATGGGCAACAAATAAGTGCAATTAAATGCGTAGGTTAAAATTAAGTTAAGTTATATATATATATATATATATATATATATATATATATATATATATGTGTATATATATATATATGTGTGTATGTGTGTATATATATGGTTGTGTTCGATTTATAAAAGTTTTATATTAAATAGAGATTTATATTTCAGTTCAAACACACAAAACACAAACACACACACACACACACACACACACACACACACACTAACACATACACACAATACACACTGTACATACAATAATATAATACATGCGCGCGCGCGCATGTGTGTGTGTGTTTTTCATATTTAAAGTTTTATATAAAAATTTAATATAAAACTTTAATATTAAATATTTATTTAATATAAAACTTTAAAACGTGTTAGCGAACATGACATTATTTGATTTTTTTTATTTCAAAGATGTGCAGTTTTCCTCACGATATTTCCTTCACCACGGAGCACGTAAAATGCCGTGACTCAAAGAACTGAGCGCCATACATTTCCCAGTACCTACGTAGGCAACCCGGGTTTAATCTCAGTCGGCACCAATGACATCGTTAATGGTAAATTTAAGGGACCGTATACATTTACTCGAAATTATTAAAATGTAATAACATAATCACCTTTGCTAACCTCCCTGTAAGCTATCAAGCCTCCCACAATTAACGTCATTAGAAGCATCATTATGAAATTAATCAATGATGCTTAAGATCAGATCAATGATTGTGAAGAGAGAAAGTAATTAAATCAGTCTCAAGCATTATTAACGAGGTGTTTATGTTGCTCTTGTAATTTAAATGAAATGAAAATCTTCACTTATTTGACGTCTTTCACAGGGTGAGGGTATGAAAACTAATCAAAGTTTTCATAATTAACAAAATTATTCATTCTCTAGCATTCGAAATCAGAATATCTCAAACACGTATTTTAACTTTTTTTTTAATAGAATATGAGTGACAAACGAGCACGCAATCTACCTGAGGGTAAGTGGAAGCTGTGGCCCATAGAAATCTACATTTAGCCTCGACTAATTATCAAAATGCAGATGCGTCGTCGCCCCTGAGGATTAAAATGGAATGCCTACTTTGCAGTAACAAAGGGTCTCCGGTTCTCTACACTCACCATACGAAACACAACAGCTTCCAGCTGGTATTTTACGCTTTACCCCGGTCGAGTCAAACCATTAGTGCCACAACTAATATAACTGCAGCGTTACAGAAAGCCCTATAATGTATAATAGTCTATTTTTATTGAGCTACAAGTAGCAAATTTTCAAGAACCGCAAATACAATTTTGTAATTTGTACAAACTATGAAAAACAAAATAATTTTTTGCTGGCGATAATAATAGTGGCATTTTGACTCGATGTAGAAATTATACTTGCTACTACGGAACTTTTCATAGGCTTGTCCGACTTGCATTGGGCCACTTTTTTCAACTTTTAGTTTTATTAAGCTGTATCGTGACTCTACCATGTAAAAAACTCTAAGACATTCGTTGATTCTGAAATATCAAACGAATAGTTAAAAGGAGCATTTTCTCACTCGCCTTAACTTTTATTCGTATATCTATAGCACATGAACTTTCAAATAATATGATCCCTCCCCCACCTTTATAATTAATACAGTAAACATTCAATGTTCAAGTAATATAACTATTAATATGTTTTTGTTAGTGCGACTGCTGATCATAAGGTTCCGGGTCCGAATCCCAAGTCGAGCCAAAAATATAAATTATTGAGTTTTTCCATTAAGAAATTCGCACTAACAGCCCGGGCCTAGGGAAGCACGTAAAGCCGTTGGTCCAGCGCCTGATATCTCTCCGGTCGTGTCGGTTTACCGTCCCATCGGACTATGAGAGTGCGGGAATAGAGAGTGCACCTGTGCTTGCGCATACACTTGGGCACTATAATCCTGTCCTGTGCCGATGGCTAGCCTCCGAGCCTGGCCGCCGTGACCGAAATTCGATCTGGAGCACATTATTATTATTATAATATGTTCTTAATTTCATTCATACCGTATAGTGTAAGAATATCCACTACTCCATACTTATCATCCCATGGGTATCAGAACCGGCGACAGAGGGAAACTAATCAGGAGATGGGCAGCTGCCATTGACTTATATATTACTAGCGTATGAAATCATTGGCAGCTGCGTCTTTTTAATAACGAATAAAACAATAAGGGCAACATATATAAGAAGATTGTCATTGAAAAATTTTAAACAAGTACTCATTGAGTAGATAATGGAATATATGACACGACCATTTAAAAAAAGAACTAATGAGCAGTGGTGTCATATATCATACCATAACCCTTCAATGTTAGTTAGTCGATACTGTGTTTAGACTTTACTTCTAGATTAAGAATAATAAGATATTGTCAATGTCAAGTTATACTCTGTGACAAGCTTTATCTATCATTGAAAAAATGTTATACTTAAGTAAGTGACCAGCGTTGCTGAGTTCACAATAATAAAAAAATATGTAGCAATTACATTAGATAAGTTGATAATTGTGAACTTGCTTGTGGTCCGAAGTTTAATAAATAAATTAAAAAAAACCGCTTGCCAAGCGTGGCAACTATGGCAGCCCTATAAGGAAATTTATGAGAATGCCGGAAGTGGACTTTATAAGGCTCTTACGGTTATTCTCATCAATGCTAGTATATTTTCGGCACACATTTTATCATTGAGTCTAAAGATATGTAAGTACAAACTAATTAATAAAACATAGTAACCGACATCTGTCAGCCGCTGTCAGAGTTGTTCTGACGGCGGTGCGCAATATATTATTCAGAGGAGACAATTTGAGCCACGGAGGGTACCTCGTGTTGCTGCTAAGTTATAACATTGTATTGAATAATCCTTGGATTACTTTTGGAGAGAATCATCATCATAATTACAGCCCTTCACATGTGCACTGCTGCATAGATCTTCTCCGAAAAATTCTACAAAGCACAGCTCTGAACCACCTGTATCCATCGACTTCCAGCACACGTCATCTCATAAGAAGGCATTCCATCTTAATCCTCAGAGTTGACAAGGTATCTGCTTTGATTCGTAATCAAGGATAAATATAGATGGTAAATGGATGCTGTGGCCATAATCTATGGTCCAAAGCATCCATTTACCATCAAGTGAACCGTGTGCTCGTTTGTCACCCTTATTCTATAAAAAATAAGAGCACGTTTCGGCTTTACTTCAAATGTACATAGCGCCCCGTATATCTTTTCTTGTTGTTCTGAGTTTTCAAATAATCTGTTTGTTTGTATAGGACCGAAAATGTTAGTGCATTTTTAACGAGATCCGAACACGAATGAAAAAATTTTTCGCTGCCTCTGAATAGTCGAACACAATTTGTTTGTTCGGTGCTCCCTTTGCAGTTGTTAAAACTTTAATATTAAAAAATCCAAAAGAAAGAACAATAAGTCGCGAGATTGAAAAGCAGGTGTTACACTGTTTGTTTTAAATAAAACCACCAGAAAGTACATTTTTATATTTTTATAAAATAAAAAGTTAAATACATCAGCCTGACTTATTTTTTTTTAATAATAATAGAATAGAACAGTTATTATTCAATATAGATGTGTTAATAATACATCTGTATTTTACGTGGTGGAGCCACGCTGCAGCTTTATTATACTCGTAGTTGTAGCACAAATGGGTCTGCTCGATGGGAGCAGGATCACGTTCTCCCAGAATATCAGCGTAAAATAGCAGCCTAATGCTGCTGTTTCGTATGGCAAGTGTAGAGAACAGGAGACTCTTTTTACTGGAATTGAGGCATTCTATCATAGTCCTCAGGGGTTGCAACGCAATTGCATTTTGATTCTTAATTGAGGATGAACGTGGATGTTTATGGGCCACAGCATCCACCTAACATCTGGTAGACTGTGTGCTCGTTTGTCACCTAATGCTATAAAAATATTATAATATTGGTATCGTATTTAAAATTTAAATTTCATTCTCATCATCATCATCATCACAGTCTATAAAAATCCACTGCTGAACATAGGCCTCGCCCATATATCACCTCGTAGAAGGTATACTTCTCAACAGCCTGGTTGGCGACCACGGTTTTTTACGCTTTATTTGTTATTTAGAATGACTTAACTGCCCATGCCCAACCAGAACTGGTTTGGTTCCCTATGTAGCCTTTTATGACACCCACAGGACTTATAAGGTAGTGGATGAAAATGAAAATGAAAATCCTTACTGCAACACTAACAACAATTTATGACTCTAGCTCTTCTTTCTTTTCTTTCCTATATCTTACAGGCTGTTGAATAAAAATGTACAAGATAAAAAAACAGTAAAACATAGATAAATGTTTCTACCCTGCGTGCGTGCATATACGAGCGCTCGTGAATGTGTTGTGTGTGTGTGTGTGTGTGTGTGTGTGTGTGTGTGTGTGTGTGTGTGTGTGTGTGTGTGTGTGTGTGTGTGTGTGTGTGTGTGTGTGGCGCGTGATGGGGAGAGGGGGAGATTAAAACGGTATTTACCTACTTTTTATCGAAGTTTAACTTTCTTCGTAAAAAAACCAATTAGAGCAATAAATCGAAACGAATGAAAACATTATTCGACCTATCAAACAAATCGTATTAAACAACGTACAACCGAGTGAAAGTTCACCCACAATCAATAGAAACCTAACTGCAGCAGAAGACCGAATGCCATTTACTATGTGGATTTATTGCCGACCTTTGACTAGCATTGCGTGATATACCGCAACAATAGATAAACACCAACTATAAAAGATCCGAAGCATACATAGAAATGCACTCGGTACGGGGTTCAGGATATATCTAGATTTAAACAATGAACTGAGATAGCAGATTTCTCAGTATGTAAAATTGCATTACATGTTGCAGACTTTATACGTGGTAGAGCCACAATGCAGCTATATTATGGATGTAGGACGAATGGGTTGGCTCGACCGGGTTATGACCACGCTCTCACAGAATACCAGCTTAAAATAGCAGCTTAATACTCCTGTGTTTCGTATGGTAAGTGTAGAGATCCGGAGACCCTTTTTTACTGGAAAGGAGGCATTCCATCTTAGTCCTCAGGGGTGACAACTCATCAGCGTTTTGATTCTCAATCGAGAATAAATGCAGATGTTTATGGACCTTCATCCACTAACCATCCGGTGGGTTGTGTGTCACCTCTATCCAATAAAAATGGAAGTGGTGTTTAAGTTGGGATTTAGAATTTGGATTTTATAAAATGCAATATAGGACAATTAAAAATTATGTGAGCCACTTTCGTAAATTGAAAATAAATTCTATTTATTTATTGTAATTTCAATTTATATAAAATATATCTGCATAATTGATGATGTAATGTTGTAAAGAAAACGTAGTATATATTGTTTTGTTTAGTAAATAAATAAAATAGTTTAATATTTTTTTTTTCGTATAATTAATTTCGGTACACTTGTAGAGAGATACCAATAGATGGCGCATCGCCATTTCTTCCAACTTGAAGATGCTGTATATCCATTATCGTAGGAGACATGCACGGAATATGAAAACACTTTTCTCAATGACGGCTCAGTAATAGAGTGCCAAAAAGATTTTTTACACCGCGGTTTCGAATCCCAGACGGAAAATTACTTATTTTTATGGCTCATATTTAATTGTTCTAGGTATGATTGTTTGTTGTGGTCTAGATTGTAAAATACCTAGTGTAATGCATAATTTTTAAAAGAAAGAAAAAGATATTACTAATATTAACCTTTTATTAAACTCAGTTTTTGATTCAGTTCACGGTAGAACGGTAATCGCAAAGTTTGAAAGTAATATCGATTTTGTCTAATTGCATTTAATGCAAAACTGAATTTCCGCCAAATATGCTAGTGGCAGCAAAACGTATTCAAATGAGCATTGATCGAATAAATTACTTCGCGTAAGTTGAAACGCTGCATGAAAATAGAACTAATTAATTTGAAAATAGCGGACGCTACTGATGCCGCGAGCATAGTTAGATTGCATTTACGTTCGTCAAGAGAGTTTGTCTTTTCTATAATATGTGGTCCAAGCGTAGAACAGGAAGCGATAAAGTTTCGCCTTATTCTTTCTCATCATCATTATTTTTTTTTCTTTACAACTCTTCTTAAGTCCACTGCCGAACATAGGTCTCCCCCAAGGGATACCACAAAACACGATCCTGATTCACTAACTTCCTGCATCTCTTACTGGGTCGTCACTTCATCTAGTGGTGGCTACTACCACTCGAGAATCTTTCTTCCTAATCGATTGTCGGTACTTCTAGCTATTTCCGGCCATTCAGTCTGGTTTCATCAGGACTAAAATCAGCCTTTTTTCGTACGTTTCGAAGCATAGGGTTAAAACACCGCCCAACTTTCTAACTCTGAGCTTCTACTTTCTACATTTTGACAGCCCATTTAAAAATACATTGGTGCAATTCACAGGCGGTAGAACTAAAAACTTCAAATGAAATGAAATATAAAGCAAACATTTTTACCACAAATGATTTATTTATATAATCATTTACAACCACGAGAACCACCAAGTGCGGCATTAAATAATATGAGATAAAAAATTTAATTTTATAGCAAATAAATGTTACAATCTTTATTTTTAGACTCAATTTTAGTGTAATATGTCAAAAAATATTTTCTTTCTACTAAAATTGCTTTGTCATTCCATCTACTTGATATAGCTAGTTTCTATGCTATGTGCTATAGGTAGTCTTTTTATTGACTCTCAAGGTGGTATGTATAGACGCTAGACGGCACGAATTCATGAAATTGTGGATTGGTATAAATGGATTGGTATACTAAGATATTTTATTAATTATGGTTAATTTTATTTATTTAAAAAAATGTTATTTTTAATTGTTTATTTCCAACGTTAAAATTTATATTAACCATCTTTAAAGGACCGTACAAAGAGGAGAACAAAATCCAAGAAGTGCTATTAACATTGTTAAAATTCCCTTTAACCACTATTGGTAAACCTTTTAAGTTCGCGGTCTGCACCTTAATATTAAGCTACTGTTGCTTACTACACTGTATTCATTAAGTATAACTGTATTATGTATCACTGTATCATATAGACATGTACGTTTGCCTCTTTTTAGTGTCGCTTTTTCTTTCATCTAATTTCAAATCACAACGATGCTAAAGAACTTTTTACTACCACTAAACCTAAGAGACAGTAAAGTTCTTAATCTATGACAAACAGTGGATTAACAAAAGATGTAATAAGAAGTTGAAGAATTAGTACTGATTTCTAACGCTTCCGCTTATGACTTGTAATTGTCCTCCCTCATAATGTATTCAAAGCATTACTCGAATGTATATATCAACATTTCCAGTCGAACAAACTCATCCTAAACTAAGAGCAAATCTGGGTAGAATTTTCATGAGGATGTTATAATAGAGTAGTTAATTCAATAGAATATAATATTGTACTATAAACTATGAGATTCATTTTTAGCCGACTCCAAAGAATGAAGAAACAATGAGACGGTTTGTTTTCGTGTACGTATGTTACATGATATATTGGTCAGTTTTAAACGAATTTTGATATTTTTTAATTAAATAGATTATAATCCATGTCCATGGAGAAAAAATTCCACCGCTTAGTGTGACAACATAGGGAATGAAGTATTTAATTAAACTTTAGACGTCATTGAGATTTTGATACCCCTTCGTGCACTCAAACGGGTAAAAATAACAGAATAAAAAGTAAAAGCAGTTGGATAACAAAAAATTCTCATTCTGTAGTCGAAGCCTTAATTCTTCTACACAATATGCCTTAGCACCGACTTCAGAATGTGAAATAACTTTTTAGTTATTTGAAATCGGCTTTCTGTTTTGTAACAAAAGTTATTTTTTTAAATTATTGCATTTGATATAAAAGAAGTATTTTAACATTCATTCATTACAGCCTACGAAAACTCCACCGTTGAACAAAGGTCTTGCGCATAGATTTCCTTTTTTGCCATCTAGAGCATAGTTGCCACCCTGAGCAGGTGAGTTTGCATACTCAATTATTTTTATTAATTTTAGTTGTTATAAATATTACTCTCTTAAATAGAGCTAATGCATGGGTTCTGAATTTAATTTTCCATGCAAATATTTTTTAAGAATTTTATTGCTGTCATTAACAATGTTGTTGCAAGTGTTATGTTAGATATCATAGAAACAGTTTATGATAGCCTTCGAAAATCATTAGATTTTATGAACTAAAAAGAAAACATATCAATAATCCTAAATTTAAATAAAACGATGTCAGAAAGTTTTATTTATTATAGCGATACATTACTCTGTAGTAACAGCTATGAAAACCCATATAGTCGATTTCCCAGTAGTATTTAAATTTTCATTACATCGATTCATAGAGTTTTCCTTAATGGATGTAAATTAAACGATAGCGCGCTCGAAATATTGCGTGTCAGGATCGGAGTTTTATATAAAAAGCCAAATTTAGAATACAGTTCGAATAAAAGTACGAAATAGTTTTTAATTTGTATTATTGCGACGTGAAAATTATGTTTTGATCTAATACAATATTTTATTAGTAGAGTTAGTTGTTAGTCAGTTTAAATTTACAAACAATATCTGGCTCGAAGGACAATTTTAGTTTTAATTGGATTTACTCTATTGGTAACTACGCCGTATTACACCTATTTTTTAACTATTTTCTAAGATATGATTACGTAAGTAAATTATATTCCTTTCAGCTCCTCTTTCAGCTTATATTTTTCAATAACAGTACTTGCATTGCATTTCAAAATTGTGGAAACATTACCTAAAAATATAACAAAAAATATAACACATCTATTCCTTTTGTAGTCTATGCTCAAATTACATAACGAGAAACCTCGAGGCAATATTAAACATCTACGTAACAATTGTTAGGCTTCTATTTATACATGTTTTAGTACCTATTATGTTAATTAGGAGAACTGTTGATAACTCTATGCTTGAGCAATCAACGTAACTATCAATCGTTGAGGCATCGTTACGGCTTAGGGTTTGGGCTTGAATTAAACCGACACATTTTTTTAGAATCAAGATCAAGACGTGGTTTACGTGGTAGAGCCATGCTGCAGTTATATTTGAAGTATAGTTGTAACACGAATGGGTCGGCTCGACTGGAGAAGGACCACCATACCAGCGCAAAATAGTAGTTTAATGCTGCTGTGTTTCGTAAGGTGAGTGTAGACAACCAGAGACCTTTTATACTGGAAACAAGACATTCCAACATCGTCGTGAGGGGTGACAATGCATCTGCATTTTTGTTCTACTTGTTAAAAAGAAGTTTACAAATAAATTGCACAAGGACAAACATTCCGACCCGGAACAATTATTTCTAAGCCATAGAAATACTTGTTCCGTGTGAGATTCCAACCGCGGCCTCCAACACTGCAACTCCTTGCGCCAAGGGTCCGTGAAGTTCTGATTCTTAGTCGAGAAGAAGTGAAGTAAATGTCTATTGGGCACAGCATCTTCTTCCCATTAGGTGAACTATGACCTCGTTTGTAATCCTTCATAATTAATCATCATTACAGCCGTGCACAAGTCCACAGCTGAAAATAGGCCTCATCCAAGGAATACCACAAAGCACGATCCTGAGTCACCTGTATCCATCGACTTCCTGCATGTGTTACTAGGTCGTCACTCTATCTAGTGGGGAGTCGCTCCACAATATGCCTACCAGTACGAGGCTGTCATGACGGATTCAACTCGGCTGGGCAGCGTTCGGGAAATTACGACACATCGTCAGGTATACCTCAAAACCTGAAAACTAGATTGTTACCCTTATTCTACAAAAAATAATTCAAGATAAGTTCTCGAAGTATATAAGCATTTCCAAGGTAGTTTGCTGGAGGAAAACTTAGAAACAAAAACGAAAAGAAACTAACGACTCTACAGTTTGATAAAGCTATCTATTGTGTAGACAAAAAGCCAAGTGCCGTCTCCGCACAACAGGGGTTATAAACCTTTGTTTATCCGCTAACCCGGTTAGGGGTCGAGTCAGCACCTATTTTTGCACGCTTTGCGACCTCTTTCCAGAATTTGGAATAAGAATTTATTCCCGTTCAACACGTGCCTAATGAATGAACTAGTTTAGTGCGAATGGCATCTTTGAATTACTGGCACGGAAAATAGTTATATAACCGCCATATAGGTGTGTTTTTAAAGAAAATACTATTTAAGTATCAAATTAGACCTGCTCAAAGTTCAAAACTTTTATTAAAGTAAGTTTGTATAAAATGGGTTATTATAATATTGATGATAATAACCTCCGGGAATGAGGTGATCGCTACCCAGATATGTCTAATTTGATTTGTATTGTTAATTGTGTAACATACGTGATTGTCAGCTGTTATTTTTAAAGTCCCGCTAGGTTTCTTGCTGGTTCTTCCCAGGACAGAGCTTTTTTTTTCGAACCAGCGAAATTGTTAACTGACTAAATTTAACGAGACCCCGATTGATACAAGTGATAGTAACACCTATCGCCGACAAAATCTCAGGCTCAATATCTCATCCTACATAAATACGTATAAGGCTATGTTAGCCTCTCCCATAGATTGCCTCATACGGGTTGGCAGCCGCGGTTTTTAATCCTTTTCAGTTATTAGCGGAAAGATGCTATTTTAGTTTCCCTCCGTCGTCCCCATTCGTTAAATTACAGCTATGAACATTATCTTTATTTCCTTGCTAAAAAGGTAATTTAAGCTCGGGTTTGTCTCACCAACTAGCAATAAAATAAGATTAGCGTGCTTAACAGTGTAAACATGGAGCCATTTTGGTAACAAACTGAGTCGCCATTTTGTATGCGCCGCCTCTAAAAACTCGGAATATTCAAATTAGGTTTGAGAGTCTCCGTTGAGAAACAATTAAACTAATTTCGCGCGAAAACTTCGCCCTTGACCTTTTGATGTCTGAAAAGTATGAAGTATTTTTGCAAACAAGTTACATTTTGCCAACAATTCAATTACTTTTGGATAAAAATATGACATTATTTTTTATTTTGACGTGAATTGAGAATGAAATTACAAAAAGGAAAATGGTCGCGGTGTAAATATTTGTAGAAAAATATTGTGTAACTCTAAGAATAATTAAACATCATAGCTCTAAAAAAATTAACTAATATATTTATTTTCATAACATAAAAGTATGCAATATTTATTAATATTAAAAAAAAACTTAGCATTAAAACTAATTTACGAACCCAAAATTAGTTTTGTTTTGATTAATTTTATTCGAGAATAGTTTAGATTCACAATTAACCCGATAGGTGGCGCTGTTGTCGAAATCCAGAAATCACCTGTGCTAATTGTATTATGTTACGGATAATTTTCAACATGGCAACACAGAATTAAAATTTTCTGTTGTCGACACCGTGTTATTTTTCAAAATTAAATTCGACGTGCGCGCGATTTTTGCATAATTAGATTGTGGTAACGCAGATGTAAAATAATTTTGTATAGTACAAAGTTTTCCTTGAGAAAATGAGAATTAAATAGCAGAGGTTCCTACGTTTATGTTTTCAAGGATGACTGCTCCGTTGAACAATCGCCCGTAAACTAACTGCTGATATTGAGATATCTGGTTAGAATCCCGTGTTGGGCAAAAATAATTTATTGGGTTTATATGTCAAAAATTGTCAATGACAGCCTGAAGTTGGCGGTGTTTCACTCCCGTGCTTAGGAAAGCACGTAATGCCGTTGGTCCTACGCCTCATATCTCTGCAATTGTGTTGTATTAACATCTCATCGAAATATTATTGTATATTGTATGACTATTATATGACACTAAGATTTAGGAAATAGAGAGTGTACCTGAGCTTGCGTGCATATTCGGGCATTATAATCCTGTCCTGCACAGATGGCTAGTCTTTGTTGACACTGGCAGCCGTGACCTAAATTCGGTCTCGAGAACATTTGCTGTCAAGGATATTTGAACTTCAAATGAAAAATAATATTGACAAAGTGATGATGAACATCGCTTAAAGCAGAGTTAATTATAGAATAATGCTACTGTTCGTATGAAAGATTCGAAAACCGGACACCTATTTTGTCCTTGTGCATTTTGCCCCTTAATGAAGGCTAGATGTAAGCCACAACCTACAGCACTTTATAGTTCAATCAATATAAGGTTGATTATATGCTTCTTTAAAAACGAAGTAAATTTTATGTCCATAATAGATTTTACGAGATAGAGCCATGCTGCAGAAATATTATGGTTGTAGCGCGAATGGGTTGGTCGATCGGGAAGGGACTACGCTCGCACAGAATATGAGCGTTAAATGGCAGGTAAGTGCTGGTGTGTTTCACACAGTGAACGCAGAGAACCAGAGACTCTTTTTACTAGAAAAGTGGCACTTATTCTAAGTACATCTTAATGTATATGTGTTGTCAGTTCTCAGCTCTTAGGGAACTGACAACGAATCAGTAACTCTGGCGCTGAACGAAACGTGCAGGGGATAACTGCGAATGTCGTATCAGTACGAGGGGAAATGCGACTAGAGAGCCAATCAGAGCGTGCGAACGATACGCACAGCCAATCATACGCAATAATGCGCAATACGGCCAATTATGTGCAATAACGGTTACCGCTAGAATTTCGTGCCGCGAGTTGTAAATGTCTTTGGACCACAGCATACATTTGCCATCAGGTGGACTGTGTGCTCGTTTGTCAATCTTATTGTATAGAAAATTTAAGACTTTTTTATGCTCGTATACCTTAAAGTTAAAGTAAAGTTAAGTCACAGCCTTATACGTCCCACTGCTGGACACAGGCGGAGATGAGCTGAGTCATTTCTGAGAGGATTTTTGGGCAAGGAAGTGTCCGCCGCGCTGCCCCAATGCGTGTTGGCGAACTTAACTTAAAACTTTAAAATTCGAAGAGATTAATTTTTATTTTATTTCTCAGGCATGCAGGTTTCCTAACGATGTTTTCCTTCACCACCGAGCACATGGTAAATCAGCACTTAAAATTGCAATTAACAATTTCATTGGTGCCGGCGGGGATCAAACCCGGGTTACTCTCGTTCTGTTATATTTACAGCAAGCGTTAACCATCTGAGCTACCACGGCTCTAGTATATCTTAAACTTATATAATTAAATATATTTATTGAATAACTTTAAAATAACTTCCTTATTTCATTCGAGTTAAACGTCTTTCAGAAATGTACAATTAAAGTAAAGCTACAACCAACAAAAGTAAGTACCTTAGGTAAGTACTTAACAAGTCAGGTAAAGGTCGGAATGAGCAAATTTAGTCGCATGTTTGTCTTTGCGTTAAAATAAAACGAGCCCCTGCTTTCCGAGTCGAAGGATTTAGAACTTTTTTATTTATTTTTAGCTCGGTATAACAGGTTTATAAGAACGGTAAGCCGAAGTACCCTCCAAATTTATTAGTAAAAGAAGAATGATATTATAACTTTTCTTTTTATTTTACGGGATAATAGTAATCTCGATACCGCCCGCGTCTTCCCTTTACCCCTAACTCTCGCTTTTGCTTACATATGGCTGTAATTTTATTTATATATTTATTCAGTTATTTTACCTTTCTTCATATATACGCCATATAGCAAAATTCAAACCTTGAAAACAAGATAGTACAACCGATGCCGGTTGTTAGTAATGACATACAGCTTGTGGTCCTGCTATGCTGGCCGTATGAGGAAGAAGAAGAAGAGAGGTCTATGCTCGGGGTTACTCTGCGTGATGGACGAATTGTGGATATCCGTAGTAGAATCAAAGTAACATCTAGCCCGTTGGATCAGTTACCTGCCTTATTATAGAATAAGGGTGACAAACGAGCACACAGTCCACCTGATGGTTAGTGGATGCTGTGGCCCATAGACATCTACATTTATCTTCAATTAAGACTCAAAATGCAGATGCGTTGCCCGCCCTGAGGACTGAGATGGAATGCCTCGTTTCCAGTGAAAAGGGTTTCCGGTTCTCTACATACATCATACGAAACAGCAGCACTAAGCTGCTATTTTACGCTGGTATTCTGTGAGAGCATCGTCCTACCCCGGTCGAGCCGACCCATTCGTGCTGCAAACACAATATAGCTGCAGCATGGCTCTACCACGTAAGGAATTTATAAGTTGAGTATATAGAATCGGAGACTCTTTTGCATGCCTCACAATACGCGAGTGTGTGGGAGCTGGGAGTGCTCTACTCTCAACATGCTACTATGTGACGATTTTGCAATATAAAACTGTTAGTATGTCTCAATTTAGACACTAAATCAATAAAAAAGGAATGTTTTGAAAACTAGATATACTAAATTATAAAGTCAGCGTATTTGATTATTCATGTGTTTAGTTATATTTACAAAAAATGCAGTCAAAACATTATTAGTACGGCTGTCAGTTAAACTGTACATTTGCTTGTCTCACATGTCTTCGAAATATATATATTTTTTAAATTTCTATGATATGGTTCCCCACGATGTTTTCTTTCACCGTAGAGCAGGTGGTAAATCAGCACATAAAATTGGAAGTAACAATTATATTGATGTCGGCGGAGATCGAACCCAGGTTGTTCGCGTACTTCGATATTTACAGCGAGCAATTAGCTCCTGAACTACCACGGCTTTGTTGTAAAATAAATGTAAAACAAATCGGCTCAATTACTTAATAATATAATTGCACCTTTAACGTATTTAATAAGCAGTTTTCTCTTACAACAACATGTATGTAATTGCTATCAAAATAATAAAACAAATCATTAAAATAGCTGCGACAAAAAAAGTTGACCGGAGCGTAGCCAAGTCACGTCTAGCATTAGGGCGCGGTCAGACTGGCGATCAATAAACGACGCAAGCCCGCACCAGTCTGGCGCTTTCGTACTGTTGTGATTTATTACCTAACGGCAAACATAAGATATATATGCCATGACGTTTGCAACATTTTTGTTATTAATGTGTGAGTTTTCAAGGTGAAACAATGCACCGGTTGGAATGCATTTTTACGTGTTATAGCTCCTCTACACGATGAGGCAGCGCTGGCCCAGCGAGATGGCCATGCGATGGTTGAAAAACAACTACACGATGGCGACATTCAGTTGTGATTGAAAGATTTTACGAAATGAACGTGGAAGCATTAGCTGCTGCAGCAATATATCTACAACTCGTACCGTTATTTTCTTAATAAGGACAAGAATGTAGTTATCAAAAGGAAATGGCGTAGAAGATGGTGGATGTTATTTATCCATCGCAATAGAACTAAATACACATGTCATAAGTTAATTTAGTTTTCTTGGAACAAAAATAATTAAATAATTATAACTAATAATTTAATAAATAATTATTAATTAATTATTAAAAATTAATTTGGGGGTCATTGTAGAAGCGTGCTCGTCGCGACCCCTGCCAGCCCTTTTCAGGGCTGCAATTCTACACAGCTGTGCACCCATGCAAACGAGGGTTAGGGCGTCCCCCCAAGGCGACGCACACCAGCTCGTCCCCGTTGGTGTGGAATGCAGAGCGCAAAGCGACGATGGGGACCGCCACCCGTCACGCACAGCCCGACACGGCGGAAGGTGGAGGACGGAGTGCAGAGTTGGCACGTGGAATGTTAGAGGGGGCATGAGAGATAAGACGAATGAGTTGATCAAAATAATGAAAGAAAGAGAATTAGATGTCGTGTGTATGTCGGAGAGCAAACGGAAAGGCAGTGGTACTAAAGAGCTCCCTGGCGGGACGTTAGCTATATGGTCCGGAGTCCCGGAAAGCGAGAACACCTACCAGGGAGTGGGGGTGCTGTTGTCGTCCCGGTTGGTAGATCTTATGACTGAATATAAGGTTGTGAACTCAAGACTTCTCTGGGTTCGCTTTAAACTGGGACCGACGAAGTTATTCCTTTTTGCTGTTTATGCGCCGGTAGCTTCGTCGTTCAGGGCTGAGCTGGAGGAGTTTTGGGAGAATGTAAGAGAAGTTCTAGATTTGGTTAAAGGAAACGAAAGAACTGTTGTATGTGGTGATTTGAATGGATGGGTAGGTATCGCTCGACCTGGGTACGAGTCGGTGCTTGGAAAGTTCGGCGATAAAAGGGTTAATGATGCTGGCAAGCTTATACTGGCTGTATGCAAGGATAAGGGTCTTCGTGTGACAAACACTATGTTTAATCACAGGAAAATCCATATGTACACTAGAGAAAGAAAGAATGAGAGAAGTATGATTGATTTGTTTCTGGTGGATGACCGACTGCGAAAACAGGTGATGGATATACGAGTGTTCAGGGGTGCTGACCTGGGAATGGATCACTATCTAGTAATTACTAGATTTAGGGGTTTGTTCGCGGGTTGGCGCTACCGGATGGCAGTAACAGAATCACAGTCGGTCTGTCGCATCCGAAACTGGAAGCTTCAAGAAGCGGATACTAAGGACAAATATCACACGAGGGTTGCCGAAAAGCTTGACACCATCGATGGCAGAAAAAAAAGTATGGAAAGAACATGGCAGAACCTTAGGGATGGAATGGGAAGTGCAGCGGAAGAAGTATGTGGAACGAACAAAAAGAGGTGTGATGATGAAGTGAGAGAAGCTGTAAAGAAGAAGAAAAAAGCATGGTTAGACTACTTGGCCTCTAGTAACGGTAAGCATATGAGAGAGAAGATGAAAGAAAGATATAAGCTGCAGAAAGTTAGCGAACATTGATTGAGGAAGTACGTGAAAGGTGTAGAATAGAAGCGGATAAAAGGTTGTCGCACAACTTTAAGAAAAACTCCAAACCCTTCTGGAAAGAGGTTGGAAGGTCCCGGAGTGGTGCGACAGCCTTAAGAATGAACAAAGTGCTTTCGAAAACCAATGACGTCCTCTAAGAAAAATCGGATGTCATGCAGCGATGGAGCGAATTTTATAGAGAAATGTATGCGTGTTATGATCTTAGTGAAGGATCCGGGGGTGACGCCGTGACTGGCACGCCAAACACGGACATCGATCACACTGAGATCATCAGCATGAAAGAGATTGAATGTGCGATTCGAAGTTTGAAATGTGCTAAGGCTGCGGGACTAGACAGAGTTACTGCTGAAATGGTCAAGTACAGTGGGCCTCGCGTCTCGGACAGCTTTCATCTGCTGTGAAATTTGCGCTGGCGGACGGGAGGTGTCCCGGATGATTGGCGATCCTCGGTCATTGTGACTTTATGCGGGTGCTATCGGGCGATCAGCTTGACCAGTTTAGCAAGTAAAGTTTACTCGAAGGTTTGGACACGTAGGATGCAAGAGAAATCGTAAAGATTATTATGGGAGGCACAATGCGGATTTAGACCTGGAAAAAGATGCACGGATCAAATGTTTTCTCTCCGCATGATCACGGAAAAGCTTCTGAGTGTTAACCAGAGGATTTTCTGTGCTTTTGTGGATCTGGAGAAAGCATCTGATAAGGTTATAGGAAGAAAATGTGGGAACTGTTGCCGGAATATGGTGTGGATTGTCGATTGTTAAGGGCTGTGCAGTCACTTTATTATGACTGTAAAGCCTGTGTGCGGGTAGGGCATGACTTGTCACCCATATTTAGCGTTCAAGCGTGCGTAAAACAGGGTTGTGTCATGTCTTCCTGGCTGTTCATACTGTATCTCGACAGCTGTTTACAGAAGCTGAAAAATTGCTGGAGGCCACATATTCGTCATTTTTAATTAGTTAATTAATAAACAAATCTCGAACTTCCACTCCACTCAACCGTCGAGCGCGCACAATCACAACTGTGGAATGGATGGGCCATGTTTACGCTGGTATTCTGTGAGAGAGTGATCCTGACCCTGTCCCGTTGGTGCTACAACCATAATATCTTCATTATCGGCAGACTGTCACTTTATTGTTTGTATAAAAATATTTTTACAGAATTTATAGCGTTTAATTTGCCTAATTTTAATATCCGTCGTTTCGGGTGGTTTCCAGTACATGGGTATCGAGGGTAAATGTAAATGTCTAAGGGTCACAGCATCCACTTATCATCATGTGGACTGTGTGCTGTGTCAACCTATTCTATTAAAAATATGTAAAGAGATAGTGTTACTTTAAAACACGGAGTAGGGATTAAGTTGCAATGAGTTTTGTTATAAAATAATCCTATAATCTGAACTTATGAAGTCAAATTAAAAGCTATTGCTATATAGCTATTAGCTATGATATATAGATATTACTATATAGCTATTCCTATATAGCTATATAGCTATT
Organism: Parnassius apollo; assembly: GCA_907164705.1. NCBI lineage: Eukaryota > Metazoa > Arthropoda > Insecta > Lepidoptera > Papilionidae > Parnassius > Parnassius apollo. The sequence goes on from CAJQZP010001697.1 coordinate 636,371, forward strand.
GATACTGTGGAGTGCCTGTGTAAGAATATCCAATACCCCGTCATCCCGTGGGTGTCGTAAGTGGTGACAGAGGGAAACTAATCTGTAGATGGGCAGCAGCATCTTCTTAATAACTTTTGTTTCGAAAGATGTTTTTCATAGTGTTTCGTAATTAATCTTAAATTTATTTAACTCTGGTGTGGACAAGCAGTCATTACTTTGAAAGACGTTAATAAATTAGAATCCTGAACAGTAAAAATTTTTCATGTTATACCAGACTTTACTTTTTAACATTCCAGTGAGAGAATTTAGTGGAAATGTGTTGAAGAACTTTTTAATTTTGAGATTTGGGACGACGATCCGCAGAGATCCGGCCGTGTTTGATCTGTAGAGCCTCGAAATTAAAGTTTTTTGAGCTAAGCTTAACCTACAAAATAGCTGTGACCAGACCGCAATGCAAACAAATATAGTAAAGTAAATACAATTGTATTTATAACCTTGGACTTGCAACATTTAATAAATATTTTGTTTATACTTTTATTTGGGAAAATACATCATCATCAGGCATCCCTTATCGATGCCGCTAAACACATTGGAGAGTGGGATGCTACTTGCGTAGATACGTTGGCAGCCTCTCATCTCATGGGCATTTGTTTAGAGCCGGGGTGACCTCAGAGGCTGAACTAAGTAAGTGGCGCAAATAAGAGTCTTTGAGAGATGAATGCATATTTTAGCCATTTGCTGTAGAAACTGTCAGCCCGTGGAGTCCACGTACGGTATTCGCTACTAGTCGTCACCACTGGTGGCGTAAGTGGCATATGAGGGCTGCACCTTTTTTTGCTCGAAGGCTATACTTAGCCTTTGAGCGAAGAAATGGTGCAGCTAGCGTTCTTGGCACGTTGCCACAGGGAGTAGGACTACCTACTTATTAGATAATTTAAGTTTTTAGCATTAATTTTATTTATTATAGTTTTTTAATATTGTATATATTTCAATGATTAAACTGTACTAAAATTAATTTCATAAGTATGAACATTAGAATAGAATAAAAGAGAAACATTTTTATTCAATAAAGATTACTAGAGTATTTATTGAAAGCCATTTATGCTATACTAATGTTTCGAAAAAACCCACTGCCCTGGAAAGAACTACCAAGAAACCCAGCGGGACTTTTTTTAACATTAATTTACAATATAATATTTTATGGAATTAATTAGTTCCTGAGCCATCTGCGTCCATCGATTTCCTGCTGCATGTTTCGTCAGGTAACCAATCACCACTCTTATATACTACAAATATTAAAAATTCAACAAACATAATCGAATAAGTGCGATGTCACCAGGCTCTATGTAAGACCCCTCGTTGATGCTTCACTATGAGATAGGGTTGCCGATATAACAAAGGATGTAACCCTGGGAGTAGATAAGTGGCGTTTAGTTTGTTGGCAACCCTACACTTAACAAGTGGTTGTCACTGTACTTGACAGCAGTTAGCGAATTTAGAGTTTTGCTAAGTACTATAAATTATACATACACGTGTAAAGCCATGTTGCAGCTATATAGTTATAGCACAAATAGGTCGGCTTGATAGGAAGAAATCCACGCTCTCACAGAACACCAGCGTTAAAGCTAGCCTAGGAGCTTACCGCTGCTATGTTTGTTATGGTGAGTGTTATGAACCGGGGACCCTTTTTAATGTAAACAGGTCATCCATCTTAGTCCTCAGGGGTTACAGCGCATTTTCGATTATAAATCGAGAATAAATCTAAATGAACTGTATGCTTATTTGTCACCATTATTCTATAAAAAAATCTATAAGATAGCATTAAAAAGAATACAATAATTATTAAATTCTTTGAAAAGTGTGTGTGACTGGCATACTGACAGACAATCAGTTGATTCCGAATTTTGAATGAAATAACAATCATATCGGTAAAGCGAAGTATACGCGAGCAAAGTCGCGGAGAATAGGCTGGTAGTTTAATAAAAAAAACATGGAGCACTACCGTAAATATGAACATAGAATAAAGCTAATTTTACGGACTTTATCGCGTTACACTTGTAAAAATTACTAAGTAAAAATAGGCCTAATTAATCGTGATGAAATCCGTAAAATTAGTTTAATAAAAAAATGTTAACAAATTAAACATGAGACTAACGACTTAAGAGAGATTTAGCGGCCAGCCTCCGCAGAATCTATTTCACATGAGGATGAGGTGCTTGGAGACAAAACACGTGTCGTATATCGAAGTTGGTGTGTCTTTAGTGTAGTGGTGTTGCGCATAGTGGTGCTGTGATTAGTGGTGTCGGGAGTGATGCACGCAACTGAGGAAGGGTGGAAGGTGCTTTTCAAACTTGGTATATTATGGTTGTAGCCCAAGCTCTCACAGAATACCAGCGTAAAATAGAAGCTTACTACTGTTTCGTGTGGTGAGTGTAGAGATACGAAGACCCTTTTTTACTGAAAACGGGGCATCCCATCTTGGTCCTCAGGGGTGACAACGCATCTACGTTTTGATTCTGACACTGACACTTACCATCAGATGGATTCTGTGCACGTTTGTCATTCTTATTTTGTTAAAAAATTATATAACTCGAATTCCAGCCAATAAATTTTTAATGTCCTTAAAATCACAAGGTAACAACTGATTCTATTAATAATAACGCAATAAATGCAGCAGTTGATAGCAATCCTAAACCCCCACCGTAGGCCCGCAAGGTTAAAGTGGGACGCATAAGTGGGATCTTTAGTCTTACGTGACCCAGATACCTAGATCTCAGTGCAAACGTCCGTAGTATAACCTAGGTGGACGTCGTTAGAGTGCTTTTAATTTTTTCCACTCGCTGAATCAACATTAAGAGGTGAAAAGTGATGTTTGCCGCTGGTTTAGATTCGTCATTTATATTTCTCCTTTGAAAAACTTTTGAGTAGCGTTTAATGTGATGTTTTCAAGTATTTTAAACCTCTACGTTCATTTACTACAGATATAGGAAATAGGAATTCGTGAATAATTATCTGTATCTCTCCATATATTAAGAAACCGACTTCTGTTACTGACTTTAAGAGAATGGTGTTTGAGCATTACCTTTCTACTTCCAGTAGCTAACTCTCTTAAGTGTTAAGTAACCCACTTATGTATGGGTTGATATTATAGATATTATATGTTGATATTGTATATGTTCGTATGTAAGTATGATTAGGATGTGTTCATTATGTATTATCTAAAATTGCGTATGTTATGCTTATGTATCAGGTATAGATTATATTTTTTAGGTTATTTTTCACGTTTACATATTATTCTAATGTTTTATGGCATCTTCTTAAGTTTCTCTGGTCGTCGCAGATGTCGTTTCTGAAGTTTAACTCGGGTCGTTGTTGACAGGTAGAGAATGACCAAAGGTAATAAGTCCGCCAGGTGTAAACTTTAGGCACAGAGTAAATAATAGTATTACATCATCACATCTACATCTACATCTATCCTCGATTACGAATCAAAATGCAGATGCGTTGTCACCCGTGAGGACTAAGATGGAATGCCTTGTTTCCAATAAGGGTCTCCGGTTCTCTACACTCACCATACAAAACACAGCAGCTACTATTTTACGCTGGTATACTGTGAGAGCGTTGTCCTTCCCCTGTCGAGCCGACCCATTCGTGCTACAACTATACTACTAATATAACTGCAGTATGGCTCTACCACGTACATCATATAGTTCATATAGTTCAAGTGTCTATAGTTCATATAGTGAAGAATTCTTGACTTTTTTTAAATTATTCCCTTATAATATTGCTCTTGGAACTATATTCTTCAAAGATTTTGCTTGAGCGGGCAAATTATTTCACTGCTCAAAGATAAAGAATGCGTGGTACGTCGAAAACAACGGGGTAAAAAGTGGCCGATCATTTGATTTTGCAATGGTGGATTTCGTTCTGTGGTTAAGACAACTACAGAAAATATTTAAGAAGATCTTATTGCTTCCGACAGATAGCGGTATCTCTAGCCGCATAGTTGAATAGCCGGACCGGTAACAAGAAGCGGTGATAAAGAGTTCGAGAAGTCTGGTGTTGCGATCATACCTATTTCTTATATTTACGCGAACACTACACATTTAAATAAAACTAGTTTTTACGGATTTTAGGTATAACACAAGCACCCAGTCACGAGGGGGACTAAGGTGTTCGACGTCCAGATGTCATAGTTAACCACGGCTTTAAAAATTCATATACAGACCATATTATACCACATGACACTCAGTCGGACTTATTGCCTGAGATATTCCCTTCCCGTCTCCCTTGGGTTGATGTAGAGATTAAATGAAGCAGGTATAAGAAAACCGAATATGATATGAGAATACAAAAGTAAAATAAATATAAATTTTGTAATACAAAGAGCAGGCACATAAACAATTTACGTATACGTATTTTACAAGTATTTACAGAAGTAGTGTAGTATATGTAGTATATGTATATATATGTATAACTATGACTATACAGTCATACTTTCATACATATGTACATATTTAATTGCTTTTTATAACTTTAGACCTACAGTAAAGTAAATTTTATGAAGAAAACCCGTTTTAATATCTAAAAATATCCTCCTCATGATTTATTACGACCTTCTTTCAACTTGATAAATTACTTCTAAAGTTTTTGTGCGTCGGAAACCTTAAGAATACACATTGTAATGGAAATAGGACGAAATTATTCATGTTGTATCGACTTTTCATTACTAAGAAGTTGCTTATTAAATATTTTCGTAACGACTAAAAATTAGGGCAATTTCGCCGGACCTGCATACCTTGGACGTACGTTAAATACGGGTTGGAATCAATATTTGTCCAATATTTGAACAATACGGATCTGTGGAATGTCTTGTGGAAACTGATGGTTGATTTTGCCCAAGGTGACAACTTTAAAACATAATCAAAATTGTTGACATTAAAAAAAATATAAAAATAAAAAACCTTCACGGATATAACAAGTGGTATAATTAAAAACTTAGTACAACCGACTTCAATATAAATAAAATGAGGACATCATCAATGTAGTCGAAGACAGTTAAATACGGATTATTAAGGACAAGTCAAACACTAACTGGTCAGATCTTTACCAGTTTTTAAATAAAAAAGGTATTTTCAAATTATCATTTAAAAAAAAAACACGTACATTAAGTACCTCTTCCTATTTGAAGTCGGCTGAAAAGTATAAAGTAATTTCACATTCTGTCGGTCGTTCAAGTCGGTGCTAAGACATAGCTTATAGTAGAATGAGAGCTCCTTTTTACCTTTTTAGTGGGTTTAGGTACATCAAAATTTCAATGCCGTCTAAATAGTTATATGAAAAACTTCATCGCCTAATTTGCCACCTTTTGGGATTGAGTTTTTTCCTCATATTTTATGGGACCAACACCTCACCCCAGAAGTTTAACAATTGCAGAAGATATCGCGTGACATATCTGCAAAAAAATCACGGCAATGAGAGTCGCAAGTGGACGCAAATACAGAGCCTGGTCGTAAACAATTGAAAGGATTCAAGAGGCTATATTTTTATAGAAAACGAGTGAAAAAACAACACAGTCCACCAGGTGGTAAGTGGATACTGTGGCCTATAGACATCTACATCTCGGTTAAGAATCAAAATGCAGATGTGTTGTCACCCCTGAGTACTGAGATGTTATACCTCAAATCCAGTAGCAGTCGCAGCAGAATTAAGCTGCTATTTTACGCTAGTATTCTGTGGGAGCGTGGTACTTCCCCCGTCGTGCCTACCCATTCAAGTTACAACTATAATATAGCTGCATCGTGGCTCTATCACGATAAAGAAAAAAACATTATAACGATGTAAAAAGGTGTAATTTCATAATGATCTCTTATATTTAAGCGATCACTACACATCTTGAATAAAACTACTTTTATGGATATTATCGCGTTTAATTTTGTTAATTTTAATATCTGACGTCTCGGGTGCTTTCCATCACCCATGGTCACGGGAAAATGAGGTAATTGACGTCCCGATATCAGTGTTAACCCGGAGTACCTTTCAGCTTTTAACTCATTACATTAACGTAGACCAGACCAAATGTACCACCTTTTATTAAATGTATATTTTTATCTTAAAAATTTTACAAGCACTTATCTGACTCTAGCATTGAGTTCTGTTTAATATAATAATTATAAAATCTTAATACAGTTTAAACTACGCATTTAAGAAGAAAAAATGCAAAGAAAAACGTTTGAAATGAGCAATTACTTTGATTTATATATAAGAGCTTTTTTTTGGCGGTAGGTGAAGAAAAAAGTGTACACGTTCTTACGTTTTCAAAAAATATTTTAAAGTAATTAATACATTAAAGTACATTATTCCGTGTATTTATTTGGTGCAAAAATACATCATTAATTAGTACTTACATGTTTATGCATGTAAACTGATTTAAAATTCACCACCTGCCAGCACATCACACTTTGAATAGTTTTTACAACAGAATGTCTCAACTAGAAGAAATAAGAACTGCTCAAAATACTCTAGAGGAATGCTTTTCTAAAAGGATGGCTGAGTTGGAAGCACAGCTGCATACTGGGGGACCCGCTAAAGACACTGTTGCAAAGGTGGCTGAAGAATTCCGGACTTTCCGTGAGCTCATGTACTCAATGCTTGGGATGCTTCGCAAGCAGATTATTGAGTGCTCTCGTATGGTAGATGTCATCGAAACCAGGCATCGTCGTAAAGCTCTCATTTTTTTGCCGTATGGATGTAGAGAAGTTGTGTCAGGATGCTTCTAAAATTAACTGGGACACAGTGACAGCCGCTCCCACGGTAGACGAAAAAGTTAGCGCATTTAATATCATGTTAATTAATCTATATAATATGCATGCTCCTTTACTTAATCACTTCCGACCTATATCTATTCTTCCCTTTTTATCAAAGGTGCTAGAGGCTTGACACAGCTATCACATTCTATCTTCTCGAATAACCTTTTAAGCTCATTACAGTCTGGTTTCAGGCTACGTTATAGCACTGTTTCCGCGCTCCTCAAAGTCACTGGTGACATTAGGTCAGGCATGGAGGAAACGTCACAGTACTGGATTTGGTTGACTTCTCTAACGCCTTTAATGCCATCAGTCACGACATCCTATTATCAATCCTTTCACTTTCTATGATCTCATCTGAGGATTTGGAGTGGTTTTCATCTTATATTCGAGACCGCCAGCCGTCAGTTCGCATTGACGAGTCCTCATCAAGTTGGTGTGACTTGCATGTGGGTGTTCCTCAAGGCGGTATTCTATCTCCGTTGTTATTTTTAATACCTATTTATAAATCTCATTACCCCAAATCTTCAGTGTGCGTATCAATTGTATGCTGATGACTAGCAGTTGTACTCACACGCGAAGGTCGACTGTATATCTACAGTAATTGAGTCTCTTAATAGGGACCTAGAGTATATAAAGAACTGGTCTGACAAGTTTAGTCTTAAAGTTAACCCATCCAAATGTCAGGCTATAATAATAGGTAGCCAACGGATGATAAAGAAACTCTATCCCACAGCTTTACCGCCGATCATTTTTAACGGTTTTATTTTATAACTAAGTAATACCGGGAAAGACCTTGGATTGCACATTGACTCCACCTTGAACTGGCAAATTCAAGTGGCAAATATTTGTCAGAAAGTGACAGGTATTTTGCGTTCTCTCTACCGCCTGAAGAACTTTCTCTCGTCCAGAACCAAGACGATTATTGTGCAGACCTTAATTTTTCCCATTTTTGACTATGGTGATGTGTGTTATTTTGACCTGAATGCAGAACTCTTGAAAAAATATGACCGTCTTCTTAATAACTGCATTCGATTCATTTTTAATCTTCGAAAGTATGATCATGTGTCTACTTATCGCTCTCAACTCAACTGGTTACCCATTCGTCAGCGCCGTAGTCTACGTGCACTCACTACTCTTTACTCTATCTTGATGTCTCCTAATCCTCCATCTTATTTAACTCCTCATTTTCAATATCTTAGCTCCAACCATGATAGAGTTCTCCGTTCTAGTAATAGCTTTTTGCTTCAGTGCCCACCTTTTAGTACTAACTTTGTACAATCATCGTTCTTTGTTCAATCTGTTTTTCTTTAGAACGCTCTTCCTTCCGAAATCAGGAGTGTCGAAAACTGGATTTCGTTCAAGTGTAAAGTGCGAGAACTGCTCGTCAATAAAATGGCAGAATCAACTTAGCGTTCGTAGTTAGCCGTGTTTAATATTATATTTAACATATATACAATATATATATATATACAACATATATATATACATATATATATACAATATATATATATATATGTGTGTATTTAATTTTACACACATATATATATATATATATATATATATATGTGTATTTAATTTTATGTATATATACTTACATAATGTTTATATATGTATATATTTATACGCTTATATATGTATGAGTTTATATATATTGTACATACTTCTTATTAATTCTACATCTTTTATCTCTGCACTACTCTAAGATAGACTGGTAGATAATGCCTCAGGCATTAAATCCGCCTATATACATCTAATGTGTATATGAAGTTAAATAAACAAATAAAAGAGCTTCGAAGATTATGAATTTCCTACCCCGGTCAAGCCGATCCATTCGTGCTGCAACCACAATATATCTGATCTATTCCGGACAAAATCAAACTCAGCAACGGATTATAACTTGAATTAAGATGTTTTGACCTTAACCAATAAGAGGGTATCTCATAAAATCTGAGTGTTAATGATAAGCCCAATACCCAAAGCAATCACTTGCAAAGTGCTATCCTTGAAAGGGTATCGATTACTCTATAGCCACTCAACTAAGGTTCGAGATACCGTTCAAATGGGAGCAGTCCCGACTCAGACAAATGGTCGAAAAGACGCAAGGCACCGTAATAAATCGCTATGATGACAAATCAAGGAAAGGTCAAGTGCTTGAAGCACAAAAGGATTTCTCTGTAGATATTTACAAAAGCTTAACACAAAGAGCAGTTAATTAATAGAATGAAGCGTTGCATTGCAAATTCTTTAATAATTGCTTCTTGTCTTATGACTTCTCACTAGGAAATACAGACTTACACAGATACGACAGTAGTTTCAGTTCTGTTCGCAGTCGCAGTTATGTTCTGATATGAGGCATTATCAGAACATAACTGCGGTTGCTACCAAACGTGAAAATTATAACAAATGTTCCCTCTATGAGACAAATTATATATACTTATGGCACCCACGGGATGATATGGGATAGTCGATATTTTTACACCACAACTAAACGGTTAGGTATTAGGTGTTCAGGGTATGCATGTCGATCTGAGATAGATTAATCCAAGAATCGATTTATTGTGCCAAAAATATCGACTTTTTTAAATCGATATATTGCACTGAATCGATTCAGCGTATCGATATATAACCCTAGAAAATCGAGTTTCTGTTTTCATAAAAATTATAAAATTAATTTTTTAATTATGATGTACCAAAACTCGTAAAGAACGACAGTTATTCTATTCAAAATCTAGCAAAACTGCTGTGGGCTCAGTTTCTTTCGCCTCATCTTAATAGATTAAATAAATAAGAAGTAAGTGGTTTTGTAACCTGTACTTTGTATGAATCTGAAAGTAAATCGAAAAAAGATCGATTTTTGAGAATTCAAACTTTTAGACCTCGATTTTTTGTGAATAGATCCATCAGATTTTGATTTGAATCGATTTATACATCGATCATTTTCGGAAAAAATTGACATCCCTAGTTCAGGGGTTAGCTATCTATTATCAAGCACAAGTTATTACAAATATTCGTATCGTTATCTATTTATTTTTCACATACCAAGGAGCAGATATACTTTTCTTATGGAATAAGCGTGTCAAACTAGCACACAATTCCCCTAATGGCAAGTGAATGAATATACCAGGTGGTAGAACTTCTTCTCTGCCTTGGAGTCCGTCTGGGTACCGCCCTCTATTTATCTTGACAACAAGCAGTGCGTGCGTTGTGTTCTGTTCTGAAGGGGTATTTACTGGATAGACATTTACTGGAGGTGAGGAGTTCCATCTTAGTCCTCAGGGGACTCCCTGAGGACTAAGAGGACTAAAGTTGGCAGCAGGTGTTTAGGACTACAGTAGCTACTTAACACAAGTGGGACTGTGAGTTCGTTTGACTTTATGCGTCTTATTGCAAAGAGTTGTGTATAATAATTAATGAGGACAGCAAACTAAGACAATATAAAAACTAGAACATAAAGATAGAATTTTAGATACGCAGTAGAGTCATTCTGCAGCTATATTATGGTTGTAGCAAAAATAGGTCAGCTTGACCGGGGTAGGACCATACTCTCACAGAATACCAGGTATAGCGCGTGGAGTGAGTGTAGAGATCCGAAGACCCTTTTTTACTGGAAACGAAGCATTCCATCTTAGTCCTCAGGGTTGACAACGCATCTGTGTTTTGATTCTTAATCGAGGATAAATATAGATGTCTATGGGTCACAGCATCCACTTACAGTCAGGTGGACTGTATGTACTGTTGTCACACTTATTCTATAAAAAAATATTGACATCCAAGATCAAATATTGCGAAAACAGTGGCGCCGCGACTAGGGGAATTTTTAAGTTAGAATGATTCTACTTAAAATATAATTAAAACTCTTTTAAATCCAAGACTCAATAAATCACGTGCTCATTGTGTGCGTTTTCAACGTCTGTATGTGTTTCAATTTAGTAATCACATAGAATATTCCACTCCTTTGCTATTATTAAAGACGAAGCAAACTATTTGGTTCAAATGCTTAGAAGGTCGAAAATTAAGGCTTGGAGACCCGCTAAACGTCTGTTTGTCCGATGGTTGTAAAAGAAAGGGGAAATTAAATTATGTAATTTAATTCCCCCTCAGTACCCCTGTTACCATGAGTGCTGTAAAGTACTTGAAGTATAAAGTATAAATAAGTTAATAAAACGTTATAAGATCTATAAAACTAGTTTCATTAATTAATTTGACGGCTCCATGAGGCAGTGGTATAGCAATGAGATGAAGCGCTGAGGGTAGCGGGTTCGATCTCACACGGAACAAATATTTGTATGGCCTGTAAATCATATTTAAGGTTCTGGATGTTTGCCTTTGTGAAAATTATGTATGTAAGCTGCCTCCATGATACATGAGAAAATCCTAGTGTAGGGTAACATTTTTTTAAGAAGATAAAGGAGACATATTATATAATTCCCAGGATAGACAAAACTCCTCAGAATGTATCCAATATTAACCGAGAGGCTGGTTACTTACGTTGCAACCAGACAAGTTCCTAAAACTATTTTTGGTACACAATACCTTCGGTTATCCGAATAAATTTATACGGTCCGATACTTAAACTTTGCGCCCGAATACGAGAGCGTCCTACATTATATTCCAGTAATAACCTTCGAGCTATAAATCCATGCAAACGATAGATCCTAATACTTAGACCGTCATTAATATCGAATTGTGTGGCAGTTGAAATACTTTGTAATATTGGCAGTTTTAGAAGTAAATATAGAAAGTGCAAGTAGTTCTATAGATATGAATTTATAAAAGATTTTTACTTACAATAACTCCGAATGTAACTAGGCATCCCTTTTGATCAATGACCAATTGGAAATTTTTTAAATTTTATAAATTAGATTTATAAGCCGCTTCTCGGGATCTCAGCTTTGCGAAACCGATACTTTTGTACCGAATTGGGCCCAATTTTCACAATTATAATGTAGGAGTAAATGTAGGAGTAATGGTGATGGTGAAATAAGGTAAAATGTGAATACCTTATTTCACCATCACCATCATCTCAGATATTTAACAAAAACGTCTTGCTTATGATGGTGGCGTAAAAAATACTTTACCCCATTAAATAAAAAAGAAAAATTGTAATTTTCAATTCAGAATCAATATTAGTGGGACATTGAAAATTTTTGGTAATTATTTTGAAAATGGATCACATTAGGAGGCGTGTATGCGTATATAGGATGTAAAGGAGGCTAGAGAGGTATGTCAGCATCATGCCAAATGGAAGTTCGTAGTTTCTGCCTACCCCTATGGGTGACAGGCGTGAGTATTTGTTATACGTTTTTGTAATTAAATCAGTCTATGAAATTACACAGAATATTAACATAAAACAACAGGTACGAAAGTCTGACGGTGATCGTTATTGCGTATGATTGGCTGTGCGTATCTTTCGCACTCGCTGATTGGCTTTCTAGATGCATTCCGTCCCCTGCACCGATACGAAATTCGTAGCTATCCCCTCCACGTTTCGTTTGACGTTAAAGTTACGTGCCGCGACTTATATAATATGCATGTGCACATAAGGTAGAGCCACGCTGCAGCCATAATGTGGCTGTTCCATGAATTCAGGAATGGAATGCAAGAACAAAGCTCTCATAGAATACCGGCGTGAAGTAACACAATAATTATGCTGTACTTCGTATGGTAAACATAGACAACCGGAAAACCTTAATTTTCAGAGGTGACGATTCTGCATTTTAATCCTTAATTGAAGATAGATGTAGGAGTCAATAGACCGTAACGTGCTTTAATATCACGTAGACTTTGTGTTTGTTAGTCAAACTTACTTATAAAAGACATATCTCAATTCGAACATTTTTTATGTGGTAGAGCTTGATTGCAGCTATATCAATAGTATAGTTGTAGCACGACCGGGGAAGGACCACGCTCTCACACAATACCAGGGTAAAATAATAGCTTAATGCTGCTGTTTCGTATGGTGATAACCAGAGACCCTTTTTACGGGAAACGAGACATCTCATTGCTCAGAGGTGATGAATCCGCATTTTAATCCTAAATTGAAGATAGATGTAGAAGTCAATAGACTTGACTTTGTGTTTGTTAGTCAAAGTTATAAAAGACATATGTCACTTCAAACATGTATTTCATATCATAATCATAGCTCATAGCAAAGATCTCGACCACTTATGTTGTGAGTGTCTATAACCGCTTGAAACTTGTGGAAAATTTCAAATTAAATTGAGTTTCCAACCTTTGACATTAGACCTATCATATTTCTACGTAGTTGCTCCAACTTGACAACTCTCGTAGCCAGATTGTAGTATATCCATTAAAACTTAGTAAGGCATTGTGTCTTACCTAGTACTTTTCTAAAATAACTTTATTATTATGACCCGACTACGACAGAGCCCAAAGGATGATAATGCTATTCTCTTTTATATATAGTATGTGAAGGTATTATGATCATCCGGTTAATATGGTCACTTTTTTATAACTCAAAAACTACAGCCTTGTTTGCATACATGGCTCTGTGATACGATAGCTCTTCATCAGTCAGTGAAATAATAAAAGGTTAGGTGCCGCTTTCTCGACGTAATTTTTGACTGTTGACATTACAGTAAATATTTTAGTCGATTTTAGTATTGTGTAGTGGAGTAAATTTTTAAGAATCGATTTTTCGAATTGTTCCTAACTATTGCTAAAGCATATTTACTATTTTATTCTTAATATATTAGTTATAGTTTCTCAAGTCTCCGTTCTTTTGGTGGCAAAACCTAAAGTGACCATATTATTATCCTCACGTACATTATATATAAGATAATAACATCATCATTTTTACGCGGTAGAGCCATGCTGCAATTATATTAGTAGTATAGTTGTAGCACGAATGGGTCGGCTCGACCGGGGAAGGACCACGCTCTCACAGAATACCAGCGTGAAATAGTAGCTTAATGCTGCTGTATTTCGTATGGTGAGTGTAGAGAACCGGAGACCCTTTTTACTGGAAATGAGGCATTCCATCTCAGTCCTCACGGGTGACAACGCATCTGCATTTTGATTTGTAATGGAAGATAGATGTAGATGTCTATGGGCCGCAGCAACCACTTACCATCAGGTGGACTGTGTGCTCGTTTGTCACCCTATCCTATAAAAAAAAATCATCCTACGAATGAAGTATCCATATACATATGCGGATACTTCATTCGTTCAATATGGCCCATCGAAAGTCTGACTATAGCCTATGAAAAGGTTAACATAGGCTTCCTAATAGTTGCCACGGTTTGCGCGCGCGCTAGGAACCGCAATTTTTTTTAATAATTTAGTAATCAGTCTGTCCACCTCTTCATTATTTCTTCTTATACCAGACGATATGGGGTAGCGGATTGCGTTACCCATTTCATGGCGTATGGATACATACAGTATTTCTGTACCATCTCCTTATTTTTTATATAACAAAGGTGACAAACAGCACATAGTTTACGTGATAGATAGATATTTATACGTGGTAGAGCCACGAAGCAGCTACATTAGTTGTAGCACGAACGGGTCCGCCCGACCGGGGAAGGAACACGCTCTCACAGAATACTAGCGTAAAATAGCAGCTTAATACTGCTGTGTTTTGTTTGGTGAGTGTAGAAATCCAGAGACCCTTTTTTGCTGGAAATGAGGCAATCGTGCGACAATGAGGATAAATGTAGATGTCTATGGGCCGCAGAATCCACTTACCATCAGGTGAACTGTGTGCTCGTACGTCACCATTAGTCTATAAAAAAAAAGACAGATATCTCCGATTAAGAATTTAAGTGTAGACGCTATGTCACCGCTGAGGATTACGACGGGATGCCTTATTTTGCGTAGAAAGAGTCACCGTTTCTCTAAACTCACCATACAAAACGTTCATAGTAGCATTATTATTATAGTATTTTACGCTTATATTCTATGAGAGCATGGTACTTTACCGGTCGAGACTAGCGTATCGTGGCTCTACCACGTTATAAATATCCTAAATTGGATATACAATTGCACACTACAAAACAACTCGTAATTTTGACGTTGATTTAATAATAGGATAACTCAATCGATTAGTAATAATTGTACGAGTAACCTAGACAATATAATCTATCGTAGCATTAAGTAGATACAGTGGACATGTATTCGGTTCTTCTCACTCTTCATACGAACTACTAACATATTATGCTTTGCGGTAGTTTGTCATAAAACTACCTTGAAGGCCTAGTGATCGTAGTTGCAGCTTCTGCTAGTCTGGTCCCAAGTTCCTCCTAGACAGGGAAAAAGTAGTAACAGTCGAGTAGTTGGTAGCAAATGGGAGTCAGGAAGTTGGCGGGGTTTCAACTCGTGCCTCAGATAGCATGTAAAGCTGTTGGTCCTACGCCTGATCTATTTCCGGTCATATTGGATTGTCGTACCATCGGAATATGAAAGTAAGGGAATAGGAAAAGCACCTATGTTTGCTTGCACACTTGTCTACTATAATCTTGTTCTAAGCAAATGGATAGTTTCAGTTTGGACTGGCTGCTAGGACGGAAATTCGGTCTGGAAGACATTATTCAGTTAGTTGCGGTCCACCATGGTTAAAAGTTAAAGTTAGAGCCTATATACGTCCCACTGCTGGGCATATCCTCCTCCTCTCATTTCTGAGAGAATTTTATGGCAAATAATTGTACGCCGCGCTGCCCCAATGTGCGTTCGCGGACTTCTTCACATGACTTCGAAATATATTTTTTCTAATTTCTCAGATATGCAGGTTTCCTCACCTATGTTTTTCTTCACCGTCGAGCACGTGGTAAATCAGAACTTAAAATTACTATTAACAATTCCATTTGTGCCGCCGGGGATTGAACCCGGGTTTCTCTTTGGTTGAGTTGACCCAAACGTGAGCGCGTAGGCTCTATCTCTCAGGAAATAGGTCAAGAAAAAGTATTTCGAAATCAGAATTTGCAGGAAATGTAATCTGATCCACTAATACTATCAAAATAAAACTAATATTATTATATAAGAGACGATATTCTGTATATAATAACAATATTCAGTACTGACTTCCGGTATGAACTAAAAGAGTAAAATGACGTGTCCAAACTTCGAAATGCGTAAATATATTCGTTTACATTGTTTAAAGTTGGAATATTGTCAGAGATTTTATATATAAATTCTCTAGTTTATTTTAGTTAAGGTTTAAGTTTATCGCAACTTCGCGTTATGAGTCGAATGAAAACTCTTTTCTGTTTTTATAGCTGTTTTCTCAAAAGTTTTTATGGACCTGTGCTAGGATTTGTAGCTTTTATTGATCACATTACTTTCTTTGTTCATATAAAATTTTACATTATAATATTAATTATAGAAATAAAAATAAAATAAAATTTACAAATTTCACATAACCTGAAGTAGTGATGGGCGGGCTGTAATAAGTGAGGTATTATCGAATGGCAGCCTAAAGTTAAGCAAAGCATCCCCCCACTAGATGGTGTGAAGACCTCATAAGAGATGCAGGACGTTTATAGATGCAGGTGGTCCAGGGTGGTGTTTTGTGGCATTCATTGTGGTAGGTAGATGTATTTTATTTGCTTTGTTTGATTTTTTAATAATATTAAAGTGCCAACGGCTTAAAAATCCCGCAGATTATATTTTTTTCTTTCTTTAAAAACAATGTATTCGATGGACACCTGCTGGCTACAGGGACGACAAAGAAAGCCACATGCGTAATCATGCCTGAGGACGAAAATGCCTCACATTCTGTAATCCAAATATAAAAAAAAATATTTTATATATCTCTATCTATATATATATATATATATAATCGGAATATCGGAAACGGCTCGAACTTCTTGTGTGCAGGAAGTTTCGGGGGCAATAAATCGATCGAGCTAGGATTTATTTTTAGAAAATGTCTTTTTTGTCCGCGTTTTTAGGCAATGAAAAACTGCTACAATATCGTTAGAATAAGAAGGTAAATTTTGACAGCTTTTTCGAGCACTTTTTTTTAGTATTTTTTAAAAACACGAAAATTTAAATTAAACTAATTGCACTCATGATTTTTTATTCAAATAACCAGTTTAGTTTTTTCTATCATGTCGCTAAGATCAAAAAATATTATTCGTATTTCATCAGTATGTAATTTGTATCTAAATATAATTTCCAAAACACACGAATTTAAAAAAAACCGAGCAAAGCTCAGGTCAACCGGGTACTTATACTGTAATGTCGCACAGCTGCTTGATGGCAGAATTAGGAAAGAGAGTGATTTCAACTTACGAAGAGATTAGACAAACATCATTTACAAAAAGACTTCACAGGTATAATGGGTTCTTCTGTGGTTCTCTCCGCTGTGGAGGCGATTTACATACATAAGTCGTACTATAACAAACATCGAGACCTGGAAATATTATTTA
The DNA here is from genome assembly GCA_907164705.1 of Parnassius apollo. Lineage (NCBI taxonomy): Eukaryota > Metazoa > Arthropoda > Insecta > Lepidoptera > Papilionidae > Parnassius > Parnassius apollo. The sequence continues at coordinate 653,550 of CAJQZP010001697.1, forward strand.
TTGCTCATAAACATTTGTTCCGTTCGAGAATAGAACTCGCTACCCACAGAGTCTTAACTTAAGTAGCCACTAGCCGAGCCGTTACTTGGTATCGGTAATAGTTATTTAATCCTTGAAAATCCACCTGATGGTAAGTGGTTGCTGTGGCCCACAGATATCTACATCTATCCTCGATTACGGATCAAAATGCAGATGCGTTGAGGACTAAGACGGAATGCCTCGTTTACAGTGAAAAGGGTCTCCGGTTCTCTACACTCACTATACGAAACACAGGAGCATTAATCTACTATTTTACGCCGGTAATCTGTGAGGGCGTGGTCCTTCCCCGGTCAAGCCGATCCATTCGTGCTACGACTATACTACTAATATAACTGCAGCATGGCTCTACCATGTTGGATTTTAAAAACGATATCAATTCAACTATATATTTGTATGTATCTTACGTAATAAAATTATATTTTTTCATCAGGTCCTAAGGGTAGAAAAATAGAGGATGACATTTTTAAGTAATTATTAAGATATCCTAGATCTTACCTTGAGGTGAAATAATTTTTAAATATTGCATTAAGTTCGATTTCTTTATACAAAAAACGTTTCGTTCTCCGTTTCCATCCGTTTTATTTTAAACAAAGAACGTCCGCTTAAAAGGGGCTTTTATTAAAAATTATTCATTTGGAAACTTAAGACGACTTAAATTAAACAATTTTAAGCCAGGCGGAAGTTTATAAGCACTATTTTTTCATAAACTGTTTTCTAAGTACTTTTCCGCGGTAGAACGGAACGGATCGATAGAAACAGAACATCAGTTTACTCAAGAGAGTCAAATAATTAAACTTTAAAAAGTAAAAACAGACTTTTACGATTTATTTAACGAAAATAAAAAATAAAACCTATTTAAAACCATAAAAATAAAAAAACTATTAGAAATAAAATAATTTTTTAAATAATTTAACATGTAGTCAGTTGATTTTTCGATATACTATGAATTAGCAACGATTTTAAAAGCTTTTTTATAGAATAAACGTGACAAATGAGCACAGTTCAGTTGATCATAAGTAGATGCTGTAACCCAAAGACATCTACATTAATCCCCTATTAAAGTCACCCTTGAGGATTAAGATGGAACGTCCATTTAAAAAGGATGCTAGGATGTAAGTGGATGCTGTGGCCGATAGATATCTACTAAAAATTATCTCCGGTTCTCTACACTCACCTTACGAAACACAGTAGCATTAAGATGCTATTTTACGTTGGTATTTTATGAGAGCGTGGTACTTTCCTAGTCGAGTCGAGTCCCTTCGTGCTATAAACCATAAAATACGAGTAGCTACGGCGTCGCTGTACCATGTATAATTGTTATTAAATTATGTGGAAATTAATTTAGTCTTTTCAGGTTTTTATGCAAGAGTCGAGGACTTGGTGAAATATGAAAAACGTAACTTAAATATGTATTAAATTATAATGTAGTTATGAGGCCGCTGAGTTCACTAAGCCTTTGCTCTATGTTTCCACTAGATTACACTGTAGTTTAAGAGCGTATACAGTAAAGGCGAGTGCTTAACATAAAAATGTTAAAGCATTACTACAATTTTTGAAATAGAAAGAAAGTATGCGCAAATAGAATTGCTTCAAACATTTTGCATTAAAATATTATTTCATATAAGCGTTGTCCTAATCAATAATCTATTTTAGTTCGTTCAATATTATTAAACAAGTGAAATTAAAAAAATATTTTTACCACTTTTTAATCATATTCTTGTATTGTCATACGAATTTGAGCTATATTCGAAGTTTCGAGTTTCCAACTCATCAAGAAGTTAGTTTGAAATCTATTACTATATTTCACCCGGAACGACAGAAAAATAAGAAATTGACTTAATAAAAACGTGTAAACATGTGTCAATCATTCATTTCTCGTGACCGAATCATTCTAGGACATTTCGTCACGCGTACCAGTTACATACATACGATACCTTCGGATCGATCATTCAAATGGATCATTTCGGGCTCCAGTACCCTACACTAAAATCAATTCATTCAGATCATTCGGGATTCGGTGGGTTTTCGACTCATTAACAATTCCCACTAATCACAAGTTAAAAAGGTACCGTCAATTATTTGTACCGGAACATTCAAAATAGATCAATGAACCATCAATACTTTTAAATTTACCAGTTCAAACGAACGAATCATTCATGATTGACACATGTCTAAAAACGTGGTAAAATGAAATCTATGACGACTTGTCGCTGCTACACGTGATAAGAGGGCTGGTTTTTTTCTCTCTCAGAGGCTAAGTATAGTAATTTACCAAGGAAACGCAGCCAGTGTTCTTGGCACTATACCACGGGGAGTATGACTGTGTGATAACTTAAGTTTTTAGTTTGTTTTTTACTATGGCAATAAATATTGTCGCTATTATTAACTTCCCGCTAAGAAAATTTAAAATTTTCAAAAATTGGAAAGTTATTGTTTTTACCCCGTTTTTCGAAAATTGATTTTTCATTAAATCTTGACGTTTTGAGGTCACAGGAAGCAACACTGACAATTTTTCGATGGTGTTCGTATGTATGTATGTACATATGTGTGTATGTGTGTGGAAATATGTAAACCTCATAACTTTTGAACTGTTTGACCGATTGAAATGAACTAAGCGGATTTCCAAAGTTTTAACTAATTCGGACAGGTAGATTTTGAGAAATCCCAAGAATAAAATTTTGAAAAACTGTGTTTTTGGTATAACTTTTGAATGGTTTTACCGATCGATTCCAAACACTTCTACTTTTGACCTTGAAAAACCACGGCGAAAGTTAACGAAAAATTTTGAAAAAAATTATTTTTTTAAATTACTTCGATATTTCATGTTCAACGTCATAATTTCGTGAAATTTGGTATTTGGTAGTTCTTCTAATCTCGAAGGTATTTTTTATACTTTTTTTTAAGATTTACCTATCCATTTTCCACACATTTATTACGTTCTTTATAAGACCACTGTTGAACATAGACCACCTCCATGCCTTGTCTCATTTTGCTATAGTTATCACGCTTGGCAGACGGGTTGGCAACCCTAGTTTTTTTTAATAATTTTGAGTTGTTATTAGAAAGATACTTCACAGTTTCACTCTGTCTCCTTACACGACACCCAAGGAAGCGGGACGATGTGGGGTAGTAGATGTTCTAACACAACCGCTTTTTGTTTTATAGGATAGGATGACAAACGAGCACACAGTCCATCTGATGGTAAGTGTTTGCTGTAGCCCAGACTCAATTACGATTCAAAATGCAGATACGTTGTCACCCATAATATTAAGATGGAATGCCTCGTTTCTCTACACTCACCATACGAAACACAGTAGCATTAAGCTACTATAATACTACCCACTACGTATTATACGTATGTTGTGACAAGAAACATGTTTTACTAGATTTATAAATGATTAATAAATCGAAAGCTTTTATGTTAGTAGCTTTTAATAAGTTACTGAACACAGGACGCCAGCTTTATATCAAAGTTACTTTCCCCACAATACAGGCTATATGACCTGCCATCTTAAACTCTTCTAAACAAACTTAGAAGTCTTTGTGCACAACAAAGGCCTTATAAAATTGCGGATCCAATGAACTCCAACTTCCTACGACTTTGCGAAGGCTTCAAGCGGTTCTGAATTGCTCCATTGTGAACTCAACTTAAATATTCCCATAGTACTTAATGAACCGTAAATTTTTATTACCTGTGTACACAAAGCTTTATGTTTAGTTCTTTTATTCTGACTGTCATTACCATTACCTTCGGGTCTTATCTGTCTTTTTAAACTTTTCTCTTATAATTTTACTGCTTTATGTTGTTTTTTTTATGCAATAGGAGTAAAAAACGAATTTATAGTACGGTACCGTTTTTTTTATAGAATAAGGATGACAAACGAGCACACAGTCCACCTGATGGTAACTGGATGCAATGGCCCATAGACATCTACATTTATCCCCGATTAAGAATCAAAATGATGCGTTGTCACTCCAGAGAAAAAAAGATCTCCAGTTCTCTACATTCACCACTCGAAACAGCTGCTATTTTACGCTGGTATTCTGTGAGAGCGTGGTCCTTCCCCGGTCGAGCCGACCCATTCATGCTACAACCATAATATATTTGCAGCGTGGCTCTACCACGTACTTTTTTCAGTTGCACGTACTTTTTTTACTTTTTTCAGTTACAGCCAATGGACACCTGTAACCAACTTCGAAGAAAGAAATAGGTGTGTTGTCATTTATGAAGACTAAGATGAAATTGACCCTTCGGATTAGAACACAACAGTATTTTGTGACAAATTGTGATTTTGGGATAAAATGTGATTTTGGGACAAAAATAGTTAAAGGGATGGATATTTTGTCTGGATATCTCTCCAGATATCCAGATTCCAGACAGAAATGGGTTTAATTTAATTTTAGTGAAAAAAAAAATACAAAAGGGAGGATACTAACTTTGAAATTTCTCGCTGTTTCTTCTCCGGACAGAGGAATCTCATTATATACATATATATATATATATATATATATATATATATATATATATATATATATATATAGATAGTAGATTTGAACAAAACTATTTTTAAGTATTTTATCATCAAAATAAAAAAAAATAAAAGCTGTAAAGCTTTTATTTTATTTTGATGATATAAATGATATGATAAAATAAAAGCTGTACAGCTTTTATTTTTTTTATTTTGAAACAAATTAAAAAGGCCAACTATTTAAAAAAAAATAACTTAAAAAACGTTCATAAATTTATCTTTTTAAAAAATACTCTCATTTGCCTTTCACAAATGGCATAAGTAAATAACAGGCACCTTATATTATTCCCTGATTTCTTATTGCTAAAAAAATTTTCTTTAAAACAAATTAAAACGGCTAAATCAAAAAAAAATCATAAACCTTTAAAAAAATTGACATTTTTCGTAAATACTATTGGTTGCTTGCTTTAACAAATGGTATCAGTGAATAATATGCAACATACAATATTCCTGTCACATAGTTACAGCTAAACGAAAGGTTAAACTTTGTCGTGATTCTGTTCCAATATGGCTACTGATTAAATTATACTTGTGTCGACCTTATAAGCTAATCTTCTGATTTATTGTGGACCTACTGTGGTTTAATTACCATACTGCAACTAAGTAGTTAGTGACAGTTTTACACATCGAAACTACCTACATATTTTCCCGCTGCCTTTTTAGTCTGTCGCTTACTTGTCTTGGCTGTTAATGATTTTTGTTTTGAACAGCGATTTTCATTGTGTTTTTGCGAAAATTATTTATTTTTTACTTACTTTTAGGATCTGGCAACATGGTTGGCAAACATTTTAGAGTTTTTTTTAAATTTAAAACCGCAAGCTTTCCCATGCAATTTCGGTAGATTTTGTCACATTCACCGTATAAGTTATTGTTTTTTTTTGTTTTAAGCGTTTTAGCTGGATATATCTTACATGATAGGAGAGATAAAATCTAAAAAAAAACACAAAGGAGGCACGAGCAGTTATAAATTATACAATATCTACACATATGTACTCGTAGATCTACACATATGTAGAGCCGTGGTAGCTCAGATGGTTAACGCTCGCTTTAAATATAACAGAACGCGAGTAACCCGGTTTCGATCCCCGCCAGCACCAATGAAATTATTAATTGCAACTTTAAGTGCAACTTTAAGTGCTGATTTACCATGTGCTCGGCGGTGAAGGAAAACATCGTGAGGAAACCTGCATGTCCAAGGAATCAGAAAAAAAATTCGAAGACATGTGAAGTTCGCCAACACGCATTGGGGCAGCACGGCGGACACTTCCTTGCCCTAAAACCCTCTCAGAAATGAAGGGAGGTCTGTGCCCAGCAGTGGGACGTATATAGGCTGTAACTTTACTTTACTACACATATGTGTGCAACAACAATCACAGGTAACTACATACTTATTAGTCGAAGAACTACAATTTTAATGAATTTATGACATAAATCTAAATGTTGCCACACTCATAGGTAATAACGGCACGCACAGATTAAAAACATATTAATATGGACTATGAAAATTGAAATTGAAAATTTATTTATTTCTCACCACAAAATCACAAATATGTTTTAACACTATAGTTATTAGTTATTGTAACAAATATGGTTGTGGATCGTGTTTCTGAAGTAGGTAATTAAAACCAGAGTTACAGGTCACCAGGCAGCTTTTACGGTAAAAATTTATAAATATAGATGTAGGTGCAAGTATTTATGAGTGTTAATAAATAATAAATAACAAAAATAAAAAAAGCATATTGAGAATAGGCTGTCACAAGAGTATTTATCATCCCTTTTGTGTATGTGTTCCAATTCTTAATACTGAACATTTTTTATACAATATAAATGACAAACAAACACCTGATGGTAAGTGGATGCAGTGGCCGACAGACATGTATTAAAAATGGTTTCCAATCCTCTATACTCACCATACCAAACACAGCAGCATTAATAAACTGCTATTGTATGCTGGTATTCTGTGAGAGTGTGGTCCTACCCCGGCCGAACCGACTCATTCGTGCTACAATCATAATATAGCTGCTACATGGCTCTACCACGCTATACTTAGATATAAGCAACGCTTACTACACTAAATCATATTGAGATTATCAAATAAACTTCGTCAGTTTATCAGATCGCAAATAGAGATGGACGGTATCTATAGGAATGAAGAGCTTTATTTGAAAAGTTCGCTCATTCATTACAGAGCCAATAGATTTATGATGTTTACCCTTAACATTACAGTTTTTCATTCGATTAAACATTTTTATTCACTTTATCAAATGTAAACCTGATTTTCAGTGTCTTTCATATTTGCTAGCAACCCGCTTAAGCTCCGCCTGGATAGGGTCTATTAATGTAGCTTTATTTAGATTTAAGATAGTTAAAGACAAATTTACCAACTACTCGGTTTAAAAAAATGTTTGTAAATCCTTTTAAATGTATGTTTACCAATAACATGTCGAACAGCTTCCGCTAGCCGGCAACATGCATATAAGGCTATATATTTATACAACAAAATTAATAAGTTAACAAATATATATCCCTTAGCTAGTAGAAAAGTGAACATTAAAATTATAAATTGGCTATTAGGATTAGATTATGAACAAACTGAATCGATATTAGTATAAAACAAATTAACAAACATGCAAAAAAAATGTTTAAATTTTTAAAATTGCTTTATTTACATAAAATAATTAGCTGTCATTACATTAGGGAGATCACTGACTCTCGTAACACAGGTTTTCTAACCTAGCTCGGTAGTCAGAGGCTTAAATAATATTGTAACAAATTTAATGTCAATAAAGATTATTATTATATTATTATTATTATCCTGGTATTACTATGTATCTAGTCGTGAATTTTTAGTATATATAATCTATCCAGCTGTTCCGATGATTAACCAGACATTAGGCAGGCAGACATGCAGACAGACAAATATTTTATAAAATGTTATTCATGTCTTAGTGGTGTAAATATCTTAGCTCAATGTAAGGCATTCATTTCGATAATACAGATACACACTTCCATTTTATTTATATGTACTCGTATGTATGAATGGAAGAATTTTTCTTGCAACGTTTTTGATTTTTGTATTACGTTAACTAACTTTAAAAATCCCATATATTAAGACGTAAATTGAAATTTGAAGAAATTAAGCTGTTAGTTAATTAATCCTAGGATAAGCTGGCTTAAAGGCTGAACAGAAGTGAAAGGAGACGATATCACCAGAAAATGATCACGCTGAAATCCACCGGTTAAAGTATGCAACTAACTATAGTTTGTAATATTTTGATACTCACACTTTTTATGTTTAAATAATACTGTATATTTAATATCAATATTTTTAGGTATCTCTCATGTAGCCGGCTATTAGTGTAAAATATTATAAAACTTTATCTAAGAACAAAATTTCATTTAAATCGTTAGAGGTGTTTTCCAGAACGCCTATTATTTTAGTAACTTAATAAATAACAAGTTATATGGTGATACGAAGACGCCCAAATGATCACTACCGTAGTATAACAACAATATCTACATATTCGAAAATTTAATATACAACCTAAGCATTTTCCTGCGGCGTTCCTATATCAGCAGAGCCATATATCTAACTTAACGTATCGTAGACAGGTGTAATGAAGCTCGAACGACCGCTCCATTTACAAAGGACGGCGTGTTACTCGATTTATCTCCTTATAAATCGAGTGGGTGCGACGATAATCTTGAAAGCGGCGCTCACAAATTAATAATAATTGGGTAGTTGAAACCTCCATTAGTAAAAAGTTTCTATATGTAGAGCCACGCTGTAACCATAATATAGCTGCAGCACGAATGGGTCGGCTCGGCCGTGGTAGGACCGCACTCTCACAGAATACCAGCGTCAAATAGCAGCTCAATGCTGCTGTATTTCGTATGGTGAGTGTAGAGAACTGGAGACTCTTTTTACTGGAAATGAGGCATTACATATCGATCCTTAGGGGTGGCAAAGCATTTACATTTTAACTTTTAACTATAATGATAAAAAGATGTCTATGGACCACAGCATCCACTTACTATCAACTGAACTACGAGCTCGTCTGTCACTCTTATTGTATAAAAACAACCGTGCAGGAGATATAATTTAAAATGCGACTTTTTTATAGAATAATAGCATATTGTCCCGCGGTGTTACCCGTGTCCAAGTTATATCAATCAATTTGAACAGTCTACATAATTATTGAGTGTTCGTATATTTGGAATGTGTATTCAGCAGGGATGGGAGATATGATAAGGATATTGAACGACGAGTGAGTGCAGGAAATAAAGTAAATGGGGCTCTACACTCTATTGTGAAAAGTCAGAATGTGTCAAAAAAAGGCACGTATGGCAATTCACAATGCTGTATTAGTCCCTACTTTAACGTATGGTAGTGAAAGTTGGGTGTAGCAGAAGAAGCACGATTGTAGAATAAATGCAGTAGAAATGCGGTCGCTAAGGAGTATATTAGAGCTGAATCTGAGTGACAGGGTGAGAAACTGTGTGATAAAAGAAGAGTGTGGTTTGCGGTGACCAGGATTAAGAAAGGAATGCTTCGGTGGTTTGGTCATGTAGAAAGAATGAATGAGGAAAGACTGACAAAGCAAATATATGTTGCAGAAGTGAATGAAAGAGTCGGAAAGGGACGTCCTAGGCGAAAGTTTGTCGACCAAATTGGCGATATATTAAAAATGGGCCAAATTAAGAGTACCCTTAACCGTCGAGCATGTATGCGTAGGTATATGAATGTGGAAGAGGCGAGAGAGGTATGTCAGGATCGTGCTAAATGGAAGTCTATAATCTCTGCCTACCCTTCTGGTGACAAGCGTGAGTGTTTATATTATGTTATGTCTACATAATTATTAGATAAATCGTGCACACAATCTAAATAAAACTTTATTTTTTAATATGTATTAATTTGCATCTTATCCCTCTCCTATGTCACAGCGGACTTTCCGTTGTTACTAAGGGCTGTCAATTAATAATAAAAAATACATTGCGAAATGGTAAGTTACTAAGGTGTGGTAGGTGACTATGATTGACTGACCATATTTTTGCTATACGTTACGACCATATGTTGCCAGGGCATGCAACTTGCAAGACTATTCGTCGCGAATCGCGATGATTGGCTTGGAAGTAATAAGTATGTATTTTAAACAAGAAATAAACCCGAAATATGAAAAAAGTGATCGTATTCTACTTAGCTAATAATTAAAATATGAACTATGTTACACAGATAATGTGGCTTTCTAGAAGTGAAAGGCTATTTAACATCAGTTTAGCAGTTTGAAGAGTTTATCCATTACAAACAAAAAACATAGCTTTTCTCTTTATAATATTGTTATTAATTTTTGATTATAACGTGTAGAAGGGCGACAAACTAGCAGATCGTCCACTTGATAGTAAGGAGTACTAGGACGTAGGTGGTTTACTACGTAGTGACTACGTTGTGTGTGTGAGGACTGTTTCTGCCGAGTAAGTCTTAAAGCAAGGCAAAAGAAGTTATTTAAAAAATTCACAATTTTTGTCATTTATTTTTTGTAAAATATCAGTGCCATAGGCTTCTAATCCGTTCACATGTTACATCCTCTTTTTCTCCAGACGGTAAAAAAGGTCATCCAGTATTTGAGGTGGCAAACTAGAATGTGTCTCACCTGATGGAGACTACCGCCACTCACGAACAACTGCAGCACCAGGAGTTGTAGATCGTTGTCGGCCTTTTAAAAAGTAGACTCTTTTCTTACATTAAAGTTGATAAGAATTACTTCGTCCACATCCCCTCGAAAAACGAATATGAAGGATGTAATACTTACTAACTTTGATATAATAAATGTCCGCAAAATAACGCCTGATTATACTGATTAGCTCTTCTTGTAGGTCCCTCAATAATTCTCATTCACCTTAATATCAATGTTCATAACAAGAGGTCATAAAATATTTTTTTTATTTCAGGATGCGTATTTGATTACAAAGTAAAGTAAAATTTATTATTCTTCTAGGACATTGGTTATAGCACAGAAGCATGTACAGTCTAGAGCCCAATAAACTTTACGAGTCTCGCATTGAGTCAGTTTTATGAGTTCGTACCACCGCTTTCCTATGTTCCAATATAAGCCGTATCCAACCCTATTAAGGTGCAATTTGAAAATCGATTGTAAATTTATGAGGGAAGAAATAGAATGAGACATGGAAAAGAGCGCTCTACATTCGCGCTTTCCTGTAAACGAAAATAGTCCATAACTCGTTGCAAAACGGGATACGAACGCTTGAAATCAAGTTATCGTAAATATTAACAATATTATTTAATCGCAATCACGTCCTAAAAATCATGAATAAACCGTTAAATGTAATGAATGTGACTTATCATTGAATCGATTTTTTCCAACATTTGAATGTAAACGATTCTTTTTTTTTATAGAATTAGGCTGACAAACGAACACACAGTTCAACTGATGCTAAGTGTATGCTGTGGTCTATACACATCTACATTTATTATCGATTAAGAATCAAAATACAGATGCGTTGTTACCCCGAGAACTAAGATAAAATGCCTCGCTTCCAACTGGAAGCGAGGTATTTCGTGGTGATGAACGATGCCCCGCACACATCGAAAACGGCGATTCGAAGACACAGACTATGGATTGTATAGGTAAAGGAGTACAGACTCTGTATAAAAAAGTGTCCGTGGCGCCACCCTTATTTAGCGCTTTCCGCTAAATAGGGGTGGCGCCATTGTAGCTAGTCTAAATTTTAAAGAACTTTTTATAAATTTTTTATTGCACAGACTTTCACCATAATTCTTTTTACAACAATTATTTTATTGAATTGTAGAGAACTCTTTTAACTTAAAGGGTTCTCTACAATCACCATACGAAATACAACAGCATTAAGTATTTGACGCTAATATTCTGTGAGAGCGTGGTCATATCCCGAACTATTTCCCGCATTCAATCTATTTGTAAGAACAATAGTACTTGTTTTTGCAGCTTACACAAGTGGTGAAATTAAAAATTTGAACAAGAAATAAAATGAGAACATCATCAATGTAGTCCAAGGCAATTAAATACGTTTTAATAAAGATAACTCAAAAACTTCCCGTTAGATCTTGGTCAAATTTATATGGGACCAAGATTATAAGCACCAGCTTTCAAATAAAAAGAAAAGAAAAGAATCGTTGAAATTGGTTCAGCTAGAAAAAAGTTCTGAGGTCATCTGATTCATAAATAAATAAAATATGTAGTCGAATTGAGTACATCCTCCTTTTTTGAAGTAGGCTAAAAATCCTGGTAAACAGACATAAGTTACATGGGCCTTATATGTAAAAACTAACTTAAATGTAAAAACAATTAATACTAAAATTTTACATGTACTCTAATCGCGCGCTCTAATAAATACGAAAGATCAATAAAAATACTAACACACAGCTGTGACTGCCTTCATAGTTCGAAATTAAATATTAACAGTAATTGTACTCCTATAAAACAACTTAACAATTATAAATACCTAGGCGTACTACGTTGAGCATGTTTGTAACAAGCTATGCTAGCAAAGTTGTGGAATTTAAATATTTTTGCCATCACTTAAAAGACTGAACACGGGTCTAAATGGTTGGCCTATTTTTCTGCCTACGGGTCCATGTAATTTAGTCCAGGTAGGCTTCAAACTCTTACTTACTTTTACCAACAAAAAGCAGTGCTGTTTACTTTTAGTCGTCGAAAAACTAATGAAATAACCATTATCATGCTTTAGTACGATTTTTCCGAATTATATGTTTTTTTTAAAGAAGGTTAATACTTTTTTGAAAAATAAAATTATTCTGATATATAATACCGTGCCGTGCGAATGGTTGTTCAGTGGCGGGTTAAGAAAATCCTCTACCCCATATCCCATATCCTATATCATCCCGTGGGTTTTGTAAGAGGCGATAGAGGAAAGCAGAAACAGAATACCAGCGTATAATAGCAGCTTAATACTGCTGTGTTTCGTATGGCGAGTGTAGAGATCCCGAGACCCTTTTTTACTGGAAATGAGGCATTCCATCTTAGTCCTCAGGGATGACAACGCATCTGCGTTTTGATTCTTAATCAAGGATAGATGTACATGTCTATGGGCCACAGCATCCACTTATAATCAGGTGGACCGCAAACTCAATTAAGTAATTGTAAGTAGCAGCTCGGATTCACGATGATGACGGTGTTTCATTCTCGTAAGCACGAAGAGCTTAGTGGTTTCATCCGTATGTTTCGGAGATAATGTAAAGCCGTTGATTCTGCACCTGATTTCACTCCAGTCGTGTCAGGTTACCATCATATGAGAGTTAGGGAATAGTGATTGCACCTGTGTTTAAGCACTCATGCACTATTATCCTGTTTGCTGCACTGACTGGTCTTCGTTGAAACTGACTGCCTTGACCGCCAAACGGGGTTAGGAGACATTATAATAAAATTTTAAAGAAAACAGAATAATGTAATATTCATAAAAACCAGTAAAGTGCTGGAATAAACTGTATCAAATAGCAATGCAATCCTCCAATGCTATTGCTTTCAAAGACGCTTAAAATTTATAGGGGAAAATTCAAGCAAAATGTGAACAATTCACATTTTAACCGGTTATCAGTGACTTACGGCCTTCACGCCCGGATAACCGGGTCGCTCAGTTGTCCAATTTGAATGAAAGCCCCATTATATACGAACATGATATTATTTTCGCACATTTCAATTTAGGGGTTAAGTTATTTTTTCTAGCAGAATAAAAATTTTTTTGCGATATTTATAATAACGTTGTTGATTTTACATGTTTAAGAAGATTTTGAAGCTGAAAATTTTCATATAAAAAGCGGTTATCGTTTTGCACACCGTAAACATACTCTGATTTTCATAATTTTTGGAAATGTTATGAATATAATGAAAAATTAGGTCCGTACGTTTTTATTTTAAAGAATTTTTGCATACGATATACGTTATTAGCGTCTAAATATCTATATTTTTCACTTAAAAACTTCCTCGAGTGTTCTTTTTATTAAACTAAACCGAATTGCTAACAAAAACGTTCAGACCTAGATTAAAGTGTACTGAATCCAATGAGATCAAAATTGTCTAATTTTGTAAAGTTATAAGGGTGTGAAAACGTTGTCGCCCGTAACAATATTTCAAATAGGTAATGAAGACTTACAACTCTCTCTATTGCACGAGGAGGAAGGCAGAGCGAGCGGTATGAAACAGGTAGTATTTTTGCTACTACCTACTTGCGTTGCCTATCGGCACATCCAATCCTCTTAAGTCTATGCTCAAATGAAGCTTCAGTATTTTTTTTCTTTTTTATTCGATATTGCTGCACCTTTGTCAAACTTCACGACTCCATGGGCTGACTGGTAAAGAACACTTCAAGGAATTAAGTCCGCCCTTTGTATTCTGTATAGAGCCGTGGTGCCTCAGATGATTTACCACGTGCTCGGCGTTGAAGGAAAACATCGTGAGGAAACCTGCATGTCAGAGAAATAAGAAAAAAAATTATATTTCGAAGACATGTGAAGTTCGCCAACACGCATTAGGGCAGCGTGGCGGATAATTCCTTGCCCTAAAACCCTCTCAAAAATGATCGTAGGCCTGTGTCCAGGAGTAGGACGTAAATAAGCTGTAACTTTACTTTTTACTTTTACTTTTGTATTCTTTATGGAGTGCAATAAATAATAAAAAAATGAAAATAAGTTACTAATAACTTCTTCTTCTTAGGGTGCCAACTCCCTGAGTAGGTTGGCGGCCATCATGGTTATCTTTATCTTTAAAGCTGCAGCACGGAAGACAGAGCGAGTGTTGAGGTTAAACCATTCACGAAGTTCCTTCAGCCAGGATGTTTTTCTTCTGTCAGGTCGGCTTTTACCCTCGATTTTCCATGAATCACAATCTGAAGAATACGATATTTGTGTCCTTTCATTATGTGTCCACAATACTGCAGCTTCCTCTCCTTCACGGTCTACATTATCTCCAACTTCTTACTCATTCGACGCAGAACCTCAACATTTGTTATTCTCATAGTCCAGGATATTTGAAGCAACCGTTTGTATATCCACATTTCAAATGCTTCAAGTTTTGAACATAATGTTGAGGTTAAGGTCCAACTTTCGACGCCATAAAGTAGTTAACTGAATACATAACAGCGCACCAGTCTCATTCGGAGTTTTAGGTTAGAGTCTACAACGCAAAAACTTTTTTAGCTTCATAAAGGCACGACGGGCTTGTTCTATACGGACTCAAATTTTCTGTTCGCTACTCCACAGCTTATTTATGTAGATTCCTAAGAAGCAAATTAGTTGAAAATCCGTACTAATAAATATTTTTTTACGTGGTAGAGCCATGCTGCAGTTATATTAGTAGTATAGTTGTAGCACGAATGGGTCGGCTCGAAGAATACTTTTTTGAAAAATAAAATTATTCTGATATATAATACCGTTGTCCGGGTTAAGAAAATCCTCTACCCCATATCCCATATCATATCATCCTTTTGTAACATAGACAGAATACCAGCGTCAAATAGTAGCTTAATGCTACTGTGTTTCGTATGGTGAGTGTAGAGAACCGGAGACCCTTTTCACTGGAAAGTGGGCATTCCACCTAAGTCCTCATGGAAGACAACGCATCTACATTTTGATTCGTAATCGAGGATAGATGTAGATGTCTACGGGCCACAGCAACCACTTACCATCAGGTGGACTGTGTGCTCATTTGTCATCCTGTCCTATAAAAAAAATAACTACAAACAATTATATATAGACTATTTTAGGAAACTAAGGTGACAAATGAACTCAGTCCTGATAGTAAGTGGCTGTCCCTGAACTCGCTGTCACTTTTGAGGACTATGATAAAATAAATAAATTAAAAAAAATGTTTATTTCAGATAATTTAAAATCCATTATGTGGATTTCTAGTACAATAAATAATAATAATAAATGTTTGTGGTTTTTCAAGGTTAAAAGCTGATTAGTTTTTCGATCGGTAAAGCAGTTGAAAGTTATTCTAAAAAAACAGTTATTGAAATTTTTTATTTGTGAGATTTCTAAAAATTACCGGTCTGAATTAGTTAAAATTCATAGGAAATCTAAGTTTGATTTTATGAAAATCATTTGAAAATCCGCTTAGTTCATTTCAATTGGTCAAACCGTTCATAAGTTATAAGAGATTACATACATGGTGGCTGGCTATCCGTGACCTCAAAACGTCAAGATTTGATGAAAACTTAATTTTCGAAAAACGGGGTAAAACAATAACTTCTCGATAACATGGGTTTGTAAAACATGGTTTGCTTAGTTGGGTTGGTTGGGTAGTGTAATTACACTGGCTCTCTATACCCTCCAGACCGGAGCACAGTGGCTCAGGCACCGGCTGTTTCGCGGCAGAAATAGGTTCTTAGGTAAGTAAAGGGTAGTTCCGACCCTGACAGACTCCTGGATAGGAAAGAACTTCTACCACCTAGATTTACTGTTTAACACATTTTTAACACACAAATTTAACTATTTTAACACTAACATATACATTAACACACAAATTTAACTATTTTTAAACTAATAATTACTAAGAAAATGGAATTGTTAATAAAAAAATATTTAAATATACTTTAAATAAATTATTCTTTCGTTTACATACAAATTTGTGGCAAAAGAATTAATAAAACTTGTCTACAGAGTCTTGAAAGGCCTATATATCTACCAGTTTGTTTTAAGCAAGATATTTGGTGCTATTTCAGGGATAAACGCTTACTCAGTATTCAAGTTTGAGATATTAAGTTTATAGGTGTCATCACGTCCTATATTAAATCCTTGGCTATATCGGCGGAACGGGCTCACTAGGAGAGCAGGATCCGTGATGAAATTTATAGCACTAATGGCAACTTTAATTGGAATTCCCACAGATAAACTCTGTCATTTTCGTGATGAATAAGAAAGTTGAGTGCTTTAAATAATCCTAACATCTGGACTAGTTTTATGTTTAATAAAGTTATCATTGAAATCGCAATAAAATTAAAACTAAAATTTGTGTCCTTAAATAAAACTATTTTTACGGATTTTATCGCGTTTCCATTCCATTATAGCCCATAAAAGTCCACCGCTGAACATAGGCCTCATTAAAGATTTCTTCTTAGGGGATTTTGCCATAGTTGCTACGCTTGGCGGGCGGGTTGGCAACCTTTTTCTTCTTTGCCCTTGCCTCTTTCCGTTACGTGGGGTCGTCTTTCTTAATCCTTCGGCTGTATTCACTTCGCTGGTAAGCATCGTCTTCTGTAAGAACGAGCTTTAGCATGCCCTTCCGGACATTTGTTCATCAGGTAGTTTGCAGTCTACCTCTCCTTCTCGTCTTTATAGCCATGGAAAGGCACTTTTTCACGACATGGTCATCGGGTCTACGCATAACATGTCCGTATTACCTTAGCCTGAACTCTGTATCCTTCTCAGTAATAGGCGTTACTTTGAAACTCCCCCTTACGTGTTCGTTACCACTTTGTTTTTGAGGGTGACTCCACCCGCCCACGTAACATGCGAATTTCAGTGGCATGAAATTTGTGCTCATGGTTTTTTTTGAAGCCCACGTTTCGCTGACTTGCCTTGCCTTTGGTTCTTATCGGCATTTTTGGATCTCAGAGGACTCCTGTTAATGTACGCCACTTATTCCACCCAACCATGCTGGCAACCGTAGATTTTTAATAATTGTGAGTTGTTTTCAGAAAGACGCTACTGCCCATCTCCTAATTTGTTTCCCTCGGCTTTGTCGGCTTTGTCGGCTTTTATAATACCCACGAGATGATATGGGGTAGTGGATATACTTATACTACCGCTACATGGTTTATATAGGTTATGTTTAATGGTCTGTTTTTTTCTCGCTCTATCGCCTCTTACGGCACCCACGAGATGATATGGGTTGGAGGATATTCTTTTTTCTATAGTATAGGGAGACAAACGAGCACACAGTCCACCTGATGGTAAGTGGTTGCTGTGGCCCACAGACATCTACATCTATCCTCGATTACGAATCAAAATGCAGATGCGTTGTCCCCCGTGAGGACTAAGATGGAATGCCTCATGTCCAGTAACAAGGGTCTCCGGTTCTCTACACTCACCATACGAAATACAGTAGCATTAAGCTACCATTTCACTCTGGTATTCTGTGAGAAGGTGGTCCTTCCCCGGTCGAGCCGACCCATTAGTGCTACAACTATCTTGCTTGATTTGCTGTACAGGCTATACCCAGATATAGATAGGTTAGAAGGCGTGAGGTGATTGACGTCCTAATTTCGTAGTTAACCCTACCTGAGATAACCTACACGCTTAAAATTTAAAACAAAATCAGGTCATATGAAGTCCACCATCCGCACTATTTTTACGTAACAGTACTTGAAATACCACTAGGCAATCATAAAGCACGGTCTTCACTCCTTTCCCGCTTTTGAAGGTCGAAAACGTTTTATGACTCTCCTGGGTGTCCGGATTTCCAAATGTTCGTAGCACCGCGAATATTAATAACTTTTCATTAAAAGCTTGTTTTTTTTAAAAATAAAATAGAGGTGAAAAACGAGCACACAGTCCACCCGATGTAAGTGGATTTTATCGCGTTTAATTAACGTACTTTTAATTCTCGACGTTTCGGGCGCTTTACAGCACCCATGGACATGGGGCGGACTGAAATATTTGGCGTCCAAATGTCATAGTTCGCCCGGCTACCCTCAGTGTTTGAATTTTAATTTTTGCACCGACCAAATCTTCAGAGATTAAATAATATATATATATATATATATATATATATATATATATATATATATATATATATATATATATATATATATATATAATTATGTGTATCTATTTGTTTGTCATGCCCTGTAGCCTAAACGGTTAAATGGATTTTAACGTAAAATATGCCGTTAGAATTATCTTGGATTTGGAAGTGGCATAGGCCATTATAATATTTGTATATTATATCTGCGAATATAAAAAAGGTAGGGGGATATTATATAACAAATATATTAATAGTTACTTTGCAACCATCCGCTCCCTTAAATAAAATGATGTGTCTTCCCTAGTTTGAAGAGATTACTTAGTAAAGTTTTTAACGTAGTCGGGTTTTTTAATTACTGTTTTAACGATTGAACTCGATTGTCATTTAAAAAGTTGATATTAAACAAAAAATGAGACATTACTACTTTTGAAGAATTCATTATTATTTAATGGAATGGATCGCGTGATACAGAATTTGAGAAACACCTCGTATTTTTCATATCAGAGCTCGCGTATATTCGGCGGGCTATATTGAGTTTTCGTGAATATAAATGAGGATCGAGCAAACCAAACTGGCTTTGTATGCCTGAATTACTAATGAAGTCATTTCAAATAACGATGCCATTGTTTAATATAAAGAACTTTTCTATAATTACAGATTTTTATAAAGGTTGATTTAAGTAGTTAATTTTATAGAATAAGGGTTACAAACGAGCATACAATCAAAGTGATGGTATGTGGATGCTAAAGGTCTAAAGACACGAGCACCTATCTTCTGTAGTTTCGTTTACTACAATATCTTAATATATATAAATTACGTGTCACGTCATTTTTCCGTGATGGACTCCTAAACTACTCAATCGATTTTAATCAAATTTGCACACCATGTGCAGTTTGATCCAACTTGAGAGATAGGATAGTTTTTTTTGCGCATGAGTGACCCACATTTTTTTTTTGAGAAATGAAGGATTTTTAATAGGACATGACAAAGGGTCGTCGAAAAGGGCAGAACAACGTCTGCTTGGCAAGCTAGTAATGTATAAGTTCTTATTGTACATAAGTGAGCAGTTTAATTAAAGTTTTAGTACCAACAACACGTCTCTATCATTGACACATTTCCTACATAACATCATCAGATTAAAAATGCAGATGCGTTTCACCCTTGAGAACTAAGATGGAATCCCTTACATCCAGTAATAAGTGTCTCCGGTTCTGTACGCACATTATACACAGCATTAAGCTGCTGCTTTACACTGGTATGCTGTGAGAGCGTGATCTCTCCTCGGTCGAATCCCGACCCCGTCTCTCGACCCGTTCGTGCTACAATCATAATACAGCTGCCGCGTGGCTTTCCCACGCATAGAGTTAGTAGTTCTTCAAAATGAAAGCAAGTAATAAAATCTGTTTTAGAACAACCTTTTATGGATGTTAGTAGGGCCAGCTTCCGAGTCCATCATCAGATCAGCTCAATGGCACCGTATTACCGCATTATCATCTAATTTACATAAATATGCCAAATTAAAAAAGACAATAACGAAATAAGTTTATTCATCTTAAAAAAATATGACTTATACCTAATTTTTTAACATTTAACTTTTGGCTATGCTTTTTTTTATAGGATAGGGTGACAAACGAGCACACAGTCCACCTGATGGTAAGTGGTTGCTGTGGCCCATAGATATCTACATCTATCCTCAATTGAGAATCAAATGCAGATAAGTTGTCACCCGTGAGGACTAAGATAGAATGCCTCGTTACCAGTAAATAGGGTCTCCGGTTCTCTACACTCACCATACGAAATACAGCAGCATTAAGCTTCTATTTCACGCTGGTATTCTGTGAGAGCGTGGTTCTTCCCCGGTCGAGCCGACCCATTCGTGCTACAACTATACTTCCAATATAACTGCAGCATGGCTCTACCACGTAAATATTATGAAATTTTTAATCTCTGGATGCAAGCTGGCAGGTGATTTATCTTCGTCGTGATACTATAACATTTGTCTTCGTAATATGAAAGAATTTTGATTGTTGCAACAGTAATGACGTCATCAATGCCGTTATTGTAATTTACAGCCCTTCATAAGTTCACAGCTGGACATAGGCCTTCTGAGTATCTTTGTATCCAATTTACCATCTTTTTGAACATAGACAAATTAAGCTTTATTTAGCCGGGATAGATTCACAGTAAAAAGCAAATTCAGTTCTATTCTCGTCCCCACCAACTGGACCGTCATACACATACGATAAGATCACAGGAGTGTTAGAATATGTATTTATAATACGGAGATGTGGATCACACCCGACAATTAACTATTTCTTGAGCACACACTATGCACACCTGCATTTTGATTCTTAATAGAGAATAAAAATTGGTTGACCCTGCATGCCATCCCTGGAACTCCCCGCGAATTTCAAATGTAAAGCGCTCCAAATTTCACCAAATTATGACAAATTATATAAAAAAAAAAATAATTTTACAAAATTTGAGATTTTGACCGGACCGGTGGCGATCGACGTGGTTTTTCAAGGTTAAAAGCTATTAGTTTTTTGATCGGTAAAGCAATTTAAAAGTTATTCCAATAAAACAGTTTTCAAAATTTTTATTTTTGAGATTTCTCAAAATTACCGGTCCAAATTGGTTAAAAATCATAGGAAATCTAAGTTTGATGTGAAAATACTTTGGAAATCCGCTTAGTTCATTTCAATTGGTTAATACATTCAAATTCACATACGTACACAGACACCATCGAAAAATTGTCAGGGTTACTTCCTGTGACCTCAAAATGTCAAGATTTAATAAAAACTCAATTTTCGAAAAATGGGATGAAAACAATAACTTCTCGATTTTTGAAAATTTTCTATTTACTTAGCGGGAAGTTAAAAATGTAGATGTCTATGGGCAACGGAATCCACATACCATCAGGTAGATTGCGTGCTAGTTTGACACCATTATCCTATAAAATAATAATCGATTTGAATCGAGATATATTCCTAGAATGTCTTATATTTTAATATTATATTCAAAACAAAAAAGTTCAAACAAATAAATAGAAAAAGCAAATAAAGATAGAGAAAAATAAAATTGAACGGGCAAAACTTAGAATATACAAAACCTATCATTGTAAAGAGAGAATTCAACGATTGAGACACCTTTCGATATAATTTTATTTATTTATGAAGCCATTATTATTCACAATATAGAAAACATATTCATACCTTCGTTTTCTCTGAACAAAAAAAAATAAGTGTAAAATGCAGTATCAAAGGCAAACATAACACTGCAACGAAACTGGAAATTCCAATAATAATTTTTTTGTTTTGTATTACACCCGTCTGTCTAGACATGAAAAGTACGAAAATAGAAGTCCCTTTTATACAGGATAGATCAAGTACAATGGGATGGATAGAAGTACTATTAATAATATGGTATTTGTTTATAAAAAGGACAATACTCAAGATGTTTATTAATTTTGACAAGATGATATATGGACGTAGAACACCGTTCAATTTACAAAGCTATTTGTGCATCTACCTGAGGGGAAATGCTTAGAATGCTCCGAATAAGCTTGCTACAAGGTATGAACTGTAGTATATAGTAGTCATGCATATGTACTAGCGTGAAATAGCAACTTAAGGCTGCTGAGTTTGGTATGGTGAGTGTAGAGAACCGGAGACCCTTTTATTACTGGAAACGATTCATCCCATCTCAGTGCTCAGGGGTGACAACGCATTTGCGTTTTGATTCTTAATCGAGGATAAATGTAGAAGTCTATGAACCACACATCCACTTACCATCAGGTGGACTGTGTGCTCATTTGTCAACTTTATTCTATGAAAGAAAAAAACATTTTTATACAAGTTTGTCTGCCTCGTTGCTTTTGTAGTGGGAAACGTCACTAATTATTTAGTCGCGGTATAGAATTGCGGATGGGGCCAAAATCAATTTTTAAGTTTTTCTATCTAAAAATTCTTTGTCCTCCCCCCCGTGCCTCGGAAAGCACGTAAAGCCGTTAATCCTGCACCTGATCTCTCCAGCCGTGTTGGTTTGGCGTCCCATAGGAACATTAGAGTGAGGGAACAAAGAATGCACCTGTACTTGTGCACTAACGGTTAGTCTCCGTAGATACTGGCCACCATGACCAACATTCAGTTTGAACGACCATAAATTTTTACATGTACGACAGGAAAGGACTCTATACTTGCCTAGGAGTTCGTCTGGTTTATTACCACCCTCTTTATCGACCGGGGAAGGACCACGCTCTCACAGAATACCAGCGTGAAATAACAGCTTAATGCTGTTGTGTTTCGTACGGTAAGTGTTAACATCTTCTTGCCAATTGTGGTGCTCTGGTGCAACTAGTGTGTACTCGTTTGTCACCTTATTTTAATAAAAAAGGTTTGCCAGTACGTGTTGGTCAACGCGGCAGATTTTCTGCACCATAATGCGATAAAAGTGCAAACAATTCACTGTGATTTGTATTTCGTCTCAAGTATCTGTTCTCTGAAACTGTAGGATCCATTTGTGTAGTTAGGGAGTTTAATTGTGAGTGCGCCTTCCATCCCTCCCCTTAGTCTCAGCATTTCCTCCCACTGATTGCAGACTCGTCGGGGGATTAACTTCGGAAAGGCTTTGAAGGAGGCTTTCGTATACAGGATTAAATCTATTCGATTGCTCTTTTCATTGAGTGCCTATCATATATATGGGCTGCTAAAATGAAGCATTTGTTATTAAATTGTAGGTACCCATAATTTTTTTAAATAGGATTTTATCTTACTTTACTTTTATTAAGAATTATAGAAGTTTGTGATACTTACAATACTTTGTATAAGACAATCTTGTACTAATTTAAACGCTACATAATGGATATTTTTTTAAAGAAGTTTTAGTTTTATGAACTTCTGGCTGTAATATAAAGTAAGATTAAAAAAGTAAAAGCCCATTTCAAAGGAGTTTCTATACCTATGTTACGCAATATTTTCATTAATGGTAAACCGACTTCTATGATTTTTTTACATCCATTTGAATATTAGTATTAAAAACAGATATCATAATAATCAGATAATCTTCGGTCCGGATAGTAGACGCATTCAAAAACGCGACCCGCCTTGCCTCATCACACGAGGTGTTTGCAATTATGGCCGCCAACTCGTCAATCTAAAAACATTTTTTTATAGGATAGAGTAACAAACGAGCATACAGTCTACCTGATGGTAAGTGGTAGCTGCGGCACATAGACATCTACGTCTATCCTCGATTACGAATCAAAACGCAGATCCGTTGTCACACGTGAGGACTAAAATGGAATACCTCGATTCCAGTAAAAAAGGTCTCCGGTTCTCTACACTCAATATACGGAAAACAGAAGTATTTAGCTACTATTTAACGTGGGTATTTTGTGAGAGCGTGGTTCTTGCCTGGTCGAGCCGAACCATTCGCGCTGCAGCTAGGGCATTTTTGAGAAACACATTGGAAGATTACACCATAAACGCAGTAGTAATTTGACGCGATAAAATCTTTACAAAACTAGTTTAATTCAATTATGTGACGTATTACTTATTCATGATTTCTTAAAAAAAAATAAACAAAAATCCTAAAAGTAGTATATATAATTTTACGTACTTAGTAAATATGACTGAGTGATTGGTGTCTTATCCCAGTGATATAAGAGCTTAAGTTAAATAACAACCTAATAAATATCCCACTGTTGGGCACATATCTCTTCTCATTTTCGAATGGGAAAGTCGCAATTGGTTAGCCACGCCCCAGTATAGGTACTCAAAATATGTTTTCTCGACATACCATTTTCTTTCACTATCGAGTAAGTGATAATTTAGCACTTATAATTACAATAATTAACAATTTTGTTGGTACCAGTGGTGATCGAACAATTTTGAAGTGATATAGTTAGGTAGGAACTATAGTATGGTTGTGGCACTAATTGTTCGGCTCGACCGGGGTAGGACCACGCGAAATAGCAGCTTAATGCCGCTGGGTTTCATATGGTGAGTGTAGAGAACCGGAGCCCTTTTTTATCGGAAACGAAGCATTCTATATTAGTCATCAGAGGTGACAAAACATCCGCATTTTGATTTTTAATCGATCCACATCATCCAGTTACTAATCATGTGGACTGTGTGCTCGTGCCACGAGTACTCAGTACTATAATAAAGCCTTTGAGCTATCACTGATGTACAGAAAATAATATTACCTAAAATTTACGACATCCTACCGCAATAGGGATATAAAGTGCTCGACGAAAGCTTCACAAGCAAAATCGAGAGTCAATCCATATTTAACAGTAAATGGATTCTGTAGCGTATGATCGATAGTTTGAGAGATTCATTTCATCGTTCAGCGTTTCGCATTAAAATAGAGTCTGCATATGATAGCAGTTTTACTTGCAGCAGATACAGTAAACCATTGAAATAGAGTCTGGATATGACAGTCGTTTTACTAAAGCAGATAGAGTCATCATCATCATCATCATTACAGCCCTTTACAAGTCCACTGCTGAACATAGGCCTCCCCCAAGGTATGCCACAAAGCACGATCCTGAGCCACCTGCATCCATCGACTTCCTGCATGTCTTACCAGGTCGTCACTCCATCTAGTAAGGGATCGCCCTACACTTCGTCTACCTGTACTAGGCTGCCACTCGAGAACCTTTTTTTTCCCAACGGTTGTCGGTTCTTCGAGCAATATGGCCGGCCCATTGCCACTTTAGCTTACCAATCCGTTGGGCTATGTCGATCACTCCGGTTCTACTGCGGATATCCTCATTTCTAAGTTTATCACGCAGAGAAACTCCGAGCATAGCCCTCTCCATAGCTCGCTGAGCGACTTTGAGCGTCCTTCCCAGCAGTGAAGGAACACGTCTCAGTTCCATATGTCATCACTGGCAACACGCATTGGTTGTACAACTTAGTTTTCAGGTTTTGAGGTATACCCGACCCGAGATGTGTCGTAATTTCCCGAACGCTGCCCAGCCGAATTGAATACGTCGATTGACCTCTCGGTCGAAGTTGGACTTACCTAGCCGGACTATTTGTCCCAGGTAAACGTACTCGTCAACAACTTAAAACAACTTAAAAAGCAGATAGAGTAAACCATTGGAATAGAGTCAGCATATAATTGTAGTTTTACTTGCAGCAGATAGTGTAAACTACTTTTCCATATAGAAGTTTAGCGTTATAGAATAAATACGAAATTTTGTATCTTCTAGTGCGATAAAAAGTTAGTTATCCTAAAGATATTTATTTATAATCTACATTCATTTCGTACGCCATTTTCGCGTAAATGTTAATATGTTGATTTTTGGATTTTTGTAGTGTTTTATTAGTGTTTAGTATAGTGTTTTATTATAAAATTGTAATGAAAGTTTTTGTGTGAAAATAATTTATCTTTTTACGTAAATGCGAGTAATTTCGAGTACGAGAGTCGATATTGAAATAGTTATGATTTTCACGCTGCCGACATTCGCTTGGTATGTTCTCTTTTTGTTGTCAAAATACAATAGTCTTTTTGTAACGAAGTAAATCCTGGATTTCGTATAAATTTTATAATGCCAAACTTATTCATAGAAAAGTAGTCTACAAATATAACTTTTAATGGTTTTAAATACTGCGGGTGGATGCCGTAGCACGCGACCGCTCGGGATTTGCCAGGCGCATGCGACTACATGGGAATTTTAAGGGGACTGGGGGTTAAAGTGAAAATTATGTTGTACATAGATGGATTAAGCATTTATTTGTTTCTCTAATCACACACGTGAATTCAGTAACTGGACTAAATACACTGAGTACTTACAAAAAAAAAAAAACGTATTACAAAAAAAAAACATGTGTGCAGTTCATATGCGGTAGAACTAAAATCTTATTTATTTTATTAATAAAAAAATATATTTATTTTATTTATTAATTGGCACCGAGAAAATAGGAAACACTGTAAAATGTATTCTATCTCATTCTCTCGCAGGATAAATCTTATACATGTATATGTTTGTCTCTTTTGTTTTCAAATCACGACCATTCCAAAGAAGTTTTCACTTCTAGATAGCGTCACATAATATTCAGATCTATAAGTACATGTGTGTTGCAGTTTAACAAATAAGTCCTCGCTCAGAGATTAATATTGCTCAGGGATCAAACACTGATATTCAGTTAATTTTGATGTTGAAAAAATTAATTATTGTCAAATGTCTATAAAATTGTTGCCATTTTTACACCTTGAGATAGTGCTTTATTCCCGACACGTCAAGGTCAAGCAATTTTGTGGTCTCAAAATGCCTCTATCGTAACCATATTGTACTTATAATATAATATG
Organism: Parnassius apollo; assembly: GCA_907164705.1. Classification (NCBI taxonomy): domain Eukaryota; kingdom Metazoa; phylum Arthropoda; class Insecta; order Lepidoptera; family Papilionidae; genus Parnassius; species Parnassius apollo. Next base: position 680,200 of record CAJQZP010001697.1, read on the forward strand.
AGTAGGAGTATATCAAGAAAACCCTTTAATTAATCCATCCTATATTTTCTAAAAAATCATTTTATATTGTTACTTTGAAAAACAAAAGGTTTGAAAATAAATTTACGTGGATGTCCGTACGTTCGTACGCTGATTTTGTATTTGGTCACGATAACTCCCGAAAAAATTGACGTTCGAGACCGGGGGTGTTTGTATTACTAAACTAAAATGACCACAATAGAATAATCAGTGTAAATACGTATTAACAATGTATCCCTTCTGCCCTAGGACATCTCAAAATAATAAAAAAAAACTGTGGTTGGCAACAAGCCTGACAGACGTGGCAACTATGGTACAATCTATGTTCATCAGTGACTGTAAAAGACGAATGGATAGGTCTGTAAATATACATTAGAGAAAACTCGGAAGCATTTTAAATGCAAATAGGCACGAATAAGTGAGAATTGAATTTATACAAAGCCTTCGCTTCACCGTTCAACACAAAGCGAGTGCAGTCTTCCTTGATCTATGGAATAAAGGCCTATTCAACCTTTCTACAACCCGCCGTTATATTATCCATTGCACCAGCCAGCCTGGCTTTTGTGTTGCGTAAATAGCAGGCTGAATATTGACTGATAAATGAAAATCTAATGTTTGTCGGTATTATAAAATCTGATTTAGGTCTCCTATAGAAGCTCTAGTAATCATTGGTGCAGGGTGAACCCTATTAGGCAAAGTGATAACCTGGCAAGAAATGCGGGAAGTAATTCGTATATTTTGTAACGGATTTGTCAAGGGCTGTGTTTGGAGGATAGGCTAAGAAATGGAGATTTAGAAACAAATTAAAAGTAACAGTTAGAATGAATAAGGTACGTGAAGGTAATATGGTCATCTTAAGCTTTGTCGCCCTATAAAATCAAAACCACAAAGTCGTATACTATTACTAATATATTAAAAAAAAAGCTTTGGCTTCATTTGAATTAATAGCTGTATGTTTTATTCAGAGTTCTCTAGTAAAAACTTACAATAAAATTATAAAACTAAAACTACGTACTATATTAACTATACAGTGTTACTTACGAAATAATATATATTCCACTAATTGAATCACTGACTCATCACGACTGTAAAACTGATTGATACCGAATTGATTTAAAATTTAATATAGTTACTCAATAAGCAATGTAGATGCTCACTAAGAACGGATTTTACGATATTCCTAAAAAAATCTTGATATTTTCTATATACGTTATTATTGTCTTTTATCGTGCGCATAGCTAAGCGAGCGCGTATCAGACAGTGTGATATAAAAACACGTTGAAATTTTTCATTATTCAGCTGTAATAAATTCAACCAACATTCTGAAATACAAGAATACATTCGATGAATACATATTAATCCGGAAGGCGGCCGATGTAGACTCAGTGGCATCGACGTGTTATTGAGTGTTACGCAAAATCCAATTTGAATGAAACCGACACACCGAAGCCTTCAAATCACGTGTATTGTTTATTTAAGGTTTTATTTTTAATTTAAAATTTCACGGAGGACACATATTGTTAATTTTATTTGCATCCTGATTTTTCTACGCAGTTTGTATGCACATCACAAAACTTAGGTTTTTTATTACTCGATGGTGGGACACCTGTCTTGCCAAAACAGTCCATCTGGCTAGGAAACTCTTACCTATTTCTAACCTCTAAAGAGTTGTGCGTGCCCTGTTGTGTTTAGGTCTGAAGGCTATAGAGAGTTGGTATAATTACAGGCTATAAGGTATTGCATCTTAGTCTTAGACGTGACGACAAATCTGCTGCCTTCTTTGTGAGAGTTTGGTTGCAGTAACCACTTACAAAGACGCAGAAAGAATGGGTCGGACGACTGGGGTATCAAGCTGTCACGGAATATCAGTGTAAAATACCAGCTTAATGCTGCTTTGTTCCGTATGGTGAGTGTAGAAATGAAATGAAATGATTTGAAATGAATAATTTTTATTCAATAAAGATTATTGTATAATACTTCTTGAAAGTCATTTTTTTATTTACCCACTGGTTCGAAAAAAGGCTTTGTTCTGGGAAGAACCAGCAAGTAACCCAGCGAAACTTTTTTTAAACATATTTCAATTTAAAATAAATTTATTTTGTATAATTTTTGAAAGAATTTTTATAGAACCAGCATGGTGACGATCACCTCATTCCTAGGGTTTATTTTCATTTATGTATTCTTTTATATTATAATAACCCTTTTTCTACAATTTTTCCTTAATAAAACAGTTAAACTTGTTAGTTAGTAGTAGAGAACCGGAAACCGTTTTTACTCTAAACGAAACATTTCATGTTCGTCGCCAGGGTTGACAACCCGTCTGTTCGCTGACTCTTAATCTATGGTAGATGTAAATGTCTATGGACCATAACATCCACTTACCATCAGATGACTGTGTGCGCGTTTGTCAGCCATATTCTATTAAAAAAATCTCGAATTCCATATAGAAGTTAATTCTTGTGTTTGTAACAATTTTTTTGCCTTAAATTGCATATCGGGTAGTATATACGTATGTACGAGTGAGTCAGGATAGTAAATCCAAGGAAACAGAACATTTTAGTGTTTACTATCAAACGGTTATATTCAAAGAAAAAATGGCTTGTGGAATAAAACCTGTGCTGTTTTAACATACACAAACTCTCAAGCAGGCAACAACCCATGGTTCAGGCAGATTTAAGAACTTCCATTCGGTACGATCCTGAGAACTTCCTCGCTTCTTTCATATCTATATATCTACTTATACTACCTCTTCGGTTATGAGTGTTCTTCACTTGGCACATATTCAATTTATTGCCAATTTTTTATTCAATTTCTAGGTCGTAATTGGTGTATGGAGAGAATCCCTTGCCGACTCTTTTACTGACAACTTCTATTGGTTACGAAATATATATATATATTTTAATTGATTAAGCAAACAGTTTTAAGAAACGAAATATAATGTTTTACTTGGACTTATGTACCGCTGACGATTCATATTAATGCCCACAAAGTAAAATTAGCCAAGTAATATCTCTCTCTTTAAAAGCACTAAACAAATCCGCCATTTAAGTACATAAAATGTGCTAGTGAGTGATCTAAGGCCAAATCTAAATCTACACAAGACGGCTGGCTCAGTCTAATTTTGTCGACGGGTGCAATGATCGCGTCGCAAATATAAAGTCATTGACCACTGCGACTGTCGGTTTAGGAATATGCTGCTATGCTACAAGAGTTTTGAATCTCTTTAACCTATTTATGCCCATGCTAAATGAGGTACTGTATTAAATGATCGAGTTAAGTTTACGAAATACTTGTAGCATTACTGTACGATAAAATTATACTGAAATATGAACTTACATTTTATTTGGAAAATCTAAATAAAAAAAACTTATTTTATGGATTTTGCAGCGCTTAATTCGAACCTATATTATGATATAAAGGTAGCCGGGTTATGACATCGGGACGTCAAACACCTCAGTCCCCGCCGTGATCATGGGTGTTGTAAGGCACCCGAAACGGGGGGAATCAAAAAGTTAAAATTAAACGCGATAAAATCCATAATATTAGTTTCATTTAATGTGTAGTGTTCGCGTAAATATAATAAATCATTATAAAAATTTTACTTAAGTCTTACTTACTTTACTAAAGCTATGGGAATGAGTGTGTATATAATATCTGTTAGTTGTATATATAGCGTGGTATACCATATAGGTGTGTACAGTTATGCGATATCTTCGTCAATTATATTCCAATTTTAATAATTGTTTTTCTATTGAAAAAGGTTACGCTGCAAGGCTTTCCTATATAATTTGAGAGAGAAAATATTTCCACCTCAAGGTGGAAAATAGTTTTGTATGATTTTTAAGACGACATTGTATTACATTGTATTGTACTGCCTTGAGTTTATGATATATATTTACACGTGGTAGAGCCATGGTACAGTTATATTAGTAGTATAGTTGTAGCAAGAATGGGTCAGCTTAACCGTGGAAGGATCACGCTCTCACAGAATACCAGCGTGAAATAGTAGCTTAATGCTGCTGTGTTTCGTATGGTGAGTGTAGAGAACCAGAGACCCTTTTTACTGGAAACGAGGCATTCCATCTTAGTCCTCACGGGTGACAACGGATCTGCATTTTGATTCGTAATCGAGGATAGATGTAGTAGACAACGGATCTGCATTTTGATTCGTAATCGAGGATAGATGTAGATGACAACGGATCTGCATTTTGATTCGTAATCGAGGATAGATGTAGATATCTGTGGGCCACAGCAACCACTTACCATCAGGTGGACTGTGTGCTCGTTTGTCACCCTACAATATAAAAAATACTCCTTAGTTTACTCAAAAGGGCTAAAAATAAAATAGTTAACAAAAAGGAAAATCCATATTTAATTAACAAAAAAAAAAAAAAAAATAAAATAATTTCCACATAACAGTTGATATAATTATTTTTCTCTATACATTATGTACTGGTATAACCAGTTGAATTTTGAATGTCGTCAGTAAACTATCAGTACAGTATAACTTTGACTGCCTCGTTAATGTAGTAGTTGTAAACCCTATTGACGAGCACGAGGTCGAGATTTTAAATTTTGAATCAAGCCTAAAACATTTGTTGGGTTTTTCCGTCAAAAATTTTTCAGTAGTAGCCTGGAATCAGGAATTCGGCCATGTTTCACCCAATGTGACTGGGAAGAAACGCTGGACAGCATTATAGTGCCCGAGTGTGTAACTCGGGCACTATAATGCTGTCCAGCGCAGATGGCTAGTCTCAGCTGAGACTCTCATGGCTGAAATTCGGTCTAAAGGACATTATTATTATTATTATGGTCGTAAACAAGTTAAAAGTATTTTAGTTTTGAATTTTTGTTACCAGAAAACTTTATTTTGTTCATAAGCATCAAGCAATGCATCTAGATCAAATGTGACACGCTGCAACTTGTGCGTGAATTATTAACAAAACGCAAAGTGAAACAACGGTGAACGCGCCAAGGTCTAAGTAATTCAAAGGCGAGACGGAGAGAGCTGAACTGTCATAATGGCGTGCTTTATTTAGACGATTTCAAAAAAGGAGAAGTTCATTTTGACTTGTGTATTGTTTTTGTATGAAAGTTTCTTTGCGATATTCTTTGAGGGAGGTCTATGTTTAATTATGAACTTTGAAGGGTTGTTATGATAATAATGATGATGATGATGTGTAGTAATTAGTAGATGAAGTATGTTTCGTGATATCTTCGTCAATTGAAACCGGTTTGATGATTCTGTTTTTGTTATATAGTTTATACTACAAGGGTGGTCCCATATAAATTTGGAGAAAAAATTAAATTAAAAACATATATATCCAATTAAATTAACAAATTAAATTAAATATACATTCAATTAAATTGTTATATAATATAAGTAAATTACTTTGGTGGTTAAATGATTGTGGTTGTGGTTTGCCAAAAAAATTATTTTTTTACTCCATCGCTTGTTATACCTACATGTAAATTTCTCTCACCTTTTGCGTGTAAAAGAGTTGTGCTACTTACCTTCGAGGGCGCAAGCTCTTCTATTTTAAATGTGCATACCTGAAAACCAATGAAATAAATGATTTATAAATTTGTTAAAAATGTTGTAGTCGTGTATGCTTACAAAATACATTTTATTATAACAAGTTTACATAACATAATTTTATTATAATTGTTATTTATTAAAATATTTTTTTTGGACTAGCGATACACCCCAGGTTCGCTCATGTAGAATCTGTTAATCTGGCGTTATTAAGGTATCATCTTAAACCTTGATCATTTCATTACAGCTCTTTACAAGTCCATGCTAAAGATAAGCCTAGGAAGGAATACCACAAAGCAGGGTCCTGAGTCACCAGCATTCGTCGACTTGCTGCATGTCGAACTAGGTCGCTACTCCATCTATTGGGTGACCTACACTTTATTTACCGGTACGAGGCTGCCACTTGAGAACCTTTCTTCTCCATTGGTTGTCGATTCCTCAAGCTATATTGCAGGGCCATTGCCACTTCAGCGTACTACTCCGAACATTTACATTATCAATTTTGCGTTACAATAAAACAAAAACAATAACAATTTGATTGTTTGCTACTGTGTAATAAGTTCTACAGTAACATTACAACCCATTCTCAGGGGTTTTAATCAAAAATGTAATCTATACATACAGAGGTAATTTGCAATAACCAGGAAAATTTGCAGAGAAGGTTCAGAATAAGTAATATAGGCAAATGGCGGAGAAAAATTAATTACAAAAATCCCAAATATTCTGTCTCTTTTAACTATTAAATTAGAAATGCGTGGTAATGAATTTTAAGTGATTTTACTGCGCACTCACACATTTGATGAGTCGATCGTTAGGCAAAATCTTTATTCCCTAATTTGGGATAATTTCAAATAAAAGTAGAAACCTTATTTACTCGAGTTTTCAAAAACTGCAATAACGGTATACCTTTATTTAAATATTTGAACCAAAGTTAAAAATTGACTACTCTTTCAAAAATAACCCCGTATAAAAAAGTTGAAGTGTCAATCAGTAATATATAATATGCTCAGGGGTTTATTTGCAGGTAGAAGATTAAAAACAAATGTTAATTTTTTTGAAAGGGCTCAACCGATTGTGATCACACTTTAGGCGCAGATAGAGAAAAATGCTAGTCTATTCAGTTCATCTGCAACACCCTATTAATCCAGACGGTAAAAAAAATCATCCAGTATATTACAGAGGAAAACAAATCAGGAGATAGGCAACAGCGTCTTCCTAATGACGAATAAAAAGAAAACTGTGGTTTGCAATCTGCTTCCCAAGCGTGGCAACTATTTTCTGGGACTATGTTGTGATAGCGCATAGCTCCATGAATGAATTACTGACTCTGTGGAGTCTAGTAACTGGTATCATTAACTTGTGGTTGTAGATGGTGCTTCCAGAATGTATATAACTTTTATTAAAACAAGTTTTTCCTGTTGATCGTTGCTTCTATTTATCATCACGCCATATTCAAATATACTCCGCAATGTTAAAGAAGAGATGGCAATTTACGTCCATTAGTTCTTGCGCAGCAAAAGAAATATGCTCGAATATTATGGTAATGCCACAAGGAAATAGGAACATTATACAATTTTCATCTTTGTAACTACTCGTACTGTACTTACTGTACACTAAAGTTTGTAACGGCGTTGTGAATTAAGAGTTTCGCTATTTAAAATATAATCTTATTTGGCAAATATTAAAACATCTCGCAAACAAACTAGCTGTATTGTGACAATTTTTATACGTGGTAGAGCCATGCTGATGTTATATTAGTAGTATAGTTGTAGCACGAATGGGTCGGCTTGACCGGGGAAGAACCACGCTCCCACAGAATATCAGCGTAAAAAGGCGGCTTAACGCTGCTGTGTGTGCGTAGTGTAGAGAGACCTTTTTTTACTGGAATTGAGGCATTCCATCTTAGTCCTCGTGGCTGAAAACGTATCTGCATTTTGATCCACAAACGTGTATGGGCTACAGCAACCACTTACCATCAGGTGGACTGTGTGCTCGTTTGTCACCCTTATCCTATAAAAATAATAACAATAAACAGGATCTCCGGTCTTGTCCGTCCTCCGTACAAATTGCATGGATCATGTCGCTATTTTACGTTGGAATATTGGTTATTATAACATTAAGGAATATATGATGATGAAGCTACCATGCTGGTTCTGTAATAATTCATGTAAACATTTGTGCAATATTATTGGAAAGTTATATAAAATATGTCTAAAAACATAATCCCGCTGGGTTTCTTGCTGGTTCTACCCAGGACAGAGGTATTTTATTTTCCGAAATAGTGGTAAATAAAAATATTTAATAAAATTTTTAAAAGAAATTACTGTGAGAACGTAGTATTTCCATAGTAGAACTGATCTACTTATTCTACAGTTTCTTAAGTGACCATTAAATCTCGTAAACAAAAAGAGAATAAAGTTTCATCTCGACAAATCCTCAGAGAAATCCTAGTAAGAAAATCTATAGTGAAATAACACCGACATAAAAGCAACTTCATCCCGCAATCCGTCAGTTAAAATACGGGCAGCAATTCCGATAAAATCTAAAGTTTTGTGAAAGTCTGTGAACAATGATGTATGCTATCTATATGGTCTAAGTGACAGGTGATAGCGATCTAGGTTGACAGATCCATTTGCAATGAAGCTATATTTGTAAGTGTACGGACTCTTCTGTCGTGTTTCATACTTTAACAACCTACTTTTAGATATTTCTAGACAGCAACGGAATGAGTACACGTCTATTATAAACGTTGCGGGTTATACGAAAGCAAAATATTTTCCACATCTGTATGAGCAGTAGTTCATTAAAAAGGGATATTTAAAATTATCATCGTTTAAGGTTTTGTGTGTTTTACGATTAATTTCATAATATTATATACTTAAATCTTCAATCAATAATAAGAATGGAAATAATAGAAGCCTTCACCATATGTTCTCCCTTGTCGAGGGCTTCCATCTGGTTGGGTTTTTATTGATTGATGTATAATTTTCTTTTATATATTCATACAGCCCAACTAGATGAGAATACTATATTAATACCCCAAAAATAATAATTCTTCTTCTCCAAATCGAATTTTAGTCACGGCGGCCAGTATCAACGGAGACTCGTCATCGTCGCAGGAAAAAATCATAGTGGAAACGAGACATTCCATTTTAGTCTTGAGAGGAGACAAAGCATCTGCATTTTGATTCTTAATTGAGAATAGATGTGTCTATGAGCCACAGCATTCACTTACTATCAGGTGAGCTGTGAGCTCGTTTGTCACTCTTCTTTAACAAAAAGGTGCATGTTAGCTCCGACACGCGATTGAAGTTTACTGCTTAAGAATCTGTGGGACCGTTTTGTATCATTTATGTATTCATAATTTAGCGTTGTTTGTTATATTATTCCTAACGAGTTAACGAAACGATGACGTCAGTGGTATACATTGTAGAAAATAAATAATTCCATTTGTTGAAACTAGCACATACATAACAATATCAACTTAATACAAACAATTATATTAATTAACTATTAAATAAATTTAACCATTTTATCACTATCTTCACATCCATTCTATGCATGTATGCGAGACACATTTAGCTCACCTTGGCCTATGTAAGAAAATCGATTTTAAAGAAGTACACTTCAAAAATGTATACTAAAAATTAAGGAAAAATATTCATAACTTCAAAGAACTTCAAATCAAGACTGTCATAATCTAGCACTTCCTTTTTCATCTAGTCTCTTTTCACTTATACCCTACCACACACTTGCGAAGTCGATACGATCTTGACGTTTATTTCCGTCCAGTCGAGAAACAAGAGTAGAGACGAGACAAAGGCGCTGTTGACGCTTTGTGAGTGTTGTTGGTTTGATACGGAGCTTATAACGATTGTTTCAGTGCACAGCATCCTTACAATAGCGCTCTGCAGAGGCTTACTTAATTACTTCACAGTGATCAGTTAATTTGGATGATTTAATAGTTTTCTTATTTATTGTATTGTATTTATTGTGTTGTCATGTTATTTAGTAGATTCCAGTTCAGATCCCAACTGAAGCCAATGTTTAGTATTGGACTCGTTTTGGAGTCCTGTCTAGGTGTACAAAGTGTATTCTATGACTAAGAAAGTGCTAAAACTTTCGTCTAGGATTATAGCATAGGCATTATAAATATATGGACCAGTAGACGTGATAAAGACCAATTTATTGTTAGCCTTTTACACGATTGATATGAACCTCTTTCTAATTGGATTAGAGTATCAAATGAAAAACGTTTTTAACGCTATGCCCATAGGCTAAAGTAGCCTAGCCTTACTTACTTCAGACAATAAAACTTTGATAAAATCATCAAAGCTTTTATTCTCTGACTTAATAAAACTATGTTAAAACTACTACGATTCCTTTTTTTTTTTTTACTTTTTTTTTTTATTTTACTACTTTTAATTTTACATCGAAAATTGCAAATAATTAAAAATTGATTTCTCTAAAATCTGTAAAATTAGTTTTATTCCATAAATATTACTCGCATAGTTGCAAAAATAATTAAGTGTAGATATTTCAAAGTTTTATGAAACATTTGATCAAATATTGGTCGAACGAGGTTAGTTAACTTTTTCCTTCATTTCTAAATCCTCAATTCATCTAAAATCTTTTAGAGCTTAAAAACATCTCGGAAACCGCTCTTTATTTTCATTTCGGTGAAGGTAAATAAATCTCAAATTTCTTTTAGCATATCGCTCAGGGATTTTGAGATTTTCACATAACTTTATTTTATATTACTATTTCAGGTCGAAAAATATTATTTACAATATCCAAAATGGGTTGCTTGTTATTGTCGTATTGACCTCCTCATATTAGACGTTTTTCATATAGTTAGGATATTTTTTAGAGTTAGGGTATCAAACGAGCACACAGTCCAGCTGATGGTAGATAGATACTGTAGTCCATAGACGTTTATTTTCCATTAAGAATCAAAATACAGATGCGTTATGACCTCTGATAACTAAGATGAAATGCCTCGTTTCCAGTAAAAATAATGTCCGGTTCTCTACACTCACAAACTCGGCAACATTAAGCTGCTAGTTTACGCTAATGTTCTGTAAGAGTAATTCCTCTGTCAAGTCTACTGATCCGTGCTACAATCATAATACAGCTACAGCGTGGATCTAACACGTTTTTATATTCAATAAGGGTGACAAACGAGCATACAGTACACTTGATGGTAAGTGGTGCTGTATCTCATAGACATCTTAATGTATCCTCGAATAAGAATCAAAATGCGGATGCGTTATCACCCGTGAGGACTAAGATGGAATACCTCGTCTCCAGTAAAAAAGGGCCTCCGGATCGCTACACTCACCATACGAAACAGTACAGTATTAAGCTGTTATTTTACGCTGGTATTCTGTGAGGGCGTGGTCCTTCCCCAAATAGCTATAGTAGGAGAACTACCTTTCAAGAGCTATTGAAAATGACATCATCCGAATAAAAGTTAAAGTTACAGCATATATACGTCCCACAGCTGGGCACGGGCCTCCTCTCATTTCTGAGAGGGTTTTAGGGCAAGGAAAAGTCTGCCGCGATGCCCCAATGCGTTTCGACGTACTTCACATGTCTTCGAAGTATTTTTTTCTTATTTCTCAGACATGGAGGTTTTCTCACGATGTTATTCTTCACGTGATAAATCAGCACTTAGAATTGCAATTAACAATTGCATTGGTGCTAGCGGGGATTGAACCCGGGTTGCTCGCGTACTTTGAAATTTACAGCAAGCACTTAGCACCAGAGCTACCACGGTTCTTTTTCACCGTATATACTCCACCCGTACGTCACCCGTATGTACTTCTACGAAACTCGCAGTCGACTATTGAATACTACGCATAGAGAGACTCGCCGTGATTTTCAAGTAAACTTAATTTCCGTCGCACAGTCTGCGAGGCACCGTTCAATCAGAACACTACACTGTAATCATTTCATTTCCCATTTTTCGCCTTTCACGGCACAGTTTTAAATTAGCGTGCCCACTCGCAATCGTCGAATTCGATGCAAAAACAAGGTCTAATATGGTTACTGAAATACCCGTGTATGTACGTCATGCGCTCATATGACCACGCTTACGACAAAATATCCTTTTTGATAAAACCGAATTGTCGAACAAATTAACAATCCACCTGAATGTAAGATTCTATATGACGTAGAGCCTGGTTGCGGCTATATTAGAGTTGTAGCATGAATGGGTCGGCTCGACCGGGGATGGACCACAATCATACACAATACCAGCGTAAAATAGCAGCTAAATACTGCTGTGTTTCGTATGGCGAGTGTAGAGAACCGGAAATCCTTTTTACCGGAAACGAGGCACTCCATTGTAGTCCTCAGAGGTGACAACACACCTACGTTTTGTATTCTTAATTGAGGGTAAATGTCTTAGTTAAGAACTGATCCGAATAGAGAGATCTAGAAATAAGACTGTCTGCTCGTTGGTCACTCTTATTCTATAAAAAATTAAGAAAGCACTAAAAAAAGTTATAATACATAAAATAATATTAAATAAAACACATTTCATAAATATAAATCAATAATATCGTGTCTCCAGTAATATCAACATAAACATTCCGAAACGCGTTATGAGGCATTATGTGACTTAACATGTCACGAGCCTGTCCCCGTGTCGCAAGCAACATGGCTGCCGCGGGGCCTTGTCGAGCGCAGAAGTGGAGCAATTTGCAGTTCCACCGACTGCCGCTTAAAATTAGATTTGCGACAATCCGACGCCATATACATGCGTCACTCGGTTGTGATGAGCCTGTAATTTCATATCACTTTCATCCCAATTCACGGGATGTTCTTAGTTGTGAAATTGAGACAATTATGAATACTAATTTGAGATCTTATTGTCCAAGTTAGGGCTCATAAGTATGCGTATTTTTTATTCTTACATTTATTGTTTAGAAAAACAGCTTTAATAATTTTCTTGTCCAACATTATTTATGCTTGCGACTTATTTTTTAATAATCTCTTCTCCCTCATGACTTATCCCATTTCGATAAGAAGTAGTAATGGAATATGATACTTATTTAATATTTTAATAATGAATAATGCCCAAATTGCAAACATTACTTTTATAAGTATAGGAGCAACATTTTTGAAGTGAAGATTAATATGTTCATAAAAATAATCTAATATATATATATAATAATTTTTGTTTGTATATTATAATAATTTCAAGCTCTGTCCTACCGTTAATCACAATGCGATAAAACTTTTTCAACATATTGCTTGCACTTCCGCGAAGGTTATAAGCATAATTGGACCCAGTAGGTGGCGCTGTTGTAGGATCCAGATATCACCCGTGCGAAGCCGGGGCAGATCGTTAGTTTCTTATATAAAATATTTCTAAACAACCCAAAAATAATGTTTACAAGTCTCTGAAGCTAAGAAGTCTTTACTTCTGTAATGCAGTACTACGACTGACAGGTTTTTTTTGACTTTTCTTAGTCAGTGCCTGACTGCTATCCAACCGGATGGTAAATGTTGGGTAGAAAATAAAAGAGTGGCGACTTATAGAGCGTCTGATGACCTTTGCCTCATAATACGAGCTAAGATTCTGTGCTCCATAGATACCGAAATCTATCCTGGATTAGGACTAATGTGTATGCGGCGTAAATCCTGAGTACCAAGGTGGAATTCTGCGATACTCATTTTGTATCTATTTCTGCTACCAAGCTGGCATAGCAGTGCCTTGTTGAGTTACGGTTCAAGGGTGACATAAGAAAGAGAAAAAGAAGGGAAGGGATATACATTTTATGTATTTAAACTTATATAGTTTGTATTTAAATATACAAGGTTATTTTGCAATAACGGGCTAAATTTGAAGAGAAGGTTCAGAATAAGTAATATAGGCAAATGGTGTAGAAATATTAATCAAAACAATCTCAAACTTTCTGTCCTTTTTTCTTTTAAATTGAAAATGCGAGGTAAGCATTATTTTAACTGATTTTACTGCGCATGCACACATTCGTAAGCGTCGGTCGGTAGCCAAAAACGTTGTTGCCCATAAATCACATTCAATTTGGGATAATTTCAAATAAAAGTAGAAGCCTTATTTACTCGTATTTTCAAAAACTGCAATAAAGGTATATAATTACTTAATATAATTACTTATATATTTGAACTTAATGGTTACTCCTTAAAAATAACCCTGTATATTTATTATATTTCTGATTGTTTCTCTGTTAAAATTTAATATATATGTAAATTTAATATACATCTTCAGGCAAGTAAAAGCATTTTTTTTCTTGCTTGAGCACCATATATCATCCCGTTAGTGTCATAGTAGGCGACAGAGAAATGTGAAACTAAGGATAAACCACTACATCTTCCTGGTAACAACCCAAAATAATAAAAAAAACTACGGTTGTCATCCCGCCTATGGTAAATATTATCCCCATAGGGATGATATTTAAGCCTTATAAGGCATTTTTGTGGGAGGTCTACGTAAATAATGTATACAAATTTAGACAACGTGATTTTTTGCAAAAGAAAATTAAATTATAATATAGTGAAAATAAATATATATATATATATATAAAAAAAAAATATATATATATATATACTGGATGATTTAATCGAAATACGCCTGATTGTCTGACTCATCACGAGATATCTAAAACTATACACACGATTGACTTGAAATTTAATATAGTTACTCATTTCGCAATGTAGACGCTCACTGAGAATGGATTTTCCGATATCCCATCAAAACCATTCTTGATATTTTACATTTGTTAGCCCAGCGAAGCGAGCGGGTATCAGCTAGTGTATATGTAGCTCATATATCTGATATAACTCACTAACAAAATGCTTAAGCTGTGATTCCTCTAATTTCCAATAAACCAAACATGTGACCGCTTACGCAATCATCCGGGCTCGTATTTCGCTATTCAAATCCAGAATCGACTGAGTGATCCTATTATTTCCAACATTATCCCATTGACCCGGCCAATTATGGTTATGAGCCAATCCAATCATAATGATAAACGCACTAGTTTCTGGACATTGGGGCAATTGTAACTTAGACGAGTGGCCGAAATTGCGGTCCAACCGCAAATGTTTGAACAAAATGTAACCACACTTTCGTAATTATGTTTAGTATATTGGTTGTGTAATGGTATTATAATAGGTATTTTAATTGTTTTATGACACAGAAGTGGCAAAAAATATATTTTAGTTGCCTACTGTAGCCCATGATGACAGATGTGTTGTTACCTTCCCGTAATAAGATGAAATGTCTTACAGACTGTAACTAATAATTTTAATACTTGAATAGACAAAATATATCGCGCGCACGGAGCAATGTGAGATATGACATATGTAGTTAAACTTTATATAAAGAAAGAGAGCAGAAAGTTAAAAATTACTTCTAATATGTGTTACACATAAAATAAAATGAAAACATAAATTGTTTATGATCATACTGCCAATGTTAATTTTCAAATACATTTTAAAATATTGCCAACAAAATAATTACTGACATATTGACTGAATGAGCTGTGAATTTGTTGTGATTTCTAAAGTTTCTTTTCCAACTGTGTGTGTGGAGTAATATACGGTCAAGGCAAAATGGCGTATATTTGGTATATTAGATCTGTTTACATACGTTTATTTAAACTGCTTCATAATTTTTTTTAAAAAGACCACGCTTATACAAAGTACTAGTGTAAAATAGCAGCACAATAGACCTTTCTTTCGCATGATGATTGACGAGTCCCTAAGAACCTTTTTACTTATAATAATGTATTTCATCTTATTCTTCAGACACCGAATAACGTATTTACATTATGATTCTTAATCGAGGATAGATGTAGATGTATAAGGGGTACCGCATTCACATCAGGTGGACTGTATGCTTTGTTATTCGCCCTTATTTTATTTAAATAAGTTAACCTTATAGATTAACTAGCTGTGCCCCGCGGTTTTATCCGCGTAAATCACACGTCTGAGCCGCAATACATGACATTATCCTTGCTCCTAGAAGCGTTCATTGCTTCTCTTCTCTGATTGCATACATTCTCTCGGTTCACATCGGGCGGCTGGCGTTTGTGCGATGTTAGCGCGTCGAGCCGAATGTTGAATTATTACAATTTTTCATTATCTCTTAACTCTTTCGCTTTCAATCCTTTAGCCCTTTTTGTACATGAGTACTCATAACGACTCGTGGTTCAATAATAGAACAGTCTAGTCATTTCTTCGCGCTCATTCTATACTGTTTGCCAGTTGACTTCTCTTAAAATGGTCGTGAAAGTTATGCAGTAAAGATTAAAATAGAAATATTCTTCACAACAACGTGTATAAAAGTATAAGGGTTAAAATAGCAATTTAACAAACTTAACTGCGTAAAAAAGTTTTGTGAAAAAACAATTTATACCATATGTCATGTCCATAACTAAGACAAATATGTCGACCTGATGGTAAGTGGTTGCTGCGGCCCATAGATATCTACATCTATCCTCGATTACTAATCAAAATGCAGATGCGTTGTCACCCCTGAGGACTAAGGTGGAATGCCGCGTTTCCAGTAAAAAGGGTCTCCGGTTCTCTACAGTCACCATACGAAACACAACAGCATGAGAGCGTGACCCTTAACCGGTCGAGCCGACCCATTCGTGCTACAACTATACTACTAATATAACTGCAGCATGGCTCTACCACTTATATCTAAATGTTAGAAAAAATCAAGCCGTTTAAGCAATAGAGAAATACACACTCTCAAAAAACAATACCTTCGGGTTTGGCCAGTCGTGTAAAAAAAAACCTTCTTCATTAAAATTGCACATATCTGTCAAACGTTGTGTATTTATCTCAAACAGCCAAACATCCATAGTAGTGTTTTAAAGATGAGTATATTAGCTTAACAAAAGAGGAGAATGTATTCATTGAAGACACGCATGTTGTAATCGAATGGAAAGACACACACACACACACACACATATATATATATATATATATATATATATATATATATATATATATATATATTGTATATATAGAGGTCAGTGGTTTGATTTGAATGCGTGGTATGTCGCCGGGGAAGAGGGAGGTGGCCGAATGTCTGGTTGCCCAATGGTGGAATAGAAAAGAAGCAATTAAGTCAGACAACTCCTGTAATCACCACTCCAAGTAAAGTAGAACACTTGAACACCAAAAGTTCGCGATTTTTAAAACAAAATCCATTTAGGAAAAGCCGTAATATTTTACAGTCTTCATAATCCGACAAGATAATTAATTTAAAGCAGATTAAAATTTCTACACTGTGACGTTAAATTAATATTAACAAATTTACATAGTCGTCAAATGTAACTCATGGAAATTAAGCTTCGCATCAAAACAGCGAATTCCATTCGGAACTCCCCAGGAGAGAACAAACTTTCTCATACTCCCCAGGCAACTTCCCCGGTACAACCGGCGCCGGAACTTCTCATTCAATAACGATTCAGCTGCCTACAACGAATTCCAATTGGGAAAGTTACTCGTTCCATGTATTAGTCCTAAGCTTCCGCGTACATTTCCGCTCCCAGTATAAATAATAATTTGAAAATTAACACAATTTGAATCATCTTTCATATTCGCTGCTACACTTGACATAGTCAGTCAATTTGTTAGTAAAGTAAAGTTACAGCCTATATATGTCCCACAGCTGGGCATAGACCTCCCCTCATTTATTAGAGGGTTTTAAGGCAAGGAAGTGTCCGCCGTGCTGCACCAATGCGTGTTGGCGAACTTCAAATGTCGTCGAAAATGTTTTTTTTCCTTATTCCTTATACATGCAGGTTTCCCTCACGATGTTATCCTTCACCGCCGAGCACGTGGTAAATCGGCACTTAAAATTGCAATTAACAATTTCATCGGTGCCAGCGGGGATCGAACCCGGGCTACTCGCGTTCTGTTATATTTACAGCGAGCGTTAACCATTTGAGCTACCACGGCTCTTTGTCAATTTGTAGTGCCATTATATTATTAGCTTTTGTCCGAGGCTTCGCCCACGTGAAGGTAGAAAAACAATATCATTTGGAAACCTTACAGCCAAAGTGTTGTTCCAAGACCTCAGACAGCATTAAGAGGTAATCACATAATTACGCTTCAGATTTATCCCTTCCCTTAGACCCATAAACTATCTATCAATAAAAATCACGTCAATCTGTTGCCCCGTTGCTTCGTGAAACAAGGTCAAACCACCAAAGCACATTTTCGCACGTAACACAGTTTTTATCCCCACGAGGGTGAACCACTTTAATTTATTTGCGTGTCAGGACAATCTAGCGGACAGTTTTCAGTCAGTCGGAAGTGTTCCACCCGAGTCTCACCCCTCACGATTGCACCGTCTAGACGCCTTTAATGACCTACTCTGATAAGAAGCTGTTTTTACTATAGTAATTGGACTGTGGCCCTACCGTTAATCATATTACGGTAAAACTATTTAAATGACAATGCCCAAAATGGCCCTGTTAAATAAAAGCATCGGAAATACACGATAATTAATTATTTATTTTATTATATTAGTTGCAAATACTTTAATAACACGGACTAGCTGCATACCATAATGAACATTAAAAGTACTCTATTCGATTAATGATAGACTAGCTGCATGCCATAATGAACATTAAAAGTATTCTATTCGATTAATGACATTAATCACAGCCATCTTCGCCAAACGTCATGTGGTGTGTCAAAATTACTAGGGATGCCCAATCGAGTGTAATCGATCTTTTGAATCCTGAATGATGAAAGTCCACTATAAAAATAAGATCGTATAGGAATTCTGTAATGATCGACAATACAACACACAATTTTCCGATGCTCTTGGTTCCAGGGCGAACAATGTATGGGCGCTGAGCAATGTCCTTTATTGCTTGCACTTGCGCAATGATTATAGCCATAGTACAATTAACTTACAGTAGATGGCGTGCGTATAGTACCGGCAAATTTATTAGAAAGGTATATATCATTCAACTTCAAGAATGTGTTATCATTTCTAATTAAACAATATAAGTCGTCCAAATTTAAAACGATATTTCCTCAATTATTTCTTCCGGGTACCAGCTAGTAATCTATAAAAACGAATTTGACAAACAACATAATAATTAATATTTTCAAATCAGGCGTTACTTTGCGGAAATTAATTATATCAAAGACATGAAAACTAATTAGTTAATATCTGCGTTCCTAGTTTGAAGAGCGTGTTAGAACTATTCTACAATATATTGTTTATGTCGTCTTTACCGACCACATCAAACGCGATGTTCTTCTTTGGCTGTGTTATGGCAGCGCATAAAATACGAACAAGTAAATGTTAATTTATGTATTAGATGGGTAAACGTTGGAAGAATTATAACAATTAAGAATGGAAATGCAGATGTCTTGTCACTCGTGACAAAAATATAGTAAATGTCTCCAGTTCTTTAAGTTCGCCATACGAAACACAGTGGCATTATTCTGATGTTTTATTCTGATATTCTGTGATGGTGTGAGCCTTTCAAAGGTAATCCACCCGTTTCATGTGGCAGCCATCCTATATTTGCAACATTTTTTTATAGAATAAGGTTGACAAACGAGCATAAAGTACACCTGGTAAGTGAATGCTGTAGTCCATAACACCTACTATCCTCGATTAAGAAACAAAATGCAGATGCGTTGTCACCTCTGAGGACTAAGATGGAATGTCTCATTTCCAGTAAAAAGGGTCTCCAGTTCTCTACACACATTATGCGAGACACAGCAGTATTAGATACTATTTTGCGCTGGTATTTTGTGAGAGCGTGGTCCTTCCCCGGTCGAGAGCGGGGCTCTACCACGTATTTGTCAAAAGTAGTTAAAATATTTAATGAGAAATCGTTATTGATTGGTATATTTGAATCCGAAGGTAATTCATTTCTAATAGCTTCTAATAGTAATAATTTATTCCTATCTAACACAAGAGTGTCAATTTGCGTTTGTCAGGTATCTTGACATTTACGTAGCCTAGTTATTGAGTCTGACGACGACAAACGTTTGTGTGAACTTGCCCTGTTTGTGCTGTCCGTGAATAAGCATTGTGTTGTTGTCTTTTTTAAATTGACAGCCGCGGTATCTGACACTCATTCTCTCGGGGAACAATGTTTAGCGAGTGACAGTAGAATGTGGTAGAATGGATATACAATAGAAGCGAGGCTTTCGCGATGACTATATAATATATATATTATGTCAATTAACTGAAGTAGGGTTCATTTTGAATTTAAGTTAATATTTGTGCAAGTGTGAATAATTATTTATCGGATATCTATCAGTTTAACAGTTTCGAATATTGTAACTTCGTGAGAATGTTTTTCAAATAGTTTTAGCGAAATTAAAACTCTTTATTAACTTACATTAAAAATAATTATTAAATTTCAAACTACTTTTATTTCTTAAACTATGCCACCATTTTTTATTCTTTGCCCGGAGAAGAAATGACGAAAAATGTATATAGTCTCGATAGTATAAAATATAGACAGTAGAACTAAAACGTTTCCATATCCAATAGGAGAAAATGAAGATAAATAAGTGCCTAGTACATAAGAGAACCCATTATCTGATCTTTAGATGACGCCGTGAACTAGCATGTCAGAGAATCTCTCTAGAACTATAGATCATAAATCTTCAACTATAAAAACAATCGTCTAGTTTGAGTTTAAAGATGAAAAACAAACACACAGTGGATACTATGGCCCATAGACATCTACAGCTATCTCGATTAAAATGATAATGCAGACGTGTTGTCACCTCTGAGGATTGAGATGCAATGTCTTATTTCCAGTATGGTAACGGGGACTCCGGTTCTCTACACTCACCATACGAAACAAAGCAGCGTTAAGCTGCTACTTCACGCTGGTATTCTGTGAGAGCGTGGTCCTTCCCCGGTCGAGCCGACCTATACGTGCTACAACGCCACGTAAAACATATATCATATACTTTTTGCGTTTGCGGTCCCTTCGGACTATGAGAATGAGGTAATTTATTTTATTTTTTTATTTATTCACAGATCACTAGCAGTGCACACATTATTATATTTTATTGAACTTAATCTAGGGACTGATGTGTGCACCCTTATACACACACTCACACAGTACTATAAAAATTAAGACAGCAAAGTTACAATAGCTTATATCTCACTAAAAGTAATATCTACAGATAATAAATAACTCATACAATAAAATAAAAGAAAGACTGGCCGCCGTGACCGAAATTCAGTCTGGAGGACATTATATCTATTGTTATCCATTTTCGTTTTCGTTTGAACTGTTGAATTTACTTGCGACATCAAACTGCCATTACACCTTTTAAAGCTCTATCGCTGATTGCCTCATAGGGAGGATGTTGCCATAGCAGCAGGCGGGTTGGCAAACGTAGTATTTGTTATTATTTTGAGAATGGAAGATGCTGCTGATCTTCTTGTTTCATTTTGTTCAGTGCTGGCCGTATGAGGACACTCAGGGTCACTCAGAGCTATGGAGTTGGCTATGAGGGGTTTCTCCGCGTGGTAAACTTATTAATGAGGATATTCGCAATAGAACCAGAGTGACTGATATAACCCAACGGATTAGTAAGCTGAAGTGGCAATGGGCCGGCCATATAGCTCGAAGCACCTACAACCGATGAGGAAATAGGCATAGTATAAGGCGACCCCCCACTAGATGGAATGACGACCTACACTAGATGGATGCAGGTGGCTCAGGACCGTGCTTTGTGACATTACTTGGGGGAGGCCTATGCAGTGGACTTGTGAAGGGCTGTAATGACGATTATGATAAAGTGTTTTCATCTTTCAAACGGTTGTAAACAAGCAACTCGTTTGATTCCCTCGTTAGGAAACTCTCAAGAATAGAAACGTCGTTTGCTGAAGCCAATTCATCATTCATTTGCTGTTTAATGCACGGTGAAGACAGGCGGCGCTAGTGGCAACCAGGCATGTCAAACAGACACCAAACACAATTATTACGACAATTTAAGGTCACGGCGATCCGTCGAGACGTGCGTGAGACCCGACCACATAACTGCGGCCCGTGGCACGCGACTCAAATCAATTTCCAACATCTGAAAACTTAAGTAATGAGAGGGGAGGGCGGGTCCAGTTATTTTGGTCGTTGGTATTTGTGACTCATGACGTGAGTCAGCGATGTCGGCGCCGTGTGGACTTTCCTGCTTTAAATTTCAGCAAATAAGTGTACGCTCATATGCCCTAAATCTAGATTCTTAAGTTTTATTAGCACTGTTAAACAACTCTTTATAGCTACTCATACTATATTTAAACTTTTTTTAATCAATACTATACTTTATAAAAAAATTAAACTATAAACTTATCATACGTCCAGTATGATAATTTTATAGTTTAAATTATTGGACTGTGGACCTGTGGATGTGGATGTATTCCATAATAAAACAAATAATTTTTTATTAGAAGTTTAATAACCGTTGCCTACTCTGACGTGATGCTATAGGCAAGTGCCTTATAATAAATCCGTCACTAGTCAGGCCATTTTTATTACATGAGGAAACGCCTCGCAGGGGCAAGGACGGGTTACATCGTATTCGCACCGTAAAACCCCATGGTGTTCTACCTTCGCCGCATATTGGTATATACACACACATCCGCGGCTTCATGGCAGCCCCTCCTCGGTGGAAGACTTCTATCCCATCACTGACCAGACCTATCCCAACCTTATTTCATGGATATATTAAATAGTATCCGTAGGTATATATTTTTTTGATAGAATTATTTTGTTTACCTAATAACATAAAGTGCACTGTAATGGCGGCGAAAGAGGCTCTATTACCTAATTTCATACCGCGGTCATCGTAAAGGCTATCTAGAATTTATTTATTGTGCGCACTTTGTCAACGTGAGTTTTATTTTTTATTTTTTTTTCTTCTTTTAAATAAACGTTACCTCTAGGATTTTCATCTATATCATGGGGTCAGTTTACATACACAAATTTCACAAGGATAAACATCTATATACAAATAATTGTTCGGTGCGGGATTTTAACCTACGGCCATTCGCGCTGCAGCTCCTTGCTTAGCACTGCGCCACGGAACCCTCGCCAATCGCCGTAGTTGATTTGATGTTTATTTCACATCTCTATTTTCACATCTTTATTTCGTATATGCCTAAAACAACAAATATTGTAAATGAACACACATTAGTACGTAACAAACAGCGCGCCTGTGCTCCTGCGATCCACAGCTGCCGTGACAGCTGTGTCACAGTTCCTGTTCTGAGTTGCCGGTCTAGTGGTGCACATAGAAGTCTTTCTTTTTATTAGAACATGCTCAAAATGTAATGAAAAATATGAACACCCATGCGGACTATAAACATCTACATCTATCCCCGATTATTACTAATTAAAAATTACTTTATACGATAATAATCAAAACGCAGACGCGTAGATCCCTGAGGACTAACATGAAACGCCTCGTTAACATTAAGTGTCTCCGGTTCTCTACACTCAAAATACTTCTACTATTTAACGCTGGTATTCTGTGAGAGATTATGCTGTGTGTCTCTTAAATAAAAACGTTATGAATATTACACTTATAGGTTCGAACCCATGAATTAGCAGCCAGCAGCATAAAATAGAAAATTTTTATTCGATATTAATTACAAGTAGATCTTATTGAAAGTCATTTTTATTTTAACACTGGTTCGGTGAAAAACCACTGTTCTGGAAAGAACCAGCAAGAAACCCAGCGGGACATTTTAAAAGTAAATTATGCAATATGACAGGTTGTTCAAACTTTAAAAAAATATTTTAGAAACAGCTTGGAAGCGACCACCTCATTGCCAGGGGTTATTACCGACCATGTATTCATTTATATCGTAATAACCGTTTTTATACAGTTTTTGTTTTTTTTTTAATATTTAAACTTGGTAATAGAGGAGAGAGCTTGTATTTTTTCTGGGACTTTGTTGTAATAGCGTATACATTGCCCCAAGAATGAACCGGTATCACTAGCTTTTGTTTGTTCCTAGTATTTACAGAGTATATATAATATGTTTTTGCGAACATAATATACATGAAATTTAGCACTAAGCCATCCAGTGGTAACAGAATATAAAATGGTCCTTTCACTTCGTTATATTTAGCAAGTGTCTAGGCGATAAGAATGTGTTGGTGTCAGAGGGTGCGCTGTGACCTCATGACCTGAGTAATACAATACGTCATGTTAAAACAATTAATACCGTGAAATAGACAAACTGTCGCTTAATTGAAGTTTGCTTTTGGTCGTAACTATTTTGTTATTTAACAAACCTAATGGTTAAAACAGTAATTAAAAAAACCCGGCTTCGTTAAAAAGTTTTCTGAAAAAATCTTCCGTTCCCTTTTCATGTATTTGCAGATGGATTATATAAATATTTACAGCCTACGCCACTCCTACTACTAATTAAAATGAATCCACGCTGCAGCTATTATGGTTGTAGCACGAATGGGTCGGCTCGACCGGGGTAGGACCACGCTCTCACAGAATACCAGCGTTAAATAGCAGCTTAATGCTGCTGTGTTTCGTATGGCGAGTATAGAGAACCGGAGACCCGTTTTACTGGAATCAAGGCATTCTATCTTATTCCTCAAAGGTGAACCGCATCTGCGTTTTAATTATTAATCGAGGATAAATGTAGATGTATATGGGCCACAGTATCCATTTACCATCAGGGGACTGTGTGCTCGTTTGTCACCCTTATTCTATAAAAAAATGTACCCATCGATTTCCTGCATCTCTTACCAGATCGTAACTCCATCTAGTGTCGGCAGCACTTCACTTACCGGTACGAGGCTGCCACTCGAGAACGTTTTTTCCCTCCATTACGTTACATCTTACGAGCTACGTGACATCTTACAAACTTGTATTTCGTATAGTTTACTTGAAGTCTTTATGAAATAACTACTAACAAAACAAATCCAAAAAGAAATAAAATTGCAACTTGGGCGCAGCGATCTAAACTGGTTGGTGACCTTGGCCGAATGGAAAACATAGTGTGTCTCTTTTTTACTTTCCAGTGGTTTTCAAACTTGCTTGAAAGTGAACGATAATTTTGAATTTGTTGTCATTTTAAAACGGATGAATTAAATAAATATGAAATTATCTGTTATTTTCTAACGATTTCGTTACGTACCAAGGTTAATGACTTAATAAAAAAGCTGTTATTTCAAGACGGGCTACCTAAGGAACCTTGGTAGGAATTCTTTTCTGCCCGGGAGTTAGTCGAGTAGTATCAACCTTCTTAACTATTTCTATCACCAAGTAGTACATTCACGGTTGTATTCTGTTTTATAAGGAAAGGCTGATAGTATAACTACAGGCTCAGTGGTATTTTATCTGAGACATAATGGATCTTGGTTCCAGGAATCCACAGGCTTCAGTATTTACGTACTATAATATGTTCTGTAAGTTTGTTCGTCACTCTAATACCGTAAAAATTTGCTACATTTCTTCACACTTTGAGTGCCATAGACCAATTCTTACTGTTTTTAAACGTGCCTGAACGTGTGGTTATGTTCCGATGTAGTGTACTTTTTTCGCCTCGCATATCTCAAGAAGAAATTATTTTATAGACACTAAAACACATTTATTCGACGCTTAACCACATGTTAAATACATATGTGATTATGTTCTTATTGAATTCTTTTTATTGAAAAGAGTAGAGCCACGCTGCAGCTATATTATAACTGCAGCAGGAATGGGTTGGCTCGACCGGGGCGGGATACGCTCACGCTCTCATAGAATACCAGCGTAAAGTAGCAGCGTAATGTTTCTGTCTTTCGTATGGTGAGTATAGAGCACCAGAGACTCTTTTTACTGGAATCGAGGCATTCCGTCTTAGTCCTCAGGGGTGACAATGCATTTGCATTTTGATTCTTAATTGAGGATAAATGTGGATGTCTATGAGCCACAGTATCCATTTACCACTAAGTGGACTGTGTGTTCGTTTGTCACCCTATGCTATAATAATAATCCACTACCCCATATCGCCCGTGTGTGTCGTAAGAGGCGTCAGAGAGAAATTAATCAGGAGATGAGCAGCAGTGTCTTCCTAATAACGACTAAAAATAATAAGCTACGGTTGCCAATCCACTTGCCAAGCGTGGCAACTATATCCCCCGTATGTGAGGCAGTCTAATAAAATATATAATAGTCGTAAAATGTTTGCAGCATATGCTTTGCTCCGGAGGTTTAACTACTATTTACCTATTTCCACCAAAATTACGGTTGTAAAGTCTTCACTATTCTTTATCCTCGACTATGCTGACATTTGTTATCTTGATACCACCGAGGAATAACTTAACCAACTTGAGCGAATCCAAAATCTTCGTATACGGTTCATATTTGAAGTTTGTGAATATAACCATGTCTCAGAATACCTCACTAAGCTCAAGTGGCTCCCAATCCGTCTTCTTAGGAATACTCATATACTTGCTGCGCTTTTCTGCATCTTTTTTAATATATTAAATCCTCCCTATCTAAAAGAACGTTTTAAAAATTACTAGCTTCTAACTTGATTTTTTCTTACGGTCCAAAGAAAATCTTTCCCTTCAATGTCCTGTGCTCTACTTGATATTTTATAGTTTTGTCTGTTATCTTTTGCTGTTCTCGCAGTAAGACTCCGGCACTCTGTACCCCAGTCAATTAAAAGTGCTCAATCCTTAAATGCCTTCAAGAAATATGTTAAAGAACACTATTTGTCTTTTAAACCCTTCTCTTCCTCCTCTTAGTTATGGTCATTGATCTACCTAAAGTGTGTTTTATCTTTAGTGCATAAGTTGCTATCCGTTCTTATTTTAGTGCAAGCTACCCGTTGATGTTCTTTTTTATTTAATTGTTCTTCTTGGTTGTCTGGAGGAGATTACTTTGTAGCAATAAGACTTCCTTTTGTTTTTCCCTCATTATTTGTTGTTTTTTTATATTTATCTTTGCTTGATGCACAAAAGAGAGTATTGTATTGTTGTTATTTTCTTTTTTTATTCATATTTATATTTCTAGTGTTGTTGTTGCCCATTGATCGTTTCATTTTCCCTCTGTCGCCTCTTACGAAACCCGCGGGACGATACGGACTGTGGATTTTCTTACACCGCCTGTTATAAATGTGGTCATAATTTAAAAAAAATCGTTACCATTACAGTATATTAAAAATTAGATTGCCTTATATTTGCCATAGGAGTATATTTGCGATAGTTGCCACGCTTGGCAGGGGGGAGGGGTGGGAAGCCGCAGTTTTTTTATTTTTTATTAGAAGAAGCTGCTAAGGATAGGGTGACAAACCACACAGTCCACCTATTAAGTTTGCGCCCATAAATCCTCTATCAATCATCTATAGCCAATCATCATGGCTCCCCGACTCTAACTTTGGCTTCCCATCTCCATTTGTTTCCTCTGTCCCTTTTACTACACCCGCGGGATGATAAAGGACAGTGGATTTTCTTAAACCTCTTATTATGAATGTGTCATTATTAAAAAGAAAATTTTTAGCCTTAACTTGTTAAGAACTTATTTGTAACCTTAAAACCGACTGAGGCAGATTTCTCTTTTCAAAGAAAAAGAAATTCCAGTGCAAAGTGCCTCAACAAGCAACTGATGTCTCTTCCGATCTTGTCTTAATAAATAATTCAATTTCATTCCTCCTCCTCCGAGTGTACCTGGCGAGGCAAGTCAACTGATGAAAATATTGCTGACAGGCCTCCATAACAGGATTTATTAGATTTATTGCTCGAAATGCGTCTTACCGTAAGGAAGTTGGACCATATTTGGTATTTATCAAGATTTTGTTAAATGTTTGTATTCTAAAGATATAGGTTAGTATGAATCTAAAATACTACAAAGTTTATTCTTTTTTAAGCAAATACATGGTAAAATGGTAATTAATAAACAAATACAGTGATATATGAATTCATTTATGTGATTGCGTATAAAAGAAAATTTAACTGAATTAATTCTGATGCAGGTAGCTCAGGACCATGTTCTGTGTTATATCTTGAGGGAGGCCCATGGTCAACGGTGGATTTGTGACGGGGTATTATGATGATTTTTATAATTGATTCTCATTTTAAGCTAACCTTTTTTATAACTTTTTATTTTTTTATTAACGTCACTTCGCATTTTCCATATTTCTGTCTTGATTACCGTATCTGACTTAAACCAGTTGTAAATAAGTTGTATCTTCAAAAAAACATCAAAAGCTGTCACTATACGAGAAAAGATTAATGTTCGTCGACAAACCAGCACATACCACCACCTTACACCATTTTCTAACGTGAAAGACGTACGACGTTATTTGATTTTTATAAAAAATTTGTGCCTTTATCACTACTAAAATTCTCGTTTACTACACCAAATAAGCTAAAATACTCTGGAATATATAGAATATAATAAATAGTTCTAGAAGTCGTTCCCACGACTTGTTTATTTTCACAAACCGTACCCTCAACTATTGATCTGTTATCGTAATTTTTTTTTTCAAAAATGCTATTTACTTACAACACGTCCTTTTTACGTTTGGAGCTATTAATATGGCATTATTTATATTTAAAATACATACATATATATCATCAAAGACAATTTATGTTATAAATTTTTCGATTTCCCTAAAAGAAAAAATTTCCAAGTTTTTCGGTTATAAAGTTTAATCGCAATCAGTTTAGGATTAGACCAGACAGACAGAAGGACAAATATAAAATTTAAAAATGGTTCTTTATATCATAATAATGTTCCTCCAGACCGAATTTCGGCCACGGCGGCCAGCCTCAACGAAAACAAGCCATCGGTGCAGGACAGGATTATAGTGTCCAAGTGTATGCCGCAAACACATGTGCGTCTATTCTCAATCCTCTCATTGTCATAGTGCGATGGGACGGTAAACCGATACGACCGGAGAGGGATCAGGCGCAGGACCAACGGCTTTACGTGCTTTCCGAGGCACGAGGCACTTAATAATACATTTTTTGTCCCGACCTGGGATTCGAAACCAGGATCCCATGATCATCAGTCGCACGACTACAACCACGACACCAACGAAACAGTCAAGTATATATCATAATAGCAGGCTAATAACTCCATCAGGTTAATAGAAGCACACAACACACAAACACATTAGCTATGTGAACAATATTATTTTTAGATTTCGATACAATTCTATAGATTTCCATTTCGTCTTTATAACCCATTATTGCCTTTTATATTCAAACGATCTCATAAAAAAAACTTTTGTAAACAATACATCTCTTTCAAAAACAAAGCTACAAAACGAGATATGTACGTTTAAGTACGATAACCACATTTACTGATATGCGTATTTTATTATAGAGTAAGGGTGACAAATTAGAATACAATCCACCTGATGGTAAGTGGATGCTGTGGCTCATAGATATCTACATTCATCCTCGATTAAGAATCAAAACGCAGATGCATTGTTAACCCTGAGGACTAAGATGGAATGCCTCGTTTCCAGTAAAAAAGGGTCTCCGGGTATCGACACTCACCATACGAAACACAGCAGTATTAAGCTGTTATTTTCAGTTGGTATTCTGTGAGAGCGTGGTCCTCCCCCGGTCGAGCCGACCCATTCGTGCTAAAACAATAATATAGCTGCAGCGTGGCTCTACCACGTATAAGTACCATATATAATATAGTGAACTCCCATAATATTGCACAGTTTTTCGATCAGGGATAATGGTCAGGGAAAAGGACAATTCTAGATCGCATGTATTCGAAATAAATTAAACAAAATCGTAATTCAAATTTCAATTAAAAAAAAATTGGTTTCCCCTTGGTAAGTTCTGGAAGAGAGATCTAACGCAGCGTTATTTAGATTTAAAATGATCAATAAGCATTTATCTTACACATAGTTTTTTTTTTCTAAAAACATTTAGTTTTTCGGGTAAATATATCGCTTAGATTTCCTTTCATTGGTTTCTATCTATTCGTGAAGTTCCATTACAAATGGTTCAGCGATTCCGTAGATTGGATAGACAGACAGAAATTTAAAAAAAAAGAATAACTACATGTATTAATAGCGTGCAAATATATCTCTACTCAATATAAGGTTGTTGTCTCGATATAACAGACATTCATTTCAATTTCATTTAAATAAGTATGTAAATTTATATTCAATATCAGTGGAATAATAGATTCAATTAATGCCAATGGCTTCAGTTTCATTATGTATAAGTATTGTTCGTAAAGATTCATGATATGAGACGGGTAGGCGCCTGTCTTCTAAGAAGATCGATACCCGCCTCCACGAAGCGCCAGGGAGGATATGTTTTGTACAAGTAAGTGCCTTTTTACGTCGAAATGTGGACACGTCAAATTGATGCGGGTAAAACGAACCGCGAGCTATTTTGAAATTGCGTATTCAGTGTAAAACTGCATTATTAAAAAGGATTCTTCGTTCAGACGCACATATTCGTTTTTAAGCTCGTACGTGGTAGAGCCACGTTTCAGCTGTTTTATGATTGTAGCACGAATGGGTCTCGGTCGATCCAACTCATTCGTGCAATCGCAAAATACCAGTGTAAAATAGCTACTTAACGCTGCTGTGTTTCGTATAGTTAGTGTGGAGAACAGAGGACCCTTTTTACAGCAAATGAGGCATTCTATCTCAGTCCTCAGGGGTGACACGGATCTGAATTTTGATTTTTAATCGACGATAAATTTAGATATTTATGAGCCACAGTATCCACTTACCATCAGTGGACTGTGTGCTCGTTTTTTTACACGTTCACACATATTTTATAAAAGAAAAACATATTTATTTCCATGTACCAAGTTCAAATAATCCTACAGATGCGTTGTCACAACTGGGGACTAAGGTATAATGTTTCGCAGCCTGTAGCTATATTTTCTCTCTATAGCTATGATATATTCGGACAGGAACATAAGAGTGCAAGCGCTGATACTTGGCGGTAACAAGAGAAAAGACATATCCCTGGACAGGAGGGAAGATACCAACCATAATAAAGCTGCATCATGACTACTACGTACAAAAAGTATAATGCAATACGATGACTCGGTGCTAAAAAACAAGTCACTTGTAAACGATTCATTGTTTTCAAAATAATAGGAGATAATTACTTTATTTGCAAACAAAACAGCAGATCTGTGCTGATAATCGTCGTGGCTGCTGTATTTTTTTTATCTAGTTAACGAGGATAACCTTGTACCTTAGTTTGAGAGTACCTAACAATACCTTCCTCGTTTCAAATCTCAGTTGATGCGCTGGTCAAAAATTCTAATTGGGTACTTGATTCTTTAGTTAGCCGAAATATTTTTAAGAGTTGTCGAAACAAATATTACTATAGAAATTGAATGAGAATGAATTAATAGTGCTTATAGTTAAATCGTTTACAATGTATCCTTATAGTATAAATTATGCATAATTTAATAAAACCACTTATACGGATTTTATCGCAATTAAATCACTTATTTTTAATTCCCGACGTTTCGGATGCTATAAAGCACAACAAGCAAAGCATGGTCACGGGGGAGGGGGGGGGACCGAGATGTTCGACGTCCCAATTTCATAGTTAGCCCGGTTACCTTCAGTTTTTGAATACTAATATTTGTTCCGATCTTCGCAGAACGAGTTTACAGTGTCTTGAAGTCTTGCAGTGGTATGCTTGGGTTTGGATTTAATTTTGTCGGATCTTAAGCAGATGGCAGCAAGCATCCAACTTCTCTATTGAAATTAGGGGTAAGTGGTTTTTATAACATCTGCATAGCGCGAGGAGTAAAAGGATTGTCAAAGATCCCGCTTTACCAATGCTCGTGTCAATTAGAGGTAATAAAAAACATACAACTTGTAAATACACATATATTTTAAATAAATTATACTTTTTAAACGTTGAGTTTTCTGAAAAATAAATCTTTACGTCTTAATACTGATTCCGATAACGTACTTAACGGAAAGCACATGGTTTTTGTTACATGTTACATATAAAATCCTTATTGTTTTTTCCACTGATTAACACGAAGCTAAAATTGCTCAGTTAGTATACGGCGCCTCAGTGACATCACGCCCAAATATTTCCGTAGGAAGCAGTCAATTTATCCATTGAACGGAAAATATCCACGCCTTTGTAGCGTATCATGCCTACGTAATAGACACCGAAAAATATAGATGTTTTCTTTTGGTAAACAAATTTATTAATCAGGATTCGGATTTAAAGGTCAAATGTGCAAGTTTGTAATATATGGATAAAATCTTGGCGATAAAGTTCTAGCAATTATTATTGCTAAGATGTAACATTGTCCAGTGATAGGCAGCTTCAGCTTAAAAAAATTAAAGACATTAATTTCAGATGTAACTCTCAACCAGAATCGAACTCGATGTGCTTTCGTAATATTAAAAATAAATATATTTAAAAATAAAAGACGACTTCAAAGAACTAAAAAGAAAATAATAATTTTCACTTAATAGCTTCTCTGTTCGGTACTAAGACATTATAATATAGACATATTAATGGCACAGCTTTTTTTAAAGTCTAGTTTAGTGTTAGTTAAAAACGTCTTCTAATCTAAACGGTTACACAAAACATTTCGTTCCCTATTTTGTCACCGTTAAGAAATGATACAAATTAAGATATTTTCGTTGGATTTCAAGTTTACAGCAAAGTAATAAATATAAATGAAGCAAACACGAGCAGTGCTGACTCATGAAGATATTCCTAAAATTTAAATTTAGAATTGCAAATGGAGTTCCAAGTAAAGGAACTGGGGGAAAGTTTTCGCTTATCGATAAATGTAAATTAATTAATTTTGTAATTTGCAGGTTTCTTTATTGGGGTGCTTTTAAGTTGTGAAGATTTAAGTAACGAATTTGAAATCAGGAGGAATGTGTAGCAGTTGTGTAAAAGAATACATTGTCCCATTTTATCTCGTGTGTGGTGTTAGTGGTTACTATGAGAACGGCCAGAAAAATATCTTATGGATTTCAACTTCGGTATAAATACACATACAACAGAAGTAATTTTTGGGTTGTCTAGAAATAATTTTGGGAATTATTTTTTAATATAAATTATTTACTGCGCTGTTTTACATGAAAAGTAATGATTATTATCTATATAATACAAAAAAAAATTATAAATACACATCTGTCTGAGCGTGATGGTCACGTGAGTTTAGTGCTTTTTCCCCATAGCAAAAGTGCCCAACGTGCTTAAAGAAATTTTCTTTAATAATGCTATAAACAACATAAATGTATGTATATAAATATTATTAATAGAATCAGACGTTACTTTGCGGCAATTCATAATATCAAAGATGTTTTTATTTAGTTAATAAAATGAAATACATGCATGTGAATGACTTTGCGGTCTGTCACCGCAGTCTATTTAAACTGAAGATGCCTCGTCTAGAGGCGAAACACATGTATTATCAACAGTGGTGTGTATTACCTAGTGTAGTCGTGTCGGGATAAGTTGTGACGGGAATAGTGCACGCAACTGAGGGAGAGCGGAAGATACTCTCTAAACTAAGAAGACACATTGTTTAATTTTATTACACGGATGTTAGGTAATTAATTTTTAACATATTTCTCAGACATACAGGTTTCCTTACGATGTTTTCACGTGCACGCCCGTTTTAAATTAGCACTTAAAATTGCAAATAACAATTTCAGTGCTGGCGGGGTTCGAACCCGGTTTGCTCGCGTACTGTGAAATTTACAGCAAACGCTAACCATCTGTACTACCATGGATTAATTTGTAAACATGTTAATAAATATACGAGTACGTATACAAAAGATATATCCACTCGTGTGAATATTTCACATTTTCCCAGGGGTCATAAACTATAACAGACCTATTAAAGAGACTACGACCCATTAACAGACATTCCCGGACGTAAAACATCCATTACCCGGTCCATTAAAGAACAAATAAAGTACGTGTAAAGACATGATCGAATAAAATCAATATTGGTCTATCACACGGCGTCTGTCGTACAAGTGTCATTATGAAGAGTCCATTACAACAGGTGACATTCAATGCGTTTAGAAATTTACGTGACATTTTTAAAATTTAAAACGTATGTTTTTCTCCAGTTCTCTACACTCGCCTTACGAAACGCAGCAGCATTAAGCTGCTATTTTACGCTGGTATACTGTGTTTCCGACTATGGAATAATATAAAGAGACGAAGACAGGAAACCCGACGGTATGACTTTAGTCCCTTGGGAGAGTGGAAAAGCCGTATTGTTGGATGCTACGTGAATATACTTTGGGTGACCTCTCATCTCAAACTTTAAAGCGTTTAAGCCCGAGGCGGCACTAGAGCCGGCTGAGTCTTTGAAACGTGACTAAATAATATATAAAAATATATATATATATATATATATATATATAAAATTTTATATCCACACAATAGAATAAAATTAACGAATTTTTTTATTTTTTAAAACCCTCCTCCCTGGTTTGGGCGGTTCTTTAATCTTTATATATATATATATATATATATAAAAAAAAAAAAAAAAAAAAAATATATATATATAAAGAGACCGTCTATGCAAAGAGTCCCCGTGCAGTGAAGTTCCTAAAGGAACTGTATTCGCTACAAGTCAGTAAACCAGACTAGAGGGCTGGTTCTTTACTCAAGAAGAAACGCAGCCAGCGTTTGATAATTGTTTAATATGATGTAATTTTAATATAATATAATTTAATATAATTTTTAGTTTCTTTTTAATTATTGTAATAAGTCGATAAATATATTGTATACTAGTATGTAATGTAAATGAATATGTTTTACAAAGAAAAAAATGTATTCAAAAACTTAAAATTCAAAATTTATTTATTGCTAGAATGTAGTACATAGTAATATGATATGATTAGTTATTAACAAGACCTTACATTCTACCATGATAATGGCGTGCAATATTTTACAGTAAACAAAAAAATTATTAATACAATTTAGTGAAGTAACTTATTGAAGAAAATGAATTATGTAAGTACTTATTCAAAAATATTTTAGCGTCAAGTTGTTAAATTAATAAATATTACATGTTTTTTTAATTAAAATCTAGGTAAATGTTTATAAGATGTTTATATATAAATGTCAAATATAAAAAAGTTCAAAAAATTAATGTCTAAAATTCAGTCAAAAAGATCAGTTTCTTTTTTCATATTTCACCATAAATTAATTAAGTAATTATTCCTTTATTGGAAATAAAATGGATAGTAATAGTGGCACAATAGTTGATTTGGCTACTTGCTACGGTGCAGCGGGTTCGAATTCCGCACGAAAAAAAGTTTGTATAACTTTAAAAAACATGTTCCTATTCTGGATTTTTGTCCGTTTACAATTTATGTATGTAAAACACCTTCTCACGGCATTGGATTTGTAGATTTTAGTGTATAAGAAATTGTTCATCATTTAATACACTCTTAATATAGGGAAAAATTGTCAAGTCCAAGGCTTGCAACACTTACGTGTCGCGTCATTGGAGAAGATACAGCTGAAGAAACTCCGCTGGTATCCTTGTCATTTATATAGAAGAATCATATAATACTCAAAACCAAAACTGAAAAGGAATAGACCCACAGGCTAACAATAAGCTTTTAATAAAAGTTTCGTATATAATTCTTAATATCAATATTTCTAAGTTGATTTGAACTCGCATCCTTGTTTGAAAATTAATATCATCCATATCCTTACTATTATATTTATTTTTCACTACTTTGTGTAAGATATTAAGGAAAATCCGATAAGGTAACTAAAAATAAAATAAAAATTAAATGCAGTTATTTATTGACAAATCCAAACGAAACCGTAATTTAGCTAACAAAATATAAAATAAAAAAATGAGTGTGTAGAAACCGCTAATTTGACGTGCATTGTAATTCAAAGTTTTCTCACGCTGAAGGTCGGTCAGATAAACAAATGTTTCCAGTCGTAACTCAACAACTGTCTGTCAATTTGAATGCGGTCGTAAAATGCACAAAAATCTCCACTTGCGTCACTTGCAGTCTGAGTCAAGCAGTTAGGTGGAATGGGTAAGCGGTATGAATGGTAGAATTATAAAAAAAATAAAGTACAACATATTTATTTGTCTACTAAGGCAGTGTTGTACCAATGCAAAAGATTATTATTTTTACGAGGTTGAGTTGTGCTGCAGTTATACTATGGTTGTAGCACGAATGGTTCGGCTCAACCGGAGAAGGACCACGTTCTTACAGAATACCAGCGTAAAATAGCAGTTTTATGCTGTTTGGTTCCGTATGGTGAGTGCAGAGATCCTGACCCTTTTTACTATGAACGAGGCATTCCATTTTAGTACTTGTTGTTTAGTACAGTGTTGACAATACGTCTGAATATTGATACCTAATCGAGAATAATGACGGAATGTAGATGTCTATGGACCACAGCATGTACTTACCAGCAGGTGAACTGTGTTCTCATTTTTCACCCTTATTCTATAAAAAAATTGTACACTAACTTTACGCGCAATGTAAATCACTCTAAAATATATTTGAAATTACCTATATGTCTGCGAAATTAAATATTTCGAGGAGATGACGCACATGTGAACATGCGTGTCATTTGTTATTTACGTGGTAGAGCCACGTTGCAGCTATATCATAGTCGTAGCACGAATGGGTCGACTCGACCGGGGCAGGACCACGCTCTTACAAAATAACAGCGTAAAATAGCAGCTTAATACTGCTGTGTTTTGTATGGTACGTTTTGTAATCGGGGCATTCCATCTTAGTCCTCAGGAGTAAAGTTACAGCCTATATACAGGGTGTCCGGTTTCCGATGTCCGATACT
Source organism: Parnassius apollo (assembly GCA_907164705.1). Taxonomy (NCBI): domain Eukaryota; kingdom Metazoa; phylum Arthropoda; class Insecta; order Lepidoptera; family Papilionidae; genus Parnassius; species Parnassius apollo. Next base: position 716,560 of record CAJQZP010001697.1, read on the forward strand.
TTAAGGGGTTAAAATAAAATTAATTTTATCGACAAATCAGGGATCAATGATTTTTTTTTCGCCATCAATAAAAAAATGGCAGCACTTTAAAAAAAATTGTTAGCGAAGCATAGATGCTTGTATTAATTTAACAATATCTACCCAAGTAGAAGACTTTCAAAAACAAAATTGGTCTCAAATGTTAGTTAATAGTATAGACAATAAATCTAGATTCAAAATATTATTTTATAATTTTTCAGTATTAGTAAAAAACATTTTTGAAAAAAATAAATTAGACAACAAATTGATGTTGTTTTTCAGATTCTTAGCTTTAAAAAAAAAACCATCGTGATAACCAATTTTTTTACTTGTTTTTATTATAATACAGGATATTTGCTATAAATGCACATTTAAATCTTAACTCTGAGTTAGATAGTTTAGGAGCTATGATAATTTGAATGTAACTGTTCAAAGTGCCTCTACCCCGATATTAGATAACTAAACACCCATTCCAGTGAGTAAGATAAAATTCTTCAATAATTCAAGGAATCGTAAGCAAGCACAATAGCATCCTTTGTGTGAGCAGGTAAAAAAACTCTGTGCACAACAGTGCGAGCGAGACAGAATAACGGCTGTCTCCAGGTAATAAGGGTGCACCCTTTTTGTTGTCTAATTTATTTTTTTCAAAAATGTTTTTTACTAATACTGAAAAATTAAAAAATAATATTTTGAATCTAGATTTATTGTTTACACTATTAACTAACATTTGAGACCAATTTTGTTTTTGAAAGTCTTCTACTTGGGTAGATATTGTTAAATTAATACAAGCATCTATGCTTCGCCAACAATTTTTTTTAAAGTGCTGCCATTTTTTTATTGATGGCGAAAAAAAATCATTGATCCCCGATTTGTCGATAAAATTAATTGTATTTTAACCCCTTAAAGTATCGGACATCGGAAACCGGACACATTGTATACGTCCCACTGCCGGGCACAGGCCTCCCTTCATTTCTGAAAGGGATTTAGGGCAAGGAAGTGTCCGCCGCGCTGCCCCAATTGCGTGTTGGCGAACTTCACATGTCTTTGAAATATTTTTTTGTTATTCCTCAGACATGCAGGTTTCCTCACGATGTTTTCCTTCACCGCCGAGCACGTGGTAAATCAGCACTTAAAATTGCAATTAACAATTTCATCGGTGTCGGCGGGGATCGAACCCGGGTTACTCGCGTTCTGTTATATTTACAGCGAGCGTTAAACATCTGAGCTACCACGGCTCAGGGGACAACGATAAATGTGCATGTCTATGGGCCACAGCATCTACTTACCATCAGGTGGACTGTGTGGTGTGTGCTCGTTTGTCATCCAATTCTATAAAAAAATGCGGACACGCAGCCACACCACAGATCAATCGAGACTTGTGCACAAATGGGATGTACGTACTTCACTGCAAATTTACCTTTTTTATTTATTGTAACTCTTTATAAATATTTTCCTTAAAATTAAAAAAGGAATGAACTTTTAATTACTTTTTTTTAAATATTAGTAATCCTATTATTTAACATTACTAATATTCCTTTAACCACTCCTGGTAAGCTTAAAACGCTTGTATCCACGACCTTTTGAGTTCGCGGTCTGAGCCCTGCCATTAGGCTACTGTCGCTTTTTACTTTGAGTAAACTTTTTATTAACTTAAAATTAGAAAAAGAATGGTATATATAGTGGTGATAAGATTTTGTTTCTGCCTACCTGTCCATCTGGGTAGGCACCAACCTCTTAGGCATTTCCGTTGCCAAAAATAAAATACCACGGGCTCAAAAACTTCTCTTCACAACAGATTGTTTGCCCCCTCTTCTTAAAAAAAAGTGCGTGTACCTCTGTGTTCCAGCTTAAAGATGTACAAGGGCAGTATAATTACAGGTTATAAGGCATCTTGTTCAGAGAAGACAACGTATATGTAGCCTGTATACGGACCATAGTATTCACTTAAAATCAGGTGGACTTTGTACTCATAATTTGTCACCTTATTCTATTTAGTAATGCTTTTTTATAGAATAAGGTGGCAATCACGCACACAGTCCACCTGATGGTAAGTGATTGCTGTGGCCCATAGACATCTACATCTATTCTCGACTACGAATCAAAATGCAGATGCGTTGTTACCCGTGAGGAATAGATGGAATGCCTCGTTTCCAGTAAAAAGGGTTCTCTACACTCACCATACGAAACACAGTAGAATTAAGCTGCTAATTTACGCTGGTATTCTGTGAGAGCGTGGTCCTTCCCCGGTCGAGCCGACCCATTCGTGCTACAACTATACTACTAATATAAGTGCAGCATGGCTCTACCACATGTTGTCAGAAATAATAAAATTTTAATGAACTAAAGTTCAGGTCTTCCATTTCTGTAACACATAAATTTCCACTAAGCTGACGCGATACATAAAACAAGGCGTTGCCTCGACTTTGCAGTTTTTTAAAGGTTACGTAAGTTGCATGTTGGCATAAAACATATACTAAATATATTTTATTTCGCATTGTTTGCGATGTGGTACAACCATGTTGCATTATGTACTCAAACATAATTTCATACGATACTTTTAAATGCGGCAGAAATATATTTAATGTATTAACAACAAAGAAAACATGAAATTTAATTAAAATGAATTGGCCAATCCATACGTGCTATGGCTGTATCATGTTTTTTGTTTTTATTTATAAAAGAGATTAAGTGAGCATGAAGATCACTTAATGATAGGTGACTAACATCGCTTATGAACAACTGCATTACCAGAGGAATTGCCGGCATTTTAATTGTAATTGTAGCTGTATTAAGTTTGATGATAAAATTTTCATACTTGGTACAGTTATGCTGCAGTTCTATTGGTAGTATAGTTGTAGCACGAATGGGTCGGCTCGACCGGGGAAGGACAACACTCTTACAGAATACCAGCGTAAAATAGCAGCTTAATTCTGCTATGTTTCGTATGGTGAGTGTAGAGAACCGGAGATTCTTTTTTACTGGAAACGTGGCATTCCATCTCGGTCCTCGGGGTGACAACGCATCTGCATTTCGATTCGTAATCGAGGATAGACGTAGATGTCTATGGGCCGCAGCTACCACTTTCCATCAGGTGGACTGTGTGCTCATTTGTTACTCTATCCTATAAAAAATGTTTTTAGATTGACGAGTTGGCGGCCATAATTGCAAAAACCTCGTATGATGAGGCAAGGCGGGACGCGTTTTTGAATGCGTCCACTACCGAAGATTATCTGATTATTATGATATCTGTTTTTAATACTAATATTAAAACTTTAATATTTATTTTTTAATATTTAGAGTTGCAACAAGATCTTTTAAAAAATCTTTTATCTTTTGTTTTCTATTTTTTTCCCTAAGTCGCCTCGTACAGCACTCCCGAGATAAGATTGGATGATTACTTCTCTTATTTCGCCACGCCATTACTGAGCAAATAACATTGAAACATATTGTATTTTATTTAAAGTCGTTTTTAAGTTATCATTTGCACTAACGCAGTGTGCGAAACATATAAAACACGACGAATATGAACACTTAGTGTATTTATATGTTTGAAAAAAAAATCCATTTCTTTACTGTTAATAATTAAAACATTTAAAGCATTAATTGGACGTAAATGCTTCAAGCTCTTGTTTGACGCGAGGTTTTTCATACCCGTTTTTTATATAGCAGTTTCATTATGAATTTTAAGAGTGCTTATAACGATGAAACGTAGCTAAAACGAAAGTAAATACATTTACTTATGATAATATTTTTTATTTTTTTAAATAACGTTACTCCGACGCTAGGATTTTCTATCACTAGGATTAGGACAGACATTCAGACCCGAAACATTTATTTGTAGGCCAAACACATACTTGTTCTGTGCGGGATTCAATCCCACGGCGCAAAGCGCTGCATCTCACAGCTCAGCCACTGCGCTACGGAGGCGTTAAAAATTTTATTATTTTTATTATTTTATTAAAAAAATTACGTAATGAACGTAATAGATGCAACTTTTTTTATATAGAACATGGTTGACAAGCGAGCACACAGTCCACCTGATGTAAGTGAATGCTGTCGCCTATAGACATCTACATCTATCCTCGATTATGAATCAAAACGGAGATGCGATGTCACCGTTGAGTACTTAGATGGAATGCCTCGTATACAGTTGAAAATGTTTCCGGTTCTCTACACTTTCGATACGAAAATAAGCAGCATTTCGATGCTATTATACTCTGATATTCTGAAGGCCCCCGGACACATATACAACTACGTATATAATATAGCCACAACATGGCTCTACCCCGCGTACAAAAAGTTCATACAGGAAATTTAAGGCTAACAAAAATTTAAAAAATTCTATTTAAAACTACCAAAATCTAAAATATTTAACCACGAGGATTAAGAAATCGAGCTAATAGTAACAATAAAACTACTAAGCTGGTATATTAGTAATGGTGACTGAAAATGTAAGTTGATAGCGATGTTATCAACTCAACATTTTCCGTGTCAACATCCGCGACATCTCCAAAGCCATTTGGACACATAAATCGTTGTGACTTTCCATTACAACTTTTGATACGCTTGTAACTTTTTTAATAGAGACCACCAGATCGTAGATTGAATTGAATAATTATTTAAAAGATTCATAAAATATAAACAAAATATGCAATCATTACAAATTACAATCCTTCACAAGTTCACTGCTGGCCTTTCCAAAGAATACTACAAAGCACGGTCCTAAACCACCTGCATCCATCGACTTTTTGCATGTTTTTACAGCTCTTCACTTTATCTAGTGGGTGGTCGTCCTACACTTCGCCCACCAGTACGAGGCTGAAACTCAGGAACCTTTTTCCCCATCGTTTGTCGGTTCTTCGAGCTTTATGGTCAACCCATTTCCACTTTAGCTTACTAATCATTCAATCATCAGGATTATACAATTTACTACTCTGTGTAAAAAGTATCGGGAATATGTCAATAAAAAGACCCGCGTAAAAGAGGTCGTTCTAATTTTTTTACTGCATGTTGGTAGCACTGTACTGATTTAGCGCGTAAAGTTTGAGCGGGATCTGTCATTTATTTGTTTTAACTACACTTTTTGTTGTTCATAGTTTTGAGTTCTCGGCGATTTTTACAATGGAAAATATTGTTGAACAAAGAGTGTGCCTTAAATTTTGTGTTTCGAATGATATTTCATGTGGTGAATCACTAAAAATGTTGCGAAATACCTACGGCGAATCGTGTATATCGAAAACAAGGGCTTATAAATGGTATAAGGCTTTTAAAGAAGGCCGAGAAAGTAGTAGTTGACTTGCCTCGTTCTGGTAGACCTTCAACCGCTACGATCAAAGAAAACATCGACAAAATCAAGAAGTTAGTGCTCGAAAATCGACGTATGAGTCTGAGAGAGTTGGCTAGTGAGGTGAACATATCTTTTAAGTCCGTCCACAACATTTTCATTGACATTTTAGGCATGAAACGCGTCGCCGCTCCACTAGTTCCAAAAGAGCTCAATTTTGTTCAAAGAGCGCAGCGAAAGCATGTCGCTGAAGACATGGTTTCCCGAGCTTCTACGGATCCGACCTTTATGAAACGTCGGATAACTGGCGACGAGACATGGGTTTATGAGTACGACATACAAACAAGCCAACAGTCTTCAGAATGGCGTCTCGAAAACGAGCCGAAACCCAAAAAACCGCGGCAAAGTCGCTCCAAAATCAAGGTGATGCTGACAGTTTTTTTGACTACCGTGGTGTGGTTCACTCCGAATTCCTTCCAAAGGGAGAAACAGTGAATAAAGAATATTATTTAGGCGTCATGAAGCGTTTGCGTGAGAGTATCCGCCAAAAACGTCCAGATTTGTGGCAACACAACTCATGGATGCTGCACCATGATAATGCACCATCACACACAGCCATTATAGTGAAAGAGTCTTTAGCGAAAAATTCAACAAAAGTTCTCGACCAAGCACCGTATTCACCTGATATGGCTCCGTCTGACGTTTTTTTATTTCCCAAGTTAAAATTACCACTTCGAGGAAAACGTTTTGAGTCGATAGAAGCCATAACAAAAAATTCGCTGTATGAGCTAAAGGCCATACCGCAAATAGCCTATGAAAAATGTATGGAAGACTGGGTGAAGCGTTGGAGATGTTGTATTGCAAGCAATGGGGCCTACTTTGAAGCCGATAAAATAAATTTAGATGAATAATTTGTATTTTTTGTTTTATTGACAAATTCCCGATATTTAGTACACAGAAAGTAAGATTAATCATCTTATAATTGGTCATAACACTCACTTACTCACGCGGATATTGGTTCGAATCTATTAAAAAGTTGGCATATTGATTTCTTTTATACTGATACTATACTGGGTGACTTCTTTACCATCTGGAAAAAAATAGAGTGTAACATGAGAACGGAGTAGCACTGATAGTTTACAAAAATTAAAAACAAAATGTTTGAATTAAATTTTTGAATATTTTTTTTACAATTACTTTGCCCTTTGCCCTTGAGCCTGTGACCCTGCGAGCTGCATACTAAATTTATTGTTTTGTTGCCGTTTGTAATGTAGGGTGCAAATGATTTGGATTTCGATAATATATTTATTTGATGCAAAATTTTTGTTTTTATTTGTTGTAATATATCAATATCATAGGCTTCGACTCCGTTCACATCTTACACCCTATTTTTTTCGAGATGGTAAAAAAGGTCATCCAGTATATTGAATTAAATTATTATTAATTTGTACTAATTTCGTCGTCATCACCGTATCATTACATTCACCATTTAAAGTCCATCACAAGTCCACTACCAAATATCCCCCCCCCCTCTCCTCCCATCCGTCCAGGGACATCAACTTCCTGCATCTCTTATTAGGTCATCATTCCAAAAATAGTGGGACGCCGTGGACGGTTCTAACGTTTATTGATTATTCGCAAGATATTCTTTTGTTCCAATAACCGTCAACCTTTTTTTTAACTGCATAAATTTCACTTAATGGTAAGTAACTACTGTATCCATTGAAACCTTCAATCAGCTCCGAGTAAAGTAGGTTGCGCAAATGCGTTGTCACCTCAGAAGGTGAGGCAGTAAATGAGTCTGTCCAGGTGGAAGGACTCCTTAACTGTTAGGTTAGCAGTATTGTAAAAAAAAAACATTAATATGACAAAATTAAAAACATTTATTACAGTTATATACACGACGTGATTGTCTATATGTCTGGCGTATTAAGCAGACCCCCCACGATCGTAAACGACAGGCACGATTAAGGCAATTGGGTTTATTTCCAATTGTTTCAGTCTCTGAGCAGCTTAACAATTAAACTTGTAAATTATTTAATTTAAAGTGCGAGTAGAATTAGCGCCCTGAGGGGTCCGTATAAACCTAATTATTTATGTACATATTATTTCATATCGGGAAGTATATGCAAGGCCATAACATCAAATATTGGTATAATAAAAATGTGACCCAGATTGAATAACAAACTTCAATCTGTGGTGCAAAAAATGTTCTGTCATACCATAGTCAATGCTCCCACTGCTAACGTACGAGGGTCTTTCAATGTATTCTCGGTTTTAGTGTGATTTGCTAATAATGAGTGCAATCAAAAAAATCATTAGACAATCTAACGACACTACCTGAGGGTATAAATATGAAATTTCGTCGTGATAAATTTATTAGTTCTTATGTAACCTTCAGTTTCAGACGATGGATGGATGGGTGACGATGACAAAGTTGAAAAACATTGAAAACCATGCGGTGATTAAATTCCTCACTAAACAAGGAAAAACTAAAAAAAACATCTATAAAGAAATGGTGGCTGTATAATAAGACTCTCTTAATCTAAAGAAAACAAAAAGAGCAAAAGAGCCCCGCCCGAGTGGGCCAATCACAGCGGCTACAGAAGAAAATGGAAAATTAATGAAAAGCTTGTATTAGAAAACGCACGAGTAAGAATAAAGATGTTAGCACAAATGTCTTACCTATCCGTTGGTAATCATACACACCATATTGCACGACTATTTCAACCTCACAAAAGTCAGTACAAGATGAGTGCCGCGAATGCTCAATACACTTCAAAAGCAGGTGGAGGTTGAGTGTTGTGTGGTGACGACCCAACATGTGTTTTCGATAGAATTGTTACAGGAGATGAATCGTGGGTTCACCACTGTGACCCTGAGAGTAAACAGAAGTCTATGCAATGGTATAAAAAGGGATTAGACCCCCAAGAAGTTCAAAGTCACTCCATCGGCTGTTAAAATAATAGCCACAGTACTTTAGGATTCCAAAGGAATACTATTGATAGAGTACACAAAAAAAGTGACACCATCAACGCAGACAAATACTCAGCCACTTTACTACGTTGTAGAGAAGCAATAAAAGAAAAGAGAAGAGTAAAGTTGACCAAGGGAGCTGCTTCTTCATAACAACGTACCGGTTCACACGGCGCGGTTAACCAAGTCTGATGTACCAAGCTGCGGGTTTGAGGAAATCAACCACCCACCATACAGCCCAGATCAAGCCCCTAGTGACTCCTTGTTATTTTCAGAATTAAAAAAGGACTGAGGAAAACATTTTTGCTGGCGATAAGGAGCTCAAGTCCCCTGTTAATGAGCCTTTTTCAGGCCTCGACGAAGAATATTTTTTCAAGGGAATAGAAAAGCTTTTTTCACGCTAAAGTAATATGTATTGATGTAATGGGAGACTAAGAGTAAATGGAATGCTTCGTTTCCAGTATTGGTCTTCGGTTCTCTACACTCACCATGCGAAACAGCAGAATGAAGCTGTTAGTTTACGCTGGAATTCCGTGAAAGCCTAGCCCCGCTCCATTCTAGCCGACCCATTCGTGCTTTGTTCTTTGCTTTGTACATTGTACACGCAGATATATATTATTCTATAGTACAGCAAAGGTTTTGCTCTGTTAGGAACGTATTCTGTAAAGATCTTTTATCTTAAGACCCCACCTAAGGATGATAAAGTATGCTCAAAATAAAAAAAATCTTGTCCACATCGTGCACATCAATCTATAAATATTTGCAGTTACCGAGAGAGCATCTCCCGCCGACCTTCAGGTTCGGTCTGTGCAAACATGAGCTCATCACTTGCGACCGCGTTGAACGAATTCGAGAAAACATTGACTGCATAATAACGGCGAGAGACGTCGTCATAAAAGATGGCCTCTAGATTTTATTCGCTAATTACGTAACTTTTTGTTTATTTACAGTTGAAATGGTAGTTTTTTATTTAAAAGTTTTATGGTTAATTCTATTACATGTATTGTGGAATAAGTTAAATTTTCAAACTATTATTTAAAATAATATAAGAGTTTAAAAAGACTTATTAAATCACTGTATTGTCATGGGTCCTTGATGGCAAATTTTCAAGTCGTTGTGCCGTCTATAGGTTAGTGAAAATAACACTTAAAGATTCCGTTATAATATATATATATATATATATATATATATATATATATATATATATATATATATATACGTGGTAGAGCCATGCTGCAGTTATATTAGTAGTATAGCTGTAGCACGAATGGGTCGGATCGACCGGGGAAGGACCACGCTCTCACAGAATACCAGCGTGAAATAGTAGCTTAATGCTGCTGTATTTCGTATGGTGAGTGTAGAGAACCGGAGACCCTTTTTACTGGAAACGAGGCATTCCATCTTAGTCCTCACGGGTGACAACGCATCTGCATTTTGATTTGTAATCGAGGATAGATGTAGATGTCTATGGGCCACAGCAACCACTTACCATCAGGTGGACTGTGTGCTCGTTTGTCACCCTATGCTATAAAAATATATATATATATATATATATATATATATTAGTGTATTTTTATCGAACAACAAACATTGACACAATCTATGTAAGTAACTAAAAATAGAAAAAACTTAACATTGTGATTCATCTGTTTGTGATTTAAAAAGTAAACATGAAACAGGTTTGAAATTGTTGCCTCTTAACATCGGCCACATATAATCACAACAATGAATATATTGTGCTTAATGCGCGAAATGTGTCGGTGTAATATAATAAAATCCATCGTCACTTTTTTCAAAGTGACAATTATGGACAATGCCAGGAAGTCCTACAATCGATTAAACCAATAGCCCACTAAAGTCCACCGCTGAACATTCTCCCCCATAGATTGCCTCATAGGCGGGAAGTTTGCCATAGTTGCCACGCTTAGTACAGATTGGCAACCGCAGTTTTTATTTTTAGTAGTTATTAGAAAGAAGCTGCTGCCCATCTCCCGGTTTGTTTCTGTCTGTCGCCTCTTACGACACCCACGCGATGATATAGGACAGTGGATATTGTTACACCGCCACTACACGCCACTACACGCCACTACACGCCACTACACGCCACTACACGCCACTACACGCCACTACACACCACTACATGCCACTACACGCCACTACACGCCACTACACGCCACTACACGCCACTACACGCCACTACACGCCACTATACACCACTACACGCCACTACACGCCACTACACGCCACTACACGCCACTACACGCCACTACAGCAACATTTTAAACATACTGTGATCGTGAATCCTGCTGCCAATTATTGAGAGGATACCTTGAAAATTAATCGAAGTTTTGGGGGCGTGGCTTAGTCTTCTATCGGTGAAGCTAACGGACGACTGGCGAGTGTCAAAATGAAACTGATGCAATGACTTCATAGTACGCAAATTATGAGATAGCCATACCGAGCAAGCGCTCGGAAAAAAAAACTAAGTAAACGCCAAACATTTTTATTTATTTTAACAAAAATTTGTTATGAATTAAAATGATGGTTTATGAGAACTTAGATATGATTACTTACTATGCCTTAAAAGTATTTCCATGAACTTATTCATAAGAATATTGTGGTGTCATGGAGAAACGTAAACAATTAGAGCCTACTTTGCAATTTTTTTCTATCGAGAAAATTACATGATATCGTGTTTTCCTTTTATTGAATGTCCTTGGTGTAATCCATAAAACTTAATAAAATATGTTAAATAGAAAAACCACTAAATTTTCGAGCACCTTCCTGATGGGGGAGGGGGGATCGCAACAAAACTAGAGATAAAGCTCCATAAGTCAATAGTTTGCATTTCAGCAGCAGTCCTACATAAATTTGGAGAGGGTAATTCCATGCCTAAAGTTGGGGCAAAATACTACCTACTCAATATTAGATGACATTCTAATTTTTACTTTGAGTTTGTAAAATTCCCTAGACTCAAAAAAATAAGTAAATTTATTACACAAAAGCTTCTAAAGTGGGGGCTTTAATTTTTTTATAAACTATGTCTTAGCACAAACTTCTAAAGCTTTTTCTTGAAATTGACATATCCTTTTCATTAAAAGCATTTTTTCCTGAGAAAGTCACTTTAAATACAGTGACCCCGAGGTTTTATGTTTTTTGAACTATACAAACTTAAATACGCCACATGTGTGCACTTCTTTGTTTGAAGTCGGTCACAGATGCCCAGAGACTTCCGCGGCCACTTCAACAGGCGGACTGTTAAAATCTAGCGGATCCCCTGATAAGTTCGATCGTTGTTCACTCTTGATCGTTGATCGCGGGTTGCTCGCTTATTTTTTATACAATAACGGTGACAAAATAGCACACAGTCCACCTAATAATAAGTGGCTGCTGTGGCCCATACACATCTACATTTTATCCTCGATTAAGAATCAAAAAACAAATGCGATGTCATTCCTGAGGACTAAGGTTTCTCGTTTCCATTAAAAGGGGTATCCGGTTGCTGTTTGAATTGTGTTCTGCTATTTCACGCTGGTATTTTGTGAGAGCGTAGTCCTACTCCGGTCGAGCCGAACCATTCGTGCTACAACCATAATATAACTACACTTATAAACTGTGAAATTAACAGCGAGTACAAAGCCCCTGAGCTACCACTGCTTTGAAAGTTACTAGAAATACCAACAGAAATATACGCAAATATAAAATTACTAGATAATCAGATAATAACGTTATCAGCTGCCTGCTCAATTGATTATGACGGTTTTATTAGCCTCGCGTGTATCCAGCTATCGATCTATGTAACGGAATCTTTTAATGTAATTTAGCCCACTCGGAAACGGACTATTGATTTGAAATTTTGCACAAATATCAAATACCGATGACACTACGATAATTTTATGACTATGACTCAGTATTCCCACTAGTTTAAGTATTCTAAAACTCTAATATTATTAGTTTTGCGCGTATTTATCTAAAGAAAATAACACCTAAAGATTCCGTTATATATATACTAGCTTGCCAGGCAGACGTTGTTCTGCCCTTTTTGACGACCTTTTGTCACGTCCTATTAAAAACATAATTGTGGATCACTCATGGACAAAAAAACTATCCTATCTCAAGTTGGAGCAAATTGTACACGGTGTGCAAATTCGATTAAAATCGGTTAAGTAGTTTAGTTCATCGCGGACAAACAACGTGACACGTAATTTAAATATATATTAAGATATATATAACGGAATCTTTACGAAACGAAACTTACTTACTTACTTTTCTCAAACGAAAATTTAGTGGTTTTTCTATTTAACATATTTTATTAAGTTTTATGGATTACACCAAGGACATTCAATAAAAGGAAAACACGATATCATGTAATTTTCTCGATAGAAAAAAAATTGCAAAGTAGGCTCTAATTGTTTACGTTTCTCCATGACACCACAATATTCTTACGAATAAGTTCATGGAAATACTTTTAAGGCATAGTAAGTAATCATATCTAAGTTCTCATAAACCATCATTTTAATTCATAACAAATTTTTGTTAAAATAAATAAAAATGTTTGGCGTTTACTTAGTTTTTTTTTCCGAGCGCTTGCTCGGTATGGCTATCTCATAATTTGCGTACTATGAAGTCATAGCATCAGTTTCATTTTGACACTCGCCAGTCGTCCGTTAGCTTCACCGACAAAGGACTAAGCCACGCCCCCAAAACTGCGATTAATTTTCAAGGTATCCTCTCAATAATTGGCAGCAGGATTCACGATCACAGTATGTTTAAAATGTTGCTGTAGTGGCGTGTAGTGGCGTGTAGTGGCGTGTAGTGGCGTGTAGTGGCGTGTAGTGGCATGTAGTGGCGTGTAGTGGCGGTGTAACAATATCCACTGTCCTATATCATCGCGTGGGTGTCGTAAGAGGCGACAGACAGAAACAAACCGGACGATGGGTAGCAGCTTCTTTCTAATAACTACTAAAAATAAAAACTGCGGTTCCCAACCTGTACTAAGCGTGGCAACTATGGCAAACGTCCCGCCTATGAGGCAATCTATGGGGGGAGGATGTTCAGCTGTGGACTTTAGTGGGCTGTAATTGTTTGTTTAATCGATTGTAGGACTTCCTGGCATTGTCCATAATTGTCACTTTGAAAAAAGTGACGATGGATTTTATTATATTACACCGACACATTTCACGCATTAAGCACAATATATTTATTGTTATGATTATATGTATTTTATATAATGCTCTCGTAAGAAGTAAACTTGAAACGAACGCAAGTATTTTGAATCCACATGAAAGCAAGTATAGTGTCATGGTCGGAAAAATTCAAAATAAATTCACGCGATTTTTATACTTTAATCAGTACGGAATCTATCCTTGTTTTCCACTGATGTATCCGAGTCTGTTTGTACTGGGGATGGTTGGTTACAGCCGCTTAAGTGGGAGAAGAGACATCACGCTTATTAAATATCTGTGGAAAATATTACGTGGATGGATATATCACCCAGATGTGCTCGCTGCGGTAAAGCTGCGGGTGCCTAATAATTATGTGTGTACTCGTCGTCGTCCCCATTACTCCTCGTGCCCGCTGCCAGGACGAAGTTGCTTCAGAATGCACCATGGTCACGTGCTATACACTATGTTAATATCATCTCACAAGATATTGACATATTTGCATGTAGTGAGGCAAAATTCATGATTGCAGCTTACAAATTCGTCGAAAATTGTAATGTTTTTAATTAGTATTTTATTTTACCATCAATTTGATAGATTTCTTACTAGATACCATTATTTATTAGTCAGTAGTTAGGTTAGTTATAGCATCGCATTGGTTTAATAACTGTAATGATGTTATAATTGTGTAATAAATAAATAAATGTGGCCGATGTTAAGTGGCAACAATTTCAAACCTGTTTCATCTTTACTTTTTAAATCACAAACAGATGAATCACAATGTTAAGTTTTTTCTATTTTTAGTTACATAGATTGTGTCAATGTTTGTTGTTCGATAAAAATACACTTTGGGGTGGTGTGTTGTGTGTGTGTGTTGTGTGTGTATGTGTATGCGCGTGTGTGTGTGTGTGTGTGTGTGTGTGTGTGTGTGTGTGTGTGTGTGTGTGTGTGTGTGTGTGTGTGTGTGTGTGTGTGTGTGTGTGTGTCACCAATGTCGTTCCGTGGGTGTCGTAAGAGGTGATAGAAGGTAACAAATCAGGAGATAGAATGTTCGATGTAAATTAGTTTGCGTCATTGATAACCAGATGGCGTTGTTTATATCATTTTATTTTAATTCTCAGAGGTGAAATCGCATCTGCGTTTTGATTCTTAATCGAAGATAATTGTAGATATCTATGAGCCACAGAATCCACTTACCATCAGGTGGACTGTGTGCTCGTTTGTTACTCTTATTCTATAAAAAAGAACGATCTAGTAGCTGGAATTTCGGGAATTGAAAATAATTATTCAAATTTAACGCGAAAAAATCCAAAAAAATGTGTGTATTATTCCTGTAAATAAAGAAAATCATTACGCTTAGCTCAACGTGTGTAGTGGCGGAGTAAAAACTATCCACTAACCTATATTATATCGTGGGTGGCGTTATAAGAGGCGAAAGGAAGGAAAATTGAAGCCTAATGACAGGGCACGGACCGCAAACTCAAAAAAGCCGTGGGTTCGAATCCGCCATTCCACTACTGGCGTAAACCACTCGTAATCGTAACACAAGCAATTTAAGCTTACCACGAGTGGTTAAGGGGAATATTAATAATGTTTATAGCATTGTTAATATTCTTTTTATAAAAATAAAAAGGAGGCAAATAGGGGAAACAAACAGGAGATGGGCAGTATCGTCTTCCTTATAAGAATTAAAAATATAAAAAACTGGTGTGGTGACTGTGGCAAATAATATCCAGTAATATGGGACGGTACATGGAGGAGGCCTAAGTTCAGCAATAAACTTTGGATATTATGTTGTAACCGTACCAAACGGCAAGATTAGTTCCTAATACCCATATATACTAGTTACACTCACCTAATTTTATTAGTAAGTCTTAAGACAATAAAGAATAGGATAACTTCACAATGTCGAGAAATTCATAGCGTTCCAATTTAGCGTTCGATACCAACACCGCGTGGTAAAGTTAAACCACTTTAATATACAACGCCCGTGTAATTTGTTCCACGTCTTTTACCTTAATGCTGCATTATTTATTACACTTGGTTAACATTTTCCCAGACTCTGCTTTCAAATTATGTTTGCTTAGCGCGTCCCGTGATAAACAACCATTAAGGAAAATTACAGTAAAGACGTGTAAGCAAAACCGCGTAGTGGCGGTTTAAGAATATCCACTACCCCATATCGTCCCCCGGGTATTGCCAAAAGTAACAGAGGGAAACAAATAAGGAGATGGGCAGCGCCGTCTTTCTAATAAAATCAAAAAGTAAAAACTTCGGTTGCCAACCCCCCCTGTAAAGCGTGGCAACTATGGAAATAATAACTAATGGAAACAAACCAAAAGATGAGCAGCGGAATCTTCTAGTAAGAACTAACACAGTCTAACTACTACTAACATTCGCTCACCAAAGACAGCCGACAGCGCAATCGTGCGGTGCGGTGCGGGGCGAGACGTGGGTGGAGCGCACCCGAGCGGCCGTTAGTCGCTCGGGAACTGTCTGCTAGGGTTGCCTTGTCAAGCAAATAAATTAAAATGTCTCACACTACATGTGCGGTAAAACACTGTGGGTGGTCCTCATTTAGTAATTTTCACTTGTCCTGATTTTATTTCATTTAATTTGTTTAAACGTGAAATAAAATAAAATGAGATTTTTTTTTATTTATTCCCGCTCTGACAACCCCAGAAAATTGTTAATATCAGTTTTTACGACGACATCACAAGCGATGACTCAGCAGTGGTGACTACCTATTTGTAAGGGATGTAATGATGACGGTGGTGAAAATATTATTAATTTTTATAGAGTAAGGGTGACAAACGACCCCACAGTCCACCTGATGGTAAATGGATGCTGTCGCCAATAAACATCAACGTTTATCTTCGTCTAGATGGAATGCCTCGTTTCCAGTAAAAAAGAACCTCCGATTCTTTACACTCATCATACGAAACACGACAGCTTAAAGCTGGTGTTTTAAGCTGGTACTTTGTGAGAGCGTGGTCGAGCCGACCCATTCAACCTACAACCATAATATAGCTGCAGCGTAACTCTATCACTTATAAAATATTACTATTTAGGAGCAACCGCGGCATACTTGTTTGCATGCATGTTTCATCATACAGAACTTTTCAATAAAGTCAGTTTTCAATCAACTACTAAAGCGGTGCTTTAAATGCCTGCTAACAAGCTCTATATTGCCCGAGCTCGCATTAGAGTGGCTTATTTCACAGTCGAAGTAGCGGGCGTACGCTAAGTTATTGCAGTTTCACAGCGTTGCAAGTACAAATTGTGGTTTTAAACTTCAAGCTAAACTTAATAAAAGGGGAATTTCTCCAGTATTGCAGATAATAAATAAACATTTGAACTAGTAAATAGATATATATGTATATCTTTAAAGAAATAGAAAAAAAATACTTCGAAGAGGATTGAAGTTCGCGAACATGCGTTGGGACAGCGCGACGGACAAATTCTTGGCCTAAAACCCTCTCAGAGGACAGAAAAGGCCTGTGCCCGGCTGTGAGACGTATATAGGCTCTTTACAGCTAATGTTAAATAAATTGATAACATACTTTTAGAAAAAGTGTAAAGTCATATTAAAATGGAATGGAATATATTTTTAAACTAAAAAGTAAACAATTTTTCTTTTTTACTTTTTTGTTCTTAGAAAAGGGGCTTTGTCGCTGAAGCAATTATGACGCCCTGGTAGTTACAACAAAATTTTTATTGAGCGCATTGGGGACGGTTGGATCGTACGGTACCATAAACCCATTAAGTTGTACAAAACAGTGTAATATATAAATCAATGCATAAACCCTTCTCTTTTGCTCTTTCGTCAAAATATTCCTTCCAGAGGTCATAGCAATATTTTTTCAATAACGGCATATAATTTTGAAATGAAAGGGTAATATTATTGTCAGTTCCTTCCGAAATAGCTTGTTTGGCTAAAATGATCAGCTTTTTCCTTACGCTCTAAGCCAATGTGCGAAGGTATCTATTGTATATATACTATTATGGAGTCAGCCTGTAACTTAACTATAAGCCTCGAAAAACCGAAGTAAACCGAGCAAGGTGTTGAAGCGCACTCCTCGAATCTGTTAAAAATAACGACATTGTTATAATTGCATGTGTACAATAGGATAAAACTTCATAGATTGCTATAAGTTCAACTTGCATAATAGTCCTCCTTTTTTGAAGTCGGTTAAAATAATATATAAATATCAAGGTCATTGAAGTACGTTAGGGGTGATCATAAATGATAGAGCTAAATTGTGAGTTCAAATAAAATGTGGTTTGCAAGAAAATTTTGTGACTAGGATTATGATAGGAATACTTCGGTGATATAGAGAATGAGAACAGAGGGAGCAGCAGAGTGGGCAAAGGATGCCATAACGGGAAAAGATTATCGGACAAACTTGAGATATATTTAAGAAAGGCCAAATTAAGAATCAAGAACCGCTAAGATATGTTAATATGAATAAGAATTCGAAACAAGCGACAGGTGTTTCAGGATCGTGTCAAAAAGTACGAACTTCTGGCACCTGCTACACCTGCTACACTGACAACAACTAAAAGTAATAAAAAACTGAGGTTGCCAACCCGCTTGCCAAGCCTGTTTGGCAAATATCCTCTGATGAGGGATTCTATGGAGGAGACCTTTGTTCAAAAACGGACTTTTATAAGGTTGTTGTGTTTATGGCTATTGTAAAAAAATATTTCTATTTCTATTTTTGTCTTACATCACTTTTGTAGTTTTGGACTACAATTTTCTAATACTAGAATTTTCTAATGATCAAATAATTCTAGAATCTTGGTTAAAATAGATTAAATATGGCACAAATTAATTACGTTTACAATTTACAACTCTATTAGATCAAAACAACAGTATTATAGCAATGTCGTTTAACGGAATTTGGTAACTACGTGGAATGCCAAATGTTTTAATTTTTATCGCGTGTTACAAAATCATTAACTTATTTGATTTCGTTTTAAACGCGCCTACGTGATCCTCTCTTATGTAAATGCAATTAAAGCCATCATAGTCGATATTATCGACAATGTTACGTCCCTAATTTAATCGACATAATCTAATAATAATTACCGTATTGATTTTCGTTGGTACTACGTAGGTTTGTGTCGGCAGAAAGTTAAGAAAAAACATATCAGTTAAGTCACATTAACATCTGCATTTATCCTCCATTAAAATCAAAATCCAGTTACGTTGTCATCCCTAAGGACTAAGATGGAGTAGGTACTTGTTATCCAGTAAAAATGTCACCTGTTTTCTATGCTCACCGTATGAAACACAGCAGCGTTAAGCTGCTATTTTACGCTGGTATTCTGTGAGAGCATGGCTCGACCAATTCGTGCTACAATCACAATATAGCTGTAGTATTGTTCTACCACGTTGAAATATTAACTATTTCTATGACTTCTTGCAATATATAATAATCTCTTCACTCGAAACTGAATAGTCTAAAATCTAAATACCCACCAGATTGCATATACTATATTTGTGCATGCCTATCTTCCATTAAAATTAATTTAAAAAAAAATGTCGTTTTCCAGCCAGTTGAGTTTTTCAATTGTCATTAGAATACCAGTGTGCAACCCTAATCCGTTTAGAGACTTGCATGGTTTCCTCTGCATCGCATCGAATATTAGGAATCGATTTGAATAGCATCAATGATAAACCGAATGAAAACAAATTGTATTTTAGCGGTCGCTGACTGAGCTTCTATACTTTTACTAATTTCCATGAAACCTTACCGAAAAATGTTATTGGATTAACTTTGACTGAGTCGTCTGGTTTACGTCAAAATGAAAATAACGTTACTAAAAGTGAAATGGCCGACTAATGGATTAAAAACGTCAGACCTGATACGTAAGTACTGTAGTTACTACGGGTAAAGGTAAAAAACGGTTTTTTTTTGTTTATTACTGTGATAAGAGGAATGATTGTATTCAAAACTTACTTTTTGAAGTGAAAACTTAAGACACGTTGGGAAGTTTTCGGATGGGGGAAAAGCAATGAACTCGCGTGACCATCACGCTCAATATACAGTTGTGTATTTATACATTTGTTTGTATTATATAGCAATAATAATGATTCGTTTTCATGTGAAACGGCGCAATCAATGAATGAATTTTATTACTATATTAATGCGTTTGTAATAATTTCAATAATTCATTAATTATTCCAAAATAATTTCTAATAACGCTTCCTAAAAAAATATTTGTAACCAACTCAAAAATAATGTTTACCACCACCTAACGAAGGGAGCGGGAATCAGCTAGAAATGTATTTATACGATTATCATATGATTAGCAACAGCCTAATTTAAAATGGTAGTAAAATAATATTTAAAATAGTAAACTCTCAACATGGTCACATGTTTGTTGGCTATAAAAATCGAACTAGTCCAGAACGGTCCTAAGTTTGCATCACGCAACGTGCCGTAAAAAGAAAGTACACAGTTGGTGATAATTAAGACCGTCGCATACCAAAGCTATCTGCAGAATCGAGTTGACGTCTCCATTTTGCCACGAGATGTTTTAATTATACCTAATAGCTCCAATCAACGGTTCGGGAAGATTTAATAAGCATCGTGCGCTATAGGAAATTTCTTTATAAGAAAATTAGAACAAAGAGGTTCTTCAATTTAAAAAATAACTAAACATAAAAATAAAATAAAACCGAATTGCCGTGATATCCTGTTAAAATCCACTGCATGTATACAGTAATCTATGGTCCACTGCCATGCATAGGTCTCCCCCATAGAATGCATCATAGGGTGGATACTTTTCATAGTTGCCACGCTTGGCAAGCGGGTTGGCAATCGCAGATTTTTATTTTTAGTCATTATTAGAAAGACGCTGCCCATCTCCTGCACCACCACGACACAGGTCTGTTTTTTTTATAGAAGAGGGAGGCAAACGAGCATATAGTTCACCTGACGGTAAGTGACTACCGCAACATCAGGGGAATTGTAGGTGCGTTGCCGGTCTTTAGAAAGGAGTAAGCTCTTTCCTAGAAGTTCCCTAAGTCTGAATGGGTTTTATTTTAATTAGACCTTTGATGGCGGCATTCAAATTTTATTATGTTTTAGCGTGACAACGCTTAGGTGGAAAAAAATAACTTTGCAAATTTACTGTTAATTTTTTATCATTACCAAAATAAATTTGTCCATTATCCGACCTGCCGGAAAAATAAAATTGAAAAGATTGAAATATTAAGTGCTGATTTACCACGTGCTCGGCAGTGTAGGAAAAATATCGTGAGGAAATGCATGACTGAGAAATGAAAAACAAAACATTTCGAAGTTTGCCAAGAATACTCCCAACACAAAGTGAATAAATATTTATATAAATATTAGAACCCTTTAAGTGGATTAAGGAAAATGACGAGCTCAGTCAAGCGATGAATTTTTGAATGAATGTAAATATTTAGACGACTTTATCTTAATAGTCTCTTAAAAATGCCTTTCTTTTCCACATTTTAACGCGATGGACTTCTGATCCAAAAGTAGGATTTATAATACTTACTTTAACCTTAATACTTTAAACTTTCTTTATACGTGGTTGAGCCACGCTGCAGCTATATTAGTTGTAGCACAAATGGGTCGGCTCGACCGGGGTAGGACCACGCTCTCACGGAATACCAGCGTAAAAAAGCAGCTTAAGGCTGCCGAGCTTTCTTGTGGTAAGTGTAGAGAACCGGAGATCCTTTTTACTGCAAACAAGGCATTTCAACTTAGACTTCCTCAGAGGTGAGAACGCATCTGCATTAAATGTGGTCGTTTGTCTATGGCCCCTCATTTCCATAAAAAACCTGTAGACTTTGAACTCGGTTTGCCATTGGTACTATAATAATAATTCTCTAGACTGAATTTCGATCATGGCGGCCGGTTTCAACGAAGACGAGCCATCTGCGCAGTATAGGATTATAATGCACGAGTGCTCTCAAAACCCGATCGGATAGCAATCAGACACGACCCAAGGAGAGATCATGCTTTCAGGGGTACGGAAGCATTTTTTTACAGCATTGGGTGACAAACGAGCACACAGTCCACGTGATGGTAAGTGAATGCCGTGGCCCATAGGCATCCACATTTATCCTCAATTAAGGATCAAAATGCAAATGTGTTGTCACTCCTGAGGACTAAGATGGAATAACTTAATTCCAGTAAAAATGGTCTCCGGTTCTCTACACTCACCATACGAAACACAGCAGCATTACGCTGCTATTTTACGCTGGTATTCTGGGAGAGCGCGGTCCTGCCCCGGTCGAGCTGATTCATTCATGTTACAACTATAATATAGCTGCAGCGTGGTTCTACCACGTAGAAATACCACTTACTCCCTGATTCTGAGCTGCTAAGAATTTCTTGACAAAAAACCCCAATAACTTATTTTGTTTCGACACGAGGCCAAATGATCTGCGATTGCGCTTGGGTCAATGGACCAACGAGGCAGTCACGTACGAAGCTTGAGTTCTATAAAATCTTGTGCGTGCCCTGAGGTACACAATCACCAACGGTCAAGTTATTTCTAAAGCCAATACAGTACAACTGTTATCACTGCTCGGGTTGAGGAAAGTTTTATATTATGTAAGTCGCGATCCTATTTCGGATATTCACATTCCCAGTTGGGTGGTTGCCAAATGAAATAGTTATAAAAACAATGAAAAAGTCCTCGCTATTGAAGAAATACAAAAAAAGGTCG
Source organism: Parnassius apollo (assembly GCA_907164705.1). Lineage (NCBI taxonomy): Eukaryota > Metazoa > Arthropoda > Insecta > Lepidoptera > Papilionidae > Parnassius > Parnassius apollo. The sequence continues at coordinate 738,715 of CAJQZP010001697.1, forward strand.
AAAGGGCAAGGTCACGTGGCCAACTAACCAGCAATAACGGACCGGATAAAACAATAGAAACAAACACATCACGGTAAACATGGTTTACGTGCTTCGTGGACAGTAATTAATAAATCAGTATTAAGTTTTTTCGAAAGAATTACACGGAACAGTGAAGACATTTGCACATTTGTGATGAACGGACAATTAAATAGTAGTACATTGTAATATTGAGTATTTTATGTTATAATTGTTAAAAGCACGTCGCCATTTTAGCCGACTTCAAAAAAAGATATAACTGTATATTTTTTCGTATTTAGTATGTATGTAACGCAATGATATTTATATATATATATATATATATATATACCACCTGCCGGCTCTAAATGTGAATTTAAACCATCAAACCCACTCAAATGCACACAAAAAATTCATCAAATTCGGTAGAGGCGCTTTTGAGTTACTAACGGACAATATTGATTTTTATGTATAGAAATTATACTTACGAAATGGTTCCGTACAAATTTGCAAAAAAAAATCGACATTATAAGGGATGAAGTTTTAATTATTTAGATGATGTTGAGATTGTGATGTGACTTAGTCAACTCAAAAAATAAAATAAAAACATAACTTTCAATAAAAATTTAATGCTTATTTCAAAGAACTAAAAAGAATGAAATAATTTAATATTCTAAAGTCGTAGTTGATTTTTCTATTTTTTTTTAGTTCTTTTGAAGTCGGCTTTTAAGTTATTTCTTTTAAACAATTGAATAAAGGCTGCTTTCGTTACCTACTTTCGAAAAATTTACTTAATATAATTGTTAAAAATATTGGTTCAAAATAATATTATAATATATTTATTACTTTTTAAACAACTATATTTACTTTTGATGTTGTTGATTTTATAATAATGTTTATGTAATATTATTGGAAAAAATAATTTTGTGAAAATGGCATGTTTAAAAATAATTCTATCACTATGTATTTTATTTCAATACGACGTTTAAACTACCGTGCCTTCACCGGCGTTGAAAAAGAAACACTTTTTTTGTCATCAGTTTGATAAAAGGAACTTCCATCTTTTTAAATTTGGGGCCGTTTAAAATTATCAGTATTATATACACATTTTGTTAATTAAAATTACTCTTTTATCGAAGAGCATGTATCCATAGATATGGATGTGAAAGATGGGAGGAGGTCCACCTAATGGTAAGTGCACGCTGTGACCCATAGATATAACATCCATTCCCGATTGAGGATAAAAAAGAAGATGCGTCACCTCCGAGGACTAAGATAGATTGCCTCGTTTCCGTAAAAAGAGTCTCCGGTTTTCCACACCATACGAAACCAAACAGCATTAAGCTGCTATTTTGCGCTGGTATTTAGTGAGACTTATCCTGTAAGCAAAATCAATAATAGGCGTCGTAAGATCGCTCGTACGTGAGTCACCCACAGCGCCGTAGCGCCGGAAGCGAACGATGCGCGCTTCCTTACGAACTGGAGGGGCTATGTCCAATTAGGTCATTCGACCCACACTTTCGGCGCGATCGCCGTGTGAGCCGTTATGTGGCGTGCTTTAAATTGATTGACCGAAACAATTACTCAATGGGTTTTGGATCGATGTATGATTCGCCGAATCATTATATTAACAAGTGAGCGTGACTTTTTATTGATATTGAACGTATCGGTTTCTTACTTAAGTATACACGCCATACATGCAAAGAACCGTCGACATCGTTATTAGTTTATGATTACTTGAAGTGTTTAACATCATAATGTCCACGGTCCACCCATTAGAAGAAGGGTGAGAAACGAGCACACAACTTGCGAGCACACACTTTGGGCCACCGCATCACCTGATGGTGATGCGGTGGCCCAAAGACATCTACGTCATCGATTAAGAATTAAAATGCAAATGCGTTGTGGACTAAATTGAAATGACGAGGCATTTCAATTCCAGTAAAAAAGATCTCCGGTTCTCTACAACCACCATACAAAACACAGTAACATTTTACACAGGTAACCTGTGAGAGCGTGGTCCTTTCCCGGTCGATCCTACGTATTTGTGCTACTATTTTAATATAGCTGTAGCATGGCTCTACCACGTATAAGGTATATCGAAATCCAATTTAACTATATAAAATGGGCATAGCAATAAACTGTTGCAAAGTTAACTTGCGTCAGTTACTCTAAGCACAATAACAAGAGAAAGTGCACAAGGAGATAAAATACAAAGGTCATTGCACCGATCGCCGGTCAATAATTGTCGTTTTTATTTGCTAAGTTAGTATCGTAGTCGTTAGCTTAAGACACGTTAAGTTAATTAAAAAAGAAACGAAAGAACCTACCTGTAGTGATCAAATACAAGATATACCTACTTGACGGATTGGCAGATTAGTAGCGCAGGGGAGCATTTGACTTCGAAGCTGAAGGACCGCCGATTCGAATCCCGAACGGAACAGGTGTTTGTATGGTTTACAAATAATTTTTTAGGGCCTGGATGTTTGTCTGTGTGCAAATTTGGTTCTGTAAAATGTCTCTACGATATGCTACTGTGGGATTTATGTTGTTTTTTACTAATATATATTAGTACATATATAATATAATAAGTTACATAGTTACTAAGTAACAGTCATTACTTTGAGTGAACTCAAATATCCACTCAAAATGTTGAAACTGTCGGGACTATGCTTCTTCTATACCTTCTATATCTATATCCTATGTTTTAGCACTGATTTCTGAAGCTATTATGTGGAAATTATTTTATTCTTATAAGTTCTTTCAAGTCGATTTTCACTTTTTACTAAAAGCTTAATTGTTCGGGTCGATATCTTTGAATAATTCAAAATGCGTCACACATTAATAAGTGGATCTGCAGGCAAAAATGTTGTTGCCCATAAAATCACATTCAATTTGGGGTAATTTCAAATAAAAGTAGAATCCTTATTTACCAAAAAAATATTGCTAAACATTGCAATAACGGTATATCATTATTTATAATGAATTATATTTTAACTTGAGCTTAAAATTTGGCAACTTTTGAAAAATAACCCCTTATATGAACCGTGCAATTTGAGAATAATTAAAATACTCTTTCGCTAAAATCTGAGAACTAATTTAGGGAGTTATAAGTGTAACTATCGAACGTGATGAACGATACGCTCCCTCGAAGTCGAGTAAAACAGCACAGATTTTAAATAATTCATTGCGGTCAAGCGAAACTAATCACTAACAATTTACTAGTCTTTCTACATTTTATTAGAACACGAGATAGTGAAAGTTGTAAAGAAATCAACAACAACGCAAGATAAAAACGAACAGACAGACAGGTTCGCAGTGTTAGCGCTATATTTTACAAGTTTTTATGAACTATCAACGTTTAGAATAAGCCCAAGTAATCCTGACACACGCGTTCACTTTTACACGATTACGTATATTCTAAACTGTATATTTATATATGTATGTATGCGCATATACAAATTAATTTATTGACCGTATAAAGAAAAGGGAGAGATCCTCCTGGCAAGGCGTTCAGATCCACTGGTGTTAGTACCTAGCTGTTTTGTATTTACCGAAGTAGTTCGAAAACTTCGATAGCGTGATTTAGCCTTCAACGGCGCCAAATATGTTCTTTACTCGTGAGTTGGCAAAAAGCATAATCCATTAATTCATATGATCACAGAAATAACAAAAAGGCAAGTATGGAAAATTCCAGAACGATAATTTGAAGATTATACCGCGATTATATCATATGGGATAGTAGAATCGTCGAAGGAAAAATAATATTTTTTAGTCCATTTAACAAATGGAGAAAGTTTCTTTATTCGGGCTTATAGTTTTTTTTTGTATTTATGTTACGGGAAGTCGTTGTCAATGGATGTTAATGATTTGTTTTTTTTTTGATAATAATAACTTTAAACAGAAAGTAAAAACCGATTTCAAATTGCTAAAAAAGAAGTTATTTACTTTTTACCATTAGGGGTCGATTTTTTCCTTAAAGTGTAACCTATCATATAAAAAATCATTAAAATTGGTTTTCAACCTGTGAAGATATCGCGTAACATAAATACAAAAAATCATACACTGGAATTGACAACTTTCTCCTCCTTGAACTCGGTTAAAATAATTTTTCTTTTCAAGAACTACCATCGATTCAAACAAAATTTAAAGTAACCATTTAAACGACTTTCTAGCTGTTACTCTTAGCTTCTGATATTTCTCAACTCCTGATATTTCTCAACTCGTCGACTCAAAAGGTAAAAAATTGTCATTTAAAAAGTTAAAGACGTCAACGATTAAGTATAATAAAATAATATTCACTTAAGATCTTCTGAAGTCGGCGCTTTAATTATTTTTTAAGTAGACTGTAAATCCGCTTGTACATTTTGTAAAAAAAAATATGATTAAAAACCACCAATAGACCAGTTTTCATATTTAACATGGCTTACGAAATCAAGTTTACAAAATGCCTTCAAGAAAAATGTTTTTTGAACAAAGCAATGAACGCTTAAATCCGAATCCGACGTTAACAAATGGGAGTATATCGTATAGATTACAGGGATCACCTAAATTTAAATCGATTGTTCCGCAACGGTGCAAGGCGTAATTCCGTAATCTCATATTACGTGCCCTAACCCTAACCTGCTTGCGACCTTCCGGAAGGGCTTCAGGATGTGCCCCGTAAAGCATATGTTACACAATTTGATTTTATATGTACGTTTTTTTTTAGAATAATAAGTTAATTAACAGATTATTTTAAGGCGTTACACACCAAGATTTCTTCTTGTATCGTGGAGGTAGTTGAAATATAAATAAATTGCACAAAGAAAAACATCCAGACCTGGAAAAATTACTTGTTGGCCATACAAATACTAGTTCCGTACGGAGGTCGAACCCGTGGCCCTCAGCGCTGTTACTCATTGCTAAGCCAGTGCGCCACAAGCTGGTTTTTATTTTTAAGTAAATTTATTATGCAAAGATAAAACATAAACACTCACGCCTGTCACCTAGAGGGGTAGGTAGAAACTACAGACTTCCATTTGTCACGATCCTGACACACCTCTCACGCCTTACCTACGCATACATGCTCGTCGGTTAAGGGTACTCTTAATTTAGCCTATTTTCAATATATCGCCGATTTGGTCGATAAATTTTCGCCTAGGAGGTTCCTTCCCGACACTGCCAATCACGTCTGCAACATAGACGTGCTTTGTCACTCTTTATCAATTATATATTATTTTATTTGACGTACTACCGTACCGTCCTATAAAACCTATCAAAAGTTCACTCCTAAATATAGGCCTCCTGGAGGGGATATTACATGTCGAACCACATCCAAAGGTCGACCGCACTCGTGCATACAAAGACCTATACGACACTCACGGCACGATATGGGGTAGTAGATATGCTTACGACGCTACTACATTTTCAGCATTACATATTATTCTTCAATACTATTATAAAACAGTGTTTGACTGCTGTTCTCACCTGATGGTAAGTGGTGTAGCCGAAGAGCTACAAGCCACACTAACCTACCTTAACAAAAAGCCTATTCACTCTTACCTTGAAAACACCCACATTATAACCGGAAGGAATACAGATTCTGTATAATTTTATTATTTTGTTTTGCATATAAGATGCCTAACCACTATATCACCTGATAGTAAGCGGCGATGTAGCCGAAGATGGTAACCTAGTTTAAAAAAAAAACCATTCAATCTTAACTTAAAAACACCCACACTATAACCGGATGAAAAGACAGATTCTGTATAATTGCTATTTTGGTATAATTTTATTATATTGTTTTGCATTACGTATAAGGTATGTATATTAATTTCAAGATTGTGTGTTGGCATTTTGGAATGTGTTTTGTTAGCCACATGGTACAATTTAAAGAAATAAATAAATTATAACAATTTAAAAATAAAGAATAAGAGTGATAAAGAAGCCTACAGTTAACCTGATGATAAGTGGATGCTGTGGCCCAAAGACAATCTACATTTAACCTCGATTAAGAATCTAAACGCAGATGCCTTGTCACCCCTGAGGACTAAGATGGAATGCCTCGTTTCCAGTAAAAAGGGTCTCCGGATCACTAATTAAATAATAAATAATAATTGATAAAGGTTTAAGTAAAAGAAGATAGTAGGACATGTTAAGTAGATCCAAGCTTAAAAAAAATTAAATTGTTAAAATTACAAAATTCTACAGCGGTTAGGTACGATCTGACATTTTTTGAAGGCTTATAGAATAAAGATGGAGTTGTTTAGGCTATCCTAGTACGTGTTGTTCACACATCATCGAAATATTTTTACGCTTATTTCCTACTCTGGGTTTCATCACCGATGAAATGATACGCTGATTTCTTTCTCGTTTTTTTATAGAATAAGAGTAACAAACGAGTAGTCCGTGGTCAGTAAGTGGTAACCGTGGCCCACAGACATCTACATTTATCCACAATTAAGAATCATAATGCAGATACGTTGACACCCCTGAGGACTAAGATGGAATGTCTCGTATCCATTAAAAAGGGTCTCCGGTTCTTTACACTCCCCAAAACACAGAAGCATGAAGGTAAGGCTTAGCGTGATCCTTTCTCGGTCGAGCCGACCCATTCGTGCTACAACAATAATAAAAATGCAACGTGGCTCTACCACGTATAAAAACCGCTGTTTTAGATTTATTTTGTTGGAGTGTGGTTTACTTAACATATAATAGCAAACTAAACCAGTAGTTGATTGACTATAAACATAGTGTTCAGAAATTCGTCAATAGTATATTGTACAAGTAGTAAAATTAAAAATGTTGCGCAATCATCTTTAATAAAAATAAAATGATAACAACATCAATAAACTCAAAGTATATTAAATAAGCATTATTAAGGATAACTCCAAAACTACTGGTTAGATCTTGATCAAATGTATACGGGAACACGAGAGAAGCACCAGATTTCAAATAAAAGTCATCAAAATCGGATTTACCTTGAAAAAAATTCTGAGGTAACACACATAAGTACCTTCTCCTTTTTGAAGTCGGTAAAAAAATATGTGGCTTCTCATTTTATTTGCTTAAATTCTTGCGTTATTCCAGAAAAAATATTTTGATAAATGGCCTACGTAGTATGAGCATTACTCCGTAGGAGGCAAGGAAGCGAAATGAGTTGTCAACATTTTTTCCCCTGCGTACTCGTATTTCTCCAGTCCACTGAGCATTGCGATTTTGGTTAATTTGTTTCGAGATATTGCGTTCACGCTATTTCTTTGCTTCTTAGCTGTTTTTCCTCCGCCTTTATTGAAACAAATTCATAAATTTTTTTATTTTTGTACAAACCGCAATTAAAACAGAATTATTTAAATAACTTTTACAATCTCTCTGTCTATAAAATTGTTAATATTTATTTGTGAATATGAGCACATTTATATAGAATAAGGGTGTCAAACGTGCACACAGTCCACCTGCTGGTAAGTGGATGCTGTGGCCCATAGACATCTACATTTATCCTCGATTAAGAATCAAAACGCAGGTGCTGCGGATATGATTTGAATTTTGATAGATTTTAATTAAATTTTTTGGTTTATTCAAAATTTTCTCTACTCCGTTCACATGATACACCCTATTTTTTCCAGACGGTAAAACAGTTCATTCTGTATATATAATACAGCTAATTTCTTTACTAAAGCTATGAACTATAATAATAAAGTCAAAGTTAAAAGTAAATTGCAGCAGCAACAACTTAATTATAATTAAAACTTATAAGTTTCCTTTGAAGTTGTAAGTTTAAATTACGATTTCACTTTATTATAAGCGATAAAATTTATCGCTAGTAACACCCATAGTAAAGTTACAATAATTGGTGTTTAGTTAATTTATTTTTAACCGGTACCGTTACAGTATTTTGAAGAGTCCACTGCAGAACAAAGGCCTACTCCATAGATTGCTTTGTATTTGCCATAACTGTCTTTGCAGGTGCGCTCTGCAGACGGGTTGGCAACTGCAATTTTGTAAGTTGTTATTAGGAAGGTGCTGCTGCCCATGTCCTGGATTGTTTCTATTGTTGCCTGTGATGACAAATACTGCACGATATGGGCTGGTAAATACTGTTACACCGCTACTACACGAAACAAAATTAGTTTATTCTAATACTTAATTCGAAAACTTCAAAAACGAAACTCTTAACTTTTTATATAGAATAAGGGTATACATTTAGCACACAGTACACCTGAGGGTAGGCGATGCTGTGGCCCATAGACATCTACACTTATTCACGATTAAGAATCAAAACGCGGATGAATGTCCCTGAGCACTAAGATGGAAAGCCTCGTTTCCAGTAAAAAAGGATCTCCGAATCTCTACACTCACCATTCGAAACACAGCAGTGTTAAGCTGCTATTTTACGCTGGTATTTTGTGAGATCCGTGGTCCGTGGTCCAGCCGAGCCATTCGTGCTACAACCATAATATAGCTGCAGCGTGGCTCTACCACTGGATTTCCTGAATCAATATTTTTAATATATATATATATATATATATATATATATATATATATATATATATATATATATATATATATAATATTTATGTGCTCGGTCAGATGTACCGATCTAGCCCAGCGACAATGCGCATACGTTAAACGGATTACACGACAATCCAATTTATACGATCTATGATGTACACTTTTCAAAGCGTAGTATATTTGTAAGGAGGAAAGTGGCCAACTAGTTTGTGAACTAGAAACATGTTTATATATACTATAGCAATATAAAAAGAAGAAGTAAGGCCCGGGCATTGTTCCTTAAGGTACCCATCAAACAAAATACTAAAGGTATCTTCTAAAGATAAAAAATAAGATATTATATGGAAAATACAATTTATGTGAAATTAAGTTTGCAAGTATTTTATAGTTACGGTGTGACAAGTATCATTATCATTATCATCATATAGGCCTCACCCAAGAAATGCCACAAAACATGGTCCTGGGCCAACTGCATCCATCGACTTCCTGCATGTCTTACCAGGTTGCACCTTCATCTAGAGGGGGCCCACCCTACACTTCACCTACCGGTACGAGGCTGCCATTCGAGAACCTTTCTTTCCATCAGTTGTAGCTTCTTTGAGCTATAGGGCCGCCCCATACCCGGCAACAAGTAGGTAACATAATATATATATAAATTACAAATGAAAAAACGAAATTTTTTCTTTATAAAATAGTAAATTACATATTACAAGCACAAGCTATCATGAAGCAATGCCTGTACATCAAATTGCCAGAATGTAAGCAGGACTAATCAATCAAAATCTTTTTTTTTAAACAAAATTGTATAAAAAGAGTTTTGATAATATTAAAGAATACATGACTGGTTCTTCCCAAGGCAGAGTACCTCATCGAACGATTAGTAAGAGCATAAATGTCTTTTAAAAGCATTTTTGTAATCTATATTAAATAAAATTTATTACATTCTATTCTAAATGAAATGCAGCACTATAATTATTAAAGGACTGGCTCTTTATTTATTCATTTCTTGATCTTTATTGACCTTTAACTCTAAACTTACAAAACACACATTTTGTGAACCTCAATTTTTTGTTTTGCTGTTACATAACAATAACTATGCGATATTAAAATTACATTGTTGAAATATTTTCTGAACAATGATAAAAATTTTACAGAAACGATAAAAATTGTACTGTCTTTAAAAATCGTTTCATTATTTTATACAAAACAACTGATGCGGATAATTATAGTAGCTTATTCGTCATCTAATAGCGCGTTACGCTTTAAGGCGCTCCCGTAGCTTAAATAATTATTGTTTACGGGAAATAGCTCCGTTGAAATATTTGGTATATTTTGTAGACGAAAACGTGCCTAATCAATCTTGAAAAACAATGGAATAGCATCCAGCATCACGGCTCACTGAGCGACTGGAGCACACTTGAATGAAAACCTGTTAGTGTTAAGACGATAGGTCGATATATATAAATAATAATTCGTTTAAAACATTTGTGGTATCTCTTTATATCCCGTTTATTTGTTCGTTTTTTATTTATTTTATTTTTATTTCAATACACTGAAAAATTATTTCAAATAATGCCTATATCTGAAAGTGGTCTACATTAACACGTACCTAAACAAGAATAAACCTGTATCTCAGGTGTATGTGCTAATAGATTCTATAAACCAAAAATATATTTTCTTTGTTATACAAGAGTGATAAAATTGAAAATTTTGTACAACCTACTTCAATACGACCGAATCAATGTATTCGAAGTCAATTGGTCAGATCTTGATTAAATTTATATGGGAGACACATCACACGAGAAGTACCAGCTTTTAAATAAATGAATAAAAAATCATCAAAATCAGTTCATCCAAAAAAAGTTCCGAGGTAACAAACATAAAAGAACACAGTAGAATTAAATACCTCCTCTTTTTTGAATTCGGTAAAATGAATAGCATACCTACCAACTAACAATGGTTAATTTAATTAAAAACAATCTACAACTTTCCATGTCATGTGTGTATGATTTTATACGTGGTAAAGTCACGCTGCAGCTATATTATGGTTGTAGCACGAATGGGCCGGCTCGACCGGGGAAAGACCACGCTTTCACAGAATACCAGCGTAAAATAGCAGCTTAATACTGCTGTGTTTCCTACGGTGAGTGTAGAGATCCGGAGACCCTTTTTTACTGTAAACGAGGCATTCCATCTTAGTCCTCAGGGGTGACAACGCATCTGCGTTTTGATTCTTAATCGAGGTTAAATGTAGATGCCTGTGGGCCACAGCATCCACTCACCATCAGTTAGAAAGTGTGCTCGTTTGTCACCCTAATTCTATAAAAAAATGTGTGAATGTATGATAAATTTTGTAACAAGTTCGAATTATATTTCTGCAATTTGCCACTTTTGATGGGCTAGGAAATGTAAAATAATCTATTAATGAAAGTATGCAATTACTCTAATCATTAGTTTCACCTAATTTTCTTTTCATCATTTATCAGTTGGAAAATACATTTTTGACTTATTTAATATGCTCGGGAAAGCTTTAGCCGTAATTAATGCAATTATAAAGATAGTAGACATACTAGGCATAATTGACGCTTTTAAAGTGTAAAAGATTAACGTTGGCATCTGCTTTCGCGTTACTTTCGTGTTAATTCGCATTCCGTTTCGACTGTAGCATAACATACAAATAATAATTTGTGAATATCAGCGTTAAAATACGGGCTTAGTAATCATTAGTTTTCGTCAAATGCTAACAATATTTCAATCAAGTCCTTTAATTTAGATAAAATATGTACCGCCGCAACAAAAGAAATTTCTAATTCTAATGTTTGGAGAATCAGTAATGTTTTATTTAGATGAAATAGGTATGTTTTATTACGACTGACTACGATGAAGACATAAATATGTCTGAAACTACAATATTTATTCAGCTTTGATGAGAAATCAGCATATTATGTTTTATGTAAACTGATATTTTAATACTGCTTATATCAATTTGGCGTTTTTGTTTTTAGAGCTGACGTCACATTTAAAAAACAATTCTATCAATTTAAAAAAAAGTCAATTATAAAAATCCTTTCCTATTTTATAAGTTTAAAAGAATTATGTACATTTTTAAGCGGTTTATACTAAAAATAATCGAGCTTGCTCTGCGTGAAATAACCTCTTTTTTGCTACTCGCGTCTCGCATATTGCTTTGTTACCTTTATAATTAGGTCTTACGGAATATCTTGTTCTGTTGTGTGCAAATTCATCTGTATCGTAAAACGATAGTGTTGATTATGCTATTCTGTATTTACAAGCGTATGAATCATTCAATTTGCTTTGCCATGTGTTCTGACCTGTTATGATGTTAGATTTGTTCTTATGAGAGACGAATTCATTCCTCTAATCAGATTGGACCTTTTCTATTTATTTTATATACTTTAGTAAATCTAATTAGTATGTGTATTTAAATTAATACATACATAACACATAAACACTCACGTCAGCCACCTAGAGGGGTAGGCAGAGACTACGGACTTCCTTTTGACACGATCCTGACATAGATTCATCCATCTCACTTCGTTTACATGCTTTTATCATTATTATTTATTATACAACTATTTATTAGTTACATACTTGTTGTGACGTATAATTGTTTGATACTGAAATGACTGAGAAAATTGAAACATATTACAAAACTTTTCCTCACCATAGTTTGAAACTACTATAATTATAATGTATGAATTATAATTAAAAAAAATAAACTTATAATCATAATAACGATAAAAGACGAAACAATTAAACGTGAATTATTTATATTTAGTATTTTATCATTGTTTAATATCAGTGCCCCCTTTCGTTAGATTAGTTTTATTTTCCATGTCATCATCATTACAGCCCTTCACAAGTCCACAGCTGAACATTGGCCTCCCCCAAGCAATGCCACAAAGCACGGTCCTGAGTCACCTGCATCCATGGACTTCCTGCATGTCTTACCAGGTCGTCACTCGACCTAGTTTGGGGACGCCCGGCACTTCACCTGCCGGTACGAGGCTGCCACTCGAGAACCTTTTTCCCCATCGGTTATCGGTTCTTCGAGCAATACGATTCACTAATCCGTTGGGCTATGTCGGTCACTCTGGTTCTACTGCAGATATCCTAATTCCTAAGTTTATCACGCAGAGAAACTCCGAGCATAGCCCTCTCCATAGCTTGCTGAGCGACTTTGAGCTTCCTCATACGGTCAGCAGTGAAGGACCACGTCTCAGATCCATAGGTTCAAGGGTTGTAAATTTTTCGTATTCATTGCATTTAATTTTTTGAATGGTCCATTCCTTTTGTTAGTTTATGTATAAATTACGTAAATAAATACTATCTGACTCTATAATAGCACTATGTAAAAGATAATTGTATTTGGCTTACTAAATTTAATATACTATGTTACAATGTAAGTCCTTTAGCTTTTGCAGTCCTTTAAAAAATAAAAAAATGTTAAGTATTAGTATGTAAACAATTGTTATTGTTAAGAGTATAATAAACTATACTTAGATTAGTTCAAAGTTTTGGATCTCTGTGCTTGTTTACTTTTCATTAATAAGTAACATGCATATATCTTGCTTAAAACTACAAATGCGTTGGCATATCTTGTTTTGATATAAAACAAAATGGTGCCCTTGAATTCTAAATGTAACTATTGCCTTAATGCGTGTTTATTTACTGTTATATCATACCGATTATACATACCCTTGCAGTTTGCAGTATAAGAATATCCGCTACCCTATATCATAAGAGGCGACAGATGGAAACATAGTAGGAGATGGAAAGCAGCTTCGTCCTAACAACTAAAAAATAAAAAAAAAATACGTTTGCCAACCTGCCTGCCAAATGTGGCAACTATGGCAAATATTCCCCTTATGAGTCTATCTCTGGGGGAGGCCTATGTCAGCTGTGATTATTGATAGGCTGTAATAATAACGGTAGTATCGTTTTCGCTAATCTCAAACCGCTAAGCCCGGTTCTTGCAATTTTATAGATAGTTTACGCGTAAATCAACTTATTTTTAATTATTTTAACGATCGATTAAAACTTTTTTTACGGATTTTATCGCATTTAATTCACTTGATTTTTAATTTTCTGACCATTCGGGTGCTTTCCAGCACCCATGGTCACGGGGGACTGAGATGACAGATGTCCCGATGTCAGTGTTAACCCGGAGTACCTTCAGCTTTTTTAATTATTGTTTATGGTCCGATCTATGCAAAATGAACTGACTATGTCTTGAGGTCTTTCAGTGTTATGTTTAGGTTTAGTTTAAATTTTATTAATTACAGGATCCCAAGCAGGAGGTAGTACCTAGCCTCCATCTCTATTGAAATGAGGATGTTTTTCAATTTCAATAGCCTTACGTATCATCCTTGGTAGGAATCGATGTTCTTTCGCGAGGACTTGTGGTCTATCAAATCTTATGTAATGGCGGAGGCCGTCTAGGATACGATCACAAACTGCAGACTTCCCGAAACAAAAACAGTAAAAGTAGTTTAAATCAATGTGTAGTGTTCGCGTAAATATAGGAAAATATTATTTTTTACGCTGTTTTGAACCTAAATACACAGCAGTAAGGCTACAAAATTATCAACTGCAACTTAGTTACAGACAAAAAGGGCGGGTTTTTAAGTTGATACGCAAAAATATGTTTTAAATAAGATTAGTTTTGAGTGAATTATGTTTTAATAACGTCTCTATAAATTATCTTTTGATAAATATCGACTGCAACACATCCTGCGATATCCAAACGACAATTCTAAAATCAACTCCTTAAGAAATTGAGAAATCGCGACATTTTAATGATTTAATTCGATAAATGCAGGTTAGGATTGCTCTTTGTGACAATTAGTGTAAAAACTATAACAGTGGAACTGTTGACTGGAATGTTGATGTTATTGTTAATGAGTATGTTAAACTTACAGTTAAAAGAACAAATATAACTCAAAATCCCTGTTTATGTAATTCATAGAGTTATAGTTTAATCTAGAGTCGTGGTAGCTCAGATGGTTAACGCTCGCTGTAAATATAACAGAACGCGAGTAACCCGGGTTCGAACCCCGCCGGCACCAATGAAATTGTTAATTGCAATTTTAAGTGCTGATTTACCACGTGCTCGGCGGTGAAGGAAAACATCGTGAGGAAACCTGCATGTCTGAGGAATAAGAAAAAAAAATATTTCGAAGACATGTGAAGTTCGCCAACAAGCATTGGGGCAGCGCGGCGGACACTTCCTTGCCCTAAAACCCCCCTCAGAAATGAGGGGAGGCCTGTGCCCAGCAGTGGGACGTATATAGGCTGTAACTTTAGTTTACTTTTTTTGGTTTAATCTGACATTGAGTTGTCCTTTAGCATTTATTCCGCTCTAGGGACCCGGTCACAACGTTTTAGTATACAAAATATTTTCTTTAATTTTTAAATGATATAACTAATTAGAAATAATTAAATTCTCATATTAATATTTTTAACTAGTTAGATTAATTAGGATAATGAGTGATAAAGCCACGTTGCAATTGAATCGACCAAGCTAGGACCACGTTCACAAAGAATATGTTTTGTGATGGAAACAGTAGACCCTTTAAATATTTACTTAAATGCTACTTTTACAAATACCATATAATTCGATAAGGGAATTTCTTGAAGACAATTTATAAGATGCGCTGCTAACTGGCTGACTTTTAATGTGAAATTTAATTTAAAAACTTGACATTGTGTAAATCTTGTTTGATTTTAATTTAACAACTATTTAGACATTGTAATTTATTATACAATCATTTCAATTTACTTATTTATTTGGACACTATAGCTAGTATTTGGAAATTTTTGGATGGCATGAGCCTAAATGCCATATTTATCGATATAGATCTTTATGTAATTTCATTATTGTAACACCATGTATACCTTGTAACAAATGTATATTGCGCAAATAAAGAATGAATTGATGAATGAAAACAAATTATTGACAAAAAATTCTAAGTCGTCATTGGTGACGATGCAATTTTGTTTTTAATTAAGTATTACCATTAGACAGACTGTATGCTTTTTGTCACCTTTAGTTGCAAAAAGTGTAAAAACGAAAACCAATAAGCCGTCGGTTTTCACGCGCCAGCATACTTTTAATGACGTAATTTACGTTTCAGTTACTAAAACCTAATAAATAAATAGTAATATTTAGACGTTTTGTTTATTTTATTTAGTATAATATGTATTTTATTATTATAGATAACGTATTTATTATATCTATGTATATTTGTGATAAATATAATACATTACATGTGTTTTCTTTATAAATTAACTACAATTTGCTCCACGGATTGACTGGCGGAGAATGCCGGTAGGCATAAAGTCTGCACTTTGTTACGCTATTTATTAAAGTGTTAAAAATAAAGATTAAATAAATGAATAAATCACGAGACAAATAACTTTGAGGCATTCTTGCTCATAATTAATAAATTATACGTGATGCAAATGTGTATTCGCTTTTTCCTCGAAGTTTTATGATAGTGAATTAGAGTTGATACTAATTTGTGAGTCACTGCAGGTGCGTTCTGTTGCTGCTGCCTTGTTTTCCGATAGGAGGTATTCCTTTGCTGAATCGACTGGCTAGTGTCCTTACATGCAGTGTGACCCCAACAACCTTAAGTTGTTTCTTTGCCGCATTGCCGACGGCATCGGTCTTTCTTTCAACTCTAACTACTTCAAGGTGGTTAATGGATGGGGATGTATGACGTCATTCTTCCGTACTCCGATCAGTCCTTAAAACACTATTTTTTAATATTAAATGAACTGATTCTTAAGAAATATTACAGTAAGGCTTATAATTTTTTACGTCATTTCCTTACAACGATTTTCCACACAAAATTACATTTTCGACGAGCCGCATGATCCTCTGGGGCCGTGTATGAGTGCATACATTTATTCAATCAATGCAACTAGCTAAACAGCCACATAAAAAGTAATGTACCACACGTCACGGATGACGTAACTAGAAACACAAGACGCCGGTCCGCGAAGAAAAGTTATAACCACTTTGCAACCGCGTATTTTGCATCGTTTACAAGCATTGCACTGATAACAGTAACTCGGTAGGTAATTAGTTGCTGACACTTAGATCGGCGATCAATTTTCACGAACATAATAGTTTCAATCGCATCCGACTTTCCCACGTTAGTATTAACGGAGAAAGTGTGTTGTGACGCTTGAAAAAACCAACATCGCGAGCCGGCGTATCGAGATTTTCCACTTGACAGCTGTCACAATGTCGCTTACAACCTTTCGTATCCTAAACTCACCTTTAACGAGGCGCTGCAGTATAATCTCCTTGTGTTCATGCGTGTGGGGCTCGCCAATTACGGCGAGCAGGTAGCATCCCGTTAGAGGACTCGGTGGGGGCACGGAGGCCGAGACCTCCGTCCCGAGGGACAAGGACCGGTCCTCGTCGTGGTCCATCGCCGACGACGGCGCCGGCGCGACTGCCGACGGTTCGCTCAGGGTAGCGCTCGAGTCGACCGCTCCGGACGAATACTCCGCTCGGAATGGTCTCAAACTCGACGGGGCATACACTTGCGCGCGCAATCACTCTGGAATCGACCGGCCGGTGCGCGGCACTCAGACGCGCAGGCGTCTGCTGTCAACCCCAAGCCTCCCTACCTTTCAGACCCGCGCGCGCCCCTATTTGCGGAAAAGTGATGGAAACACAGTAGGGCGTATACAGAGACGAGTGTCGGCACCTCGGCGCACACGTGATCTGCATTGCGTCTAAACAACCCGGCTGAATAACCTCGTGCTTGGCTCAGCTGTTAACCTAAGGTTGTCATAATCAATAATGATATAATCGAAATGCCAGCGTTCCATTGTGATCGGACTAGACCGGCTGAGCGGAAAAATGCACGGGTCCATATGACATTCACCGTCCCTTTGTTGATGTCCTAATTTAAAAAAATAACTAATCCCAAGCCCGATGCTTAGACTATATCTCATTATAAATCTAATAGAATATTGGAAAACTTAACAGAATATTGAAAAGTATACAATGCAAAACATTTAAATATAAAAAAGGTTTCTCTAAATATACATTATTCACTCGTGTACATGAGAAGTGCACGTACTCGATAGAAGTTAGTTCTAGAAATTTTATTAATAACTCTAAACGAATTTCTAACTTAAACAATTAAGCTTAAGTTTACGGATATTAGGGTGACTTTAAAAAATGCGTAAATAAAACATAATTCTTATAATTTTCATATAATCTGTACCTTATTACCATTGTTTAAAAAACAATTGTTCCTTATATTTTTCAGATTTTTCCTAGCGATCATTTTCGGGGGAACGTTTTTATTAAATACAAATTGATTAATTGTTTATTTTTAAAATAGTGATTATAAGAACTTTTTGATACTCTGCATGGCCGTAAAAGGATTTTTTAAAAACATATCTTTATTTCAGTAACGGCATTTTCTAACAAAGCCATTTTAATCATCGTCAACACTCTCAGAGAAAAAAGTATATACGTCAGGTGTCTGCCATAGTCCGAGGTAATTCCGCATTATCATCTTTATTACAGACCTTCACAATTCTATTGCTGTAACTCTCTCCCAAGGAATGCCACAAAACACGGTCCTGAGCCAACTGCATCCATCGACTTTCTGCATGTCTTACCAGATTGTCACTCCATCTAGTGAGGGGCTGTCCCACTCTCCGCTTGCCGGCACGAGGCTGCTACTCTAATATTATCCATGTTAAATTCACTACACTAAATTTGACGCGGAACACTGAAGAAGATAAATAAAATAAATACAGAAGTTGCATTAATTTTTTTGTCACGAATTTATATATAAATAAAATAATAATTCCTTTAAAGTATGTTTAAATATTGTTTTCTTTAACAATTCCATTTCTTAGTAATTATTAATAAAAAAATAGTTAAATTTTTGAATGAAGAATAAAATAACTCGTGATTGGTTGTGACGTGATTATATCCGTTAAGGCCGTGAGCCAATCGCAATTATGTTATATTTTTGTATTTTCTATATTCGGATCGGATCACCACGTGTCATAAGTCATAACAAAACATTTATAAACTGTAGTATGCAATGACAAGTTGACAAGTTTTATTAACTTTGTCAACGTAAACATGAGTGTTTTATCATTTCACCATACAGTGGCGTTACTAAAGAGATATAATGACGTCACTGGCGTTTGAATTTACATTTTAGAAAAACCATTTTTAATTGTAAAATTACATGACATATCAATGGTTAATTTCTTTTTAAATTTTACTTAATAGTTTTTAGTAAACTTAAAAAAATATAACAACATGCAACTTCTCTATTATAGGAATATTACAAAAGTTTACTTTTAATTATTGTTGCAGTTGTTCAGGTAGTTACTTTATTTTATTCAAAGTGGAACAGCTAGCAGCTACATTATAGGTATACATTACACACAGATAGTACAGTAACTTAATATACGCAATAGTACAGCCCACAGTGCTATTCATTGATTACATCTTGGGATAGATAATAAAGTCCCTAGGAGACCTGGAGCTGTACAGAAGGTATTATATAAATCTCAAAGTATGGTCAACAATGGTATTGTAATGTGACTAAGGTAACAAAATTATTATTTGGAAAGTATCTTGTATAAAAGACCATGAAACTTTTCCTTTGAACATGTAAAAATGTCTATGTGCTCGAAGGTAGTTACAGTATAGTTGCATACAATAATTAAGGCCCCGACTTCAGAATGTGAAATAATTTTATTATTTTAGGCTTTTTGTCTGAGCTTTTAAGCTTTAGAAGGTTTTGTAACCAGCTCTGAAGTATAACCTACTTATGCCCGATTTCTATATTCAAAAAACCTTTCGTACTTCGTGACGATCGGTTTTATTACATACGAAATGCAGGTAAAACATTTTTATTGCAAAACATATGTTTCATGACTTTTTTATATGATAAGAATGATAAACGAGCACACAGACCACCTGATGATTAGTGGTTGCTGAGGCCCATAGACATCTACATTGATCGTCGATTACAAATCAACACGCAGATGCGTTGTTACCACTGAGGACTAAGATGGAATGCCTCATTTCCAGTAAAAAAGGGTCTCCGGATCTCTACACTTCCATACGAAACTCAGTAGTATTAAACTGCTATTTTACACTTGTATTCTGTGAGAGCGTGGTCCTTCCCCGGTCGAGCCGACCCATTCGTGCTGCAACCATAATATAGCTGCAGCGTGACTCTACCACAATATTAGTTTTACAAGTAAAGACTTTTTGACTAAAGATTAATAAAAATATCATGACAATCGGATCAAAGTTTACAAAGATATCGCGTAATATACAAACAAAAAATATACAGACGGATTAATAACTTTCACTTTTATAAGTTTGGCTAAATTCTTATCTGATTTAAAGAGTTTTATCAGTTCGTAAAATGGCGACTGACTATCGATTCATCGAATGCTTAAAGCCAACAAAAATTCGATGGCACTAATGGCGGACGGTTCGCGAATTCAGCATTCCGCGAAATTTTATTACCGCTGAATACGATATATTTCGTCCATAATCTTTTTTTTTTTTAGATCGTATTACCGAAACACCATTGTACGAGTTCATATACAAAGAGAATTTTATGTTACTGTACTTGCTTTTTTAATATTAGTCACCGAGATAAAACTGCTTATAACTTGTCTGAATAAAAATATTTTTAATTACATGGCTGATGACTAAATTCACTTAATTGAGCAGCATCGAAGAAACAAAGAGTATATACATAATCACTACGTTTTATGATAAACTAACTACATTGGCAACATTATACTTCCACAAAAAGTACTGATTTTTGTACACACATAATTTGAACAGATAATTTCTTTTAAAATTATTAGACTAACGTAACAATATGTAAGAAACGATTTAAAAAAACTATTCATTAAAAGTAATTTATTATAATATTAAATATGGTTTGTTAATTTAATTCATTCAGTACAGTTTAGGGAACGTCCATTGCTGAACACAGGCCTTCCCCAAACATTCCTTGATAGAGGGGGATATTCGGCATAGATGCCACGCAGGCGAGTTTCCAACCTTAACAACTTTTTTTGAGCTGTTCATCGACATCATTCATCGTCATTATCATTGCAGAACTTCACAAGTCCACTACTGAACATATAAGTCTTCTACAAAAACAAAGCACGGTCCTGTTCCTTCTGCATCCATCGACTTTTTGCATATCTTGCCAGATCGTTACCTCATCTAGTGGGGGTCGTCCTTCAGTTTGCTTACCAGTACGCTTTCACTCGGGAACCTTTCTACCCATCGGTTATCGGTTCTTGAGATGTATGGCCAGCCAGTTTCATTTTGAGCTTTTTTATATAATAAGCGTGATAAATGAGCACACTTTCCTGATGGTAAGTGTATGCCGTGGCCCATAAACGTCTACATTTATCATCAATTCGGAATCAAAAATCAGATGCGTTGACACCCTTGAGGACTGAGATGGAAAGCCTCGTTTCCAGTAAAAAGGGTCTCATGCTCTGACCACTCAACATACAAAACATAGTACATTATGCTGTTATTTTATGTTGATATTCTGCGAGAGCGTGGAGAGATTGAGCTGTTATCAAGATATTATTTAACGTTATAAAGAAACTGTTGCCCCTAGAGGTGATATAAGGGTCTGCCTTAAGGATTACCGACGACATGTGATATAAAGATATGTCAGTAATTTTTTAAACAACGTTGCCCCCACACTAGGATTTTCTCCTGTATCGTGGAGGCAGTTTACACTTATAAATTTCACAAGGACAAACATCCAGACCAGGAACAGTTATTTGTAGGCCATACAGACACTAGTTCCGTGCGGGATTTGAACCCGCCGCCCAATGCGCCATGGAGCCGTCGAGTAACCGATTTTCTAATGCAAGCTCTACATGGCGATAGTAGATTATCATTATATTATAACAGATTTCCTTAGGGGAAGATGTTGAACAGTGGATTTGTTAGGGGCTTTTTTTAATAGGATAGGGTGACAAACAAGCACACAGTCCACCTGATGGTAAGTGGTTGCTGTGGCCCATAGACATCTACATCTAACCTCGATTACAAATCAAAATGCAGATGCGTTGTCACCCGTGAGGACTGAGATGGAATGCCTCGTTTCCAGTAAAAAGGGTCTCCGGTTCTCTACACTCACCATACGAAATACAGCAGCATTAAGCTACTATTTCACGCTGGTATTATGTGAGAGCGTGGTCCTTCCCCGGTCGAGCCGACCCATTCGTGCTACAACTATACTACTAATATAACACTCTACCATGTAAATGGCCTTTCAAAGCCCACTGTTGAGCATAGGCTCTCCCATACATTTAATAATATCTATACAAATAAAGCCGTGGTAGCTCAGATGATTAGCGCTCGCTATAAAGTCACATTACGCGAGCAACCCGGGTTCGATCCCCGCCGGCAGCAATGAAATAGATAATTGCAATTTTAAGTACTGATTTACCACGTACTAGGCGGTGAAGAAAAACATCGTGAAAAAAAAAATATTTCGAAGACATCTGAAGTTCGCCAACACGCATTGGGGCAGCGCGGCAGACTATTCCTTGTCCTAAAACTCTCTCAGAAATAAGAGAAGGACTGTGCCCAGCTGTGGGACGTATATAAGCTGTAATTTTTATAAACAAATAAATAAAATTGAGGCGTCTGTTTCTAATGTCTAAATAACAGCTTTTTACTACAAATGAAAGTATATACGGTACTTCTTACAAAAAAACATTTTTAGACTTTTTTATCTGTCGCTCTGTTTGTCTGTCTGTTTGTTCAGGCTAATCCATGAAACGGTTGGAGTTTTACGGGACTTTCACTGGCACTGAGCCAATTTTAGGAGGAACAAAGGCTTCATTTATTTTAGAAAAAGAATTAGGGTTATATTTTTTTTTAAATCTATCAATTGTATACAATAGTTATGTTAACCTAACTTTGGCCTTTTGGTCTATCCTGTCGAGACATTTAATGGTTGTATATTTCTTTATTATATGTTATCACATTTTATATACGGCTATATATTCATACTCGTGTAATATTTATCTTTTATCACGTTGACTACGAAACGAGGCTTGAAACACCTCGTCCGTGTCTCGTCGTTATAGCGGTAAGGAAAAACTTAAACTTCTTTGTCGTGCGAGAGGCGTAACTCCCGTTTGCTTCAGTATAGGAAAGAGATAACGATATATCTGAGATGTGCTATTGATGCCGAGTTTTTTGGTATATTTACCTTAATACCGGATTTTTTAGGCCTCGTACCGCACTGAATAAATAAAAGTTTAAAACAGTGCGTTACGAGGTTGCGAACACCTCGTACACCGCACACCTCGTACCGCACCCCACGCTAGCTTTACGCGGTTAGTGTTGTGCAAAACGTTGAACGCTGCACCCGCGACGATATAATAAGATTTCGACATCTTCACGTTGCCGAAGAAATTTGATTAATAATATCATTGATGATGAAGAGGAATTGGGTGGTAAATCTAATTCTAAATTAACGATATTTGAAAAACAGGTAAGTTTCCAATCAATATTTACAAATTATACTCAGTCTAAGTGAAATAATTATGTAGGAATATAACAAATTAGGATATAATTATTAGGAATAACTGACAAAAGCAAAACACACACAGGCCGTAACGATCCCATACTTATGTATAGAAATGCTCCAATAAATCGCTACACCTAATCAACCCGCTTCAAAAATACACTATCAGTTTTTTTTTCAGAACCCGCTCCAAACAATCCACATCATCTCGAAAAAGGATCAAAGAAAATGAGATGTGTAGGATGCTACGAAAAACTTCGCACCTTCTTATCAAGTTGTGAGGCTGACAAAATAGCAAAGAAAATTCTCACAGAATGTATCGGTTGCAAAAAATATTATTGTTTTCCCTGTTTTAATAAAAAGCATCCATAAGTACGATTAACTAAAATCGATATTTTTCCTATCACTAAATAATATGAAAAACTGCCATTTTTCAGTGCGGTATGGGGTACATAAGACCCCACATTTTATTTTACGTATAGAATCTAAACTAAATAATCCGCCCACAGGCGGCGGCAGATTTTGGTTAATCAACTCATTCTTAATGCTACAACCTCTGGTTCAGAACGAGGTTTCAAACGTCTCGTAACGCAGTAATGGAAAGTACAGATAAATCAGTGCCGCGGGGAACGTGTTATGTCATTTTATTTTGCAACAAATAGTCTAATTATTTCCATCATATAATTTAGATTTTACATTAAAATACGACGAAAAGACCTAATAGTGATAATAAATCTACATTAACAAAGCATATTATTTACATTGTAAGATAATATAGTCGGACAACAATTTTACTGCAAAACCTGTCTTTACTGAAAAATCTTATTTATCATTTCATAAAGTTACAGTCTATATAAGTACCACTGCTGGGCACAGGCCTTCCTTCATTTCTGAGAAGGTTTTAGGAAGTGTCCGCCGCTGTGCTCCTTAATATGTTTTCAAAATATTTTTTTACTTATTTCTCAGACATGCAGGTTTCCTCACGATGTTTTCCTTCACCGCCGAGCACGTGATATATCAGCACTTAAAACTTTAAGTAACAATTTAATTGCTACCGGCGGGGTACTCGTGTACTGTGAAATTTTCAGCAAGCACTTTGCCACTGGGCTTCCAAGGGTCTACGCTGTACAATACATATAAGATACCATGACATCCAAAACTATTTTATGGTTGTTATAATACTCTTTTTTAATGCTGGCATTACTATTGACATTACTAATATTCCGGTGAACTACTCCTGGTAAGCTTAAAATAGTTGTCAGGAGTACTTCACGACAGTAGTCGAACGTTGGGATCAAACCTACGACCTTTAAACCCTGCCCCTTTAACCCTGCTATTAGGCTATTGTTGTTGCTACTACTATTTTTCATTTTATTAGATTTGTTTTTTTTTTAATTTTTTTAAAAAGCTTGAATGTAATTCCTTAAAGCGAAGGGTAGATTGGACGAACTGAATACCATATGCATTCTCTGCCAGTCAATCCCAGGAACCAAAGACACTTTTTGGCAATTGCGAAACATCTTACTTATATATATGATAAAATAGATGTTTCCCACGACTTCGCCAGCGTGCAATATTTTTTTATAGCAGTGGGCTACAAACGAGCACACAGTCCACCTGATGGTAAGTGGATACTGTGGCCCATAGATATTCACATTTATCCTCAATTAAGAATCAAAATGCAAATGCGTTGTCACACTCAGGATTAAGGTGGAATGCCTCGATTTCAGTAAAAGGGTCCTCTGTTCTCTACACTTGTGGCGGCGCTGTCGTCGCGCCGCAAGCGAAACACACCGAAGCTTAAATCACGCTATCAACATTCCGAATCATAAACAGCATATATAGAACATCTCCGAACTATCACACGGAGTGTTGTCCGCTCCCTGGGCAGAACACCTTGCCCGGCGGGAGATCTCCCCTTTTCCTTCCACGGCCACAGTGGTGACCCCGACGTGATCTGAACACGCAACCAAACACCTTCGGAAACTACAATTTTCAAGCCTTCGTCATTATCCTCAAGAACCCCTACCATTCACTATTGAGAATCGTCTTCTGCAGTCTTCAGTTCCTGCAAGCCAGTCCAACTTGTCTTCATCTCGACTCACCGCAGATTTATAAGGCAGACTTCTGGCACTTGCTCCGGCACATCGTTCTCACCGGCATCACTTGCCAGTGCGTAGTACGGCATGCATTACACATCGGCATATCATTCGCACCGGTGTCACTTGCCCTTACGCACACAGCATGCATTCCCCACCGGCATTAAAAGGACACACCGGCAATCGGACTGCACTATCGACCTCCGGTCTGAGCAGGGGGTGATGTGGCGGCGCTGTCGTTGCGCCGCAAGCGAAACACACCGAAGCTTAAATCACGCTATCAACATTCCGAATCATAAACAGCATATATAGAACATCTCCGAACTATCACACGGAGCGTTGGCCGCTCCCCGGGCATAACACCTTGCCCGGCGGGAGATCTCCCCTTTTCCTTCCACGGCCACACACTCACCATACGAAACACAGCAGCATTAAGCGGCTATTTTACGCTGGTATTCTGTGAGAGCGTGGTCCTTCCCCGGTCGAGCCGACCCATTCATGCTACAACCATAACATAGCTGCAGCGTGGCTCTACCACACAAAAGTAATAACCAACACTAACTCGTAATATAGGGTTTTAATTTTTTTGCGTGGAACCCTAATTCTTTATTTAAAATCAAAGCAGCCTAAGTTATTCCTTATAACATCAGCTAACTGCCAGTGAAAGTCACGTCAAAATCGGCCCAGCTGTTTTATAGATTAGCCAACATTAACAGACAGACAAAAATTTAAAAAAAAATTGTGTTCTTGTTATAATATACTTATTATATCCTTATCTATATATTATTATACTGGGTTCGAATCCCGGGTCGGGCCAAGAAATCAATTATTGAGTTTTTCTGTCAAGAAATTCTCAGTAGTCATGAAGTTGACGGTGTCTAACCCCCGTGCCTCGGAAAGCACGTAAAGCCGTTGGTCCTGCGCCTGATCTCTCTCCGGTCGTGTCGGTTTACCGTCCCATCGGATTACGACAGTGAAGGAATAGAGAGTGCACCTGTGCTTGCGCATACATTTGGGCACTATAATCCTGTTCTGCGCCGATGCCTAGCCTCCGTTGGGGTTGGCCGCCGTGACCGAAATTCGGTCTGAAGGACATTGTTATTATAAGTACATTATTTACTTTCATATGCATTTAGAGCCATGCTGCATCTATATTATAGTTGTAGCATGAATAGTTTGCCTCGACCAAGGTAGGTAGGATTCCAGTAAAAATCTATTATTTTTACTTCACAAACAGGCACTTTAATTTTATTTATTTGTATTGAGTACAGATTACATAACATGTAATGTATATTATACATAGTTCATTCATACGCAATGTATATTTAAATTTATGTATAAATTCTCAATCCTTTCCGTATTTTGTAACATTGAATATATATAATAATTAAGAGCAGTCTGTTTAATTGGTTGTCTGGGTACGTCTAGACACAAAAGCCGCCATTTTGTGCGACAGATATTAAAATTCGGACAGGACGTGTAACGACAGCTGTCGATTAAAAATTGCTAACAGCTCTTTTTAACCAACTTCAAAGAAGAGGAGGTACAATTAATAAATATATAAATAATATATTTATTAATTGGGTATTTTTATTTATTATTAACTATACGAAATACAGCGGCATTAAGCTGCTATTTTACGCTGGTATTCTGTGAGAACGTTGTCCTACCCCGGTCAAGGCGAATCATTCATGCTAAAACTTTAATATAGGTGCAGTAAGGCTCTACTACGTCTAGAATCTGTCTAGAATACGTGTTTATGGGTTTCCTACCGAGGATGATACGCGAGGCTATTAAAATTTAAAAAAAAACATCCTAATTACAATGTAGAATATATATAATGAATGAAAGAATAATAATTAACAAAATTAAACACAAACCCAAGCATACCACTGCAAGAATTCAAGATACTGTAAACTCGTTCTTCGTAGATCGAAACGAAAATTAATGTTAAAAAACTGCAGGCAGCCTTACTAACTATGACATTGGGACGTCAAACATCTCATTCAGTAAGACCCGAAACGTCGGGAATTAAAAATAAGTTAAAATTGTCAATTAAACCTTTTACTCGTCGTAGTTAGTGAAACGTTTATTCGTTTATCACATTAAATAAAAAATAGAGGAAGACTGTGCAACAGTGAGACGTTCCTACATTGTTTAAAAAAAGTAACTTTCTTGCAGCCTTATCAGAAATAACACGTATTAGTGCATCTAACAAAAACAAGATAACCTTAATCTACCTAGACTGACGTAATGCGATAAAAATTATTCACGTTCAAGGAAAAGATTATGTCACACCTAAGAATATTAGTTATACAGAGGAAATAGTATAATATCATTAGTCATTCTAGACGCGTTACGTTTAATTTCTAGTTTA
The DNA here is from genome assembly GCA_907164705.1 of Parnassius apollo. Lineage (NCBI taxonomy): Eukaryota > Metazoa > Arthropoda > Insecta > Lepidoptera > Papilionidae > Parnassius > Parnassius apollo. The sequence goes on from CAJQZP010001697.1 coordinate 766,299, forward strand.
AAAAAGAAAAAATCGACATCTAGATCTACACAGCAGTGCAGTATATCAAACAAATTCGGATAAGTAAAGGGCGACGCAACGGCAGTAAATAATAAAAAAAAACAATTTCGAGCTTTGGAACCCCCATAGCTTAAATATTGAATAGTTTCAAATTCAAAATTCCCGGGAAATATTTAAACGACAGAACTTAAAAGGCATGCTCGTATCCTTATATAACAACGAAATCCTAACCTAACTAAGCCTCTTCACCCCAACCTTTTCATTAAATATTCCTAAAACTACAATATTTTCATTTCCCATACATTTCATTAACACTATTCTTACCATCTCCCCAAACTACTTTCGGATATAATATGTGGACTTGAAATGTTTGCAGCGTAGATCTCTAGATCAAACAACTTCTTTAAACCTATTTTCAATCGTATCCATAGCAGCCTTGGGATTACACATTCATACCCTTTCACACATTGACCAAAAAACTATTAGACCTACACTTATTCGCAACTTCATTTGTATTATAGTTGTAGCATGAATAGTACTTCTATTCGACTGACCTTCAAGAAACGAGCTTATTTATTTTTAAAATGCCGGCAAATGCTTCCGGTGTCACAATTGTTTATGGGCGGCGGTTGACACTTACCATCAGGTAAGCCGCATGCTCTATTTATAAGGACTGCCGACAGAAGTGAAAACTCAATGATATATATGCGTACTCATGTACACAAGCCGTTATACTACGCGTGGCGTAAGTCAGAGTAGCGTCGCGTCTATAGACATGTTCTTATATCTCTATAGATGTACGTCATACGTCACGAGCATGTCTATAAACATGCTCATGACGAATGTTGAGATGATCGGTGAGGCGAACCCATAAGTTTTCCCAACATAAATTTGCATACCTTAATAATGACCCCATGAAAACCTTGAATAATAAAATGAATAAACGTAATTTAGTTGTTGAGTTATTAAAATCTACGTGGTAGAGCCACGTTGCAGCTATATTATTATTGTAGCACGAATGGGTCGGATCGACCGGGGCAGGACCACGTTCTTGAAGAATACCAGCGTTACATAACAGCTTGATGCTGCTGTGTTTCGTATGTTGAGTGTAGAGATCCGGGGACCCTTTTTTTCTGAAAACAAGGCATTCTATCTTAATCCTCAGGGGTGACAACGCATCTGCATTTTGATACTTAATCGAGGATAAATGTAGATGTCTATGGGCCACAGCATCCACTTACCATCAGGTGGACTGTGTGCTCGTTTGTCACATTCTATTAAAAAAATACGTGAAGCAATCGCAATAGCTTGACAATTATAAAAATTGAGTTAGTTCACGTAATAACCGTAACCACGACGGTAGCGAACTCATTAACATAACATTAACATTTAACATTGTTCAACATATTTTAATCTTATTTTTTTTTTTGCAATTGCAATTTTAAGTGCTAATTTACCACGTGCTCGGCGGTGAAGGAAAACATCGTGCGGAAACCTGCATGTCTGAGAAATAAGAAAAAAAATTTCGAAGACTTGTGAAGTTCGCCAACACGCATTGGGGCAGCGCGGTGGACAGTTCCTTGCCCTAAAACTCTCTCAGAAATGAGAGGAGGCCTGTGCCCAGCAGTGGGACGTATATAGGCTGTAACTTTACTTTACTTATATTTTTTACTTTACTTTTTATTAAACTGGTTTTACATATTTTAGTTATTGTTAAACATACTACGACTAATTCCAATACCCGAAAATACGACACCCAAGGGACGATATGGCTTAACGGATATTCTTACACCGCCACTATATGGAATATAAAAATAAACGTACATATATACATAGTGCTGCTTCACTGCTGTCCGAATGAGGAAGCTCAAAGTTGTTCAGCGAGCTATGAAGAGGGCTATGCTCGGGGTTTCTCTGCGTGATAAACTTAGAAATGAGGATATCAGCAGTAGAACCAGATTGATCGACATAGTCCAACGGATTAGTAAGCTGATGTGGCAATGGGCCTGCCATGTAGCTCGAAGTACTGACGACCAATGGGTAAGAGAAGTTCTCAAGTGGCAGCCTCGTACCGGTAGGTGAAAACCACACAAGACATGCAGGAAGTCGATGGAAGTAGGTAGCTTAGAACCGTGCTATGTGGCGTATATTCAGCGGTGACTTGTGAAGGGCTGTGACGATGATGACGATGATGAATGTAAATAGTCTCGATTATCATTACCTTTCTTCCATGGCAGTCGGTTAAAAACTTAGGCCACTTCTAGGTTACTTAGTAACTTAAATACTTAGTAACTTAATTCTAGGTTAAATAGTAACTTAAATAAAAGAATTAAAAATTAGGCATCAAGCTGGATTATAAGCGTTATACAAAGGAAAAAGATATTAATATTCCTCGATAGTTGTTCCAAGATTGTGCATTCAAATATATCCTATGATTTAAGTAATTGCTATGGAGCTTGGCGTTCGTTCAGAACTGAACACTTTTATCGAGGAAGCAAATAACCTCGAACGTTGTTTATTTCGAAAATAGCCCCTTTTAATATTTATGTTTTTGGTGGGTTCTAATTTACAGATGCAATTAATAAATTAGTATTGAAACAGGTAACTCGAAAAGATTCAACTCATAGAATGAAGGTGCCGTGATGAACTTACAGCAGAAATAATTATAGCAATGTTTTGCTCATTTAATAAATTGTACGAGTAGAGTTTAACGTGGTAGAGGTATGTTGCAAATATATTATTACATAGTATATTTGTGGCACGAATAGGTCGGCTCGACCAATGAAAGACTACGCTCTCACAGAATACCGGAGTGAAATAGCACCACATGAAACGTTAAGCTTAACGCTGCTGTGTTCGTATAGTGAGTGTAGAGAACCGGAGACTCTTTTTACGGGAAACGAGGCAATCCATCTCAGTCCTCATGGGTCCTTATGAGCCGCAGCAAGCACTAATCATCAAGTGGACTGTGTGCTTGTTTGTCGCTCTTATATAATAATAAAAGAGTACAAACATGTCATTTAGGATAATCTTTTTTTAAGAAAAGTATAACAATTAAATTTCCATTTTTATAGAATTAGGGCGACAAACGAGCACATAACTCACCTGATGGTAAGTGGATGCTGTGATCTATAGCCATCTACATTTAACATCGATTAAGAATCAAAATGCAGATGCGTTGTCACCCCTGAGGACTAATATGGAATGCCTCGATTCCAGTAAAACGTGTTACACGTTTTATACGCGGTAGAGCCATGCTGCAGTTATATTAGTAGTATAGTTGTAGCACGAATGTGTCGGCTCGACTGGGGAAGGACTACTCTCTCACAGAATACCAGCGTAAAGTAATAGCTTAATGTCGCTGTGTTTCCTTGACCAACTTCATACCCTTATTTGTATAACAAATCGAGCATTGATACTAACAGGGGTCGTATACACTACATACTCGACATACTCACTCAACACGATGAAATTGACATATTTGCAAACAGTATGACAAGTCTGCTGACTCTTTTTATAACACTCTTTTTATAAAATTATCGATAATAAGACAATTAATAATTCGACAATTTAATTTGCTTGACTATGTACTATTTGTTACTTTGTATTTAAGATGTAATTTTAATTATGGGCATATATTATAATTAGCTTTTGTTGAAATTTCATTATGAATTGATATGACAAAATATTTCACAGCCTGACATTTTATGATTGCGATCTTCTTCTTTTTTAAACATCGTACAATTATTAATATTTTACTGTTTATTACTATTATAATTTCTCAACACGGGCTGCTAAAGGCTTAGAAATTTTATATCACTAATATTGTATAATCGTTTAATTTGTGATTATGAATTTTAATTATTAATTTGCAAGTAATAAACTAATAATTTTTATTGTTATAATTGGATGCAATTTTTTAAATATTTTTGCATGTAAAATATAACCTTGTGTGCGTGTTGGATTTTCTATAAACCACAAGAGTTTTTGAATTAAATAAATAAATAATACACCGTTACGGTTATCCTAACAGCCGGTCTGGATGTTTGTCCTTGAGCAATTTATGTGTACAAACTGCCTCCACGATACAGCAGAAAATGATAGTGTGGGCAACGTTTTTGAAATGAGATGACAATAAAAATATGTCTGCAGCATGGCTCTACCACGTAAATAATTACTTGTATATTAATAGGTATATGTTAATATTTGTTATATGTTAATATTTGTTAAAAATCATACCGCGTAAATAATTTTTATATGTGGTAGAGCCACGCTGCAGCTATATTATGGTTGTAGCTTGTAGCACGAGTGGGTCGGCTCGACCGGGGAAGGGCCACGTTCTTACAGAATGCCAGCGTAAAATTTCAGCTTAATACTCCTTTGTTTCGCCCCCACTTCCCCGCGTGTCGTATGCTATGTACCGATATGTTTGTAACCACTAATACTGTAAGTAGAAAGGTCGTTAGACACTTATTTCATTAGGTTTATCATATTTATGCCTGTTTCTTAACGCCAAGCCAGCCGCTTCTCATTTTTATCACGGTTATTTCCCATTTTAATTTTATGTCGTACTGTTGCGTAATGTATATTCTGATCGTAAGCGACACAACTTCTCCCTTCAAAAGCCTAAGCGATACTAACGGGGCGACTGGAATCAAGCTCAAGACGCCGATAGTTTAGGTAATTTCTTTTTACAGTGAAAATAATGGTATTTTAAAAAAAGTAAATAACATAAGCACTGCTTTATAGTTAGTTCAGTTAGTATGCAAAGTTTCATGATCTTATTTAAAGTATTTTATGAATAACAGCGGTTTATTGTTTATTTTGGAGGTAACTTTGGATTTTTTTTCTATCGAGAAAATTTTACGAAATCGTGTTTTCGTCTAACAACGTCTTAACATTAATCCTCAACTTTACCATATATTTATTTCAAAATTAATGCTGCAATATTTTCGGCATAACGAAGGATCTTGCTAAGCCATTTGACATTATATTTCCCCTTAATACTCCTTTGTTTCGTATGGTGGTCGTAGTGTAGCATTACAGCTTAGTCCTCAGGGGTGACAACGCATCTGCATTTTGATTATTAATCGAAGATAAATGTAGATATCTATGGGCCACAGCATCCTCTTATCATCAGGTGGACTGTGTGCTCGTTTGTCACTCTTCAACTGTCAAACTTACGCACACATATGCATCAAAAATGTATAGTTCTTGCAATTCATGAGTGCGGTCGACCATTGGATGTGGTTCGACATGTACATGCACAGTGCGACAGTGTGCGTGCCTGGGGGAGCGGGCGTCCGCTCGCGACTGACCGCCTGCACTCGTGAACTGCAAGAACTATAATTGGTTGAATATTTCATCATCAGGGTGCTATGTATAAGAAATATGCAATGTTAATATCTACAAAATTAAAATGGTCAATTTTTTTAAATAAAAAGTAAAGAGAATAAAATAGTTTCCACATTCTGAAGTTGGTGCTAAGGTAATGGTGTATAGAAAAAAAATGAGGCCCGTATTCAGAATGTGTTCTTATTTTATTATTTTTAACCTCTGACGAAAAAAGGGGTGATATAAGTTTGATCGCTATATGTGTTTGTCTGTGGCACCGTAGCTTTTAAACTGGTAAACCGATTTGAATGCGTTTTTTTATTAAAAAGCAGGTTTTCTAGCGGTGGGTCTTAGACATGTTTTATCAAAATCTGTTCAGCCACTTGAAGATCATCAGCTTTTTGTTTCAGGGGTCTCTAAATTTTCAACTCAAGTTATAAATTTTATTAATAGCGAATTTCGATATAAAAGCTTCTGAAATCAGGAAATCGTTACCTACTCTGTGAATTAAAATCGGCTTCAGGAGTTATAATGGACATCTGGACGTTGGACACCTCTGTTAGTGTGAGAGAACGGAACACCTTAAGTGCTTCAAACGTTGGGAATATAAAAAGTTAATATAAGTGATTAAATCCATAAAAACTAGCTTTATTTAAGTGTGTAGTGTTCGCGTAAATGTAAGAAATCATTGTGCTTTAGCAGTTCCACCTGCAGCACAGGGTTCTTTGAGTGTATTTTCTTAAACCTTTGATGTTGGTAAATGCTTTGTTTTATTAATCTTTTTATTACTTTTTTATATTATATATTGCATGCTGAATTTAGAATTATTAGAACGCATTTTTTTTTTCAAAATAAATATAACTATTTTATTCCCATTCGTATATATATAAAGTTGGTTTTTACTTTTTGTGAAAAGTTAAATTGTTCCATTTACAAAATAAATATTTCAGCGAGTATTGGCCGTTGGCACAAAGTAGTAAAATAAAGGAAACAAACTATAAAATAACGACTTAAACGCTGGGAACGGGGAGCTGCATCGCGTGCTAGAATTCCACAAACGTATAGAAATCAAGTTTTTCTTTCTGCGCAGTATTACGAGTATTAGCTCACTTGACATATTTTCCCGTTCTAATTTTGCTGCAATGTTATCTTTCCATTGTTTGACGTTAGAATACCAATGAATTCGCTCACTCTTTCGATTTGTTTACTGCTTTAAATACTTTAAATTTAATCTTTAACTTAAAGAGCGACAGGAGCCTATTGAATAAGGGTGCGGTCTTCAAACTCACAGTCATCGGTTCGAATCCACAATTCGACTACTATCGTGAAACACACCTAGAAAATGCATTTATTTTTTTATTTTATTTTAATAGGATAAGAGTGACAAACGAGCACACAGTCCACCAGATGGTAAGTGGTTACTGCGGCCCATAGACATCTACATCTATCCTCGATTACGAATCAAAATGCAGATGCATTGTCACCCGCGAGGATAAAGATGGAATGCCTCGTTTCCAGTAAAAATGGTCTCCGGTTCTCTACACTCACCTTACGAAACACGCTATTTTACTCTGGTATTATGTGATATTTGATAAGGTTATAAGGAAGAAAATGTGGGAACTGTTGCCGGGATATGGTGTGGATGGTCGATTGTTAAGGGCTGTGCAGTCACTTTACTATGACTGTAAAGCCTATGTGCGGGTAGGGCATGACCTGTCACCCATGTTTAGCGTCCAAGCGGGCGTAAAACAGGGTTGTGTCATGTCTTCCTGGCTGTTCATACTGTATCTCGACAGCTGTTTACAGAAGCTGAAAAATAGCTGTTTGGGTGTGAAATTGGGTGACATAAAAGTTAATTGTCTGCTGTATGCTGATGATGCAGTGCTTATTGCACCATCAGAAGTAGAACTGCAGGCATTAGTCACGTGTATGAAAGAGGAATGTGAAATTAAAGGTCTCCGTTTGAATGCTAATAAAACTAAGGTTCTGGTATTTGAAAAGGACGAAGAGAGAACGAAATGTGAAATATGGGTAAATCAGGAATGTCTAGAACAGGTAAATGAAATTGTATACTTGGGGAGTGCTTTCAGCCGGGATGGAAGATGTGATTTAGATGTGGATAGGCGTGTCGCTGCCGGAAACAAAGTCAATGGTGCCCTGAATGCATTAGTAAAAAAGGCAAGGCGTGGTGAAGAGTGCACGCCTTGCAATACATAATGCAGTGTTGGTACCGACTTTGTTATATGGCAGCGAAACCTGGGTATACCAGAAGAAGCATAAAAGCAAGTTGAATGCAGTGGAGATGCGATCTCTTCGTAAAATGTGTGGCGTTACCTTAGCCGACCGAAAGCGAAACGAAGAGATTCGCAATATGGCAAGATTGAAAGATGACCTCATCACAAAAATTGATAGGGGCGTACTCCAATGGTTTGGGCACGTTGAACGAATGAGTGAAGACCGAATGGTGAAGAAAATATATAGAGCGAAAGTAAATATTAAAAGGTGTCGAGGTAGACCGAGACTAACTTTCGAAGACCATGTGAGCAAATTGCTCGAAGAGGGGAGGGTCAAGAGTACTCGGATACCTAGACGTGCATGTATGAAGAAGTTAATGAACCTGAAAGAAGCGAAAGAGGTATATAAGGATCGTGACACTTGGCGATCTGTTCTCTCTGGCTACCCCGTTAGGGATTGTGCGTGAAGATAAGTAAGTAAGTAAGTAAGTATTATGTGAGTACAAAAATTGAAATGTGGTACCTATATCTTCATCATCATTACAGCCCCTCACAAGTCCACTGCCGAACATAGGCCTCCCCCTAGAAATGCCACAAAGCACGGTCCTGAGCCACCTGCATCCATTGACTTGCAACATCTCTTACCAGGTCGTCACTCTATCTAGTGAGGGGTCGCCCTACACTACGCATACCGGTACGAGGCTGCCACTCGAGAACCTTTTTTCCTCATCGGTTGTCGGTTCTTTGAGCTATATGGCCGGCCAATTGCTACTTGTGCTCACTAATCCGTTGGGCTATATCGGTCACTCTGGTTCTCCTGTGGATATCCTCATTCTATACATATACTAGTAAATAAAATTGAAGTTCGTCTATAATTAATTAAGCTTATTTTAAGATCAGGGGGTCAACGTAAGAAAATTTAAAATATTTGTCCGTCTATCTATCTGTGTGTGCGAGTTAATCTTCGTAGTGGCTGAACTAGCTGTGGTAAAACTTTGCGAACAGAGAGTAGTACCAGGATCCCTCCTGGTCGATGGAGGAACAATCAGCACCGTGGTGGGTGTTTTATTCCGCTCCAGCTTTTATAAAATGATTATTCTAAAATTACTATTATCAGTACATACATCAAAAATGTAGGAACATCTTCAAATATAGAGACATGATCTTTCAGTAAGTATCACGATCCCTATTAAAATACTTCATTTTCGTAATACGATAACCATAAGAAACCTAAAAGCGCGCTTATGGTTCGGACGGGGTTTTATATACATTATTTTATATTACGTAGCATAAAGTATTCATCTTAATTCTTGTATATAAATATGTTTAATTGATGCTACTGTATTGTAATTGATTGTACTGTAAATGATACGTGCTATATTCTACTAAAACTTGAAGATTTTTTTAAAATAAAATGAAAAATCAGTAAAATAAATGGCTTTGACTATCTTAGATTTAAATAACTCATCATTAATAGACTTTATGGAAGGAGGGGCCGGTCTCTAAAAATAAATAATGCAGTGTTCATCGCAGTCACTGAGCGCCTATAATGCAAGCAACACTCAACAAATAAGTAAATGCGAAATGCTCATTAAGTTTTTGAAAGGCGTTGGTTTTGCTAAGCGTAACTTCAAGCAAAGAGAAATTTTTACCTAGAAAGATTTTTATTATACCCTTTAATGTAAATGACGTACGTAATTAGGTACATTATGTATTGTGTTCTTAATTATGTATATACATGTAATAATAACAATGTCCTTCAGACAGAATTTCGGTCACGGCGACCAGTCTCATTGGAGATTAGCTATCAGCACAGGACAGGATAATGTGTCCAAGCTCAGATGCACTTTCTGAGAGAGTTCAGGCGGAACCTTTACGTGCTTTTTATAAATACTAGGAACAGACATAAGCTAGTACTACCAGTTACTCGACTTCACCGTGTCAGTAACTCATTCTTGAGGCGATGTATACGCTTTTACAACAAAATCCCAAAAAATATGCAAAATTTGACCTGCAGAAAGTTCAAAAAGTTTATTAAAGTTTTTGTAAAAAGGATTATTATATTAGTATATAGTTAATATAATAGCTATTTTTAATTTGTTTTGTGTTGTTAATAGTAACATACATGATTGTATGTTGTTATTTAAAAAACCCGCTGGGTTTCTTGCTGGTTCTTATCGGGACAGAGGTTTTTTCCAAATCAGTAGTAAATTAAAAAAGTGACTTTCAATAAAATATTATTTATAATCTGTATTGAAAAAAAAAAGTTGCTTTTTCTGTTTCCGTGGCACGGGTAAAACACCACCAACTTCAACTCTGGGCTGCTATTTGGAATTTCTTGGCAGAAAAACTTAAATAGTGATTTTTCTGGCCCGACCCTTAACTTCATGGCCAATAATCGTGTTTACGACCTCTAGACAAAAGAAGTTGTCATATATTTATGATAGAGTAGTTTCTTATTGTGAGTAGCGAGGAAAACAGATCATTTTTGCAGATAACGAGGCATTCCTAGTTAAGCCTCACTGCAGCTATATTATGTTTGTATCACGCATGAGTCACCTCAACCGGAGAAGACTCAGACTCAGAATAGCAACTTAATTCTGCTGCGTTTCGTAGGGTGAGTGTAAAAAACCGGACACCATTTTTACTGGAAACGAGACATTGTATCATAGCCTTTAGAGGTGACAACGCGTCTTCATTTTGATTTTTAATCGAGAATAGATGTAACTGTCTATGAGTCACAGAATCCACTTACCATCAGGTGAGCTGTATGCTCCTTTGCACCCTCGTCTAAAAAAAACCATCTTCTTCTCTATCGACCCATAAAGTTCCAGTCCTTGGCATGGGACTCACGGAGAAATAAACGTTGTACACATTTGACCCTTCTGACCGTCAATAGTTTTATAAAAGTTTGAAAAAGGATGACAAACGAGCACACAGTCAACCTGATGATAAGGGTCAGTTCACACCAAGACGTGACCAACGCGACGCAGCGCGCACTTTTTAGGATAGTGATACAAAATATAACTTATGTACTACGCAAAAAGATACACATTTTATCTCTTAGAGTATCATTTAAAAATACTCATATTTTTAATAATCTTTGCAATGAAAATTTAAAGTAAGCTACAAATGTCTACAGTATCGGCATTTGGCCACAGTCCAGAGGATTATTTATTGTCCGACCTCACAATCAAAGCTCTGAACATCCAAACCTTCGTGTCACTAGCTTTATACAATCTACGGCTTCTTTGCGGTAATTAAGTGACAATGGAGCTTGCAGCCAACGTGCAAGCTTGGCCAAGTTGACTTTACTACAATCGTTAACGCTAGTAGCATGGCACGACGAATGAGATGAACGAAAAATGGGCATGACACACCTTAACGTTTGGCTACGTCATTGTCATGTTGGTACGACTTCAGGTTCGTCAATACTTTGATGCAACCCGAGTCAAATAAACGAATCATTAATGATTGGTACAACACGTAAAGAGCCGTGGTAGCTCAGGGAATTAGCGTTCGCTGTAAATTTGATAGTATGCGAGTAACCTTTATACGTGGCAGAGCCACGTTGCGGCTATGATGATATATTTTAATTTAATGATAATATATTTTGACGAAATAACCCTAATTAGTTAGTATGTCATTCATTTTATGTAAGAAATAGAAAATACTTGTTAATGTATCTTTTAGCACATACACCTGAGATACAGGTTTATCCTAGTTAAGGTGCCTGTTATTGTAGACTATTTTTAAATTAAGACATTATTTTAATTATTTGTACATTATATTTAAATAAAAATTATTATTATTACATTATTGATTGTAGCGCGAATGGGTCGGCTCGACCGGGGAAGTACCACGCTCTCACAGAATACCAGCGTAAAATATTAGCTTAATGCTGCTGTGTTTCGTATGGTGAGTGTGGATCTACACTTTCCCTTCTTACTGGAAACGACGACGAGACACTTTTTACTGGAAACGAGGCATTCCATCTTAGCCCTCAGGTGTGACAACGCATCTGCAAGGTGAAGGAAAACATCGTGAAGAAACCTGCATGTCTGAGAAATAAGAAAAAAATGTTTCGAAGACATGAGAAGTTTGCCAACACGCATTGCATTGCCCTAAAATCCTAAAAACCTAAGAGGTGTCCTGTGACGTATTATGAGACTGTAACAACGCTTAAAGTAGTACACACCATACGAAACTGGAGCATAACGCTACTACTTTAAGCTGGTATTCTGTGCGAACGTAGTTCTACTTCAGTGTATAAGGTGCGTTGGGGTAATACCGGACGATTTTCGACTAGTTAAAAGAGTCGGACAAAAACTTTATTTTCTCGACATCCATATACCTCAGATTTCTGAAACATGGCGCAAATCGTTAATGGTTACACGTAATTTAGCTATAAGAAGCTTTTACTTTTCAAAACTCAACAGTTTCTGCTTAAAACGTGTGCGAAAACAAGGCATAATTTTTTATATGCATGATGAAGAATTGGCCATCAAGGGGAAAGAACGGAGGTCGCTAAAAATCGCAAATAAAAGTGATAGGGAAAGACCGCACGGACGAAAAAAATACAAAAATTACCTTGTTTTATAAAATACTGTGCAGCACACGCCCTACTTCTCGGAGCGACTGGCCGAAACTTGGGGTCGGGGCAGAATAAAATGGAGTCTTGTACCATATTGATAGCTTTCAAAATTATAGCATAATTCACCGGGAATTTGAATTTTACGGTCTTACCTCATCACGGATCTTACCCCAATGCACTATAATATTTACTGCGCTACAATTGCAATTAGTGTACCGTGCGCGTAATTGTTACTGCGTAGTGTCGTTGTAAGAATATCCACTGGCCTATATCATCCCGCGAGTGTCGTATGAGGCGATAGAGGGAAACGAATCAGAAGATAGACAGCAGATGTCTTCCTAATAACTACTAAAAATAAAAAACTGCGGTGGACAACCCACTTGCCAAGCAACTATAGTGAACATCCTCCCTCCCTATGTGTCAATCTATGGCAGAGGCGTAATGTCCAGCTTACGTACTGCAAAATATACAGCTAGCGCTTATCATCTATACTCCTACTCTTCATCAATTTATGCTGAGCCATAATATAGCAGTGTGTCTCTATCGACTATATATTGTATCAACATTTCACCAGCTCACGTAAGATCTACGTCATGAGACGAATGTAATAAAAACTACCAAAACTGTAAACTTCTATAAATTGTCAATCGCAAAACATTTGGCGGATCTCCAAAAATATTTATGTTTGATTTCAAACTTGAGGGCCGAAGCCGAAGACATCTAGTCGATGTCGCTTGCTCGGATAGCCTATTGAATGATTTTTATTACCTTTTGAAAAGTTACGGGCGAAACGCTCCAGGACACTGTTCGTTTACAATACATATCAACAAAAATGAAGAAAGTTACAAACTATACATATACACAAGCTTTCGGTCATTTCTGAAAAGGTTATTGCAAGGAGGTGTCGTTTTGTGATTTGGATTATTATTATTGTACCAATTTATAAAAACTAACCGGTTACGCCTCAAGGCATCATTTGGTATAATAATGAACTAATGCAAACATACATTCAATAAATTTCCATCATTCTTACATACGCTGAAAATGCCTTGAGTCGGAATCGGTCGGTTTTTATAATTATTTTAATGATAATTTAAAATAAATGTAGGCGCTTCTAACGCCGCACACATCGCGATTAATCGAATATTTGCGTTATCGCGATGTATGTGGCCACATATTCGTAAATACTTCGTGCGAAGTCGCAAGCACATCGCTTCGCTGTCGGTAAACTCTCCCACATCAAAGCGTTTTATCGCGATGAACTTCGCTTGTATTCGCTTAGCCACACTTCAAGCAACCCATAGACGTCGTGCGTGGCGGACGTGTAGAATTAAAAAATTAGGATTTGCGACGTATTTGCGACAATGATTATTTTCTAAAGTAATGAGAAGATAAATAATTTGATGAGTCATTTTCTTGCACCTTCGCCGTAGGCCAATGGCGAAGTTTTATCGCCGGAATTCTATCGCGATGTGTGTTGCTGAGGCATATAAAATACCGGATGGATCGAGAGTGAGCGAGAGGTTGCGTCACTCTAGCGGAGCGTCATATCGATGGTGAGGTGCTAAAATTGAGGGTAGATCGGGACAACCTCACCCGTTTGTACAGTATAAAGTTCATGGTAGATTTCGAGCGCAAGAGATTTTGCCCAAGTGGTTGTGTTCGTTGTGATGATTCTTCTGGTGCAGGCAAGGAAGATGGCGCCGTTGAGAGGTTGTTCTGTGTTACAATGGGATGTGTAGTGTTGATAAGATAAGATAAGATGCTTTATTTGTAAGATTATGGTACATTACTGCTGTTACAAAAGAATTTCGATCCTAAATATTCTGTCGCTTTCATCATACGAATATTTTCAGATGGATAAATTTTACAATATAGTACAAAATTAAGACATTAATTATTATATAATATAAAGATACTTGCAGCAATACTTATGGATTCTAAATCTATGTAAAACAAGAATATAAATAAATTTATAATATTTTTAGTTAAATTATGTCAAAAAATTAAATTCAGCAATCCAATAATTACAATTAGAGTCAAATCTATCATTGAATTTCTTTAGAATAAATGTTATTACTCAATAAATAACCTCTTATTTATTGAGTAATAACATTTATTTTAAAGAAATTGAAATAATTTACTTTTAAAGATTTCCTAAATTCATCTTTTTGAAACAAACAGGCAATTTGTAGTAAACATGTATTGCCAAATTGCCATATACATTGTTTGAGTAGAGTTTTATTCTATACTTTGGTACACACAATTTACGTATGTTTCTACTAGCCCTAATTACAACATCGTTGTGTTTTTCAAATAAATTAGTATTTTTGTGAACAGATACACAGATTTCGTAAACATGTAATGCTGGAAGCGGCAATATTTTATGTTTGCGAAATGGGGAATACAACTATCTAATTGGTGTGAACTGCTAATAAGTTATACCAGAAAACTTCTTCTTGATTAACCGAGTAGTGGTGGTGTATAAATATCCTCTACATCATATTATGCCGAAGGTGTCGTAAGATAGGTAGCAATATTTTCCTGATAACAACTCAATAAAAAACTGTGGTTGCCAATCCGCATGCCAAGTATGGCAACCGGGATAAAATCCCCCTATGAAGCCATGTGTGGGGGAGGTTTATGTTGAGCAGCGGACTTTCATAGGCTGCAAAGGATGGATAAACTTTTAAATTTTTACTACAAATTATTACATATAACAAAGTACACAAGTAATAAAATAACACTCGTTCATCTTTACGTCGAAAAATTTGTTTTTCTTTCTTTGCACTTACATCCTAAGTACACATCATGATAAATGATCATTTTCAAGTCTATTTTTACGATCCTTTACAAACTTTGTCAAGTAGAAGCACATCGGTCGAGTTTTCTTTATAAAATGTTTGTTTTAAATAATTTACACACATACTGTTATGCCCAATCAACATTATTTTATCCTCTCGTATGTAAAAAAAATGGTTATTATAACGTTTTCTTACTGTTAATAATAACTGTAGATTGCTAATCAAACTTATAACCGTGTAGTGTTAGTTTAATAATTTTATACGTGGTAGAGCCACGCTGCAGCTATATTATGGTTGTATAGCACGAATGGGTCTACTCGACCGGGGAAGGACCACGTTCTTATAGAATACCAGCGTAAAAAAGCAGTGTTTCGTATGGTGAGTGTAGAGTACCGGAGATCCATTTTACTGGAAACGAGGCATTACACTTTAGTCTTCACGAGTGGCAACGCTTCTGCATTTTCATTTGTTACCGAGGATAGATGTAGATGTCTATGGACCAAAGCAACCACTCACCATTAGGTTGACTGTGTTCTCGTTTGACACGCTTATCTTATTAAAAAAAATGTTATACCGTGTGTGTCGTAAGAGGCGACAGAAGGAAACAAAACTGAATATGGGCAGCATATTCTTGCTAATATACTGCTACTTCTAGTACCATCTGTACATTCCTACTTCTCATACTACTACTACAGCGCTTCGCGAGACCACTTCTGAACATAGGCCTCCTCCATAGATTACCTCAAGGTACGGTCCTGGGCCACCTACATCCGTCAATTGCCTGCGTGTTTCATCCGGCCGTTACACCATCTAGTAGGTGTATGTCATATATCCCCGTTTTGCTAGGATTAACTAAAACAACATGGGTTTGCCAATCCACCATTCATGTATGGCAACTATTGCAAAAAAAACTTTCCATAGCTTGTAACCGTACAGTGTTTATCATTACGAACTTATATCACTTAAATTAAAAAATTTAAAACCCCCCGAAACGAACACTCTTGATAAAGTCACCTTTTAACCAAGAAAAACTTAATCAAGACTGGTTCATCTGTTCGTAAGAAGAGAGAAGAGACCCCTCTGTTTGCGTCGAGGGTTAAAACATTTTTCAGTAGTGTATTGAAACTATAAATTTCAATGTATTATCAATTTTGTGTCCACTGTTTACAAAATTTATATATATATATATGCACACACTACAAGCAGACTTCAAATGTGACAATGCACTTGAATAACTCTCCAAAATATAAGCATGTCGCTTCACTGCAAAAAATGAGCAGACTCAACTTGGCTCCTTCTTTTTGAAATCTATAACTGGAACACACCGATCACTTTTAGTTATTGGGGGTTGAGATTTCCTCAAACTTGACTTCAGGCGGTTCCTTGAGTCCAAGGCCGAAACAGCTGTAAGGAAGTTAGAAGTCCTTGCAAAGGTGCAGCGGTACTTCAAACCGGGACAGCTGCTTACGTTATATAAAGTGCAAGTGCGGTCGCATATGGAGTATTGCTGCCATATAAGGGCTAGTACTAGAAAATATCACCTAGTTGCTTTGGTGAGTCCAAGATATATATGTAAAGGCTTCTAAGAGGCTTATTGGTGACCCGAATACGGTTAAAACCAATCTCACCAGTCACGAACGTAGCCAGCCTTTCAATTTTCTACATTTCTGAGAGTCTACGCTGGAATTGCGTGACTTAATTCCTCTATCTCCCTTCCATCATCAGACAACCAGACTCTAGGCTAGTCTCTACCTTTTCGCTGTCGACTAAGATGTCTGTAGGCTGCAGCATCCACTTACTATCGGGTGGACTGTGTGCTCGTTTGTTACCCTTATTCTATAAAAAGCCTTTAACACTGATTCCTATATTTAATCCCTGTTGATAAAAATGTAGTTTTACAGTCATATATGGGAATCAATAAGATCTTTTTAGTATATTCTATAGTCGCTTTTTACGAACCACGGAACAAAAATCTACAAACAGTTGTACAAAAATATTATTAGAAATAAAAGTTGGCTGTTACGTAACGCCCGGCAGGTGTGAAATATCACTTGATGGTAGAATTTATAGTTAACAAAAATCAATAAAAAATATGGAGTAAAGTGAATAAAAAGTTTAACATAGTCGAACAGAACAAAGAGTACACGTATGAAGAAATGAAGTGTATAGTATATGCACACACACATACAAGGGAGTCGAAAGCGGTAGCGTAGAGTTGCCATGACGGCATAAGAGAGCGTCATGCCGTTTGCCGTCACGGTATTATAAATAAATAAGTAAAAATGTCTCTGTTTCCTCTATCAACAGCTTAAACATATATATATATATATATATATATATATATATATATATATATATATATATACATATATATATGTTCTTTCACTATCATTAACCCCACATCTATTCAGTTTCGTTTGAAAATGTTTCTGACAAGTCCATTACAAAGGAAATATTGAAATTTTGCTCGGATGGCTCCAGCGACAAAAGTTTCTTTGTTTAAAATCATTTCCAAGTTACTCTTCGGTAGTTTTAAAAGAGGAAAGAACATCGCAAATTTAAAAAAAATCTCGCTGAATATTTTAGAATACTCGGGAATAATTATTGGATTGATAGTATATTTTCAAAAGATATTTGGAGAAAAGAATTTAAGAAATACACAATATCGCAATGAGCTGAAGTTACCATCACGTGAACTTCTTATAGTGTGCTGATTTTGTTCTATTTTTGTAGCCCAGAAAAAAATAAAATACTCACATTGAACTAATACTCACAGCTAAGACACTCTTTGAACTCATAGAAGATATCATCATCATCGTCTTTATAGCCCATATGGCCCACAGACATCTAAATTTATCCTCGACTAAGAATCAAAATGCAGATGCGTCGTCACCCCGAGGACTAAGATGGAATGCCTCGTTTCCAGTAAAAAAGGGTCTCCGGTTCTCTACACTCAACATACGATACAGCAGCATTAATCTGATATTTTACGCTGGTATTCTGTGAGAGCGTGGTCCTGCCCCGGTTAAGCCAACTTATTCGTGCTACAACTAATATGTCTATAGCGTGGCTCTACTACGCAAGAAACCTACAGCCGACTTCAAATAAAGACGGATAAAGATGTGCTGTCATAAGAACTAAAATGGAATGAGTCACAGAATGTAATAATACTGGCTTTTTATACCCTTTAGACCGGAAGTTCCCTTCTGTTCAGCAGTGTCATATGGCAACAGAAACAGAAAAGATGGTCGAACCTATCCATGCAGACTCATCAATAGAAAAAGAGTTCTAGAATCTAGTTAACTTAGAAGTGAATATAGCAAGGTCGCAGTGATATTATTGGTTCTTCTTGACCTGCATAGCTGAATGCAAAAAAAAAAAACTATCATCTCATTTGACACTCTAATATAAAAAACTTTTCTTACGTGGTAGAGCCATGCTGCAGCTATATTACTGGCATAGTTGTAGAACAAATGGATCGGCTCGACCGGAGAAGGACCACGCTCTCACAGAATACCAGCGTAAAATAGCAGCTTAACGATACTATGTTTCGTATGGTAAGTGTAGAGAACCGGAGACCCTTTTTACTGGAAACGAGGTATTCCATCTTGGTCCTCATGGCTGACAACGCATTTGCATTTTGATTCGTAATCGTGGCTGGATGTAGATGTCTGTGGATCACAGAAACCACTTAGCATCAGGTGGAATAAATGCTCGTTATTCACCTTTATCCTTTAAAAAAAATAATTAAGAATACCATTCCCTACGTGTAATCCTAAAAAGAATATATCAACTTTACTTTACGCTCTCTGATACAAACTAGAGAACGCTTTGTTAAACAAACGTTTCTATATTGTATGATCTCTAGATTACGTTTGTAAGTTTATTTACGACTTTACTACGTCTAGCGAACATTTCTCCTACCACAGTTTTCTTAGAAAACTTGCAATGTACTTATATCTGTAGTCTCGTCTATAAAGCTTTGAAAGTCGCAATAATGCAGCGTTTTCATTTCAGGGCACTTCTAACAATGTCGGGCGTAGATTAACCAGGCCCTACTAACAAATAACGGATTGATACTCTTGTAAATTTCTGTTTCAACAAAATGCTGTCAGTTAGTCCACATATCTAACTAGAAATAAACTGAGTTTTAAAACTAACTGCATCGCCTTATTCTCTGTCATCGCCGAAGACACTTAAATATACGGCTTTTAAAAGTTCTGCCTTAAGTTTAGAAAAAGTACTGTTCGGAAACCGCTTAGTAACTTGAGTTGTGTAGTATATTTTAATCCATTATTTAAAAAATATACCATTTAAATATTTTCTACATCGCCTTCTTACTCGTTACTGGCCCATAATATCCATTGGAATATTAATTTAAACACATCAACAAAATCCAGGGATATTTTATATTTCATCAAATATCTAAAAATCTATGAAGAACTTTCTGATATAGTAAATGAAAGAATGATAGTTTATTTTAAGGTCTTTAATTAAAAATAAAAAAACATTTCGTATTTTTTGTTAAATAAAAATGTTATTTTTTTATTCGCTGTAGAAAATAAGTATGATAAAAAAAACTTCATTTCATCTTATGAAACTAACTACTAACTAATTTTAATTAAAATTGAAAAAATCTGTTAAAATCCAGTTACTAATATTCAGTGTTGCCCCTTACATTAATCACACATCGAAATCGATTGTTCATATATAAAATTAAATTGTCATGTCTTGCTGCGTTATGAGGTCCTAGGTATTTTTGCAAGTGTTCGTAAAGTTGTTGTTCCGTTGTCAAATTTAGCGGGAAATCTCTCACAGCTTTTCGTTGTAACATGTCATTCGATTATGCAGGCCAATCCAAAACTTGAATATCGTGTCGGAGAGCAGTCGATATTAGCCTCGCCGTATGGGAAGGAGCATAGTGCATGACTAGAAATTCCTGGCCCATTTGGGTTCTGTGTGGGGCAATAATCTACGGCTCTACTACCTCCTCGTGGTATTTATGTGCCTTGCTGCCTTGGATCCAAACGAGCTGGGCTCGTCCGCCAAGATGAATTCCTGCCCACACCATGATTGTCTCGCCTTGGTATGAGTGGACGCCCTGTAGGTGTCATAGACTGCTAACTCTCCCTGGAGTTCCCCAAATGCGTGTTCTTCGTGAATCCGTATGAAATCCAAACCAGGACTCATCGGTAAACAGCACCAAAGATTTTTGTTCGTCACTCCTATGGTGAATGCTCCCGAGCCCATGAAAGCCGCCTACCACGATTGCCACGTCACAATGCTGGAACACGTATTCGTCTTCGAGCATAAAGACCAACTTCATGCAACCTCTAAGCAAGCAGCTAGTGGTCCTACTGGAGCCCTTGTATAGCTGCATCGCTGTGATATTGGGTTGTCTACTGGCGGTCATTTGGAGAAATCGATCTCGTCTCTACGTAGTAACACGATATCTACCCGTGTGCCGTTCAGCCCCATCCCCAGTAATCCGATAACGTGACCACAACCTTGATATCACGTTTTGGCTGATGTGTAGGACCTCAGCAACGGCACGTCGAACATCACCATTATCTAACATGCGTAACGTTTCATCTGGACTCAAACGACGACGTGACATGACTCTTAAAGCTCACACAGCACGTTAAATTAAAAAAAGAAAATAATCTAATCCCCTTTAATTAATTATTTCGGGCCAAAAAATCAATTATTGAGTTTTTCTGTCAAGAAATTCTCCTCCAATTCCTGACTCCAAGGCTGCCTGGAGTCAGGAATTGGAGGAGAATTTCTTGGTTGGCGGTGTCTCACCCCCGTGCCTCGGAAAGCACGTAAAGCCGTTGGTCCTGCGCCTGATCTCTTTCCCGGTCGTTTTGGTTTACCGTCCCATCGGATTATGAGAGTGGGGGAATAGAGAGTGCACCTGTGCTTGCGCATACACTCGGGCGCTATAATCCTGTCCTGCGCCGATGGCTAGCCTCCATTGAAGCAGGCCGTCGTGACCGAAATTCGGTCTGGAGGATTGTTTTAATTAATATCATTAGAACAATTTAAATTTTCATTGACGTAACAAATTACTAAAAATTTTGCCACCGTATATTGTTTTTTTTTCTTTGGTTTTTAAAAATAAAATAAAAGAATGAATGATGAAATAAAATAAATTTTAAAAATAGAATAAAAGAGATAAGGGTTCAATCAGTATATAAATGTTTTTATGGAAACAAAAAAGATTTTAAACTATAACGTCGTAAATAATTTAGGATTAAAGTATACCCAGAATCTGTTGATGTGTTTATTTATTTAATAATATATTACTGAACCTTATAAAGTAGTACAGGATCAAAAATCGGAGTTAGTGCTAAAATTTATCTCTGCCAGTAGACCTTAGGGCAGTGATAATACTACGAAGTAGAACCATTCTTCAGCTATGTTATGGTAGATAAATAGAGAGAGATAGCTATAGAGGAGAAGAACCGGAAACCCATTTTACTGTAAACGAGGCATTCTATGTTAGTCCTCAGAGGTGACAATGCATCTGCATTTCGACTCTTAATTGAGGATAAATGTAGATGTTTATGAGCCACAGCATCCACTTACCATCAGGTGGACTGCTCGTTGATCAACCTTATTTTATTTAAAAATGTAAAAATGTATTAGCTGTTCATTTTGTGGGTGTATGTATAACTTCTTTGTGGACTTTTTTCTTCGTGAAGAGAGACTGAATATTCGTGCATTAATCCTCTCGAGTGCCAGTTAACCAAGAGGCACATGTTTATTCCGAGATGGTTTAGAGAAGGCTTAGTGAGTCCACACTGAATGTGAGTTAGTGACTTGGAGGAGAAGAAATGTTTGAAATAGAGGCCATGAATCGACTGATTATTATTCAATGAAAAGGGTTTCAGAAGACTTAGTAGAAATTCTAGAAGAATTTGTAATGAAATTACCTCGCATCAATAAAAAGTTGAATTACAGCCTCCATACGTCAAACTACTGACCACTGGTCCATACTACAGTCATAATATACTGCAACATACCGCTGTGACACGTAAAAACAGTGCCATGTAGTAAAATGTAGACCAAAATGTATAAATAAAACGGAAATTCGATCACTGAATACACGCAGTACGCATCGTTCGTACATAATAGATGTAAATAATCGATACAAATTGAGTTCACATACGCTCGGGAAATTTTGGCCTCAATCTATCATATTTTAACTTTAGTACAATAAGTTTTCTTTTGTTTAAAATTAGTGTGACAGCTTTATTTTAGTTCTGGATAGTAATGATATGTTTCTAATGCGGACCAACGCCATATTTTAACTTTTTTTTTAAATTTAAATAATACAAATACACTAATTTATTTCACATTAGCAATTTGACCTAACTTCACCTGGTTAGAATTTATTAATGTGAATTTTGCTCATATAAAATATAGACTAGATATCTCCTGGTATTTCTCTCTATCAGTTTGTAAAGTTTCGTCACAATCAGTTCAACCATCTCTAAGTTTAACGCGGACGGAAAATTTTTTTTTAAATTGTTATTTATGTCTAACTAGCATACCAATAACCCCTCAAGCTTAATAAAGACCATTACTGGGCAATACTGCAGGTATATCATTGTTGTAACAAGAATGGGTCGGTATGACCGAGGGAGGAGCACGCTATCACAGAATACCAGCATAAAATAGCAGCTGAATATTGCTGTGTTTCGTATGGTGAGTATAAAGAACCGAAGAGCATTTTCACTGGAAGCGAGGCATTGTGTCTTAGATACATTCGGGCTGCAAGTGATTTGAAGTTTAGGTTCATATCGATTTATTACTGTCGCGACTCCGAACGAGATGGACAATCGAGAGCAACTGGTGTAGCTGGGACTGAATACCTATGACAAATTTATGAAATAACCATGACGTATTCTCCTCCAAACTTGGACAATAAAGAAAAACATACAGATCATATTGGTTCGCTGGAGCAGATCTCCATGACTTAACGACGGTATAACTTTTTTTGTATATGTGGCAGCGCCGTCGTAGCACCACAAGCGAAACGCACCGAAGCCTAAATCATGCTATCAAAGTTCCCGAAGTACTGCGCTATATGTAGAACAGCTCTGTACCAACACACGGATCATTGGCTGCTCTCTGGGCCATCACCTTGCTCGGCAGGAGATCTCCCCTCCCCTTTTCTTTCACGGCCAAATATATAATACAGAAGTGATAAAATACTTTTAGTGGACGGACTGAAACGAGGTCACTAAGGAGGACAGTAAGGACACTATCAAAAAACTTCAAATTGCTACAGATACGATTTCACCTCTAAATACTAAGCTAACTTCTGAAAGCTAAACCTAAACTAAGCTAAACTAATTATAGTGGCTATGTATACCTTTCAGACCAGAACATAGCAGTGCATGATTGTGATCCCTGGGAATACAGTTGTAGTAGTAGGGTTAAAGCCTAGATGACTCTCAATAAGTATTCTTTTAATATAGTACGTGAGGTCAATATGGTCATCCGGTTAAGATGGTCACTTTTTTATTACGCAAAAACTACAGACGTTTTTGCATAGATGGTGTTACGATAGCTCTTTATCAGTCAATTAAATAATAAAGGGTCAAAGCTTTATCGACGTTATTTTGACAGATAACATTATAGTAAATATTTGAGTCGACTTTAGTACAGTGTAGTGTGATTAGACTTTTTTTAATTGATTTTTCGGAATATTCCTATTTATTTCCAAGCTTGTTTGCTATTTTTTCTTAATATATTAGTTATAGTATATGATTTCGTGTTTTTGTTTCTGTCCTTCTCTTAGTTTTGGTTTTAGAGGACGGCAAAGCTTAAGGTGACTAAATTACCCTCACGTACTTTTTATATTGAATAAAAACATCATATTCTTCTATTTTATTCATGCATTGCTATTTGGCAGAGAGGGTGGTATCTAACCAGGCGGACTGCTGGGCAGTGTCCAGATGACCCTGTGAGCTCTCCCACCTAGACACGTTTAATCATTTAATAAGGTTCCTAGCTTTAAAGTGATAAATTTATGAAAAAATAACATAGAAACTTGGCAGTTATAGATTTTATCTTTTTTTTTATTTAACTGGCTTTACGGCTCTGGGTTCTATCATTTCTTTCAGAATTTTCATTTTATATAATTTTTCTTCACAATATGCTGATGCGTCACATTGCGAAGTTTTTTGGAGATTTTGACGACAGCTCAACCCAGTGGACTGTGGATGACGACATTCACTCAAGTTTATAAGGCGCCCAAGCGATCAAATTAATTTGAGGTTTATATCAACATCAAAACATTTGTTTCATCGTTTTCTATAATAGTTAACACAAGCAGGCACTTAATTCACAAAATCGCACCACTTTTACGAATCAAAATCCACTTAAAACCATTATTCAAGCGACAAAACAGGAGCGACAATCCGTCGACGGCCGAGTTCCCGCCAAAACTCCTATAGATTTTATCGTAAAAAATATTTGATTTAGTGACATTATCTAAGAAGATACCCGTGGAATACGTATATATATACTAAACGCCAGCTGGATATCTTCTTCATTTCCATTTATTAAAATAATAATACTTAATGAATGACTTGATCTTTATGATGATAAAATAAGTGATTAACGATATGACGCTAAATTGGTATTTTAATAAAATATTATGTGAGCCGTGATAGCTCAGCGGTTAACGCTCGCTGTAAATGTAACAGAACGCGAGTAACCCGGGTTCGATCCCCGCTGCTAAAATGAAATTGTTAGTTGCAATTTTAAGTGCTGATTTACCACGTGCTCGGCGGTGAAGGAAAACATCGTGAGGAAACCTGCATGTCTGAGGAATAAGAAAAAAATTATTTGAAGACATGTGAAGTTCGTCAACACGCATTTGGGCAGCGCGGCGGACATTTCCGTGCCCTAAACCCTCTCAGAAATGAGGGGAGGCCTGAGCCCAGCAGTGGGACGTATATAGGCTCTAACTTTACTTTTTACTTTTTTATGTGAATAAACCACTCAATATTTTATTAAATTATTTACTTATTCAATAATTATCTATAATGAATTGTTTTACAACCAACTACAAAAAAAGGAGGAGGTTCACAATTCGATTATATTTTTTATGTGTTACCTAAGCACTTTATTCTAGGTGAACCGATTTTAACGACTTTTTTATTTGCAAGCTAGTGCTTCTATTGTACTCCCATATAAATTTGATCAATATCTGACCAGCAGTTTTTAGTAATCCATAATAATGAGTATTTATTTGACTTCGACTACATCGATGATGTTCTCATTTTATTTATATTGAAGTCGGTTGAATATTTTTCTTTAAATTTTACCACTTGTTATTATTAACAGGTTGCTGTAGTTACAAGTTATATGTGGAAAAGTCATGCTGCAGCTATATTATGACTTTAGCATGAATAAGTCGACTCGACAGGAGAAAAGGATCAAATTAAATTAAAGGCCCTTACAAATTTTCGGCGTGATATAATAGCAAAATACTGCTCTGTTTTGTATAGTGAGAGAATTTTTACTGATAATGAGCCATTCCATTTTAGGCCTTAGGGGTGACAACTCATCTGCATTTTTATTCTTAATCGATAATAGATGACGATATCTATGGAAAATTTTACACCAAAAACTTTTAACTTCAAACAATTAGGTTTTCAGCGATACTAGATTTTGATTAACTATGCTAATGTTTATTCTAAATTCGACCTCGAAAGCAAGATCGTGACCAACTCAAGAACGCCGAGAGCTTTCTTGTTTGATCAAAAGCTCATTTCAAGTTTCCTCGCCCGGTTTCCCTGCTTTTAATGCAGGATGTTTTTAGTACCTTTAGTTTTTTTATCGTTTGGTATTATAAAATAGAATAGCTGTGTTATAATATAATTGGAGTGATTCTCCCAACATATTAATGTTTGTAACTTAATCATGGATCGTTTTTGTTTTAATGCAACATATAATAAAAACCACGTTGTTTCATTTAAGTGCATTCTCAGAATCAGTATGCAAACTTATAGAAATAACTTTACCTGAGAAAAATTTACTATACAAAATTAAATTAATTTTAGATATTTTTTTATTTGCAAATTGTATTTGTTTCATTACCTCTTAGTAATAAATGCAGCAGTAAAGCTAGGTCTTTGACAATATAATCTTACTCTCCAGCCAAAGCACAGGTAATAAAACAATATACACAAAACCACATAGGTACAGTTTGCAAAAAATATTTAAATTAAATTAAGTTTCTTTATGGTCGTGTTTCCCGAAGTTATTACTATATGTTTAAATAATTATTCTCCTATCACACTTAACGAGAACCATATGTTTCGTTAAATGTTTTATATTCAGTACCTAAAGATAATTTAGACCTTATTTCATTAAAAAAAGCATATACGCCAGGATTGCTCACTCAAGGTACGTGATATATTGTGAATATATATAGATATATACATATATTACCTGAAATAAATACATTTTAGTTCCCGTTACTCACCATACAAAATACATCTACGTTTTGGTGCTTTTTAGGGTTCCGTAGTCAACTAGGAACCCTTATAGTTTCGCAATGTCTGTCTGTCCGTCTGTCCGTCCTCGCTTAATATCTGTGACCGTTAGCACTAGAAAGCTGAAATTTGGTACCAATATGTGCATCAATCACGCCGACAAAGTGGTAAAATAAAAATTGGAAAAAAAATGTTTTATTAGGGTAGCCCCCCCTATGTGTAAAGTTGGAAGTGATTTTTTTTTTAATTTTAACCCTAACGTGTGATATATTGTTGGAAAGGTATTTAAAAATGAATAGGGGTTTAATACAATCATTTTTTGATAATATCAATAATTTCGGAAATAATCGCTCCAAAAGTAAAAAACAATGTGTCCCCCCCCCTCCAACTTTTGAACCATAAGTTAAGAAAATATGAAAAAAATCTGAAAAGTAGAACTTTATAAGGACTTTCTAGAAAAATCATTTTGAACTTGGATGGAAACAACAGTACCCACTACCGGGAGCAGTTGCAGGAGCGCGGAGCGCTGCTGGAGCGCGAACATAATGGATACCCACCTTTAAACTCATAAGTGGGAACACTTATTGTGACGGACGGGAAACTACGGAACCCTACACTGAGCGTAGCCCGACACGCTCTTGGCCGCTTTTTTGTTTATAGAATAGGGTGACAAACGAGCACACAATCCACCCGACGGTAAGTGGACGCTGTGGCCCATAGACATCTACATTTATCCTATTGCTATGTTATTCTGGTATTCTGTGTGAGTGCGCTCGAGCTGTGTGGAAAATGATATTATATACATAAGTCCGCTGCGCGTAGCTGGCTACCCTCAGCGGATGCCATCGCAATCTGCGCAGGACAGCATTATAGTGCACTACTGTATATAATAATAATAAATATTTTTTATTTCGTTTCCAATTATACATGTTTACAGGTACAAATATGATTACAATTAATTAAATTAACAATAAGTCTAACAAAAATAACATGCTATAATAAAATTAAAACTATGTGTAGCTTAATAATGTATAATCTACAAAAGAAAAATTGTAGTCAAGTTTATAATATTAGCTATCTGCCTGAACTAGGTTGAGTACCTGCGTTTTAGACCATCACTTACACTATGAGTTTAATAATGTGGGACACTAGATAATTTAAATAGTTATTTAATAATTATTAATTTACAGTATGTGCAAGCACAGGTGCATTCTTTATTCCCTGTCCGTTATAACCGACACGACCGGAGAGAGATCAGGCACAGGACCAACGGCTTTACGTGCTTTCCGAGGCAGGGGGACGAAACACCGCCAACTACCTGGCTCCAGGCAGCTACTGAGAATTACTTGACAGAAAAAACTCAATAACTATTTTTTTTTTCGTCCAACCGGATTCAAACTCAGTATCTTAAGATCAACAGTTACCTTTGATCCCACTAGATCAACAAGGCAGTACATTATTTAAAGACAACTAGTTCATTAAGTTTAATAGCACTGACACTGATTTAATAAACTGATCACCGTTACTGTATCTAACTTTAGTATTCATACTTCAGTAATAGTTTAGTTGATAAAAAAGAGTGAAGGCGTTTATCTGTACAGTATACTGTATCACCGATCATATAATATAGGTACATATAAAATTTTGAAAGGAAAGAAAGCTTTACGTAATAATTATAAATTTTGAAAGAAAAGAAGGCTTGACCGGGACAGGACAACGTCCTCACCGAATACCAGCGTCAAATAGTAGCTTTATGCTGCTGTGTTTCATGTGGTGAGTTTAGAGAACCCGCAACTCTTTTTACTGGAAAGGAAGCATTCCGTCTTAGTCGTCATTTGTGAAAACGCATCTGCATTTTGATTGAGAAGATAAATGTAGATGTAATAGTATGATGTCTATGAGCCATAGCATCCACTTACCATCAGATGGACTGCGTGCTCATTTAACACCCTTTTTCTATAAAAAAAAGCTAACAGACGTCAAGTTTTAATTGTTATGTATAATGTAGGGTGGATGAACGTGTCCTTCGTGACTTTAAGTTGATACTGAGAATTAAAAAAAAAATCAATACATATTTTTTTTTGTTCGACCCGGGATTCTAACTTGGAACCTCATGATCAGCAGCCGCGTTTATAACCACTAAGCCAATGAGACAGTTAATCTTTATTTATTTAATACAATTCAGATATACTACATAATACATGACAGAGAGAGCAAACATAGCTCCGACAGCGATAATGAAATTTGAAACACTGAGTGCCGATGCTGATCTAATGATTCAGTAGTACATCACACACTGACACATTTTGAGAGCTGGTGAACGAGAGTTCGTTGGAATCATCGCAAGTGAACTAGTTCAGAACTAGAACAAAAGATACAAATTTCTTTTATTCGCGAACTACCCAGGTCTCAGTAGAAATTTGCTTTTTGCACAGCAACCACATAAATTCTATTCCATCCCATTCCAATATGTCTAACTTATATTTGTCCTTCTTAGTAAAGTAAAGTAAAGTTACAGCCTATATACGTCCCACTGCTGGGCTCAGGCCTCCCCTCATTTCTGAGAGGGTTTAGGGCAAGGAAGTGTCCGCCGCGCTGCCCCATCGTTCACTTCACATGTCTTCGAAATATTTTTTTTCTTATTCCTCACATGCAGGTTTCCTCACGATGTTTTCCTTCACCGCCAAGCACGTGGTAAATCAGCACTTAAAATTGCAATTAACAATTTCATTGGTGCCGGCGGCGATCGAACCCGGGCTACTCGCGTTCTGTTATATTTACAGCGGGCGTTAACCACTGAGGTACCACGGCTCACGGCTCTTCTTAAATAGAACTAAAACTTTCAACTTCTGCGAAAGTCCGTTGCGTAGTCCGTTGCAAATTTAATGTATGTGTAACACAATTTTACCGTGTAGTATCAGGTATAAGAATACACGCTACTCCATGTCGTCCCTCGGGTGTCGTAAGAAGCGATAGAGGGAACAAACCAGGACATGGGCAGCAGCGTCTTTATAGTAACGAAAATAATTAAAAATAACTGTATATTTTTATAGAATAAGGGTGACAAACGAGCACACAGTCCACCTGATGGTAAGTGGTTGCTGCGGCCCATAGACATCTACATCTATCCTCCATTACAAATCAAAATGCAGATGCGTTGTCACCCGTGAGGACTAAGATGGAAGAACAGGCGTACACTCACCATACGAAATACAGCAGCATTAAGCTACTATTTCACGCTGGTATTCTGTGAGAGCGTGGTCCTTCCCCGTCGAGCCGACCCATTCGTGCTACAACTATACTACTAATATAACTGCAGGCTCACGTATAAAACAAAACGCAACGCGATTAAAAACAAAACGCAGATGCGTTGTTACCACTGAGGATTAATATCGAATGCCTCGATTCCAGTAAAAAGAGTCACCGGGTCTCTACACTCACCATGCGAAACACAGCAATATTAAGCTGCTAATATACGATGGTATTCTGTGAGAGCGTGGTTCTCCCCGTTCGAGCCGACTCACTCGTGCTACTATCACAATATAGCTGCAGCGTGGCTCTACCACGTATCAAATGCCTATGTTCGGCAACAGCCAACCCGCCTGCCATACGTAGACTCTATTGCAAATATCCTATATAACGCAATCTATGGAGGCCTATGTTCAGAAGTAGACTTTTGATATGCTGTAACGGTAACGGTAACGATAACGGTAACACAATTTGTACTAGGTAATTAAATACAGCTTGTACATTCAAAAGTTAATAGTTACAGCCTATATATCCTACTGCTGGGCACAGGCCTTCTCTCATTTCTGAAATTTCATGAAAAAATGTTTTAGGGCAAGGAAATGTTCGCCGCGCTGCTCCTACGAGTATACGTATTAGCGAACTTCACATTTCTTTTGAATATTTTTGTTTCTTATTTCTTAGACATGCAAGTTTCCTCATGATGTTTTCCTTCACCGCCGAGCACGTGGTAAATAACATAACATATAACAAATAACGTGCCGTTCAGGGATCTAACACGGGTTGCTCGCGTACTATGAAATTTACAGCGTGCGCTAATGAACTATCACGGCTGTATATTATTCGTACCCGTATCTAATTAATATTAAGAATCGATACCGTTACGCAACGGATATCGTTTAAATTCAAGAGCAGTTTCAGTCCCAGTCGGTTATACATTACATATTTAGAATCTTGTAGAATGTTAGAGGCAATGGTAGGAGACCTGAAGGTATAAATTTAACCATTTGGAAGAGAGGCAATACCCTACTGTAGGACGCAACGAGCGTACACTTTTCATGTTAGAGGTAATGCACATTAGATCACATCAGCACATAATACATCACATGTGCTGATGTGATCTTGTTTGCGATACTGAATAAATGGCGCAAACATGAGTCTCTGAAATATGACTATACATTTTCGTCATTTGAAGTAGAGACTATTGGTTTGTCGTGTCCTCGCACGAGTAAGTTTTCAAAGGAACTGAATCCGCGCCTGTTCGCCGATAGAGACAAGAACTCTAGTTCTTTCCTTACCCTGACATGTAATAACATGATATAGTTTGTAATCTTCGAAGCTTATGTAATTAATAAATTGTTTTCCTATTATATTTACAGTAATTGTTTACATATTTCTACTTTTGTAAGTATCGAAAAATTGCCGTGTAGTGGCGGTTAAGAATATCCACTACCCCATATCTTCCCGTGGGTGTCGTAAAAGGCGACAGAGGGAAACAGGCAGGAGATGGGCAGCAGCATCTTCCTGGTAGCAGAAACTGTACGACAAAAAAACTGCGGTTGCCAACCCACTCGCCAAGCGTGGCGACTATGGCAATATACCCCCCATGAATAATTACACAAATAGACGGCCCCCAGTCCCCGGCGGCCCCGCTATTCCTTGCTACGGTGGCGACCATGGTAACGGCGTGGCGGGGGGTGCTAAGAATCTCCGGTGGAGGTTCGGTTGCCACCTACGACGACTCGACCTGGCAACATTTAACGCACGCACACTGAGGACTGACGAGAAGATCCTGGAGCTGGAAGAAGAGATAGACAAGTTGCGCTGGAATATTATAGGATTATCCGAGGTCCGAAGAGAGGGGGAGGACACGGTGATTCTCGAATCCGGCAACTTGTTCTATCACCGTGAGGGCGACCATCTGTCCTATGGAGGTGTTGGATTTATCGTCCACAAGTCTCTCATTAACAACGTTGTGAAGATTGGGAGTGTGTCGACGAGGGTCGCGTACCTGAT
Source organism: Parnassius apollo (assembly GCA_907164705.1). Classification (NCBI taxonomy): domain Eukaryota; kingdom Metazoa; phylum Arthropoda; class Insecta; order Lepidoptera; family Papilionidae; genus Parnassius; species Parnassius apollo. Next base: position 798,046 of record CAJQZP010001697.1, read on the forward strand.
ACTCAGAATCACCAAACGGTATTCGCTGAAGGTCATACAGGTTTACGAACCAACCTCGGCACATCCCGATGAGGAGGTGGAGGAAATGTATGAGGATATTTACAAAGCCATGCATTCCTCCAAAACTCACTACACGGTGTTGATGAGACACTTCAACGCAAAACTAAGCACAAGAGAAAACGGTGAGCTGAAGTTAGGGAAATTTGGAGTAGGGCAACGGAACCGAAGGGGCCAGCAGCTGGCCGACTTTATGGAGAAAGAGGGACTCTTTATGATGAACTCTTTCTTCCAGAAGCGGTCCCACAGGAAGTGGACCTGGTCGCGCCCCGACGGTTCGACAAAAAATGAGATTGACTTCATTATGACGACCAGACGCCAACTGTTCAGTGATGTATCAGTGATCGCAAGGGTGAAAACTGGCAGCAATCACCGAATGGTTAGAGGCACACTGAACCTAAACGTTAAGTTGGAGAGGTCTCGTCTAATGAAGTCTACGCTCCGTCCCCCTCGTGCTCTAATCCAGAATCCCGAAAACTTTCAGCTCGAGTTACGTAACCGCTTTCAGTGCCTACAAGATTGTAATTCAGTGGACGATATGAATGACAAGCTCGTGGAAACTGTCCATGCGGTCGGAGCTAAGTTCTGCAAGACCCGCCGCAGAAGAACACAAAAACTCTCCGATCACACTCTTAATCTCATGGCTGTTGGACGGGAGATGAGGCTGCAATCGTCAACAGATTTGACAGCATACAGGAAACTGAACAGACAGATCTCCAAATGCATGCGGCGAGACTTACGCAACTTTAATACTTCTCGTATTAAAGAAGCGATCGAGCGGAACCAGGGCTCCAAAGTCTTTGCCAGAGATCTGTCTGCCAGTAAGAGCCAACTGTCAAAGCTGAAGACTGAGTGTGGCAGCATCGTTTTCGGGACACCTGAGATGTTGAGTGAGATTGAGAGGTTCTATGGGCAGCTGTACACATCATCGTTGGAGCCACACGCAAGTGTGAGTAACGATCCAAGAGCAAGTCTTATCCGACACTATTCCGATGATATCCCGGACGTCAGTCTAAGCGAGATTAGAATGGCTCTCCAGTACCTTAAAAACGGCAGGGCCCCAGGCGAGGATGGAATTACAGCGGAGCTTCTGAAAGCGGGTGGAACACCGGTACTTGAAGTCCTTCAGAAGATCTTCAATTCCGTCCTCCATGGCGGCACTACTCCAGAGGCGTGGAGCAGAAGTGCGGTGGTCTTGTTCTTTAAGAAAGGCGACAACGCTCTCTTAAAGAACTACAGACCGATTTCCCTTCTGAGCCGCGTGTATATGTACGAATCGTCTCGCACGCAGACTCGACGACTTCCAGCCCCCCGAACAAGCCGGTTTCCGAAAAGGCTTCAGTACCATAGACCACATACATACCCTGCGGCAGATTGTACAGAAAACTGAAGAGTACAATCTGCCACTTTGCCTGGCGTATGTGGACTATGAGAAATCCTTTGATTCCGTCGAAATTTGGGCGGTGCTACAGTCCCTCCAGCGGTGCCAAGTTGACTGTCGGTATATCGAAGTGCTGAAGTGTTTGTACAGTAGGGCTACGATGGCTATTCGAGTACAGAACCAGAGCTCGAAACCTATCCAACTGCAGAGAGGTGTAAGGCAGGGTGACGTTATATCCCCGAAACTCTTCACCGCTGCATTGGAAGACGTTTTCAAGCTACTGGACTGGAAAGGATACGGTATTGACATCAATGGCGAGTACATCACTCACCTTCGATTTGCCGACGATATAGTCCTTATGGCAGAATCGCTGGAGGACTTAAGCACTATGCTCAATGACCTCAATAGTGCCTCCCAACGGATAGGTCTTAAGATGAACATGGACAAAACAAAGATCATGTTCAATATCCATGTCACACCTATGCCGGTAGTTGTTGGGAGCACTATGCTCGAAGTTGTTGACGAGTACGTTTACCTGGGACAAATAGTCCGACTAGGTAAGTCCAACTTCGACCGAGAGGTCAATCGACGGATTCAACTCGGCTGGGCAGCGTTCGGGAAATTACGACATATATTCTCGTCAGGTATACCTCAATCTCTAAAAACTAGATTGTACAACCAGTGCGTGTTGCCAGTGATGACTTATGGATCTGAGACGTGGTCCTTCACTGCTGGCCGTATGAGGACGCTCAAGGTCGCTCAGCGAGCTATGGAGAGGGCTATGCTCGGAGTTTCTCTGCGTGATAGACTCAGAAATGAGGATATCCGCAGTAAAACCAGAGTGACCGACATAGCCCAACGGATTAGTAAGCCGAAGTGGCAATGGGCCGGCCATATAGCTCGAAGAACCGATAACCGATGGGGAAGAAAGGTTCTTGAGTGACAGCCTCGTACCTACCTACTCGTACTCGTAGGGCGACCCCCCACTAGATGGAGTGACGACCTGGTAAGATATGCAGGAAGTCGATGGATGCAGGTGGCTCAGGACCGTGCTTTGTGGCATTACTTGGGGGAGGCCTATGTTCAGCAGTGGACTTGTGAAGGGCTGTAATGATGATGATGATGATGATGAAGTATCGAAAAATATTCCTTCTCAATTTATTTATGCGATTCTCGTCAAATTGTCCTACTGATGATATCAATGCATGTTGCCATGGGGCAACTCAGTGCCATATTGTTTAAGCCGATATTTTTCAATTACAAGGAATATTAATTTTGAAACGGGACAATTTTTTAATATTTTTGATAAAATACGAATAAAAAAGGTCCTTTGACTTTTTACGATAAAGTTAATACTTTGAGATATATGAATTTTTAAACGTTTGAACAATCCCGAATTAAGATACTTTAAACTCATTAAAAATTTATAAAGAAATGTATACTATTATTCTCGCTTCAAGATGAATATAAAAAAGATATTTACTATAATTTATTCCTCTTATCTTTTTGTATTTTTACAGGCTACCAGTTTAATGCTGCTGTGTTTCGTATGGTAAGTGTAAAGAAGCTGAGACCCATATTACTGGAAACTAGGCATTCTATCTTAGTTTCCAGGAGTGGCAACAAATATAAATTTTGATTCTCAATCAAGGATCGATGTAGATATCTATGGGCCACAGCTTCCACTTCTTGTTTATATGATAGGGGAACACAGAGTCCGCCTAATTGTAAGTGGTTGCTGCGTCCCATAGACATCTACATCTATCCCCGATTACGATTCAAAATGCAGATGCGTTGTCACCCGTGAGGACTGAGATGGAATGCCTCGTTTCCAGTAAAAAGGGTCACCGGTTCTCTACACTCACCATACAAAAGACAGCAGCATTAAGCTACTATTTTACGCTGGTATCCTGTGAGAGCGTGGTCCTTCCCCGGTCGAGCTGACCCATTCTTGCTGTAACTACACTACTAATATAACTGCAGCATGGCTCTACCACGTAAAAAACTTACCATCAGATGAACTGCATACTCGTTAATCACCCTTATTCTATGAAAAAAATGGAAATATGAAGTTTTTTGTTTAAATAAAATTTAGTCAAAAATAATAAAAATTAAAACCGAATTAATTAGAAAAATGAATAAACGAATGAATGCAATAGAAGTAGCGGGCACAGCTAGTCCTAAAATAAAATATTTGAGTAAAGATTCGGGTATTTAGACTATATTAAATATACACACAAATGTTGTAAGGGTCGCATTACAGCGGAAAATTGGATTAAAACAACGAAGTATGGAAACTCTCCCGACCCTCTTTACAAAAACACTGTATAAAGTTATCCATTATAATTCAGGGTTATTCTCTGCGGTACAACCCGCACGATTATGGCTCAATTTGGCATCTACATGGAGACTATAAGGTTTTGTAAAGCAAAATTCTGTCTTCTGATTACTGCTAGAGTCAGTGTAGTGCCAGAGTTGGGTGCCACAAAATAAAATAAGGGGGAGTAAAGTAAAAAAGGGAAAAGGCAGAAAATAAATAAAAAATATTTCTGAGACATTTACCTGACAAAATTAACATTAAATTTGTATTTGTTTATTAAGTTGCGGTGAAACGACAACAATAGTTAACTCTGTTCGTGGGAAACAGCATCACTGAATCTTAATCACAGTATCATTTTAAGTTACCACGTGCAGCTTCAATGAAAAAAATCGAAAAGAAACGCATTCATATTAGTCATGTTTGTTCGATGTATTCCTTTAATTTCTAAATATATTAAAAAATTTTTTCCCTGTCAGGAACGAAGTTCCTTACGTTATTTTTTAACTCTAAAGGTGATTTGATATGTAGATTTCTAATGGTTAAAAACAATTAATGCTGAATTTTAATGTAATTAATTTACATAAATTTTATTTAACTGAATTATTATATTAATCTTGATATTCATACGAACACACACATACAACCGTACATAATATAAATAGACAGAAGGAAAGACAAAGAGAGGATAAGCTCGCCTGGAGGGGGCATAACACTTGGACTGGCTGTTCCTATACCAGAAACCGACCATGCTGGGATAGACTCGTGGAATTCTGTCTTGTCACTGGGGCTCTACCAGCTGGTACAACAAGCTAGTAGGGTACCTGATGTAGATGGGCACATAGCCAACTGCTTCGACCTTCTGCTGACGTCCGATCCCGGCAAGTGTGATTTTCAGGTTACCTTTCCCTTGGAGACTACTAATCACTGTCTGGTGAAATCTGTGCCGTTATATTCCCCAACTTACTACGATTTCCTAGATGTGCAGCGAGTGTGGTATAATATGCGGCAATTTTTTGCAATTTATACTTGGCGGCAGGTCTTCTTCTTGTCTAAAGATCCGTCGAGCTGCGGGGATGCCATAACCGATGTGATACGTCACGATGCAGTAGTATTACATACTCTTTGCTGAAGTGCCCATTGGTAGTAAAGCTCACCCATGGTTCAACGCCGAGTGCGCTCGTGCTAAAAAGCACAAGCATATGGGTCGGCCTTAAGAATTGGTACGGCCTTAAGAAGAGAACCTTTAATCAAGCCGCCAAGTCCTGCAAAATAGCATTACGGCAAGCCAGTTTCAATCGCATTAAGCGCATCGGCGCAAAGCTCTCTATCAAACCAGCTGGTAGCAGAGCTTTTTGTTCTCTCGCCAAAGCGGTCGAGAAAAACTTTTGCCGGTCTACACTGCCGCATGACTCACTGACGCAAGAAGGAAGTGAACTTATTTGCTTATTTCTCTTTTGATTGCAATTCGCGTCAGGACAGTAGCAACAGCGTACCATCTCAATTACCTCAATGCAGTAACCTCTATGTCAGAGGTCCGTATCACCAACAAGGAGGTTCTTAAAACCTTGCGAAGTCTTGACGTGAACAAAGCTATTGAACCAGATGATATACCAGCTCTAGTTCTTAAAGTCTGTGCGCCTGTGTTATTTCCTGTATTGACGCACTTGTTCCGTTTCTCATTCAGGATTGGAATAGTGCCCTAACTCTGGAAGCTAGCCAATGTGCAGCCTGTGTCTAAAAAAGTAGCCGCACCGGCCCCGTCGACTATCGGCAAATCTCAATTACCTCCATACTTTGCTATATTATGGGGCGTATATTAAACCCCCACCTCATGGCATACTAAGAACAGAATGATCTCCTCAGGGACCGTCAGTAAATCGACCAATTCTTGCGTAGGCCACTCACACACTTGCTCAAGCATCAAGGGAAAGTATTGATATCTCGAAAGCCTTTTACAAGGTTTGGCATGCTAGCCTATTGGGCAAGCTTTTAGCGTACAGCTATACCCTGGCAAAATTTACTGGGTGAAGGACTTTCTTAGTGAATGATCTTTTCGAGTCGTCATCGATGGCTGCTCGTCAAGTCCTATAGCTACAAACGCTGGTGTTTCTCAGGGGTCCGTTCTCTCCGCAACTCTCTTCCTACGTCTTAATGGTCTGCTTATTCCCGGTATCTGCACGTATGCATATGACAGCACAGTTATCGAGAGGTACGGTATCCAGTCTAGTCCGAAAGAGTAGCTGTGGTTGAGCGTGCGAATCTCTCACTGCAGGCAGTCTCCAAACGAGGCGATGACCATCTCGTGAGATTTGATGTCTACAAAACACAAGCGTGCCTTTTAACCGCTAAAAGAAGCTCACCCTGGCCCCTACTTTCTGGAATGTATCCTTAGAGTACACGGACCGCCTTCAGTTGTTAAAGGTTAAATTTTCTCCCTGCCTCAACTATGGGCTGTACATTGAGTGCAGGGCCAAAACTACCGCAAGGAAACTAGGTATCCTTCACTTCCTTCACGCCGTGGCAGCTTCTCGCCTTATATAAAACTCAAATCCGGTCGTGCATGGAGTACTGCTCTCACATATGGGCTGGTGCTGCAAAATGCCACTAAGCAACGTTGGACTCTAGAAAGACGTGCTAAGAGGCTGATTGATAACGTTGATTTGGTTGAAACCAATCTTCTCAGCCTTGTGGACAGGCGCAGAGTAGCCAGCCTCTCGGTATTCTATAAGCTGCATTTCGGTAACTATGCAGTAATTACGCGCTTTAATTCCTCTTCTTTCCTCTCCTCTCCTTTTGGACAACCAACCAACTTTGGACAACCGGCGAATCTTCACCGCCTTGTTGTCGATATTCCACGCATTAGAACAAATCAAAAGTATACAACATCATAAAAAAAGACGAAGCAAACGGTTTTCTTCGTCTTTTGTAAAGCGTACAGCAAAGGAGTGAAATCATTTGGCAGTGTAAGCACAATTCCTTGAAGGCAGATATAGGTAAGAAGATGGTAGCTACCCAGATGGACTCCGAGAAAGATAAGGTGTCCTGCCACCAAGTGAAATACATAGATCAATAATTATTCTTCATCATCATCAGCCTAGTGATAACTACTACCAACTAGTGGTAACTTCACATGGCTTTTAAAACAGCTGTGCAAGTTTAGCTACTCAGTAAACATAGCCCCGTTGCAGCTGGTTGCGGCACGAATTAATCCACTTAAGCGAGGAAAGTCTATGCTATACGCTACGGTAACGGGGCATCTTATTTAAGAGGGTATTGAGGTTTTAAATTTTTTAAACGTTTTTTTAAATAATTTTGACAAGCTACGTGGTATCGGTGGTCGTATTGGTTTACGTGGTAGCGCCACACTGTCATTATATTTATAGTTGTTGAATGAATGGTTCGACTCGACCAAGAAAAACCACGCTTACTCTTTTTCTGAAAGCGAAAATTTCCATCTTAGTCCCAGGGGTGACAACGCACCTGCAATTTGATCCTTAATCGAGGATAGATGCAAACGTCTATGGACGACGTCTATTTGCCTTATAGTAGAATGACGGCATCTATTTGCCTTATAGTAGAATGTATACTCGTATATCACCTTTGGTCTATAGTAATACTTTAGTATAGTAATGCTTTCTCCTGTGTCGTAAAGCTATTTTTGGAATAATTATTTGTAGGTCATTCAAACACTTTTTCCGTATGAGATTTGATCTCTCGGCCTTTTAGTACCACAAACAACCGCTTTGCTACTGCTATATCGAGTGGTATTATTTTTGACAATGACATTTTTTACGTCGCTGACCTAGATTTATCTGGTATAAATCCAAGCTGGATACAACCCTGTAGTGGCGTTGTAAGAATATCGACTAACCCGTATCGTCCCATGGGTGTGGTAACAGGTGATAGAGGGAAACAATTTGGGAGAGCAGCGTCTCTCCAAATAACAACTACAAACTGAAATAAACTACGGTTGACAACCTGTCTGCCAAGAGTGGTAAGTATACCTATTACGACGAATTTCTATGTGCAACATTGGACTTTGATGGCTGTAATGATGATGATGATGTTGATATCCCTGATGAATAATGTATATATCACTATCTACTAAATTTGTCTGCCATTCCCTTTGTTGACTCGGTGTAATGCTGCCTTACGCCCCTAGCAAAAAAAAAACGCACGCGGCAAAAAAAATTGTAGCAAACCTTTGAATGTCCCCTTAATTTTTAATCGACTTCAAAATAAGGAGGAGGTACTCAATTCAACTGTATGTTTTTTGTGATGATTTTTTTTTATTTGAAAGCTGATGCTTCTCTTGTGGTCCCATATAAATTTTATCAAGATCTGATTAGTAGTTTTTGAGTTATTCGTAATAATGCGTATTTAATTAACTTCGACTACGTTGATGATGTTCTCATTTTATTAATATTAATATACAACATTTGTAGATATTAATTACATTCTTTATAATACATTTCATTTGTTTTTACATATATGCTAAAACAGGGAACATTACCACGGCAAATTCTTACAATTTGGCCTGTGTCTTAGTAATATTTATATGCATAAATTGCACGTGGTGAAACATCTACGCATGGGAAAATTATTTGTAGGTCTACAGGCAGACTGTTCCTAGCAAGATTCCTATCCACTGTTTTACAGCACCGCAACCAACTACTTGGCCACTATGTTCATTTTCAGTATAATTTACCCATGATATCCATTATACGAGTATATGGATATAATTATACCATATTTCCACCAGAAAAAAAGATCGGTCATTTCCATTTCTTGACTAGGTAAAGGTGCTACCAAAAGGCTACATTTGCAGAAAGCTTTTAAAATGTCGTCCTAATTGTACGTGTTCATTACGATCCTTATAATAATTTGCATTTGGCTTTACATACGACTTTTTATTTTTGAATAATGACAAACGATCGCGCAGTCCACCTGACGGTAATTGAGTAATATGGTCCATACACATCTAAAATTATACGTTGCGTTGTCACCTCTGAGGACTAAGATGGAATAACTCATTTTCAGTAGAAAGTGTCTCCGGTTCTCCACAATCATCATACGAAATAGCAGCATTAAGGTGCTATTTTACGCTGATATTCTGCGAGAGCGTGGTACTAACCGTGGTGCTACAAATAAAATAACTGCAGCGTGGTTCTACCTACGTAAAAAATTATAACTTGTATTCCTGGTTAAGTCCGCAAGATCGGTTGGAGCTAAACTGTCGAGCTTACGTAACTTGGCTTCATCACGCGAGTCCACGAGCCGTCGCAGTGCGACATCGATCGATATGAGTCCAGTCGGTTGCACGCTCTCCGTTGCCGCTTCTGTTACCGATGCAATCGACTCCGCTTCCCGGAAGCGCGCAGGTAATGGGCCACATTAGTTACATCGACTCAGTTGTAAATGTGGCGTGTTATGTGAGTGTTGTAAATATTTGCAATGCTAAACAGGGATCAATAAAAACTTATCATAATAAATGATAAGAAATGCATATGCATTTATATTGCATCATTGACAAATTTAGAGGAACGCAAAAAAAAGTCTGTATAAGACAAAATATCATGTATTTTTGTGACAATTAATTTTGTTAATTTGAATTTTGCTTATAATTCGTTGATTTAAAACTGCAACTGTTGGAAAAACAAACAATTAAATGATTAAAACTACTTTTAAGGATTTTATCGCGTTTAATTTTAATTGGTTTTTAATTCCCGACGTCTCGGCGTTTCTGCGATAAAATTCGCAAAAGTAGTTTTAATCAATGTGTAGTGTTCGGGTAAATATAAGAAATCATTAAAAAAATTTACAGGAAAGGAACATTTTTGTACTTAATATTTTTAATTCTTTTTTTCATAAATGCTTAGGAATGGCCATAACGTGGGCTATAATCAGTACTTAGTGTTGCCCCCTCTAGCTCTTCGTAATGCTTTCAGTCTTCTTGACAATACTCCTAATAAAGTTATCAAGTAAATCTTGAGAGCCTGTGTTTCATTCTTCCTGTAATGCGTTTTTAAAATCATTCATCAGGTTTTCATCAAGTTTCAAAAATTAGCGGGAGCAGGTTTTCTATTATTAATGTGTTTTCTAAGCTTATCCCATATATGCTCTATAAGGTTTGAGTCGGCGAGAGGACTAAGATGGAATGCCTAGTTTCCAGTCAAAAGGTCTCCGGTTATCTACATTCACCATACGAAACACAGCAACATTGAGCTGCTATTTTAGGCTGGTATTACGTGATAGCGTAGTCTTTTCCCGGTCGAGCCGATCCATTCATACTACAATCATAATATTATAGCTGCGGCGTGGCTGTACCACGTAAATTTTACTATAGCAATTTTATTTATATGTATAGATTGAGGTTAACTGTTTAGTTTCTTTAGACGTTTCTTCTCCGTTCAAGGGAAATGCATTTACGAAAGGTTAGTAGATTTAAGAAAATTGGAAAATGTTTTCCAACTTCTCACATCAAAAAAAAATATTCCATTTTATATCTCCCATTACTAATAGGTTTGTGGACACAGGTTGTGAAGTCGGAAAGAGTAAACCATGCCGCCCTATTGCGCGTTAGCAGATAGAGAAGTTAAAATAAATATATTTCTTACAGACTTCCGTACGATGGTTTTCTTCGCCGCAAAATACGTGTCAGATTAGCACTAAAGTAGCAATCAATAATTTTACCTGTGCGGTGCCAGCACAAAAAAAAGGAGGATAAAATCAACCAACAAACGCCCATATAAATACAATAGGCATCAAAAATTTAATTGAAATCTAATAGTGTTTAGATTTTAGGTAGATTTTCCTCCATAGGTAGATCGTAATAGCCTCGTTTGGATACTAAGGAGATACCAAGGTACTGATAACTCAATTAATTATATAAAAAGTATATATATATATATATATATATATATATATATATATATATTACATATATATAATATATATATATATATATATATATATATATATATATATATATATATATATATACAATGAATCTGTAGAAAAATTGTGTGTTCGTGATTTACGGAAAAACTATTAGAGGGATATCTATGAAATTCTGTATGTAGGCAGTAAATGATCGTTTATAACATGCGTGCGTACGTGCGTGCGTGCGTGTGTGTCTGTGTGTGTGTGTGTGTGTGTGTGTGTGTGTGTGTGTGTGTGTCTGTGCGGTGTGTGTGTGTGTGTGTGTGTGTGTGTGTGTGTGTGTGTGTGTGTGTGTGTGTGTGTGTGTCTGTGTGTGTGTGTGTGTGTGTGTGTGTGTGTCTGTGCGTGCGTGCGTGCGTGCGTGCGTGGGAGCGTGCGAGCGAGCGTGCGTGCGTGCGTGCGTGCGTGTGTGTGTGTGTCTGTGTGTGTGTGTGTGTGTGTATGTGTGTCTGTGTGTGTGTGTGTGTGTGTGTGTATGTGTGCGCGCGCGCGCGTGTGTGTGTGTGTGTGTGTGTAAGTGGTAAGGACAGAACAACGTCTACTGGGTCAAGTAGTTAATAATAAAAACTGACATTTATTAACAAATAAACGACAAAACTTAAGTAGGGTTTTACTTTAGATTGCAAGTTAATTTTTAACGCTGAATTGTTATCAGGAAGATGCTCTTGCTCATCTCCCGTTTCATTTCCTAATGTCGTCTCTTACGATACCCGCGGGATGATATCGGTAAGTGGATTTCTTACGGGGGTACAACACGGTGAAATTTATTTACCACTGCCTCAGAAAATATCTCCCTCTGAGAAAGAATTAGCAACGACAAGTGGTTACGTTAAGTGGTAGCTTTGCTGCAGTGTATTATAGTAACAGCAGAATGGATCGGCTCGTCTTGGGAAGTACCAGGCTCGCAACAAATACCAGGGTATTTTGTATAAAATATCTATACGTGGTTTTATCTGTACGTAATAATTCATTATTTTTATAAAACATTTTAAGCATGATGGAAGCATTACCGCAATATTTTTGGCTTCGGTGTGACCTCGAGACGGCTCAAATTAAGCGTAAGGATTAGGCAGTCTGAGCCAGGTTCGCAAATAGTAAAAGTGTTGTATTACATCCGATGAGTGACTTGTAACTACCAAATACCTTTCATTGCCAGATTCTTTCAAATGGTGGCAACATAAGTCTGTTCACTATCCGATTCCAATTGTTATTAAATATTCGTTAAAACAGAAACACAAAGGGAAACTTTTTTTATTCAACAAAAAAAAGTTAATTTATATAAATAATAATTATTAAAAGTCACTATTTGATTTTTTTTACCACTGGTTCGTAAAAAACTCACTGTCCCGGGAACAACCAACAAGAACCCAGGGGAACTATTAAAAAGACCCACAAAATAACAACTTACAATCACGTGTGTTACAAGATTAACAACACAAAACAAATTAAAAATAGCATGGTAGCGATCATAGAAAACTATAATACACAATAGAATAGCTGTCAACCTTATTTTGTACGCGGGTAGGCGTCACCGGGAGCACACATACAAGAAATTACGTCGTATTATCAGTAAATCACTACTACAAACCCGATTCGCTGTGTTGACAGACGGATTTTAATACATATTTATTTGTAAATAGCGTGGAATTTGGCATTTTCTAAATAATTTGCATACGAAATTTGGAAACGATTGTAATGTCAAAATACATCTCGTGTTGACATTCATATGTGTGAATAGACGTGTTAGTGGCATTTTTGTATGTGTTATAGTATTCTATGGTAGCGATTGAGCGAGTAACCGTGGTAGCTCAGATGGTTAACGCTCGCTATAAATATTACAGAACGCGAGTAACGTCGATCTTCGCCAGCACCAATGAAGTTATTAATTGCAATTAAAGTACTGATTTACCACGTGCTTGGCGGTGAAGGAAAACATCGTGAGTAATCGTGCATGTCTGAGGAAAAAGAAAATAAATTTCGAGATTTTCGTCCCTAAATTCCTTAATATTATAATAACCTATTTTATACAAACTTTGTTTTATAAAGGTTTTGAACTTTGAGGAGGTCAAATTTTGTATATATTTTAGGATTTTGTTGTAAATAGCATATCAATCGCCCCAAGAATAAATTAATGACTCAGTGGAGTACCAGTCAGTCAATTAAAGACTCAGTGGAGTCAGGAGTCTAGATATAAATAACATATGATAATTCTTTAATGTAGCAATTTTTTATTAAATTAACGATGAATTGATTTACTAGTAATGTAACTGTATTTTATACACACCGAGCGGTTTGACACTTTAAATTATACTAAATCCTGTATTTAAAAAATGTAAATATAGCAACAATGAAACTCAGCATAAAATGTGGGTAGCCTATTTGTTTTGTTTTTTTCATTTCTTTTTTTTTAAATAATTTAAAAATCCTTATACGAGTTGTGTGTTTATTTACCTTAGTTATTATTTTATTATTTTTATTAATAAAAACTGTAGATATCGCTTCCATACGTATCCTTTTTGGAAAAAACGGCAAATTCTACTGTCAGTCCAATTATATATAAATATAGTTATGCATATGTATATGTATATTATATATTATGAATTTTCGGACATCAAGAGCGAAACGAGGGACTTTCTAGAAAGCGCACGTTAAACTTTTGAGTAAGCCTCCTTAAAGCCCTGATTTGGCACTGTGCGACCTCTTCATTATCACAAATGAAAAATCTGCAGAAAGGGACACATCATTTCATCACCGAAATATGAGCAAGCAGCGTTCGTGCAGACGGTAGATCTGTCTGAGGCACACTGGAAAAAGTGTACAAAAATAGGGTTCGGACGCATCAAACTTTATGTAGATATAAATGCTGGCGGAGAGTTCTTTGAAAATGTTTTATAATAAGAACTGTTCGAAATACATTGTGTATGAAAATCATACTCGGAACTATACTGTAATATAGATTAGTAATGGAATAATTAGCCGGCGTCTGCTATATATATGGAATATAACAATTAGCCGGCGTCAGCCTTGCCCAGAATCAGCTCGGCGGCACTCAGCCGGCTGGCATGGCTGGACTGAAAACCAGTACTATCACTGAGTCCGGTCCGTTTCACGGTTTCATGCTGCAGCACAGGGTATTTTTAAAATTTTTTCTTAAATTTAAAATGATGCTAAATTACTTTTTACTTGTTATGCTCCATGCTTAAACTGGAATAAAATGCATTTCTTTCATTCTTTCTTTCTTTCAGTTACTCCACTGAGTCATTAATTTATTAGTAATAATACCTACTACTTTCACAAAATATCAGTGTAAACTAGCAGAACAAAGCTTCATTACCATAATGTTTCATAATCCACAAATTAACCACACGGTAATATTTTTTTTTAATTTCATAATGTTGCCCTTAAACCCTCTCAGAAAAAAGAGGAAGTCTGTGCCCAGTAGTGGCGCGTGTATAGTCTGCAGCTTTAACTTTAATTTTGATAAAATATATTCATAAAGTCGAGAGGTTGGTTTATAGCTATATAACAACGTTAGAGTTGGTCGAAACTGTGTTGTATCACTGGTTCCCCATTGTTGGCAAAGAGAATCGTAATCAAAATTATAAATCATAAATGTTTATTTCCAAGAATCACGGCATAAGATATTACTATTTATCCAGTAGGATTCAAATCAAAATTTTAAACAGTTCTTAAGAAAATATTGATTGGTCAGCAGAATCTGTTAGGACATAGATAAGTTAGTACAAATTCAATCATTATGGAGCAAAAAGTAAACTTTTAATAAAAATTACTCCAAATAACTAAAAGGAATAAAATAATATAACATTTTGAAGTCGGTGCAAAAAAATATAGTGTATAAAAGAATTAAAGATCCTAAAAGATTTCAAAAATTAATTAGCTCAGATCCGCATAGTAAAATAAAATTGATGATGTGTCTTAGTTTGAATAGGACCTCCCGCCCTATCTCAACTGCGTGCACTAACCCGTCAACACCCATCACACCACCGCTGGTCCCAATAGCATTACACTAGGAAAGACACGGTTTAATAAGTTAATGAATATTCGTAACTTAACTTATAAATATTCTTTTTTTTTAAATAAATTATAACTGGCCAGTGCCACATACAAAAAATATTTTATCTCAACTTTCTTTTCGTAACCTATCCTAAAAATTGGAGGAATATATTATTATCACTATGAATTACAACCACAGACATATAAATATTCTTTTTTTTAAACAAATTGCAAAAGGCCAGTGCCTCGTACAAAAATATTTAATCTTAACCCTTTTTTCGTAGCCTATCATAAATATCAGAAGAATATATTATCAGTATGAATTACAGCCACAAACATTCCCCCTTTTTCTCATTAACACAGTTTTTAATTCAGCGCCGCTTAATTAACCTCTGTGGAAATTATGTGCCGTAATTTATAATTACCCGCACGTAAAATTCTCTTAAATCTAACGACGTTTTACTTTTGTAAGCTTCCTCTAGACGAAATTTGTTTGGTATAAGTTATGAGATTTTACAATTTTACATTATTCAATATGTATATTATATAATCGTCTTTAATCCCCACCTTGTGACATAGGTTTCTTCTTATCTTCTTATTTAAGTGCATGTTAAATGGAATATGCATAATACCACACTATTCACTCACTATAACGGTGATATCTTATTTTTTGTAGCATTAGTGATAAAAAAGCAGACATTCAGTGGTAAGTGGTCACTACAGTCTATGGACACGTGCAATCAATTCTAAACGAAAGAATTTTCTGTAGCCTAAGATGCATTTGATATTGAGCATATCTACTACCCATATCTTCCCGTGGGTGTCGTAAGAGGCGACAGAGGAAGACAGGCAGGAGATGAGCAGCAGCATCTTCCTGATAACAGCAATTATACAATAAAAAACTGTGATTGCCAACCCACTCGCCAAGCGTGGCAACTATGGCAAACATTGCCCCATAAACAGTGACACAAACAAACGGCCTCCAGTCCCCGGCGGCCCCAATATTCCTGGCTACGATGGCGACCGTGGTAACGGCGTGCAGGGGGTGCTGAGAATCTCCGGTGGAGGTTCGGTTGCCACCTAAAACGACTCAACAGAGCAACATATAACGCACGCACCCTCAGGACTGAAGAGAAGATACTAGAGCTGGAAAAAGCGGTAGAAAAGTTGCGCTGGCGCATTATAGGGTTATCCGAGGTCATCTGTGGCGATCATCTGTCCCAACAGGCTATCGGATTTATCGTCTACAAGTCTCTCGTCAACATCCTTGTAAAGATTGGGCGTGTGTCGACGAAGGTAGCGTACCTTATACTCAGACTCACCAAACGGTATTCGCTGAAGGTGCTGAAGGTCATACATGTTTACGCACCAACCTCAGCTCATCCTGATGAAGAGGTGAAGGAAATATATACAAAACCAACTATAAGGTGTTGATGGGAGACTTCAACGTAAAACTACGCAAAAGAGAATGCGGTGAGCTGAAGCTAGGGAAATTTGGAATAAGGCAACAGAACTCAACCCTCTCTGACTCTTGATGATGAGCTCTTTCTTCCAGAAGCGGCCCCACAGAAAGTGGACCTGGTCGAGCCCCGACGGTTCGACAAAAAATGAGATTGACTTCATTATGACGACTAGACGGTTACTGTTCAGCGATCACCGAATGGTTAGAGGCACACCGAACCTAAACGTCGAGGTCGAAGAGGTCTCGTCTAATGAAGTCAACGCTCCATTCCCCTCGTGCTCTAATCCAAAGTCCCGAAAAAAAAAAAGGGGACGTTTACCAGGGACAAATAGTCCAAATACGTAAGTCCAAGTTCGACCAAGAGTTCAATCGACGGATTCAACTCGGCTGAGCAGCATTTGAGAAATAGGGCTGTGCTCGGAGTTTCTCTGCGTGATAAACTTAGAAATTAGGATATCCATAGTAGAAAAAAAGTGACCGACATAGCCCAACAAATAAGTAAGCTGAAGTGGCTATAGACCGGCCATATAGCTTAAAGAACCGACAAACAATGGGTAAAAAAAGTTCTCGAGTGGCAGCCTCGTACCGGTAGGCGAAGTGTAGGGTGTTCTCCCACTATATGGAGTGACGATTTGATAAGACATGCAGGTCGATGGATGCAGGTGGCTCAGGACCGTGCTTTGTGGTGTGGTGGCGCTGACGTCAAACCACTGTGGCCATAGAAAGAAAAGGGGAGATCTCCCGCCGGGCAAGGTGTTCTGCCCGGGGAGCGGCCAACACTCCGTGTGATAGTTCGGAGATGTTCTATATATACTGTTTATGATTCGGAATTTTGATACCGTTTTAGGCTTCGGTGTGTTTCGCTTGCGGCGCGACGATAGCGCCGCCACAGTGGTATTCCTTGGGGGAGGCCTATGTTCAGCAGTGGACTTGTGAAGAGCTGTATTGATGATGAACGGTAATACCGGTGATCTGTCATTACAATATCTATCTCAGCAAATTTAGTCCACTAAAATGATTTGAACTTATTTATTTTTTTGATCATGCATTTCTCAACAAATTTTCATTCATACCAGGCCCCATTGCTGTGTACAGGCCTAGGCTAGATTATTTTTAATAAACTGAGGAGTCATTCAATAAATGTATTTATCAATACTAATATAACAAAGCGGAAGAGTCTTTTTTGTTGTTTTTGTTTGCTTGCACTTTGCTGCACGCTAACCTCTGGAACTACCATTCTGATTTAAATGATTATTTTTTATCTGATAGCCATGTTAATGAGGAATAGTATAGGCTACACTCTTTAGCTAGCTCTGAATACTGTAAAAACTTACTGAAAATTAAAAAGTGAATTATGAGCGTTATTATTAGGTATGGCATACTAATCATTAAGAAGGATAGTTAGTTCATTATCAAGACAATTTTATGAAGATAAACTTTGTTTCTTATAGCATGACGCATAGTTTAAGAAATAACGAATAAAGTAAAATAATTCAACACTCTGCGAACGATATATATATATTCAGCCGAGCCGCCCGATGAGAACGAGGGAAACCAGCAGTGAACGCCTATAACGATGTACACGGGCGAAACCGCGGGGCACAGCTAGCTACGTATAAAGGATACTTACTTAGAAACAAGTACTAAAATTAAAAATTTCGTACGACTGACTTCAATGTGAAGAAAATGATGATACATTTATATTTAGAATATATGATTAAATTTAAAAAATTATAAATGAAAACATCATCAATGTATTCGAAGTCAATTAAATACGCATTATTGGAAATATCAGATCAGATCTTGATCAAATTTATATGCCATCAAAATCGGTTCGGTTCGGTTTTTTCTCAGCTTAATTCGAAAATCTGCAACAGACATAATTGCAAAGGTAGAGTTATTTATAAGTTTTATTAAAAAAAATTATCCCAGCCTTAAATATCTGATTAAAATGGAATAACACCATATATCAGATCATATCATATCATAATCATCTGCTACATCAGCTAAAACCTTTTGATTACATACGCTACCACTTATGACTAACACCGAGACATCATTCAGAAGAGAATTCCGCACTCAAGAAAGCCCGGAGGGTGTACGGTAGGCAAACGTCAACTTATTGCATTAAACTTTTATAAATCTCGGGAACATGAGTGTGCTATTTTCGTCTATATTCATATGTAACATGTCACACTAAATCATTTTAAGAATTAAGTATCTAACTTTGATACGTTATATATTTTCATCTTTCGAAACATATGTTTATATTTTCCGAGGACACGAATTAAGCAAAATTGCCTAGGAATGTGTAATAAAAGCAGAAAAAGAATAATTGATGGAACTTAAGTTTTAGATTAATTTCCGAACGTTCTCGCAAATCGATTACTAATCGATAACTGCGCATTAAATATTAAAGTACCACAAATATACGTGTTCGGCGATGAATGAAAACATCGAGGAAACATACATGACTGAGGAATAAAATATTTCGTGAACATGCTCCAAACTAACTGGCCCATAACTCTCGCAAAAAAGAAATGAGGCCTGTAATTGTGGGATGCCAGTGGGATATAATATAGTATAAAGATTATGACTTAATATACTCGCAAATACAGAAACCTTGTATCTTCGTTAGGTATTTTTACCTCATCCAAGAATGTCAAACGAGCATACAGTGACATCTACATCCATCACAATTAGGAACCAAAATGAAGAAGCGTTGTTACCTGTCACTCCTGAAAACTAAGATGGAATACCTTTAGCTAAACGACATATTACAGAATAAGTTAGTTTAATTAAAAACCTAGAAGAATAAGCTACACGTCTTTTTATTTTTTATAGAATAACGGTGACAAGCGAGCGCATAGTCCACCTAATGGTGTGTGGATATATAGACATTTAGGTCTATCCTCGATAAGGAATCAACATAAAGATGACTTACCACCCTGGAGTAGTCCTCCGGGGGTAACTAGACAGAACGCCTAGTTACTATAAAAAAGTCTTCGGTTTCCTGCAATTACCGTACGAAACATGGCAGCATCAAGCTGTTATTTTATACTGGTATTTTGTGAGAGTAGTCCTTACCCGGTCGAGTCACCCATTCTTACTGGAACCGTAATGTAGCTGCAGCGTGGCTCTACCATGTTTTTTACCTACGTGCAAAAGATTCGGTATCTATAGATGATATAATTGGCACGTATTATCAAATTTTGAAGTAAGGTAAGACATTGAAAATTTTTATAACTTTGAGCCTTCATACAGTCGATAAACGTCCACTGCCGGAACATACCCGTAGGACTCTCCAATAGATTGCTCATGGGAGAGGATTTTGCAATAGTTGCCACGCTTGGTTGGCGAGTTAGCTGCCGCAATTTTGTATTATTTTAAGTCTTTATCAGAAAGATGCTGCCACGGATCTTCTGTTTTAGTTATCCTCTGACGCCTCTTACGACACTCACGGGACGATATGGTGGAGTGGATGTTCTTACACCGGTTTGAGCCTCAGCAAAGCAAAATATAAGGTTATATTTTTATTATACAGGTAAAATGACCTTATCTCGATTTGAAATATTACGAACGTCAATATAATATTACAGTAATTTCATTCATTATTTGTGTAATCATACCAAATGCGGCAGGAATTTTACAGATTTATTGCAACATAGAACATTTATGCAGGTTCTTATTCAATTCGTAACAGGCTCTTGGTAAATACCTAACTCTAAATATACATTTTTTAGACCGATACGAGTTAGGTACCTTCAAGAAAAGGGCTTACTCATTTCTAAAAGACCGACAACGCACCTGAAAAACTGGAGATACCATCCATACCATCTGGTTGATTGTCGGTCCACCACTGTGAGACTTACAAGAAATTTTCTTCCCCGCACAACTTCCTTTGACTTGAAGGTAATCGACTATCACCAGTGATTTTCTCAGACCGATATTCGTATATCGGTCTGAAAAACCCTAATTTGTTAGGGGCCTTCAAGAAAATAGTCTACACTTTTTTAAGATGCCGGAAACGCATTTGCAATTCCCGTGGTATTGCAGTTGTCCACGGGCGGCGATAATCACTTATCATCAGGGAGCACGTTCGTTTTCCCCCTCTCATATATATAAAAATAAATATTGTAAGGTAACTCCATAATATACTATTAATTTAATATTTAGTTTTGATGTAATACACTTATCCACTCCATGACACCTAATTTTAATTAATGTTAGATAATGTAAAGACGCACTCTAGATTTCGAGAACCTCGTGTATGAACCCAATATAGAAACTTGATTTTACATCTTCATCATCAGTCTTGGAATCGATTCTAATATACTAGATCTTTTTCCCCCTCTCCTAAAAAATATAATAATAATAATAAATACGTAAATATACAAGTCCGTGAGAACTGTATGCTCACGGACGACTATTAAAGTTAATCTCCTACAACGAGAGAGACTCAGAATCCAGCAGTAGACTTTTATGGACTGATGACAAAGAAGTAATATTTATTTACTTCAATGCCAAAGAAAAAATCCTTAGGAAATACTTTGTTATATAAAACGACAACGTACAAAGCTACATTGGTAATACTTAACTGCGTATAATGTTCAATAAAGAGAAGTTTATAGACCAAGTTTATTTCTTTATTATACTGAGACTCACAATAGAATATTACTGTCAAAGAAAAACTTTAGTATAGAGTACGACTTTTGTATAAAACGAATATATAAATGCTGAAGGTAACCCGAGTTAACTATTACATCAGGGCGTAAAATTCCTCAGTCCTCTTCGAGAGGGTGCTCTAAAGGACACGCAACATCGGGAAATAAAACAATCAAATAAACTTTTTTTTACGCTAAGTTAAAACCAAACTAATAACTTTTACAACTAATTTAATAAATGAAAATAATAAATGCTGTTATGAAACTATTAGTTGTATTATCTGTACAAAATAAAATTGAAGTACATACAGGCTGTTTTATGGAAACAACTGCCTTATATTGAGCTAACTGGAGTTATTTAATGTTGGTATTAAATTTGGTTGTAAAATATTTTCATCATCACCATACGAAACACAGCAACACTATTCAGCTATTTCAAGCTGGTATTCTATGTGTGCGTGCACCTTTCTCGGTTCAGCCGACCCACTCGTACTGCAACAATAATAAAGCTGCAGTTTGGCTGAACAACGTAAAAACCTCTATCACGTGAATTGTCAAAATTAAGTGCACACTTTTGCTCGGTGGAAATTCTCCGATTTGACTTTAATATTATGTTTTATTAACTTTATGTATTGTGTAACAATTTTGACACTTGCGCTAATAGCTCGTTCCCCTAACGCGGCTGGAAATTCATCCCTTTATGTTTATATTAACGCGGGAGCGGCACATTTTGCCTTCATGAATTTTACATGCACTCGTTGAAGACTCCTTATGTCAAAAAGCTTTTAAGGGTCTTGACTTTGAAATCTGTTCTTATAGTACTAATTAATACGAGTAACCCTTAGCATGGCTTTTAACAAAGATTTTTGTTTTTCAACGCAATCAGAAAAATTATTATCAACTCTAACTTCAACTGTGACTATGAAGATAAATTGTTTTATGGTTCTACTACGAGTATAAAATATTCGGAAAGTGAAGTGGCAATGGGCCGGTTAAATAACTCGAATAACCGACAACTGATGGAGAAAAAGTTTCTCAAAATGCAGTCTCGCACCGGTAGGCGAAGTGTACAGGGACCGCCCACTAGAAGGAGTGACGACTTGGTAAGACATGCCAAGTCGATGGATGCAGGTAGCTTAGGAATGAGCTTTGTGGCATTCCTTGGGGGAGGACTATGTTTAGCAGTGGACTTGTTTAAGGGCTGTAATGATTATGATGTCAAATAGAATAGAATAGAGTGGAATAATTTTTATTTAATACTTACTGTTCGCGCCACTCGCGCGCGACGATTGATTCCCTGATTCGCTTTCTCTCTCTCATTCATTGATTCGGCGCGAGAGCAGTATTGCGTCAGTCGCAGCCCCGGAAGGGAGTCACGCGCCGCCCTCGTTCGAAAAAGAGTGTAAGAAAACGCGTCCGCGACCTTCAGCTCATCGGCTCGCGTTAATTACGTATATATTGCCGGCCGGTAACTAATATATCTAAGTGATAATCATTACGAACAATTAAACATTAAAGTGAAAGTGACAGTGTATGATATAAGACTTTAGTTGCACGTGTATACATTTAACGGCATAACCAGCTCAGGAGCGTGCCAGCCACCCAGCACCATTCATTTATCATCCGCCCATCTGCATTCAAAGTAAGTGCACACCCTTACATTTCCTCTCCAATTTCGTTCAACCCGCGCTTCAGCTCACCGTCGATGTGAGGCTTTCCCGCGACATTTTCTGGTCCTTCAAGCATCTGAACCAGCGACCCCTGCTCATTTTACGGTCCTTCGATTATAAGAAATAAGCCCCTATGGATAAACAGTGTCCTAAGACCGGGAAATAAACCCAACCGCACCCATAAAGTTACCCACATTTCTCTCAACAAAATATTAAAATCTTTTAAATAGATAAAAATTTCTTAAGTATGTAATCATATAATCTCAGCCCATATATTAAAATTCATTAATACATATTTAACATTAACATTTATTAGAAAATAATTCACATCTCCATACATTGTTTCTCTTTAAGTAGGCACTAAGCTAACGCTTTCGAATATAATATTATATCGAGTCACAAGTATGTAAAATTGTTACAAAATAACGTCTCGTATTTCAACAAAAGTGTTTGATTGCATCATTTTAACATATAATATAATTGAAAGTTCATGAAAAAGTGTTAACAATCGGCTCAACACTGCCCTTTATTGTACGATCAGCTGAGTCGTAGGTAGGTCAAGGACTCGCCGTCCCGTCTCGATCATTTGTAGAAAAGAAGCAAGCGTTAAAATATTTTGTTGTTTAATTTAATAGGTAATAAGTAAATAGTATTAATATTATTAATTATATGTACTTACTCGTGTTATTTCTTTCTCAATAGGCATTATTATTAATTTCGTATATAAGTTTTTTATCATTATTTTCGTTCTGGTGACTAATACACGGCGATTGAATTGTAATATGTTCGTTGCAAAAATTATATTGCCTGTTTATTCTACTATTAGTGTTAACTTTTAAAATACTTTTACATAATTTAGGTTGTAGGTATATTCTGTTCACTTTACATTCTCTGCTCCGTGCTTATCTTAAGTTCTGCTCAGTAACATATTATAACACTTACAACACACACTCGCATTTATTTATTTTTAACCGACTTCCAAAAAAGGAGGAGGTTCACAATTCGATTGTATTTTTTTTCTTTTTTTCTCTCATTCTTCTTTTATAATAATTTACATACAATGCCGTCCAAGTCTAAAGCGGCCATTTTTCGTGAGGCGATAAAGGCAATTAACCAGCTGAAGGAAATTGCCTTGGCGGTAATAGCTAAGGATACGAAAAAGTATACTATAACGGACTTTACTGCTAGGTACGCCAAGCTAAAGGAACACAAGCACAAATTGGAGAACGTCTTCTACGAGATCCTGGATGATGAGGACCTCACCGATGAGGTCGAGGCCACCGATACAAAGAATTATGAGAAGGCGATTTCAGATTACAATGACATCTTAGTTGCGTTTGAAAAATTAAGTGTGGCTTCAGCTCTTCCGGAGACTGCTCACCCGTCCACGTCAGCCACACCTGCTCACGTTCTGCCCAAAATTGCTCTGCCGAAGTTCAGCTCTAAAATTGAAGACTGGCCTTCCTTCATAGCCATCTTTCGAAGTCTTACCGATGACATGACCACCATTTCGGATTCTGTGTAGCTTCATTACTTGCTCTCGTGCCTATCAGGCGAGGCACGCAGTATGGTATCTCATCTTCAGCTCACTAACGAGAATTTCGCCGTGGCCATGGATATTCTGACCAGACGATATGAAAACCGTCGCGTCCTGATCGACCGGTTTGTGGACATTATACTAGAGCTACCACACATCCATACACGCTCTGATATCCGCACACTCTTCTTGACTCCGCTCATTTCTGCGCAATGCGCCCTCAACAATCTCGATCTGCCCATGAAGGATAGTGACTACGTTTTCGTATCGATAGTAGTACGAAACTAAGGGTGAGCTTCGCACCCTCTTTGAGCGTAAATAGGACACGTCAGACTCTGCCAACTCTCAAGAATAATCACCTTCTTGAAGAACACGCGTTGTGTGGAGACCGAGTGGTCCAGCCCACACTCTTCACAAGCCAGTCGGCACTCCCCACAGACCAACCAATACCGCAGGCGGTCCTCCTCTTCTTCTCCACAGGTTTCGCCTCGTCAACCCGCTCGTCATCAATTTCGGCCCATTCACCCGACTACAAGTGGGCACGACTATAAAACCCCGCAGCCGGCTCCGCTCAAGCCGGTATACTCGGCTCAACCATCAGCTCCTGCCGCTCCCATTGCGAATAATATGCCCTGCCCATTCTGCAGACATAGAGGGCACAAGCTCATCGCCTGCCCGAGGTACAATGACCAACCGATCCAGGGCCGATGGGACTTCATCAACGCTCGCAACCGATGTCGACGCTGTTTAGGCCCTCATTATGAGAATGAGTGCAAGTCCACGAAGGCTTGCAAAAAGTGTGGAAATAGAAAACACCACACATCATTGCATCGGCCCGATGTTCTTTCTCCAACTCACTCGAATGCTCATCTTCTACCCTCGCATTTGAGAGAGCAACCCAGACAGCGCTCAGCTCAAGAGCCCCAACATTTTTCAGCACACGCCGCACATGTCAACCCCAGGCCACACAACAATGAACCAAGTCATTCGCGCTCTCCTAGTAGGTCTCGTGTAGGTGGTCAACAATGACTATCTACAATAAACGAACACTACGAACCAGAAACTAATCAGCACACTCACTCAAACTCAGCTCACACACAGACATCACAAGCTTACTCTGCGATATCAGCTCCAACTATGAATAGTTATTTTTGCAATTCCGCTCAACATGAAGAGCACGTAACCAATTTACCAGTTTTATTGCCCACCGTCTCGCTAAAAATAGCAGACGTACATGGCCAGTTTCACACAGCTCGAGCATTGTTAGATTGTGGTAGCATGATAACACTTATAACTCAGCGCATGGCTCGAATTTTGAACTTACCGCTAAATCAAACATCTCTAAAAATCGCAGGAGTGGGCAACCACCACACACAGAACTCAAAGGCATCAATCTCAGTAGTGTGTAGACCAACACACCATGACACACCTACGATTACGGCTACAGCGCACATTTTAAAAAATGTTACAGGTTATTTGCCATTACAAAAAGTTCCGCGCATAGCAGATGCAGAGCCTCCGATTCCCTTGGCAGATCAAGATTACCATACACCAGCTCCGATCGATCTCTTATTGGGTTCCAACGTTCTCGGGCAAGTACTGGACGGGACTAAGGTTTCTTTGGGCCGGGGAAAGCCTATAGCCTTCGGCACGATTTTCGATTATGCATTGATAGGACCTATTGAGGATCTATATGCAAAGTCTGCGAACCAGCCCATTTCAGCTCACGTTATCAGCTCACACCCAGAATCCGACGTAACTACACGCGAAATTTGCAAGCGCCTTGAGAGGTTCTGGGAGTCAGAAGAACCCCAACCTCATATAGCGACCAGTCCCTTGGAGGAGCAATGCGAAGAAATTTACCGCACCACAACAACTCGAGAACCATCAGGCAAATATATGGTAACATTGCCTTTTCTACCAAATGCACCGGCCTTAGGCAACACTCATGCTATTGCGTTACGTAGATTTCTCAATCTCGAAAAGAAGCTTCAAGCAAATCCGCCCCTCCGCTCTCAATATGTTGACTTTATGAATGAGTATCTCAACTTGGGGCACATGTCACCTTGTCACCCAAGTACCTTTGCAGGTAGGCCTCACTTCTATATTCCGCATCATGGCATCTTTAAGACGGGATCAAATAAGCTACGCACTGTATTTGATGGTAGCAGTAAAAGCTCAAATGGCGTAAGTTTAAATGAATGCTTGCACACAGGTCCAGCTCTCCAACAGGATATTGTCGATATTATTATGTCATTTAGAACACACCCTGTAGTCTTCAGTACTGACATCAGAAAGATGTTCAGAAACATTCTCATTCATCCAGACCAAAGACAGTATCAGCTTATTCTCTGGCGGTCGTCACCTGACCAGCCTCTGCTCACATATGCGCTAAATACAGTCACGTATGGTTTACGGTCCAGCCCGTACCATGCCATCCGCACACTGCTACAATTAGCTGATGACGAAGGTAATCGTTACCCACAAGCTGCTCAGATCCTACGCAATTCTATCTTCGTTGACGATATACTCTGTGGCCATGACTCTGTGGAGTCTGCTCAGGTACTACAAACCGAGTTAATTAATTTGCTTGGCATGGGTGGCTTTCAGCTCAGTAAATGGACTTCAAACTGTCCCCAGCTCCTGGAACGGTTTCCAGACGACCAATGTGACATGCCTAAGGACTTTGACATCAGCCCAGAATCGAACACCATTAAAGTGCTTGGGATACAATGGATTCCTCAATCGGATGAGTTCACTTATCGCATCTCTCTCCCTCCAATAACCCAAATCACAAAGCGCTCTATTCTCAGCACAGTAGCATCACTCTATGACCCCAACGGTTGGGTCACACCGGTCATTTTCCGCGCAAAGCTCCTTTTACAGAAGTTATGGATTCTGAAACTGGGATGGGACGAACCCCCTGGCAATGAAGTTTACACAGAGTGGCAGCACATTTCACAAGATCTTCCTCAACTCTCGAATCTCCGCTTACCTCGTCACATTTGCAAATATAAGCCGACATCCACTTACTCACTCCACGGATTCGCGGACGCATCAGAAGCTGGATTTGCGTCTGTCATTTATCTTTATGAGCTCAATGCCAATGGACAGGTCAATGTACACCTGGTCATTGCCAAGTCAAAGGTCGCGCCTATTAAGAATCGCCTCTCAATTCCTAAACTGGAACTATCAGCTGCAGCTCTTTTATCACAACTCATGACTCGTGTGTCCACCAAATTATCAGCTCATATTGCGATTGACCAGCATATCTGTTGGTCGGATAGCACAATAGTTATAGTTTGGCTTAACACGCCCCCTCATCGGCTCCAGACATTCGAGGCCAATCGAGTGTCAAAAATAACGTCTAGTCCGACTAGCACTATATGGAGACATGTTCCCACGAATCTCAACCCTGCAGACTGTGCAAGCAGGGGCATGTCAGCACAATCTATATCAGCTCATGATCTCTGGTGGTCTCCCAGTTGGCTCAAACAGCCCCCTAACACCTGGCCCAAGATGCCAGTTGCTTTAGGCCATCATGCTTTACCAGGCCTTAAACCGAAAAAGGTGCCAGCGCATATAGCGATTCCGGATGTTGACCATGATCTGCTCACTCGTTTCAGCTCACTTGGCAAGCTCGTCGGGGTGACGGCTTGTATCAGGCGTTTCATTTTCAATTGCAAGCGCGGTCCAGAGGCACGAAGCGCTGGTCCGTTGACAGTTAGTGAACGTAGGGACGCTCTGTTATTTTGGGTCCGCTCCGTTCAACGGAAGAGTTCGCAGAGGACTTTCACCGTCTTCAAACAGATAAACTTTTTACCGCTCGACTGCAGCGTCTTTCGCCATTTATGAAGGACGGTCTTTTGAGAGTCGGTGGTCGTCTCTCTCACGCTTCGATTAGGTACGATACTCAACATCCACTCATTCTGCCCAGCTCCAGCCCACTCGTAGACCTTATCATTGACCACTATCACAAAATAATATACTGCCATCCTGGCTCAGACACTCTACACGCCATTCTACGCCAGCAATTCTGGATACTATCCGCTTGCCGCGTGATCAGACGCAGGGTGTTTAAATGTATAAGATGTTTCCGATGTCGCGCTCAACCTGAAGCCCCGTTAATGGGTGACCTTCCCGCGGACAGGGTTAACCCTCAACCTGTATTTGCCAAGTCACGACTGACTTTGCCGGCCCGTTTCTCATTAAATCTAGCACATTACGGAACGCTAAGCTCTTAAAAGCGTACTTTTGTATATTCGTGTGTCTCTCAACGAAGGCGGTTCATTTAGAGGCCGTCTCTGCTTTTAACACAGAAGCCTTTCTCGCAGCGTTACAACGATTTATCTCACGGCGCGGTACGCCGGTACTAATTAGATCAGATTGCGGCACCAATTATGTAGGCTCCAGAAATCACCTCATAGAAGTTCAAAATTTTCTCACTGCTAATAATGATGCAATGACACACAAACTAGCCAACCAGCACGTAACCTGGTTGTTGAACCCCCCAAAGGGGCCCTGGTTTGGCGCGTTACATGAAATTAACATTAAATCTACGAAACAATTACTTTATCGGGTAATTGGTGAACAACACCTTACATTTGAGGAATTTTCCACACTTCTGACACGAATTGAGGCTGTACTTAACTCCAGACCTCTCTGCCCATTCTCATCCGACCCGTCGGACCTTCAGCCCTTAACCGCTGGCCATTTTATTATAGGCCGTCCGCTCACAGCTCTGCCCGAGCCGTCCTTTGATGACAGGCCATTATCTGCTCTTAAACGTTTTCAACTCATAAAGGCTCTTTCTCAACGCTTTTGGACACTGTGGACCAGATCCTACCTCCATACCCTACAGACCCGCTCCAAATGGCTTTCCCTTTCCTCACCTCCTCAAGTTGGCGAACTTGTACTCATCAAAGAAGATAACCTGCCCCCGCTCCAATGGAAACTGGGAAGAATTACCCGTACAATACCTGGGAAGGATGGAGTGATCCGAGTTGTGGATCTGGACACGGCCTACGGACATCTGCGCAGACCTGTGCTCAAGATAGCAAGGCTGCCGTTGGATTCAGCCCAGGAAGAGGTACTCTCTCGGGCCCCCCCAGGATGTTCGCGCCACTCGCGCGCGACGATTGATTCCCTGATTCGCTTTCTCTCTCTCATTCATTGATTCGGCGCGAGAGCAGTATTGCGTCAGTCGCAGCCCCGGAAGGGAGTCACGCGCCGCCCTCGTTCGAAAAAAGGGTGTAAGAAAACGCGTCCGCGACCTTCAGCTCATCGGCTCGCGTTAAGTACGTATATATTGCCGGCCGGTAACTAATATATCTAAGTGATAATCATTACGAACAATTAAACATTAAAGTGAAAGTGACAGTGTATGATATAAGACTTTAGTTGCACGTGTATACATTTAACGGCATAACCAGCTCAGGAGCGTGCCAGCCACCCAGCACCATTCATTTATCATCCGCCCATCTGCATTCAAAGTAAGTGCACACCCTTACATTTTCTCTCCAATTTCGTTCAACCCGCGCTTCAGCTCACCGTCGATGTGAGGCTTTCCCTCACACTTACTGTATCCAAAATTATATAAAAAATGGTGAAGAACTTTTTTATATAGACGACGACACATCACACATCTGCATCTATCATCGATTAAGAATCAAAACGCAGATGCGTTGTCATCGCCTAAGCACTAAGACGGATTGAGTCGTTTCCAGTAAAATGGGTCACCGGTTCTCTACTCACCATACGAAACACAGCAGCATTAAGCTGTTATTTTACGCTGGTGCTCTGTTGGAGCGTGGTACTAGCTCATTCACGTTATAAATAATATAGCTGCAGCGTTCCACCACTTAAAACAACTTTCGTAGATTTAAGATTTTGAATAAGAGAATTTTCATTTATATAGATAAAAAAGTAATACTTATTGAAATTAATTTATGCTTTATCACTGGTTCGTAAGAAACTTTTGCTAAAACCTTTCTTATAAAAAAACTTGTTTGAAATTATATTGTTTTAAATTGTTTATTTATTCAAGAATATTTTATAACGTGTAGTTGCGATGTAATGTTACGTACTTAGGGTTCGTGACAGTAAAAACTGCCGATTGAATTACGCTAGTGAGAAAGTTCTAGCATGGCATTTTCTAGAAAGCTCTCCTAGTTCTGTTACTCGACAATAGATGGCGCTAGTAGCATTTACCAATGTCCACTATCCCACATCGTTCTAGGAGTATCGTAAGAGGCAAAAGTGGAAAACTGAAATAGGAGATGGGCAGCAGGATTTTTTCAGGTTGTAAACCCGCCTGGCAAGTGTGGCAACTATGGCAAACTCCCGCATATGATGAAATGAGGGTCGTCTAGTTCAGTAGTGACCTTGTATAGCCTGTAATAGATTATTTAATATATTATTTGTTTACAATGGCCGTCGTGGCTAAATACAAAAATATTTAGTCGTGGCGACCAGAGACAACGGAGATTCGTAGCAAACACAGATGCTCTCTCAATAGCCTCACACTCAGTCCAATGAGGCAGTAATCTGGCATGACCGGAGAGAGACAAGGCACACGTACAACGGCTTTATATGCTTTCTAAAGCACGGGAGTGAAACACCGGCAATTTCCTGACTCCGGTACTGAGAATTTCTTGATCAAAAGTCGAACTTAAGACCACAACACGACAGATAGTCGTCATTATTACTGCCACTATTCTGTATTCCATTAATTTTTAAATATATTTAGTATATATTTAAAAATTAATGGAATATGTATTATTGATTTTTATTTTATTTTCATAAAATAAAAATCAATAATACATATTCCATTACACAATATACACTATTCATTCATTTTAATTAATTTTACGTATGGAATTATAATACATAATATTTAATTTATCGTTATTAATTATTTTTATTTATTTATGCATTCCAATTAAATGAGAATATTATATGGTGGTTTTTCGCTGTGCCGCATAGCAAATTTATAACAATTTTTATTTGATAATAAATTAAAATAAAATTAATTAAAAATATTAATATTATTTATTTATTTGACAATGTATGTTCACACAAACGACAAAGAAGATCTACCACCATGAAGAGTTTGTATAAGAATGCTACATTTCTTCCAGTAGGCCAGTTACAAAGACATATGATAAATAAAAGATTATAAGGTGTGCGTTTTGTTCATATGCAATACATACAAAGACAAGATATATACATACACAGTACACACACATACCGACACACACACAGTGTGTAGTGGCGGTGTAAGAATATTTCTTCATGTCATCCCGTGGGAGTCGTGAGAGGCGACGGAGCGAAAATGAAACGCGTGATGGACAGCGGCATCTGCCTGATAATAAAAAAAACTTTAGAAAAAGAGGAGAGAATAGATCTAGCGTGTAGAGGAACGATTTATATATTTAAAAAATGTTATATTATTCCATCTGTCTGTCATAAAAGAGAACTCTTCTTTGAATCCCGGGTTGGAGTTTGCGTATACGTTATAGATGATATCTATACTCGACGCCTCGGCAGTCTTGAAAGTCTACCCTTTGGCTGCGCGTAGACAGCGACCATGGTCTACGCGTGCCTCTATAGGTCCCATAACGGTAATGCCGACACAGCCTGATCATCGACCACGTCTAAATAGCTAGAGATTTTTTTTATAGGATAGGGTGACAAACGAGCACATAGTCCACCTGATGGTAAGTGGTTGCTGCGGCCCGTAGAGATTTACATGTACTACCTTGATTACATAACAAAACGCAGATGCGTTGTTACCCGTGAGGACTAAGATGGAATGCCTCGTTTCCAGTAAAAAGGGTCTCCGGTTTCGGTTCCGGTAATTTCTTGCTACAACAGATCCCATCCGCAGAGATCGTTATACTTGTCGAATTTAACGCCCACCACGCCAAATAGCTCGATTCACGTTTAACCGATCATGCGGGGAGATCTGTTCATGATTTTGCCTTGGCATGTGGTCTGACGTAACTGGATACTTCACCGACGAGGATTGCATATGTGGAGGACCATGCACTGTCCCTGTTGGACATTCTGCTGACCTTTTAACCGGGCGGAGGTTTCTGTAGACGCCCCTCTCAGCTCTTCGGACCATTGTCTGATCCGGAGTGTGATGCCACTCACGCTTCCTTTGCGGTTGCATTCTGCACGCTGCCGCTGTGTTTGGCATTATAGATTGGCGGATTGTGACGAAATGCGGTCTTTCTTCGAATCATACACATGGTGGCGGGCTTGCTTCTTGCCAAATAATTCCAGTGCTGCTGCTAATTCTGTGACCAAT
The DNA here is from genome assembly GCA_907164705.1 of Parnassius apollo. Classification (NCBI taxonomy): domain Eukaryota; kingdom Metazoa; phylum Arthropoda; class Insecta; order Lepidoptera; family Papilionidae; genus Parnassius; species Parnassius apollo. The sequence continues at coordinate 830,407 of CAJQZP010001697.1, forward strand.
TTGGTGCTTCAGGGAATAGAACTTTTTATTCTATCATCTGTGGTACCTGTAGGAGAAAGATCTCAGCCTTAGTTTGATCGCTCCTGTAAGACTGCATTACGCAGTGAGCAGGAATGTTATCACACCGGGGCTAACTTTTCGGCTGCTCAGGATATAAACACCAAGTCCTTCAAAAGGCAAAGTGTGAGCATATTGGTAGAATTGGCGAGAAATTAGTTTGATTTTCTTCGGAAACCCGTACATTCTGGTCTCTCGCCAAGGCTATTCAAGGAAATTTCTGTAAACTATCACTTCCATATCTGCACAAAGAGGAGGACTCACTAGCCTACGCCACAAAAGAGAAAACTGACTTCTTAGGCCCCCCTGTGCTTTCAACTCAACTCTCGATGAGGTGATCTGGGAATAGACGCGGTAGAGCAACGCTGCAGTTATATTATGGTTGTAGCACGAATGGGTTGGATCGACCGGGTAGAATCACGCTCCCACAGAATACCAGCGTAAAATAGCAGCTTAATACTGCTGTGTTTCGTATTGTGTGTGTAGAGACTCGGGAGACCCTTTTTTACTGGAAATGAGGCATTCCATCTTAGTCCTAAGGGTTGACAACGCATCTGCGTTTTTTTCTTTCTTCTTATTCTTAATCCAGGATAAATCTAAATTTTTATGGGCCACAGCATCCACTTACCATCATGTGGACTGTGTGCTCGTTTATGACCCTTGATTTATAAAATAAAAAAATAATGATTTCTTATATTTACGCCAACACTACACACATTGATTAAAACGTCTTTTACGGATTTTATCGCGTTTAATTTTACTTTTAATTATTTTTATTTTAATTCCCGACGTTTCGGGTGCTTTCCAGCACCTAAGGGCTGATCTATGCAAAATGAATTGAGTATGTCTTGAGGTCTTGCAATGGTAAACCCAAGCATACCACTGCAAGACCTCAGGACATAGTCAGTTCATTTTGCATAGATCGGACCATAAACAATAATTAAAAAAGCTGAAGGTACTCCGGGTTAACAATGACATCGGGACATCAGTCACCTCAGTCTCCCGTGACCATGGGTGCTGGAGAGCACCTGAAACGTCGGGAATTAAAAATAAAAATAATTAAAAGTAAAATTAAACGCGATAAAATCCGTAAAAGTCGTTTTAATCAAATAAAAAAATATAAAAAATAACACACCGCCGACAATCCCGCGGTGTGAGTGCTATATGCCTGATGTGCGATTCACACAATATTCCGTGCTCAAAGCACTCCTCTCCGTGAACATCTCCTCAATTATGCTGAGGACATATGCTTCAGATTTGGCACCGGTTTTAACGCGTCTTATCCGATACTTCTACTCCTAAGATAGCTTTCGTGCACCGGATCCCTATAAAGTTAACCGGTAACGGCTCTGTTCCGCCCATCTACAGGCTTATTACCATTATTTCCTTATTCGCGAAAATTATCGAATCCATTATTGACTGCCAGCTCATGCAGTACCTAGAGGAGCACCAGGTGATTAAAGTTAAAGTAAAGTAAAGTTACAGCCTATATACGTTCCACTGCTGGGCTCAGGCCCCCCCCTCATTTCTGAGAGGGTTTAGGGCAAGGAAGTGTCCGCCGCGCTGCCCAAATGCGTGTTGACGAACTTCACATGTCTTCGAAATATTTTTTTTTCTTAATCCTCAGACATGCAGGTTTCCTCACGATGTTTTCCTTCACCGCCGAGCACGTGGTAAATCAGCACTTAAAATTGCAATTAACAATTTCATTGGTGCCGGCGGGGATCGAACCCGGGTTACTCGCGTTCTGTTATATTTACAGCGAGCGTTAACCACACTGGTTAACGCTTACCAGGTGATTAGTCCACCGCCAATACGGTTTTCGTCGGGGTCGCTCAGCTGATGACCTTTTTGTTTATCTAACACATCAACGCGCAGGCAGTCAAGTCCAAGCAGGAGGCCTTGGCGATTAGTTTGGACATTGCTAAGACCTTCGGTTGGGTTTGGCATAAAGCGCTTTTTTTGAAGCTTCCTCCCTACGGGCTTTCCGAGAAATTATGCAAACGGGTTAACAGTTTTCTGGCAGATCGGAGCATCAAGGTCATAGTAAATGGTGCATGATCCTATTACGTGGGACACTCAATAAGTTTTGAGATATACAAAATGTATTCTAGATACTATTAATATTATTTTTACATCTTTTCAAAATATTCTCCACCATGCTCTATATAAGGTTCCATTCACCTAAACCAGCTCTGAAAACACTTTTGCCAGTCTTGATCTGACAGGTTGGAAATCGCTTCTTCGTAGGCAGCCACAGCTTCTTTGGCGCTTGAAAAAAACTTGCCTTTTATTTTGTCTATGACTATTGGGAACAAAAAGAAATCACAAGGAGGCTAAATCAGGGCTACAGCCCCTACAGGGTGGGTGACTTAGAGTTTCAACACCAGATTCCTCAATAAATGCTTTTGTTCTAAGGGAGGTATGTGAAGAGGAGTTATTGTGATGCAGCATGATTGCCCAAAGCCCAGTCTTTGGTCTTTTCTCCCGCACAGCTTGAAAATATTTGGGTAATGCAACTGTAGTATACCATTCAGAGTTGACTGACCTACAATTTTTCAGCATTGACGTCGACAAATGTCCGCTCCGCGAAAAAAAACTAGCCATCATTCTTTTGCTTAAGTTGCGCGATCCTTGGAGTTTTATCGGTAACTGTCCTTCTGAGTAGACCCATACCGATGATTGCCTTTTGTTTTCCGGATCATATCGATAGATATATATCTTGTCATCAGTTTGGATTTTTAAAACACGTTTAGGTCCCCGTTTTCAAAACGCAGACGCATTTCATGGCACTAATCCACACGAGTCTGTTTTTCGTTTTCGGAGAGTAAACGAGAAATCCATCGACGACAAAGCTTCCTCACTCCATGATGTTGATGTATGATGGTATGAATGCTCCCCGAACTAATGCTTACAACCTTTTTGATGTCCGTATATGTGATTCATGGGTCTTTTCGCACCAACATTTCAGTAGTCCATACATTTTCTGCCGTTACTGCTGTTTGCGGGTCCCCGGTTCTTTGGTCATCTTTTTTGAATTCAGCAAACGACCTAAAAATTGTTGCGCGTGATAGAGCTTTTTTTTATAGGATAGGGTGGCAAACGAGTCCACCTAAAAAGGTTCTCTACACTCACCATCCGAAACACAGCAGCATTAAGCTACTATTTTACGTTGGTATTCTGTAAGAGCGTGGTCCTCCCCGGTCGAGCCGACCCATTCGTGCTACACCTATACTACTAATATAACTGCATCATGGCTCTACCATGTATAAGCTGAGTCTCTTAATGCTGATTATAACCGTTGTAAACTTAATTGTTCGGTTAAACCAAATTTAAAAATAATAGATCATAGCGCGCAAATGTTCACGGTTAAGATGCATCGTTTTAAAAAAGGCGCGGGAAGAGTTGCAAGAAAATTAATAGAACTTTTTTTTTTAAATTGAGCAATTGCCTTATGGAGTTCTATTTTTAAATAAATTTGCTTTTTAGAAACATATAACACGGGAGCGTTCCATTTTTAAATTTCACAAGTGACCTACGTACCAGCCTTTAAACGCTAGTGTTCCACAAGGCTGCGTGCCACACCAACGCTGCTTCTTCTGCATTTAAATGATATGTTCAATCCGGTAACATTCATTGCTATGTAGACGATAGCACTGGTGATGCTCTGTACACAGGCTGTGCCAATATTTCTCGGAAAACGTCACCGAGTATCGGAACAAACTTGTGTCTAAAGTCGAGTCTTTGTTAACACACCGCCTGCAGCTTTACAAGGTGCAGGTTCGGCCGCACATGGAATACCGTTCCAATTTCTGGGCCTGGATGCCCGAGTGCCAGCTCCTTCCATTTGATCGCATCCAGCGCAGAGTGGTCTGAATCGTCTGTGACCGAGCTCTTGCCGATTGGCTTGACTCACTGGCTCACTGGCGCTGCGAACTGATCATCTCTTTGCGTATTTTATCACATCTAACGCGAAGAGTGCTCAGAGGAATTGTTGTGACCTAACTTCAGCCGTTATTTCATCTTCGTACATCGCTTCAAAACTCAAGATACCATCCATACCACTTAGATGATTTTCGGCGGACCGATACTACTTAGGGACCTTCAACAAAAGAGTCCACTCATTTTTAAAAGGTAGGAAACTCATCTGCAATTCCCTTATGTTATTGCAGTTGTTCGTGGGCGGTGGTAGTCACTTACCACCAGGTGAGCCTCATGCTCGTTTACCTCATATACTAAAAAAAAATTATGTATACTCTATATATATATATATATATATTATAAAAATAAACATAAGTTATATTTTCGACATAGTAGATCTTAAGTTTAGGATAAGTTAATGCCTCCTAGAAGTTGAGAGTCGACACGGGTGGCAATGCGTTTTCACTTTCCCTTTTTATCAAGAATAGATTAAGGGGTTAAAGCTGCTTCATTCGTGGTAGACCCATGCTGCAACAATATTATGGTTGTAGCACGAAAGTGTCGGCTCGGCCGGGAAAGGGCCACGCTTTCACAGAATACCAGCGTAAAATAGCTGCTTAATGCTACTGTGTTTCGTATAGTGAGTGTAGAGAACTTGAGATTATTTTTACTGGAATCGATGATCAAGGTATTCCATCTTAGTCCCCAGGGGTGACAAAGAATCTGCATTCTGATTCTTAATTGAGGATAAATATAGATGTCTATAGGCCACAGCATCCAGTTACCATCAAATGGACTGTGTGCTCGTTTGTCGCCCTAATTCTATTAAAAAAATAGATGAAGATGTCTATGATTCATATGATTCACAACATTCTCTTCCTGTAGAAAACAACAACTAACAATATAAATACAATAAATTTGTTTCAAAGTTCGAAATCCTTATTCAACCATTAATCTAATCTACAGGTCATTCCAAGCCTCGACCGCTATAAATCTCTTTTTACACCATTAAGGCGCGGAACACTGACAAATGGACAAAAGGGCACTTGTTTGCGATCGGTTACACACCGCAACGGGTGTCCGATGAAACAATTATCAGATGGACGTTGAGTGATATTGGAGATAAATTCTCTGGTGACGTCGCTCCCCGCAGCATTCCACATTAAACGTAGACTACCTACGCTTTATTGAAATGATTACATTGACATTTCGAAGCTTACAGAAAACTTACAAAATAAAGTAAACATACTTTAAAAAAAAACTTTTTTCCTTTATTGTTGCTTTGACTTAATGGCCTTAAGTCAAAAAGAATACAGTAAACGCTAATTATTCTATATATTTCTATTCAAGTCCGCTGCTGAATATAGGCCTACCCATAGATTGCCTCATATGTTTCATAGTTGCCAAGCTTGGCAAGCGGGCTAGCAACCGCAATTTTCTATTTTTAGTAGTTATTATTAAGAGACTCCTGCCCATCTCCTGATTAGTTTCCCTCTTGCGCCTCTTACGACACCCACGGGATATAGGGTAAGGTCTATTCTTACACCGCCACTACGGGGAGGACATTCTTTTGCGTAATATTAATAGAATTTAAACAATTGAACAATGCTGCCCACGCGTGCCTCAGCAAACATACATGATGCGCTGCAAAAGCTTGGCAGCGTGGCATAGTTCCCGCCAAATTTCCACTAAATGTTACTTTCCCTTAGTGATGTGATACCAAATTGGGGCTACGTACGCTATGCGTCAACGAATGCCATTCCAGTCCTGAAGCACTATTGATTCTTAGGTGCCGCCTCCACGAGCGAGAGAATCGCGACGAGTCCGCGCTTCTATCGTCGGGTAGTCTCCATGAACGAGCGATTATTCCGCCAGCGTATCGTCGCGACTCGTAACGGTATCGCTGCGTGTCCGCGACGACTCGTAACATCAAGACAGGCAACGCAAAAATAACGCAGACGGGACGCCTGAATTTGTTCTGACGTTCCGTGGCGAGTGCACGGCGATACGATGTCGTTTCGCTCGCGCTCAGCCACTCGTCGCATCGCCAAGAAAACATCGCCGTGTGTATTCACGTTCTAAGAAAGTGTAAAGAAATAATATCGCCGCGATTCTCTCGCTAGTAGAGGTGGCCCCTTAACTGCTGTCTATCTCTGCTGCTACTTTCTACTTTGTATTTTTTTTATATATAAAACTGATGTGACAAACAATTTTATGGTTCACCTGATGGTATGTGGCAACTGGACACCTGCAGATAGCTTTAAAAAGAAGGATACAGATGCGATGTCACCTCTGAGGACTAAGAGACAATGCCTCACAACCTGTAATTATTAATACCTCTCTATACCCATCAAAACGGATCACAGCATAGAAAAAGCTTACGCAAATAATCATACTACTAAGACATGAAAACAATTTAAAAAATCTGGCTTGTCTTTCTCTTCGGGCTAACCTTCAGAACGGCGGCATTGTCTTGAAGATTTTTTTTGAGTAAACCAAGAATTAATTAAATAAATCGACTTTGATCTTAAATCGAAATAACACCACATAAATAGACCCCAAACAGGGGAAGACCGGGGCAAGTTGCTAGTATTAATTTTTAAAATAACATAGATGAAAAAAAATTATCTTTACATATATTTAATATTCGACAGCAGTAATAATAACGTTTTTCATGTCCAACCACGACCACGTCGAAAAAATCTAAAAACAATACTGCCTAAATATGTTATACGTACGTAAATAAATAAAAATATATATAATAAAAATATATAAATATATAATTATACGTACGTAAGTAAATGGGTGTCGGCTGGACTAGGGAAAGATCACGCTCTTATACGATTCTAGCGTAAAATATCAGCTGTTTCGTATGGTGTGTGTAGAGAACTGGAGACCCATTTTATTGGAAACAAGGCATTCCATTTTAGAACTAAAGAGTGACAACGCATCAGAATTTTGTTTCTTATTCAAGGATAGATGTATATATCTATAGGCCAAAGCTAAAACATTCACTTAACATCAGGTGAACTGTGTGCTTTGTGTGTATGTGTCTTCTATATACTATAAAAAAGGTTTCCTTGCAAGGGAAATATCAAGTACGAGTACATGTGTACAATATACTTAACTTAAATACACAGATAAGAATAAAAATTCAATTTTAAATTTTTCGTGCGTTTTCTTTTCGCTGACAAAACAGTGAATATTTTCATATTTGATCATGACTGAAACAAATGTTACATACAAAAGTTACGTCTTAAATACGGCCCTTAGCTAGTCAGAGGCTTCTCTCGTTTCTAAAAGGGTTAAAGCAATTAGTTCGCCGCGTCCTCAAGTTCAGGTTAACGGACTACAGAAAAAAATTGAGACGTTTAGGTATTTAGCCCAGTATTTTTATTAAGATTTTTGGCTTGGATGCTTGTCCTTTAAGCCATGACTTTATTTCATTCAATATCTACGTTTTTATAATTTTTATTCACATGCTGATGCATCAAATTGCGGAGTTTTTTGGAGGTTTTGACGAAAGCTTAACCCAGCGGACAGTCCATGACGACAGTAACTCACGTTCATAAGGCGCCTAAGCGATCAAAATAACTTGAGGTTTATATCAACATCGAAGCACTTTTTCGTCGTTTTCTTTAATAATTGACATCACAAATTCGCATTACTTTCACGTATCAAAATCCAACAAGAGCAACAATCCGTCGACGGTCAAGTTCCCGCCAAACTCTTTAGTTCTAATTTCCAAAACGTTGGCAGATTATTGATATAGGCCGGGCGTCCGTTTCAACATAGCAAGGTTACGCTAAGGACGTTGAATCATTAAAATCTGTATTTAGGTTTCTTCAGCTATCGATCTGCTTTTTCAAAAAGGTTACCTTTTATAACTTTTTGACGGTTTTATTATACCCGCTCCAATGGAGTAGCGAACAAAAGAAATGATTTCAATGTAGATGCTAAGCACTAGTTAGAAAGTTTTCGGTTGAATTATTTAATTTGAATTCTATATGAGTAATAAGCGAATAAATAATTTCAATGTTCTATAATAAAATAATTATAATAATATAATAATAATAATTGTTGGTGACGAGTACGTTTACGTGGGACAAATAGTCCGACTAGGTAAGTTCAACTTCGACCGAGAGGTCAATCGACGGATTCAACTCGGCTGGGCAGCGTTCGGGAAATTACGACACATCTTCTCGTCAGGTATACCTCAAAATATGAAAACTAAGCTGTACAACCAGTGCGTGTTGCCAGTGATGACCTACGGAACCGAGACGTGGTCCTTCACTGTTGGACCGTATGAGGACGCTCAAAGCCGCTCAGCGAGCTATGGAGAGGGCTATGCTCGGAGTTTCTCTGCGTGATAAACTTAGAAATGAGGATATCAGTAGTAGAACCAGAGTGACCGACATAGCCCAACGGATTAGTAAGCTGAAATGGCAATGGGCTGGTCATATAGCTCGAAGAACCGACAACCGTGGGGAAAAAAGGGTCTCGAGTGGCAGCTTCGTACCGGCAGGGGAGGTGTAGGGCCCCACTATATGGAGTGACGACCTGGTAAGACATGCGGGAAGTCGATGGATGCAGGTGGCTCAGGACCGTGCATTGTGGCATACCTTGGGGGAGGCCTATGTTCAGCAGTGGACTTGTGAAGGGCTGTAAATGATGATGATGATGAATAATAATAAATCATTTATTTTCTCTCCACAAACAGTCATTTTTACAGTTAACATTTTGTCATACTTAGGTAAGCTTTGTGAGAGACTGGTGCCGGAAGTAGGTTTTTGTGAAACATTCTGTGTAACAGGTTACCAGAGCCCCAGCCCGCGGACAAGAATTAGTGGCATAATTAAAACTATAAAAGCTATTATATAAAAAATATAAAAATATAAAATAAAGCTACTATATTTGTTTTATTTTCAATATTTATATAATTATAAATATATAAATATTGAAAATAAAACAAATTAATATGATAATTGAAATTCTTCTAGCTGATAAGCTTTATATCAAGCGCCCATCTACGTATTATAATTTATGCCTGCAATTGTTGTCACTTTGTGAAACTCTGCTTTGTGATTTGGATAAGTAAATCTAAACCATCTACGGGCCCATTCAAACGCACAAAAAAATCAACTCGAGCTAATAAAAGATTATTATTATACTAATTATATAAGGAACCGGTTTCGCCACAATCATCACATGAAAACATTCACATAGGTATTTTTTAATTTGATTTCTGAAGTGATAGTAATTTTTCGACGTGGTGTAAAAATTCAGTACCTACCAGTATTAAAAAAAGCGTCACGTTTTCTCATACTGTTTTCTTGTAAAGTTTCACTGCCGGGGCCGCACGAGTATACTATTATTTAACCTACTTGTGTAAAATATAAAATAAAAGAAGAATGAAATGTCTTAAAGAAGTTTCCTTTGTACATGAGTACACAATTACATGCAGTATTTTTTTTAAATTTGATTTTGACTTTCTTGTTATTCTTTAAGTTTTCCCCATTCACTGGATCTTGGAGACAGTTTACATAAAGAAACTTCACAGGGACAAACATTCAGATAGGAAACAATTATTTGTAGGTCAAACAAATATTTTTTCTGTGCGGGATTCGATCCCGCGGCAATTTATACGTCTTCTAATAAGCCATTGCGTTATATTGTTGTCCAAATAAGCTCTAAGGGAAATATATCAAATAGAAAACACCTATACTTCGAGTAAGGTCGAAAGTGTCTTGAAATTCAAATGTTCTGATATGAAAATTTGAAAAGGAATAAAATTATTAGCGTATTACACTGTATTACACTGTCTTGATTGTACCATTTATAATAGAAAACAGTACAAACATATTTTCTTTTTTATTTCAAATCATAACATTTGATAAAGTACGAGTAAGCGTATGATTACTTGCCTTATATTGCTTTAGTATTAACTGGATTAATTTCCTCGTTTTCAAATTAAAAATGGCACGGTGGTCAAAAGACCGGTTGTCATGTATATAAAAAAGTGCCTTTGTTTTCTCAACAATAGCAAAATACTATGATAATGTCCTCTAGACCGAATTTCAACCACGGCGGTCAGCCTCAACGCAGACTAGCCATCGCAGGACGGGGTTATGCCCAAGTGTATGCGCAAACACAGATACACTCTCTAATCCCTTACTCACATAATCCGACACGACCGGAGAGAGATCAGGCGATGGACCAACGGTTTTCGTGCTTTCAGAGGCACCGGGGTGAGACAGCACCAACTTCCTGACTCTGGGCAGCTACTGAGAATTTCTTGACGGAAAAAATCAATAATTTATTTTTGGCCCAACCCCGGATGCGAACTCAGGACCTCACGTTCAGCAGTCGCACTACTACAATCACTAGATTAACGAGGCAGTCAAATACTATGATATAACATGAGAGGTGTTAAATACTATGTTCAGCCGTGGCTTTTTATAGGTGGTAATGGGTGGAAAACCTAAATATACTTACACATTTTAAGTATATTATATGCCGACAAGTTGTCATCATCATCACAAACCATCAAAAGTCCAGTTCTGAACATAGGCCTCCATTCACTTGCAAGACGTAACTTCATACAGTGGGGGGTTTCCTTACCCTCCGCTTATTTTTTTATAGTTTAAGGATGATAAACGAGTCCACCTGATGGTAAGTGCATGTTATGGCCCATAGACATCTTACATTTATCCTGGATTAAGAATCTAAACACAGATGCTTTGTAACCCCTGGGGACTAAGATGGAATTTTAGTAAAAATGGTCTCCGGATCTCTACACTCACCATATGAAACACAGCAGTAGTAAGCTGATATTTTACGCTCGTATTCTGTGAGAGGGTGTTTTTTCCCCGGTCGAGCCGACCAATTAGTGCTACAACCATAATATAGGTGCAGCGTGGCTCTACCTCGTATAAAAATCAATAATTATATATATAAATTATCGGTGCGAGGCTGCCACTAGAAACTTTCCCCATCGATTGTTGGTTTTTCGAGCAAATGGTCGGTCCATTTTTACTTCAGCTTACTGACCCTTTGGGCTAAGTCGATCACTCCGGTTCCACTGCGTTTATAACTGTTAAAATTTCTATTAAGCAGATAAACTCAGCACGGATGAAGGGTTGAAGGGCATAGCTCGTTGAGCAACTTCAAGCATCTTAATACGGCGAGGTAACCAAACACTGCCGTCACGCTTCTCCATTACGCTTTTATGAACAGACTTCACATATCCTCGAAATAATAAATATTTTATTTTTCCGCATAGAGTTTTCCTCAAGGGGTTTTCAAGACGAGTATGCGGCAACATGCTGATTGTTTGTATATTATGTTACAAGATTTTTATAAAACCAGGATTTCGAACAAAATCGTAGGATTTTGAGCTAAAAACTACTTTTTTTAACATTTAAGAGTATTATGATGAAATGAGATAGGCAATATTTTTTTATATGAAAGCAATTTTTAATAAAATAGGATTATTCAAACTTTTTCTACAAAATTGGTCACGCAGTAGAAACCAGAGAATACCGACATATCCCAACGGATTAGTAAGCTGAAGTGGCAATTGGATAGCCATATAACTAATGCTGGTGTGTTTCGTATGGTGAGTGGACCCTTTTCACTGAAAACAAGCCATTCCATCTTAGTCCTCAGGGGTGACAACGCATTTGCATTTTGATTCCTAATCGAGGATATACGTAGAAGTGTATGAGCTACGCTACAACATCCACTTGCCAGCAGGTGGACTGTGTGCTCATTTGTGTCTTTTATTCTATAAAAAACGTACGAGAATCATATATAGAATTCATTTCATCCATTCATGTAAAGATAAGGAAGAAGCTGCCGCCATCCTTCTGGTTTCTTTTCTTCTGTCGCCTCTTACGACATCCTTGTGACCATGACCTTCACTAATAACAACCCCTAGCAAATGGTTTAATCTTTAATCAGCAAGACCTACTACTGCAGGCTAAGCCTTGACCCAGGAGTTAATAAACAAAATCTAGGTTTTATGTAGGTGCCGCATTTTATATTGTATCGGTCAAGGACGCGAAATGCCGACTCATTACGCTCCACCAGTCGTTTAAAATTTGCTTTATCCTCTATAGTGAATTGCATGATCTTCAAAAGCATACTGTGGTTGCTCAGAGAATACCTTACCAATAGTTCAAAGGCATGTCAGTGAATAGCTCGAATGAAATAGGATCACCCTCTCACATAATGCCAGAATAAAAGTCAAGCTTAATGCAATATGTAATAATGATAATAGAACCGGAGACACTTTTACTAGAAACATGGCATTCCATCTTAGTCCTCAGGGGTGACAACGCATCTGCATTTTGATTCTTATTCGAGGATAAATGTATGGTACGCAGCGGGTTAACTGGCAGAAAATGCCAAGAGGCATTAAGTCTGCTCATTTGTACCTTAGTTATAAGGTGTAACAATTAAGAATAAATAAGAATAAAAACTAACTTTGACTGCCCCGTCGATCTAGTGGTTGTAGTAGTGCAACTTCTGATTACGAGAGTGCGGCCGAACCTGCGCCTTGTAAAGTTACAGGCGGTGAGCCGGCACGAAATACTGTCCCGCTCTGCTGAGCACGCCAAGCTTTTTAGAGGCCAATTTGGCCTTCTCTTTCAAGTGACCACGAAACTGCACGTCACTCGATATGTCGATGCCTAGGATTCCAATACTGGCTGAGGCAACAAGGGGAGTACCGAGAAACCGAGGAGATACGACAAAGGGGTTCTTTTTAGCGGTAAACGTGCAAACGTGTGCCTTCTGGAGAGTAAACTGGACTAGATTTAGTCGCCCCCAGTCCGAGTTTTTGTTCAACAAAGTCTCGACTTCAGACACATGTTTGTCCCGGTACACTGCGACGTTTTCCCGAGAAATATTAGCACGGCCGGTGTATAAAGCATCACCAGTGTTGTCGTCTACATTGCAATGAACTACCGATTTGCAACCTGTCATTGATATGCAGAAGAAACGTAAAATTATAAAGCAGTTACGAGGAAACTTGCAATCATCATATTTTATTGCAGTCAAAGGGCCGACGTACACTTTCTAAACAATTTAAATTTTTAAATATTACTTATTAATATGTTCTTACTTTGTCATCCAATTCTAAGCTATGTTCAAAATTTTAGGTTTCTAGTTCAAAGGTTTATTATAATTAATAACTAACTTCAACCTTAATAGACATACACGAAAATGGGTTAATAATAAAAACGTGGTCAAGTTGTAGGTGAAGGAGGCCTATGATTCAGCAGAACTGGACTTGTGAGGGGCTGTAATGATGATGACATAAATATAATGTTATTTCGAATACCTTTAAATATTTTAAATATTATATTATATTTTTATAGAAAAAGGGTGATAAAAAAGCACACAGTCCACCTGATTGTAAGTGGACATCTATATTCATCCTCAATTTAGAATCCAAATGCAGATGCGTTGTCACCCTGAGTACTAAGATGAAATGTCTCGTTTCCAGTAAAAAAGGTCTCCGGTTCCGTACACTCACTATACGAAACATAACAGCATTATGCTGCTATATTGCGCTGGTATTCTGTGAGAGCGTGGTCCTTCGATATATTTTAATAACACAATTCAAGAAAATATAGTGAATAAGAAATGTAAATATTTACTTTTAATTTTAAGCGATAACAGTCAAACGCTGGTTTACGGACTGATAATTTAAAAGCCATAGATAGGAACCTTCCGCTAGACCAGGAATAATTAACGGTTAATAATAGCTTTACTGGTATTTTTTAAATTTCGTAAGCGGCTTAAGATATTCAGTCATCTATCGTAATCTGGTATATGATTTTATTGGTATTTTATAAGCCGCCATTACATCGCTTAGCAACTGTCAGTTTTGTGTATATTTTAATACCACAATTTTTATCTTTAGTTTTAAAACCTTTATTTTATTTACATTAATATATAAAGTAAAAAGCTAAAGAAGTGATAATTAATAATATTTGACGTGCTTTGCGTCCAAATCCCGTGAACTACCCACAATTGTGCTGGTGAAGTGTGCTAACTGTAAGAAAAATATTACCAAAAAAGCACCGGGTTTGGTATGTAGCAGGTGTAAAATTACTGTCCATTCGGATCCAACCTGCGTCAAGCTGTTTAATAAACAGGTTAATGATATACGCAATTCGCCGAGCATCGAGTGGAGCTGCGATGAATGTATGAAAAATGTATCCCGTAGGTCTTCCTTTTTCATTCCGGACGGAGAGGCCAATGACGATGACTCCGTCGTTATGAGTTCTTTGAATAACCAAATTGACACCCAGAAGCTTATCAGTGACATCAGCCGGGAGTTAAAGAAAACGTTCCGGGAAGAAATTGGAAATCTAGAAACTTCAATTGATTTCCTGGGTGAGCAGCTGAGTACTATTGACCAAACCCTTAACACGATAGCAAAATTAAAGAACTAGAAAATAAAAATCAAGACCTATTTCTAAGTTTATCAGGCAGAGAAACTCCGAGCATAGCCCTCTTCATAGCTCGCTGAGCGACTTTGAGCGTCCTCATACGGCCAGCAGTGAAGGACCACGTCTCAGTTCCATATGTCATCACTGGCAACACGCACTGGTTGTACAACTTAGTTTTCAGGTTTTGAGGTATACCTGACGAGAAGATGCGTTGTAATTTCCCGAACGCTGCCCAGCCGAGTTCAATCCGTCGATTGACCTCTCGGTCGAAGTTGGACTTACTAGCCGGACTATTTGTCCCAGGTAATTGTACTCGTCAACAACTTCGAGCTTAGTGCTCCCAACAACTACCGGCATAGGTGTGACATGGACATTAAACATGATCTTTGTTTTGTCCATGTTCATCTTAAGACCTATCCGTTGGGAGGTACTATTGAGGTCATTGAGCATAGTGCTTAAGTCCTCCAGCGATTCTGCCATAAGTACTATATCGTCGGCAAATCGAAGGTGAGTGATGTACTCGCCATTGATGTTAATACCGTATCCTTTCCAGTCCAGTAGCTTGAAAACGTCTTCCAACGCAGCGGTGAAGAGTTTCGGGGGAAATAACGTCACCCTGTCTTACACCTCTCTGCAGTTGGATAGGTTTAGTACTCTGGTTCTGTACTCGGATAGCCATCGTAGCCCTACTGTACAAACAATTCAGCACCTCGATATACCGACAGTCAACTTGGCACCGCTGAAGAGACTGTAGCACCGCCCAAATTTCGACGGAATCAAAGGCTTTCTCATAGTCCACATACGCCAGGCAAAGTGGCAGATTGTACTCTTCGGACTTCTGTACAATTTGCCGAAGGTTATGTATGTGGTCTATGGTACTAAAGCCTTTTCGGAAACCGGCTTGTTCGGGAGGCTGGAAGTCGTTGAGTCTGCGTGCGAGACGATTCGTAATGACTCTCGAAAACAGCATGTAGACGCCGACTGTAATATATATAAAAGATATAAATAACTATTTTCAACAATTACCGAAAAAACGTCATGCATTACTTACAAGTTTACATTTTAATATACGATCACTTAAAGAATTTTACGAAGCTTCAACAAGTTATTCGTAGTTCTAAATACTCCATAGACTTGATTATTCTTACCGAAGTTGGCGTAACAGATATGATTGTTAACCTCTGTAATTTACCGGGTTATATTATGTACTACCGATTGCGATCGGCGGAACGGAGAGGCGGTGTCATTGCTTGTGTCAAAAACCATCTCAAGTTTACACTAACACCACATAAAAGTATCATGTTCGTAAACATAACGGGTATCTTAAAACTGACCCCGAACGTAGATGTAGTTGTGTGTGCAATTTATAAACCTCCAAAAAGAAACAAGGATTTGTTTGTAAAGGAGCTTGGCAGGTACGATATAGCATAATCAAAACTTAAAGAAAAATACATTTTCTATACATATTTCGGACAAATTTATTACTACGTACAATTTCTATTGGGAATGCTTAAATAAATAAAAATCTTATTTCATATTTATACAATTTTTCAATTGGCAAGTAAAAAGTTTGCTTATTGTCTACATTCAGATACATTCGTAGCAGTAACGATGTTATGCAGCGAGTCGTTTAGCTTGCAACGTAATGCTACGGCTTTGCTACGTGACAGATGCTACGGACGTGACCCGTGTAGCCGATACACATAGCTCTTTCCAACTGAACACTCCAAAGTGACTATTACACCAAGAGACGTGTCATACTAAATGATCTAAGAAATAAATATATTATGTCACTCTTGGGTCAGAGCTTTTATGTATTTTTTAGAAGTAATAGCGATGAACGAAAACCTCGCGGTAAATGAATGCTTTAGCCTATAAACACTATAATTGTCACCCCTGAGTACTAAGATGGAATTCCTAGTAAAAATGATCTCCAGTTCTCTACACTCACCATACGAAACACAGCAGTATTATACTATATTATATAAAATTCCATTTCTCGAATTCGCTTCTTATCATAGCAGTGTTTTAAGGGATTAAAGAACAAACAAGCACACCTGATGGTAAATAGATGCAGTGACCCATAACTATTTACATTTATCCATGATTTAAAATCAAAATTTAGATGCGTTATCATCCCCGAGAACGAAGATGGAATGCCTCGTTTCCGGTAAAAACAATCTCCTATTCTCTACACTCACCATACGAAATACACCAGCATTGAGCTGCCATTTTACGTTATTTTATCTGGTGTTCTGTGAGAGTGTGGTCCTTTCTCGGTTTAGCCAATTATTTTTTTTATTTCTTCTAGTAAGAATATATTTTAACCTGATTATGTGTTACTTACACTACGAAAAATGGAAATTATTTGTAAATGACCCTGTTTACTTAATTATTTCTTATATTTATGCGCTACACATTGATTAAAACTACTTTTACGGAGTTTATCGCGTTTAATTTTAATTGGTTTTTAATTTTTGACGTTTCGGGTGCTTTCCCGTCTGCAGTTTGTGATCACATCTTAGGTGGCCCCAACCATTACATCAGATTTCAAGTTGTGAGGCTATTAAAATTAAAAAACATCCTGATTTCAATAGAGACGGAGGCTGGGACCCTGTAATTAATAAAATTAAAACCAAACCCAATCATACCGCTGCAAGACTTCAAGACATAGTAAGTTTATTCTGCGTAGATCGGACCATAAACAATAATTAAAAAGCTGAAGGTACTCTGGACTACCATTGTCAATGTTATCTCAGGACGTCAGTGACCTCAGTCCCCCGTGAACATGGGTGCTGGAAAGCACCCGAAACGTCGGGAATTAAAAACCAATTAAAATTAAGCGCGATAAAATCCGTAAAAGTTGTTCTAATCAATGACCCTGTTTACTGTTTCTTATTTTAAACTCCGACGAAAAAGAGGGGTGTGATAATTCTGTCATTGTGTCTGTGCCACCGTAGCTCTTAAACGCGTGAAACGTTTTGGGTGCGGTTTATTTTCTTTAATTTAAAACGTTAGTTAGAAAGAGTTATCTCAATATGGAGTCAACTTCGAATGAAAGGCATATAATGAAATTGCCATGTCGTATGACTGAATCCACGTAACTCAAAATTCGATTATCGAACTATAGGTACAGCCGATATGGTTTGAAATGAACAAACACACACCTATCCCCAGCTCATATTGATTGACCTGATGAATAACGTAAACAAAATATCAGTCGTTCTTACTACTAAATTGATATTTCCACGACTTCTTGGCGCAGTGGCTTAACAATGAGTTGAGCCGCTGAGGGCTGTGGATTCGAATCCCACAAGGAACAAGTATTTATGTGGCCTAAACCTAATTGTAACGGGTATAAATGTTTGTTCTTGTGCAATTAATATTTGTAAACTACTACTAAATTACTCCACGATACAGGATAAATCACTAGCGAGGGTTAACGATAGTTAATAAAATCATCCCCTCCCCCGTGACCATGGGTGCTGTAAAGTACTTGAAACGTCGTAAATATAAAATAAATTTATATACGCGCTAAAATTCGTAAAAACTTATTTTATTTAGATAAGATAAAATACTTTGTTAACTGTAAAAATGATCTTTAATTCTCTACATTCAGCATACATAACAACAGCATTGTGCTGCTATTTTACTGTAAGGGCCTGGTCCCTCCCTGGTTGAGCATACTCATTCGTGCGAAAACCATAATATAAATGTGGTATAGCCACGCTGCAGCTATATTAGTAGTATAGTTGTAGCACGAATGGGTTGACTCGACCGGGGAAGTTGGTCCTCGATCGAGCTGACCCATTCGTGCACAGAACACCAGCTGTCTGTCTGTCGACAGAATACCGGCGTAAATTAACAGCTCAACAGTGCTGTGTTTCGTATGGTCAGTGTAGAAAACCGGAGCCCTATTTAACTGGAAACGATGCATTCCGTCTTAGTCCTCGCGGGTGACAACGCATCTGCATTTTGATTCGTGATCGAGGTTAGATGTAGATGTCTATGGACCACAGCGACCACTTACCATCAGGTTGACTATGCGCTTGTTTGTCACCATTATCCTATAAAAATATGTTTGATCTATGGGAATTGTCTCATAACGGATATTTTCTATAGTAGCCGCGCTTAGCAAGCGGTTTGGAGACCGTAGTTTCTAATATTTTGAGTAGTTTTCAGGAATATGCTCACTATGGCTACACCGACGGGATCCTCTTACGCTGTCTTTGCACGGCCAGCTAAATAATATCATAATCATAAACACTCACGCCTGTCACCCAGAGGGGTAGGCAGAGACTACGGACTTCCATTTGGCACGATCCTGACATACCTCTTTCGCCTCCTTTACATCCATATATCTACGCATACATGGTCGTCGATTAAGGGTACTTCTAACGTGGCCCATTTTCAAAATATCGCCAATTTAGTCGATAAACTTTTTTCTAGGACGTCCCTTCCCGACTCGGCCGTTCACATCTGCCATATAAATTTGTTTTGTCACTCTTTCCTCATTCATTCTTTCTACGTGACCAAACCACTGAAGCATTCCTTTCTTAATCCTGGTCACAACATCATCTTGCATACCACATTTATCTCTTATCACGCAATTTCTCACCCTGTCATTCAGATTCAACCCTAGCATATTCCTTAAAGACCGCATTTATACAGAACTTATTCTACTTTCGTGCTTCTTCTGCCACATCCAGCTTTCACTACCATACATTAAAGTGGGGACTAACACAGCATTATGAATTACCATACGTGCCTGTTTTGACACATTCTGGTTCTTCATAATAGAGTGTAGTGCCCCATTCACTCTATTCCCTGCATTTACTCGTCGTGCTATATCCCTAACATATCTACCATCCCTGCTAAATACACATCCCAAATACACAAACTCATCCACTTGCTCAATTAACTCTCCTTCTATTCTTATTTCACATACCGTTTAATATTAATTATAATTATTAATTATATTAAATACGGAGAATATGTGCACATAATAACTATATTTATGGGAAAGATACGATGAATGACAGTGGTCATTTACCGTCATGTAAGCCGCATAGTTGCCTGCGCACTCTTCCAAAAAAATATTATTTTCTAGGATATCAATTCTTTATACTCGATTGCTGACTGAGTATAGTCTTTCGAGTGGTTTTTATAGTACAAGTGTGACAAAAGAGTACACAGTCCACCTGATGGTAAAAGGATGCTGTGGCCCATAGACATCTACATTTATTATCGATTAAGAATCAAAACGCAGGGACGTTGTCACCTCTGGGGACTAAGATGGAATGCCTTGTTTCCAGTAAAAAAGAGTCTCTGGTTTCCTACTTTCATCATACGAAACGGCAGTATTAAGCTGCTATTTTACGCTGGTATTCTGTAAGAGCATGGTCCTTCCCCGGTTGAACCATAATATAGCTGTAGCGTGGCTTTATCACGTATGAGTGTATGTGTGTATGTACCTATTTGTGTAAGTAAACTTACATACAAACATATATACTTACTTCGTACTTCTCTGTCAAGCTATGTATCCGCAACGGCTTAATGGATTTCAGAATTACATGTAATTCTAATTGAAAGTTATTTTTTACTTTACCACTAGTTCGGAAAAAAAAACCTCTGTCCTGGAAAATATCAGCAAGAAACACAACGGGACTTTTGTAAATAAAATTATACAATATGAATGGTTGTTATATTTATTTACAATACTTATTTTCTAAACAGCTTAGAATCGATCGCCTCATTCCCAGGGCTTATTATAAACTATGTTTTCATTTATATTATAATAACGCTATTTATACAATTTTTGTTTCAGTCAGTTTTATTAATTAAATATTTAAACTTGGTAATAAAGATAAACAGAGAAATCTTGTATGTTTTCTGGGATTTTGTTATAATAGCTTATACATTGCCCCAAGAATGAATTATTGACTTTGTGGAGTTAAGAAACTAGTGCCACCAGCTTGTGTTTGGTCGTTCCTAGTGTTTACAGAGTGTAAATCACTGTTTTTTTCAAAAACTTCTTTTGTTTTTGTGTGCATATATTAAATGTTCGTAAATGTACTGACAGTCCAAAGTTAATATATTTATTTCTTTAAAGTTTTCTCTAAGAGACTTAGGTTGTAAATAGTTCTTATGGCGACCTTTTGTGGAACAAAAATAGTTTCTAAATCCGCCGTATTTCTTCATATTCCATAAGACATTATGAATATCATTTCACATTTAAGATATCGGTGTCGTCAAATTCTTCTTAGTTGAGGGATGTGATACAGGATTTGACATGAAATATATTATTTACTAGCTTGCCAGGCAGACGTTGTTCTGTCTTTTTCGACGACCCTTTGTCATGTCCTATAAAAATCCTTAAATTCGTAAAAAATAAATGGGGTCACTCATGGGCAAAAAAACTATCCTATTTCTCAAGTTGGACCACACTGCACACGGTGTGCAAATTTGATTAAAATCGATCTAGTAGTTTAGGCGTCCATCGCGGACAAACAACGTGACACGTAATTTGTATATATTAAGATTTATTTTCGTCAAGTCATTCATTGTTTCATTCATTGGGATTATTTAATTAATCTTGGTAGATGTAATACAGAACAGAAACAAAATACATTATAATATATAGAAAGAACACTTAAAGCCATTTTGGGAGAAATTGTCGCAGGGCAATAAATAGGAGGCGGGTAGAAAATTAGCGATCGCCCCGAGATAAGACTGCGGCCTCAGGATTACAAATTGCTCCATCTTGGTTTCGATCGATCAATACGTAACGTTTCCTTAATATACAAAATCTGAAGTATATCGTTCATTGTGAATAGATACTTTTTCATGCCGTACCGATATAATGGTTCCCAACTTATTTTTCTATTCTCAAGGTATTTTCTTTTTTCAAGAAGCTGCAAAAACTCCCAGGTGGTAATGATAATAAATAAATAATAAATTCTTTATCGGTTTTGAAGCTATTGCATAGCTTCTATCGCGAGCCTTGAGCGCGGGGACCGAATCCAGAAATTCCGTAACGAAAAAAACTTCACGCTCCCCACTCCGACAGGCACGGAGGTGTGGCGTTAAAAGCCGTGCATAGTCTAACGTCGTTTCAGTTCGGCAGACTTCGGCACTCGGCAGAGTTCGGCACGGTGTTTGTGTGCGTGCGAATATACGTATGCGTGTACACTAGCTGCTAACTCAACGATAAAAATTCCTGAATAACCTACATGTATTGTAAGATATTAAAAATATTTTAAACAATATTAACTTCTCATTTATTCAATAAGAGAAAAAAAATTGTTTTCTTATCGATCACCACGCTCAAAAACTGTAACTTGATTTAATATCAAAGACTTAACTGCATAAATAAAATAAATAAATAATTATAGTTGCATAAGTTGATAAAAAATGCTATGCAATAGCTTTACCGCGGCAGTCACTGAATGCCACACGTATTTTTTTTTCGCAATAATATGTGATGGATTTTATATTATGTAATTGGAATCACGATCTGGTGGATGTGCAGGAAGACGATGAACGCAGTTGGCTGAGAACCGTGCTTTGTGGCATTACCTGGAAGAGGCTAATGTTCAACGGTGAAATTGTATAGGTTTGTAATGATGATGATAATGAAGTGCCTACTTCTGACAATGGACTGCTATACACTTCAAACTAAGACGACCATAACTGCGTTGTCAGATAACGGCAGAAACAGGCAGGAGCGTAATACGAAACTAGATAGACTCCTAATTCAGAAGAGAGATCCTACTAACTCGAACAAAGTAGTTAACGAGTAATTGTAGCTCAAATTTCAGTTAATGGAATTCTTGGCTTAAAACTCATTTTCCCCTATTTGATGTGTCTCCTACGCTTTTATATCGGAAAAATATGCGTCGAAAGCAGAAGATGTGTATATATCTTTTTGTGATTATGTTTATAATATAAGTATGTTTATAATTATGTATCATAATATCTAGTTATGATTATAATACATATACATATTATTATATGAATATAGACATTTTTAACGTTGTTGTTTGCACTTAGCATCTACAACATCTTCTCAGCGTAACCTGGAGGTGACTGGTAGAGGATGGCTTATTGCAGTCGGTCCCCCTTTTGTCCTTGTTATTGATCATCAGTGGACTGTAACAGTCCACTGCTGAACATAGGCCTCCTCCAAGAAATACGACAAAACACTGTCCGTTGACTTCTTACATATATTACGCTGCACTCAAAAGTACGAATCTGCCACTCTAGAATATTTCTTTCGTACCGATTTTCAATTCTTCGAGCAATACGATTGGCTCATTGCCACTTAAACTTACCGACCTGTTACGCGATGTCAGTTAATCTGGTTCTATTGTGGACATCGTCACTACAAATGCAACTTTAAAAGGCGCAGGTTCGGCCTCACATGGAATACTGTTCCGGTCTCTGGGCTCAGGCTCCGCAATTCCAGCTCCTTCCACTTGACCACATCCAGCGCAGAGCGGCTCGAATCGTCGATGACCGAGTGCTTTTCGATCAGCTCGATTCACTTGCACTACCAAGAGATGTTGCATCCCTTTTCATTTTCTTTCGGACCTTCCACGGAGAGCGTTTTGAGCAACTGTTCGGATTAATCCCAGTCGCCAAATTTCATGAACGTACATTGCGGCGAAACTCCCGACACCATCTGAATGCATGGCGGTCCACCACTGTACATTTCACTAGGAGTTTTCTCCCGCGTATGACTTCTCTGTGGAATAGTTTACCACCGGTGATTTTTTCTGACCGATACAACATAGGGACCTTCAATAAAAGAGCTAACTCCTTTCTAAAAGGCCGACAACGCACCTGCAATTCCCCTGATGTTGCAGTTGATCATGGGCGGCGGTAGTCACTTAACATCAGGTGATCCTTATGCTCGTTTGCCCCCTCTTCTATAAAAAATCTATTACCCTGAGAAACTCCTAGAATAGTCCTCTTCATAGCTTGATATAAGATCGTTCAGATATTAAACCTCTGCATACTAAGAGATTATACACAATACGATTTATTTTATCAAATATTCGATTTCTCAAAAAATCTTCTTGTTTTTGCGAATATCACAAAACTTATTCCTAAATATATTACTTCTTGCATTACTTTCTATCTGTTCTTAAAGCTTCACGACTATCGGTTGAGTCAATCCGAATATTATTCAGGAGAGAATGACACACCGACAGACACTCTTTTGTCACCCTGCCCTATAAAGAAAAAAGACAGACAATATTTTTTAAATGGTTCCTAAGCTCAATAAGAGGCAATGATTTCGATACTACAGGCGGACACTTTAATTTTTATTTATATGTGTATATTTTAAAAGCTATTGTCTCATTATTGGTAATTCAATCAGACCTAGAAAAAACTTTTTTTTTATAGTATAAGGGTGGCAAACGAGCACACAGTCCACCTGATGGTAAGTGGTTGCTGTGGCCCATAGACATCTACATCTGTCCTCGATGACGAATCAAAATGCAGATGCGTTGCCACCCATAAGGACTAAGATGGAATGTCTGGTTTCCAGTAAAAAGGGTCTCCGGTTCTCTACTCTCACCAAACGAAACACAGCAGCGTTATTCTGCTATATGACGCTGGCATTCTGTGAGAACGTGGTCCGTACCCGGTCAAGCCGACCCATTCGTGCTACAACTAAACCAGTAATATAGATGCAGCGTGGGTCTATCGCGCAAGTTTTCATAAATATTACCTCTCCGACGGAAAAACTTGTACTCTGACACTCGTCAAGTGGAGCTCATTATAAATTGAATCCATATAAAAATTATTATCCGCCTACTTTTGACTAGTAGCAGTATATTTTATTCTGTATTTATTGCGTATATTTTAATATTCACACTTCCGGCTCTACAACAAATAAAAAACTTTGGAGAACAAAAACATTCGAACGGTCGAATATTCAAATTTTCAAACCATTAACTTCCTGGGAATGACATCGTCACTTTTGCCGCCTTTTCCACTCTCACATGCGGTTGTACAAATATAATTTTTTTACTTGAATCAATTTTGGCCTCCAGCCAACATACTCACTGCTACATGACTAGGTAGGAAAACGTAACAGCGCCCGGGGCATCCGATAAAGCAATTATTGTCGACAAATATTTAAACTGAGACACGGTTCCGTGCTATTCGTTCCAATTAAAACATTGAAAAGAGAGCTATCAGTGTGTAGCTATTGTGTTGTAAGTACTAGGCTGCACTAAAAGTATCGGGAATGGAATATTTCCACTGTTCCTGTCATATTAAAAAAATTTAATTGAAAACTCCTTGGTTTTAAAAATCGAATACCATATATTTATTTAAAAAAAAGATTCTCGGTCTTGTCACAAGGTTTTGTCAAACTTGTTTAGTCGTTGAGAAAATGGAAATGACTCGAGAAAATTCAAGAGCGATGATTTATTATGACTTTCGAAGTGGTTTAACACAAAAACAGTGTGTTGAACGGATGATTTATGCATTAGGTGATGAAGCCCCATCCAAAACCACAATTTATCGCTGGTTTGCTAAATTTCAACGTGGACGTGTAAAGCTCAGTGATGATCCCCGTCAAGGTCGTCCAAAAACTGCAGTCACCCAAGAAAACGTTGATGCTGTGCGTAAGCTGATTGAGGAAGATCGACATGTGACGTACTGCGAAATTCAGGCAACTTTAGACATTGTCATGAGTAAAAATACAAATAATCTTGCATGAACAATTAGGTGTAAAAAAAGTTGTTTTCTCGATGGATACCGCATTCGCTCTGTGAAGAGCAAAAAAGCGGCTCGCGTTACTTGGTGCGTCAGAACTCTCGAAAGATTCCACGCAGGATTCTCAAATTCTATATACAACATCGTATCAGGTGACGAATGCTGGATATACACGTACGAACCCGAAAAAAAACCAGTCACGAGTTTGGGTGTTCGAAAATGAGTTAAAACCAACAAAAATTGTTCGTTCACGGAGTGTTGCAAAAAAAATGGTGGCCACGTTTGTCTCCAAAACCAGCCATGTTACGACTATTCCTCTTGATGGACAAAGAACGGTTAATGCAGAATGGTATGCTAGCATTTGTTTGCCACAGGTCATTTCTGAACTCCGTAAAGATAACAGCAAACGCCGCATCATCCTCCATCACGACAATGCGAGTTCTCACACCGCACACAGAACAAAAGAGTTTTTAGAGCAAGAAAACATAGAATTATTAGACCATCCGCCGTACAGCCCCGACCTAAGCCCTAATGATTTCTATACTTTCCCTAAAATAAAGAATAAATTGCGTGGACAGAGATTTTCATCACCTGAAGAAGCTGTGGACGCCTACAAAACGGCCATTTTGGAGACCCCAACTTCCGAATGAAATGGTTGCTTCAATGATTGGTTCAATCGTATGGAAAAATGTGTCAAATTTCGCGGAGAATACTTCGAAAAGCAATAAATACATTTTTAAATAGTAATGTTGTGTCACTTCCTTGATTCCCGAAATTTTCAGTGCTGCCTCCATTACAGCCTACTAAGGTCCACTTTTATATTCTCATAGGGGGGATGTTTTCCATTGGAGGACGGGTTTGTTAACTGCTGCTTTCTTTTATTTTGAGTTGTTATCAGGAAGATGCTGCTGTCCACCTGTTTCAACTTCCTTCTTTCGACTCTTATGAAGCCCACTAGAAGATATGTGTAGTGGATATTTAAATAAATATTGAATTTCTTTATACGTGGTGGCGCCACGCTGCTGCTACATTATAGTTTGTAGCACGAATGGGTCGGCTCGACCGGGAAAGGACCACGCTCTCACAGAATACTAGCGTAAAATAGCAGCTTAATGCTGCTGTGTTTCGTATGATGTATTTCGAATGTAGAGAACCAGAGACCTGTTTTACTGGAATCGGGGCATTCCATCTGTGTCCTCAAGGGTGACAACGCATCTGCATTGTGATTCTTAATCGATGTTAAATATAGATGTCTATAAGCCACAGCATCCATTTACCATCCGGTGGACTGTGTGCTCGTTTGTCAACCTTATCCTATAAAAATATATAACTATAGATAGATATTAATACGATATTATGGTATAACGTAGATATCGATTTATCGGTATATATTAAGTATTAAAATAAGATAGATAAGAAAATATATATTAAGAAATATAAATATAAGAAAGTATATATAAATATATAATAAGTGATAGATAAGAAGCCTCGAAATGTGAATTAAACAATACATTCTTTATCATCATCATCATTGCCGCAAGTTGATACTTCTGAACATGCAAGATGCCACAAATTATAGTTCTGTGTAATTTTTTTTAGTATTGTGGAACTAATCTAAAGTGAAGTAAGAATGCAGCACGAAATGGTCGTATTGACCTGGACACGAGCTCCCACAGAATCACGATCGTCATCATTCCGTGATGTCCACTGCTAAACAAAACCTATCCTGGTCCAAAGAATGCCATAAATCACGGTCCTGAGCCATCAATATCCATCGACTAAGTCGTCATTACATTTAGTGAGGGACCAGCCCACACTTCGCTCACCGATAGAAGGCTGTCACTCGAGAACCTTTCTTCCCAATAGGTTGTTTGTTCTCCGATCTTTAAATAATACCAGCGTTGAATAGCAGTATAATGTAATAATTATTCTAATTCACAATTACTGGCATTAAACTTTACTTTGGCATATTGCCAAGTACCACACCGCAGTGTTCTAGTTTCATATAATACATATTAAGCCCATTAATTGGAACGAAGTCGATTATCATCATCATCATCATCATTACAGCCCTTCACAAGTCCACTGCTGAACATAGGCCTCCCCCAAGTAATGCCACAAAGCACGGTCCTGAGCCACCTGCATCCATCGACTTCCTGCATGTCTTACCAGGTCGTCACTCCATCTAGTGGGGGGTCGCCCTACACTACGCCTACCGGTACGAGGCTGCCACTCGAGAACCTTTCTTCCCCATCGGTTATCGGTTCTTCGAGCTATATGGCCGGCCCATTGCCACTTCAGCTTACTAATCCGATGGGCTATGTCGGTCACTCTGGTTTTACTGCGGATATCCTCATTTCTGAGTCTATCACGCAGAGAAACTCCAAGCATAGCCCTCTCCATAGCTCGCTGAGCGACCTTAAGCGTCCTCATACGGCCAGCAGTGAAGGACCACGTCTCAGATCCGTAAGTCATCACTGGCAACACGCACTGGTTGTACAATCTAGTTTTTAGAGATTGAGGTATACCTGACGACAAAGTCGATTATAAGGAGAAAATAGAAAAAATACTTCAAGTAATAACTTCTTACTTTCTTAATCTTGCAATGTTTTAATATAATATTCTTTCACGTTTTAAGGATTAATTATTTATCTAATACGTAAAAGAACCATACATCAGCTATATTATGGTCGCGGGATATCGCAGGATATTGCGGTATGAATAGAATAGAACAGAAAACAAAAAAGTTTAATGCTACTGATTAACGTATGGTGAGTGTACAGAACCGGATACCCTTTTAACTGGAAACGAAACCTTATATTTTAGTCCTCAGGGTAAACAACACATTTACATTTTTATTCCTAATCGAGGATATCATAGGTCATAGCGTCCACTTTCCGTCAGATTGAATGTGTGCTCGTGTGTCACCCTTAAACAACCTTGTATAAAAATGGTTCTAATTCCTCGAAAAACAAATATTTGTATGGCTACAATAATAATTCCGAGATTACATGCGTTTGTACTATTAATGTGTGTAAAACGTCTCCGCCAATACTGGAGAAAATTCTAATGTGAAGGCAATTTATTTAATAAATGAATAAAAATGATTTCTTATATTTACGCGAACACAACACGCTTAAATAATACTAGCTTTACGAATTTTATCGCGTATGTTAACTTATTTTATATTCTCGACGTTTCGAGCACTTTACAGCACCCACGCACCATGGTAACAGCGGGGAACTGCTGCGTTCGAAGTCCCACTGTCACAGTTAACCATGGCTACCTCCAGATTAAAATTATACGTCTTATTGTATGTTGTAAAAGCTTGGACATTTTTCATTCTTATTGAACCTTTTATATGGTGGAAACATACAATAAACCAGCGGAAAAAAGGAGCATAATGCTGCTGGGCTACCTATGGTAAGTGACGAGCCTGGACACCTTTCTTACTGATAACTACTCATTTCACAATAAAGTTTGCTATTGTTGCTACTATATTTTATACTGTTAAGCTGATAAATAATACAGAACTTGAAAGTGAATTAATAAATCCATAAAAGACGTAGTGATCGGGCTTAAGCAACAGAAACAGAAACTTTTTTATTCAATCTAGATTGTAAACAATACTTATTGAAAGTCACTTTTTTCATTTACCACTGGTTCGAAAACAACACCTCTGTCCTGGGAAGAACCAGCAAGAAACCTAGCGGGACTATTTTTTTTTTCAAATAATAGCTTACAATCATGTACGTTACAATTAACAACACAAACGTATTAACGTAACAACTAATGTAACATAGACTAAAATTCTCCAATTTAGAAATTATAAGACCAATTCAATCAATTTAAAAATATCATTTGATGGCTCACTCATATAGGAAGTAGATAATACAAACTTTCTTGAAGTTAAAATTGACTCTCATCTCTATTGGAAATCACACATAGAAAAGAATAACAAGAAAATGTCGAGTTATTGCTATGTTCCCTGAATACTTTTCTTGGTCAATTTCTGAATCTGTTACTAGAAATGTCTACTGTAGTTATATTTATCTAGTTTTATTTTATGGTATAATTTTTTGGGGTAATGCAACTAACATAAATGAAACGTTTATATTACAGGAATTTTATATTACACGCAAACATCGTGCGTGTGATATACCGTAAGACAAATAGAGAAAGCCTGAGGAATTTATTAAAAAATGTTTTTTTTTAACCTTACATGGAAAATATATATCTTAGATTTGTGCCCATTTATTAGAAATGATTCCGGGAAAAATTTATGCCCTTGCTGTCAATACGATTTTATCTACCTAAAAAAAGTGTTTGAAAAAAGTGCATGCATAACAACAATGAAAATATTTAATCACTTACCCAACAGTATTAAAGCAATAAAAGGACCCAAATTCAAGCAAACTAAAATAAGGGTTGGTGGAACTTACTTTTTGTAAGCTAAATGAATTTCATAATTTTAAGAGTTAATATCGTGTTCTTCATTCTTATAAGCATTTATTTAAATATTTTATCTTGTAAGTTAATCTAAATGTAAATTGTAAAAAACTTCATCCATTAAGCGTAAATATAAATGTATATCTTATAGATGTAAATTGTAAATCTATTGTATGCCTGATGATTTTTACTATTTTACGCAGTAATGCAATAAATAAGTTATTATTCTGGGATATTTAAATAGTTTTCTCATCTGGTTGAGCTGTAAAAATATATAAATGTATTAATAAATATATTAATGTAGTGAAATAAATATATAAACAATATGTAAATAGACAAAAAGCCAACCAGATGGAAGCCCTCGGCAGGGGAGACAAAACGGCCGAGGGTTAGGGCGAAGGGGAAAGAAACCGGCGACATCGTCGGCATCGTCTTCATCGTCATCTCGTGAGCCAGGTCCAGATATTGTTCGCTTATCTGTTTCGGTTTTCACGAGGTTTCAATAAATAAATAATTATTATTATAACAATAATAAATATTAAAATAATAATGAAAGTGTCAATTATCAGATAGTCACATAGAAAGTTGTCTTCAGTAATTTAAAAATTTGTTCTAGTAAAATGTATTTTGAAGAAGACACTGATATATTTTTTAAATGTTTGTATAGGAAGATTATTTTTGATTTATATGTAGAAAGATCCTTTGTTATTTAAAGATTTTGTATATAAGTTCGTCTAGATCATCATGCATTACAAAACTTAATTATTGTACGGCATGAACGCGATCTCTATGTTGACACGCTAATGTGTTTGTACAACAAACATTCAGTGAAAGATCAAACATGTTGGAGGTTCAAACGAGCGAACCCAGTTCTGACATATACAACTCTATTTACTTGTTTTGTAAATATAATATGAAAATTTTAACACATTTCAAACTTTAATTAATAGAATCAGGCGTTACTTTGCGGAAATCTCATCATATTGTAACACAATGCATCTGCACTTTGATTTTAATAGATGATATGTTGGCTTGTAAGAATACATCGCCCTATTATAATATACGTATATACCAGGGTGGTCTGTAAAGTTTCCGAACTCAACGTGAAGATGGCAGCACTCGTCGATACAATCCAGTGAATGTAGTTGTGCATCTTTTGACAGTAAAGCACCAAAATTTCAGCCATTTTGGACGCGTAGTTGTTATTTGACAGTCGTTTGAATGGGTCGATGATGCGTGTTTATGTGAAAATAGAAAAAATTGTGTATCAAGCTGTTATTAAATTTTTGTTTTTGTAAGAGAATAGGTACGCCTACGCAAATCAAAGATGAATTTAACTCTGTGTATGGGGACTCTGCAACATCATTTACCACAGTAAAATTTTGGGCAACTGAATTTAAACGTGGTCGTGATAACTTGGAAGATAATGAACGTTCGTGACATCCAAAAACTGCAACTACTGACGAAACCATCCCTAAAGTTCATCAAATGGTACTAGATGACCATCGAATTAATGTTAGAGAGATAGCAGAGGCTACGAAAATGTACAAAGAACGGCTTTGTCACACAATAAATGAAGATTCAGCGCATTCGGTGCCGCGTCTACTCACGTTAGACCAAAACGTGTTCGAATGAACATTTTCAACGCTCTGTTGGCGCCGACTTATACGTGGTAGAACCGCGCTGCAGCTATATTATGGTTGCAGCACGAATGGATCGGCTCGATCGGGGAAGGACCACGTTCTCACAGAATACCAGCGTAAAATAGCAGCCTAATACTGCTGTGTTTCGGACGGTAAGTGTAGAGACCCGGAGATTCTTTTAGACTGTAAACGAGGCATTCCGTCCTAGTCCTTAAGAATGACAACGCATCTACGTTTTGATTCTTAATCGAGAATAAATGTAGATGTCTGTGGGCCATAGCATCCACTTACCATCAGGTGGACTGGTGCTCGTTTGTCACCCTTATGCTATAAAAAAAACTAATTACTGTAGATGAAACTTGGGTACACCATTATACGCTAGGAACAAAAATACAGTCAAAACAGTGTACTGCAAAGAGAGAACCGGTTACAAAAAAAGCAAAAACTGTTTTTTGGCAGGGAAATTATTGCTACTGTTTTTGGGATAGTCATGGGGTTATCTTAATTGGTTATCTTCAAAAAGGAAAAAACATTACAGGGGCATACTACGCATCATTACTAGATAAACTGAAGGCGGAAATTGCTGAAAAACGGCCACATTTGCATAAAAATAATATCCTGTTTCACCATGACAACACGCCATCTCATACCTCAACGGTTGTCATGACGAAAATCCACGAGTTACGGTTTGACCTGCTCGACCTTACTCACCAGATCTAGCACCAAGCGACTTCTTTTTCTCTCGTCTAAAAATTGAGCTCGGAGGACAGAGCTTTTCGTCAAATGAGGAGGCAATCACCTTCGTGAACAATTATTTTGGAGAGAAAAACACCGAGTACTATTTGGATGGGTTAGAGTTAGGGTTCGCTGGGAAAAGTGTGCAGTAACAAGGAGACTATGTAGAAAAATAAAAATAAATTTTAAGAAAAAATGTTTTGTATCTTTGTTAGGTCGGAAACTTTTCAGACCACACACGTATACGTCTGTGTCGTGGCGATATTAAAATTTCCACTAGCCCATATGATCCCGTCCCGAAGAACCAATAACCGATTGGGGAAAAAGGTTTTCGAGTGGAAGCCTCGTAGGCGAAGTGTAGGGCGACCCCCCCACTAGATGGAGTGACGACTTGCTAAAACATGAGGAATCTGTGCAGGTGGCTCAGGACCGCGCTTTGTGGCGTTCCTTTGGGGATGCCTATGTTTAGTGGTGGATTTGTGAAAGGTTGTAATGATGATGATGATATGATCCCGTGGGTGTCATAAGAGGCGACAGAGGGAAACAAATCAGGAGATGAGCAGCAGCGTCTTCCTACCAACGACTAAAAATAAAGAACTGTGGTTGCGAATCCGTTTGCCAAGCGTGGCAACTATGGTAAACATCCTTCGCACGCGGAAATCTATGGGGGAGGCCTATATTCAGTATTTAAATTTTATAAGCTGTAACGGTAACGGTGTATATACGTCAATATAAAAATATACGTCCCGTGAACGTCGTAAGAAGGAAATGTTAGTGGCTTCCGATAGATGGCGCTATAACTACCTCGTTTACACCAAGCATGAGACACCAGTGTCAAAAGTGGTACACTTCTGGTACTGTAGTTGCCAAACCCCTGCCAAGCGGACGATTAATTCAAATGTTCACTACAACAGACTTACAGACCCAATGTAGACGTAAAATAAATTTTATATACTTTTTTTAAGTAAAAGAAAAAGGGAAACAGTTCATTCTTCCATCACATATAAAGCCATACGGTAGCAACAAAACAACTTCAATATAAAAAAAATTGAGAACGTCATCAATGTAGTCGAAGTCAATTAAATACGCATTATTAAGGATAACTTAAAAACTACTGCATAAATCTTGATCTAATTTATTTGGAACTACATGAGAAGCACCAGCTTTCAAAAAAAAAAAGAATCAGCAAAATCGGTTTACTTAAAAAAAAGTTCTGAGGTAATACGCATAAAAAATACAGTCAAATTGAGAACCTACTACTTTTTTTAAGTCGGTTGAAAATGCCGTGAGTGCTTTTATTTCTTAAACCTAATATAAATAGTTTTTTTTTTTCATATTAATTACCTATATTTATACGAGATGTTAAATACATACATATCAGCGGAGAAAGAAGCATTAAAAGCGCCGATAAACAATACTATGATTGAAAATTCGCATGTCAAGTGTGGCGTTTTTTTTTTGGCACATATTCCCTTCTACGGAAATGTTCTAACGTATGTTTCAAAATGGAGCCGTGGTAGCTCAGATGGTTAACGCTCGCTGTAAATATAACAGAATGCGAGTAACCCGGGCACCAATGAAATTGTTAACTGCAATTTTAAGTGCTGATTTACCACGTGCTCGGCGGTGAAGGAAAACATCGTGAGGAAACCTGCATGTCTGGGGAATAAGAGAAAAAAAATTATGTTGAAGACATGTGAAGTTCGCAAAACGCATTGGGGCAGCGCGGCGGACACTTCCTTGCCCTAAAACCCTCTCAGAATTGAGGGGAGACCTGTGCCCAGCAGTGGGACGTATATAGGCTGTAACTTTACTTTACTTTACTTTTATGTTTCAAAATGCGAATTTTTTTAGAATAAGGGTGACAAGCGAGTACACGGTCCACTTATTGGTATTGAATGTGATTCAATTATTGGATTTGGTAGCCGATAAACATCTACATCTATCCTCGATTAAGAAAAAAAACACCGATACGTTGTAATCCCTGAGGAATAAAATGGAATGCCTCGATTCTAGCAAAATGGGTATCCGGTTCTCTAAACTCACCATACGAAACAGCAGCATTAAGCTGTTATTTCACACTAGGATTCTGTGAGAATGTGGTCCAACTCCGGTCGAGCCCAGCCATTGGTGTTACAACTTTTATACATTCTTTCATAGAACAAAAACAATAGCCTTAACAGAAAACGTGATTTTGTTCCGAAAATCTTTTTTACAGATGCAAAAATCTCGTAATTGCGTATACAAACAGCAATCTTAAGTCCTATTTCCACTAATAATAAAGATAAAATTGTATTATCATCATATATAGAAATATGTGTTACTAGAATGGTCAGCTTTTCCCGAAACTTATATTTAGATCGAAAATAAAGGGAGTGCTAACACCAAATAACCCTTATATAATGCCTCGGGTGAATAAATAGCGCCTTCGCAGCAAATCTAATACGGTATGGCCATTCAACTAGCGATTATCAATCTCATTTATTTTTATCTTTGTATGATACCAGCGACTCGTCCTGACTGTGCCTGGGTGATACCTATTAATGTGGCGTCATTTAGACTCAAGAAAATCAAAGATCATTTATTTAATCAGAATTTCGACTTTCCAAAAAAATCTTTTATATTTTTTCGGTATATAGCGTGTGGCCCGTATTTTTTTAAAGGAATGTGTGACAAACGAGCACACAGTCCACCTGATGGTAAGTGGTTGCTGTGGCCCATAGACATCTACATCTATACTTGATTACAAATCAAAATGCAGATGCGTTGTCACCCATGAGAACTAAGATGTAATGCCTCGTTTCCAGTAAAAATGGTTTCTGGTTCTATACACTCACCATACGAAACAAACTAGCTACTATTTTACGCAGGTATTCTGTGAGAGCGTGGTCCTTCCCCGGTCGAGCCGACCCATTCGTGTTAAAACTACACTACTAATATAACAGCATGCCTCTACCATGTAATGAAAGATCACTTCTCTTCTATTGATCCATTCTGGTCATTATTTCTCAATTTCTTGCTTGAGTGTCATTAGTTCTTGGCAGAAGAGATACGGATGGATCGTTTTCCTCGGCGGTAAAAGCTCAAACTAAACGATACCCTTCCAATTCCATCATACGCACAGCACAGCATCACCATGGTCCTGCATGACATATGATATCTATAAGAAATAGACATATTGTATCGCAGACGTTTTTTAGATCGAGGAATAATCTATATTCTTGTAGAATATTGTATTTACGTATCACTAAACATTACGCCAGCGCACGCGGATGAATCATTTTGGGAGCGCTTTTTCTTTTGACGTTCTTAACAAAGATATGTAAGTCTAGCTGAAAAGTGTAGCCTAATGCTAAATAGTCAATTAAAAAGTAAAAAAAAAATCGCGTGTTGGCGAACTTCACGTCTTCGAATAAATTTTTACATACAAACAGAGATACAGATTTCCTCGCGATGTTTTCCTTCACCATTCCTTCACCAAGCACGTAATAAATCAGCACTTAAAATTGCAATTAACAATTTCATTGGTGCCGGCGGGGTCGAACCCGGGTTACTCGCGTACTGTGAAATTTACAGCGAGTACTTGGCCGCCGAGCTACCACGGGAACTACCAACAAAAAAAGGCGAGTAATTGATCATATATTATTTATGAATTACAAAGATAATATATATTGCAAATAGGGATATGAGATTAAGGGAAAAGAATCGATTAAATAAAAATTGAATTTTCTTTATTCAAAATTAATCGATTTGTCTAAAATCTATTTTTATAAAAATGAACAATCGATTTCTGCGAAAAAAATCGGTAAACCTAAAAGATTCATAATAACAATTTATTAGATGAAAAATCAAATAAAATTATATGAATAAAAAATAACCAATTCAAAACTAAAAATCAAAGGTAATGTTTCTTTAAAATTTCAAGGTAAGGAATTAGGAAACCAAATAGTATTATTGATACAAGTTTTAGTACTATTAAACGTTTTATTTATTGGAATAAATATGAAATGATGAACATCACAACCAAATGACAAACTTATTGTCTCAAAAACTAAAAAAATACGTGTGGCACTCGGTGACTGCCGCGGTAAAGCTATTGCATAGCATTTTTTATCAACTTATGCAATTATAATTATTTATTTATTTTATTTATGCAGTTAAGTCTTTAATATTAAATCAAGTTACACTTTTTGAGCGTGGTGACCGATAAGAAAACAATTTTTATTTTCTTATTGAATAAATGAGAAGTTAATATTGTTTAAAATATTTTTAATATCTTACAATACATGTAGGTTATTCAGGAATTTTTATCATTGAGTTAGCAGCTAGTGTACACGCACACAAACACCGTGCTGAAGTCTGCCGAGTGCCGAAGTCTGCCGAACTGAAACGACGTTAGACGATGCACGGCTTTCAACGCCACACTTCCGTGCCCGTCGGAGTGGGGAACGTGAGGTTTTTTTTCGTTACGGAATTTCTGGATTCGGTCCCCGCGCTCAAGGCCCGCGATAGAAGCTATGCAATAGCTTAATAAAATCAAATAAAAAAATTGCCATAAATGTCCAGTCCTATTTTACATTTGAGTAGTTTTTAATAAATAAAATACTTAAAATGAGAATTAAAAAAAAACTAAAATACTACGCTATAGTCTCAAAAACTAAACAAAAATACAAATCTTTCGTTACTCTTCAAGTTTAAACAATAAAATAATAATTACTGTCACATATGTCCGGTCCTATTTTACATTAGACTAGTATTAAAATAAAATACTTAAAAGGATTATTTAAAATCCTGAACAACTACTTTATCGTCTCAAAAACTAAAATATAAAACAATCTTTTGTTAGTAGTTTAACCAACAATAAAATTAAAAATAATTATTGCCACAAACGTCCAGTCCTATTTTACATTTGTTAGCTAAGACAGTGGGATACTTTCGTTCTATTTGCTGTTTTAAATTTTCAGCATTGCTAAAAGTTTTTATATATATTCTTTCGAACAGTACTTGCATATTGCTGTGGTATTATCCCTTCTTCATTATAAAATATTTTCACTGGCCGATTTTAGGTGTTTTACGGTTAGAAACATTTTTATTGTTTACCAACAACGACAACAACTTTATCTCACTCACCACTACAATGAAACTACTTTACACGCGTACATACATGCCTACAGATGGCGCCGTTTTTATTTAATCAACTTATACGTATGAACTTAATTCAAGATTTTTCATCCAACGCATAGATTTTTTTCATACTGTGCATAGATACGAGTTGTTTCTGAAATTAGATTTAAACACGTAATTTATATAATCGATTTACTAAAAATCGATTAATATTACTATAAAAACTAATCATAAAAAAATGATTATAAGAAAATAATAATCGATTTAAATAAAAATCGATAATTTTTTAACATCCCTTTTCGTCTGTTAGTGATTGTGTAACTTCTTAACTTAACTTTATCCGATTGAGGTCATATTCACACAATATTATTGTTTTGTCAAGACAATAGTTCACAGTCATGTAAGAACTCTCTAGTTGGTCAAAACTGAATATGGTGTTTCACTTACTCTTCATTGTTACCGGGGAGCACGACAACTGTTTTGAAAACACGACATGTCCAACACATTAAAGATCAAGAATAATATATTTCAAGATAAGATATACCTGCTTATATTTAGAAAGATATTTATCGAAACAACTACATAAAAATGTGAATTTATAATAAATAATCACCAAACAGCATAGACTGAACTTATAACAATAAAGGTTGCACGTGACATACATCTTTAAAATAAGGAAGACAGAGAAAGGATGAGCAAACCTCCACCTGAGCGGAAGTGTGGCCCTATGCATTTGCAATATCCAAATTGATCCATTTCCATCATCGATGCTGACTATTGAATAGTATTCCATATTAGTTACAACATTAAATAGATTTACGATATTTAAAATAACATTCCTCTTAAAATATTGGTTTTCGACTGTTTGTACTCGTCTTTACACAGGAATGAAAGTATATTTCTTTGGCACTGCTGAATATAGGCCTGCCCCATAGATTGTCTTATAGGAGGATATTTGCCATAGTTGCCACGCTTGGCAAGCGGGTTGGTTGAAGACGCTGCTGCTCATCTCCTGGTTTATTCCCTTCCGTCGCCTCTTAATATAAAATGGGGGGTGTGTGTGTGTATTCTTACAACGTCGCTACATGTTAAACAGTGACATTAATTATTTAAAATTAATATATTTATCGAAGCAGTGGTACGTGTGAAGATAACTTTCCAATTTGTAATTCTAACAAACCATTACCGAATCAGTCACGCTCTCTAATGAAACCCTCGTCAAGAGGAAACCCATTGCGTCAGTTTTCAAATTATATTGCGTTCACCGCAACGAGATTTACATTTTTAACTAAATGAAATAAAAATAATTAAAATTTTGTGATTTATTTAAATGAAAAATAATGTAGAATTAATAATTATTAAGAGTAGCAGGGCTCTTATTAATGAGTATCTCAGCACAGGGACTTAGCGCTCGCTATACATTTTACAATACTCGAGCAACCCGGTTCTATACTAGCCGGCACCAATGAAATTGTAATCAAGTTCTGAATAACCACGTGCTTGGTGGTGAAGGAAAATATCGAGAAGAAACCTGCACATCTAAGAAAAAAAAAGACCAATCCTTATATTAGTCGCTTATGATGTATGTAATGTAACATCTGACATCTAACCTTGGTAATAAGCAATATTAACATTATGCTCTGAAAAAGCTATTTGTTATTTTTAATCAAAGTTAAATATGTCAATTGAGCAGTGACAGAAATTAACCTCAATCACAAACTCAAAAAAGTTATAAAACTAATTATATATACAATTAAAAAATTATAACAAGAACATAATATAATAAATATTCATTATTACTCACTTGCATATTTTATCAATTACCTGCAATTTTTTTCAGACACTTATGGCCAACAGTAAACACATTTGATTGAAACAGACTCTAGTTTAAATAAGAAATATTTTTTGTAATAAGAGAAATAAAGTTTAATATCGTTTGAAGTAAGACTTGAGAAATAAAGGGATATAATATATCATCTACTTATACGATTTCAACCACCTTCTTTTGTTTAGTTTTAATTGATATTTTTATTGATTAAATTAAACAGGTAATGGCAGCCATACCATGAGGCCCCATAACGGTAATGCCGAAATAGACAGACTCTTCGGCCACCTCCAGACCAATAGCTACAGGTTCTTTGCTACAGCAGATCCCCTCTGCAGAGATTGTGATCTTTGGCTATTTTAAGAGCCCATCACACCGAAGTATTTATAACCGATCATGCGGGGAGATCTGTTCATGATTTTGTTACTTGGCATATGGTCTGACACAACTGGCTACTTCGTCTACGCGGATTCCAGATGTGGAGAATGATACACCCTTCTGCTGACCCCTCATCCGGATGGATATCAGATTTCACTTCGTTCTTCTTCACACTTATTCTCCATCATATCTCTCTCTCCACTTCTCCGTGTGCGCAATATACTTAAATAACCCGTACACAGTTATACACAGTTTTCCCTACACCTTACCTTAGATATCTGATGCCTTCTTAATGTTTAATATTAAATTAATACTTAATATAGACTACTTGTTATGATTCTATGACAACATATAAGATATTCTTCTTAAGAATTCCTATTACAGCCTATAAAAATCCACTGCTAAACAAAGGCCTTCTCCATAGATTTCCATAGTATTAAGATATTAAAAGATATTTTCTCCATCTGCGCAATCTATTTAAAAGACAACAGGATATTGTTTTTGTACCTTAACAAACTTTCTTTGTTGAGTGTATTGATTAAA
The DNA here is from genome assembly GCA_907164705.1 of Parnassius apollo. Classification (NCBI taxonomy): domain Eukaryota; kingdom Metazoa; phylum Arthropoda; class Insecta; order Lepidoptera; family Papilionidae; genus Parnassius; species Parnassius apollo. The sequence goes on from CAJQZP010001697.1 coordinate 870,279, forward strand.
AGACCTTTTTATGTCTTCATGTTGTATCAATCACGTTTCGGGTTTGACTTAAATTATTAATAGAATAAGTTAATATTGAAAAACATTTAAAAAAACATCTTTCGTTTAAATGGTCTAAAAATAAGAAAATAAACTTTATATTAAATCAAACCCATCAATTTATTACATTACACAATTTATATGGTATAAAACCTCATCGCGAGGTTTACGAATTTTATAGACAAATATTTTTTCTTAGAATTAACTAATAGGAAGTTACATATCGTATTCTTGTTTATGTACACAGGTAAATCTCGCGACAAACTTTTCCATCATATTAATTGTGCAATGTAATAAATTGATGGATTTGATTTAATTTAAAGTTTATTTTCTTATTTTTAAACCATTTAAATAAAAACTTGTTTTTAAATATGTGTTTATTTTTTTAGATATAGCTGGACATATTTCTAAGTCCGTTCATTTCATTTAATGCGTCATTGTTGGTTTTTGATCGCCATCTTAGTATAGCACCAGGCGTTGAACTTTGTCGGTCCTTAAATTTTTTTGAACATTACTTTTTCGAGCACCACCACTATCCTTAACTCTTTAAAATTGGTATGGCGGTCATATTGTTTTCCGCCATTTTTTTCACCGCTGCTAGAATTTGTTCGGGATTTAGGTCAGACATGACCCCACTTAGTCTTACCGTTTAGCTGCGCAGTAGTATACCATCTCCTCGTAGAGCTGAATGCTGACGTTATTTTATTCGTATACTTTCCCCCGAACAAAGGGTTCATCTTGTCATCATCATCTGAATCCATATATTCATTTGGTATTCATATCATGGGGATCAACAAAAACATTTCTATTCATTATTATTTCATATATTTACGGGAACACTACACATTGTCATTACATTCGTTTATCCACCTCGTCTGGAGTGGCTTATCGGAATTCGTATATTATTTTTCTTCCGATTTTCTCGTCGGCTGTGTACAGTCGATTATTAAAACATGATAGCAACTGACCCAAGATTACGTAGTAGACATTTGCATTCTTATAAAAATACAAACCTACATACTTCTTGTTTAAAGGTCAAAACTGAAATACTTTTATTTGTTCAGTTACATATCATTCGATGTGACATAATTTACTTCATTTTAGATATATGATGAAAGAAATGTTTTACTGCAATTAATTTTAATTATATTTAATTGAAGTGGGTATTTAAACTAAATAAATATGTAGTTACTTATATATTCATAGTATTGGTAATTGTACAGTACTTAACAAATTTTAAAATGGCTTTAATTGAGAGACCAATTTATACAGGATTGTATGTCCTGTCTACTCAATACGTCTACTCAATAATAAAATTGTGTTGGCATTTCCTGGATATATTGCAGAATTTATTAATTACTTAATATTATTTAAAACAAGGAAGTTTAATTCGGTTTAAATCCAATACATTATATGATTTTTGTTAAAGTATTTGGTTATTAAAAATTAGTCAATAATATGTTAAAGTATGAATATATATATTCTATTGAACTGTACTTGGGATGGAAAGGCGGAACAACAATCAAAAAGTGAATTCCGATTATCCACTAGATAGGTAGATAAACGAACACGAGTTTCCGAGTATCCACACTAGGGTGGATTTCTTAGGGTGGATAAATAGAATGACCCCTTGCCGGACTACCTGTCCGGGATAATCTTTGGAAAGCCTGATCCGATAGTAATGAAACTTTACGAACAGATAGTGAGCAATACCAGGAGGAATTTCGGATATATTTTTAATACGTAAAACTTGTAGGCTTTTTTTGTAAAAACTAAAAATTTATAATATAAATGAAAACTATATGTCTCTTATTATCTCAAATCCAAATAATGACTGAAATCATTAAAAGACCTCATCCAGGCAAAGCTGTAGCGCGTTGTTAGTATTCTATATTTATTTAATACGTGAGTAATATCATAGAATACTATAATGTATTATAGTATTCTATAAGTAATATTGTGGCGAGGAGCTAATAAGCACGCTGTACGTTTCGGTAAACTGCAGAACTTATCACATGCTCCCAACATCGGATAAAGTAATAATTGTCGTATGAACACAAGTACGGGTCTGAACTATTATGTATTATGCGTAGAATAAAACTATTATGTATGCAGTATTATGTGGGAGGGTTCGATTCAAAGTTTTGATCGTACTTTTATTTAATTGTTTATTGACACAGGAACAAACAAAGAATTTTACGTGATTGACCCACGCTGTAGCTATATTATGGTTGTACAACGAATGGGTCAGCTCAATCGGTGAAGGATCACGCACTCGCAGATTGCCAGCGTAAAATATCAGCTTAATGCTGCCGTGTTTCGTATGGTGAGTGAAGAGAAACGGAAACCTTTTTTACTGAAAACGAAACATTCTATCGTAGTCCTCAGCGGACAACGCATCCGCATTTTGATTTTAAATCTGAGATAAATGTAGATTTTTATAGGCCACAACCTCCACTTACCATCAAGTGGTTTTTACGTTGTAGAGTCATGCTGCAGATGTATTACTGGTATAGTTGTAGCACGAATGCGTCAGATCGACCGCGGAAGCACCACGCTCTCACAGAACACCAGAGTAAAATATCAGCTTAACGCTGCTGTATTTAATACGGTAAGTATAGAGAACAGGAGACCTTTTTTACTGGAAACTAGGCATTCCATCTAAGTCCTCACGGGTGACAACGCATCTGCATTTTGATTCGCAATCGAGGATAGATATAAATGTCTATGGGCCACAGCAACCACTTATCATCAGGTGGACCCTGTGCTCGCTAGTTAGAAAGTTGCAGTTTCTTGTTATGATACAAGCTTTTTACTATATTAGATTGACTAATGTATTTTTTATTATGAAACTAAAACATATAATTGCAAGAGAAATCGGAAAGATTCTTATGGGAGGCACAATGCGGATTTAGACCTGGAAGAGGATGCACGGATCAAATGTTTTCTCTCCGCATGATCACGGAAAAGCTTCTGAGTGTTAACCAGAGGATTTTCTGTGCTTTTGTGGATCTGGAGAAAGCATTTGATAAGGTTATAAGGAAGAAAATGTGGGTACTGTTGCCGGGATATGGTGTGGATGGTCGATTGTTAAGGGCTGTGCAGTCACTTTACTATGACTGTAAAGCCTGTGTGCGGGTAGGGAATGACCTGTCACCCATGTTTAGCGTCCAAGCGGGCGTAAAACAGGGTTGTGTCATGTCTTCCTGGCTGTTCATACTGTATCTCGACAGCTGTTTACAGAAGCTGAAAAATAGCTGTTTGGGTGTGAAATTTGGTTGACATTAAAGTAAATTGTCTGCTGTATGCTGATGATGCAGTGCTTATTGCACCATCAGAAGCAGAACTGCAGGCATTAGTCACGTGTATGAAAGAGGAATGTGAAATTAAAGGTCTCCGTTTGAATGCTAATAAAACTAAGGTTCTGGTATTTGAAAAGGACGAAGAGAGAACGAAATGTGAAATATGGGTAAATCAGGAATGTCTAGAACAGGTAAATGAAATTGTATACTTGGGGAGTGCTTTCAGCCGGGATGGAAGATGTGATTTAGATGTGGATAGACGTGTCGCTGCAGGAAACAAAGTCAATGCTGCCCTGAATGCATTAGTCAAAAGGCAAGGCGTGGTGAAGAGTGCATGCCTTGCAATACATAACGCAGTGTTGGTACCGACTTTGTTACGTGGCAGCGAAACCTGGGTATGCCAGAAGAAGCATAAAAGCAAGTTGAATGCAGTGGAGATGCGATCTCTTCGTAAAATGTGTGGCGTTACCATAGCCGATCGAAAGCGAAACGAAGAGATTCGCAATATCAAAAATGACTATCACAAAATTGATTGGGGCGTACTCCAATGGTTTGGGCACGTTGAGCGAATGAGTGAAGACCGAATGGTGAAGAAAATATATAGAGCGAAAGTAAATATTAAAAGATGTCGAGGTAGACCGAGACTAACTTTCGAAGACCATGTGAGCAAATTGCTCAAAGAGAAGAAGGTCAAGAGTACTCGGATACCTAGACGTGCATGTATGAAGAAGTTAATGAACCTGAAAGAAGCGAAAGAGGTATGTAAGGATCGTGACACTTGGCGATCTGTTCTCTCTGGCTACCCCGTTAGGGATTGTGCGTGAAGATAAGTAAATAAGTAAGTATATATCAATGTAACTAAATTAAGCTACATAGTACAATAATATAATTGAACCCTATAAATTTATAAAAACTTTTGTAACCAATGACTTGCATGTAACGATTGTTAAATTATGGTCAATAAATATTTCTGATTTCTGATATTTATATAAATGTTTGTAGACTATTAATTCAAGAGTACCCTGAGCGGCGAATAGAACTGATTCTTTTGTCGCTCAGAGATGATTATATTTTTTATATCATACGGTATATATCAATAAAGATTATATTGCTCCCATTATTATTTCCCTCACGTGTATTACAGATTTTTTATGACCATATACAGCGGAGCCGCAGCTATACATAATACATATAATGTTTGTAGCACTAATAGATCGGCTCGACGGGGAAGGATCACGCTCTCACAACATATCAACATGAAATAGCAGCTCTGCTGTGTTTCATACGGTGATTATAGAGATCCGGAGACCATTTTCCTGGAAACTAGGCAATCCATCTTTGTCCTTAGGAGTGTCAACGCACATGCATTTTGATTTCTAATTGAGTATGGGAGTAGATTTCTATAGGTCACAGTATTTACTTACCGTCAGGTGGACTATGTGTTCACTTGTCACCCTCATTCTGTAAAGAAAAACTTCCTTGTTTAAAATTGGGAGCAGTTGCCCATGGGCTGCAGAAGCCACTTAACCATCAGATGAGCTGTAACTGTTTTTCACTCAATAGTATGCAATAAGGAATCTTGGTTATTAGGTCATCAGGTAATAACACGCCAGCATAAGAGAATTTACCCTTATCATCACCTGTATCTCTTCATCATTCCTTGCGTGTCGTTAAAGGCAACAGAGGAACATGAAATGAGATGGGCGGTAGCATATTTCTGATGACAACTCAACAATAACAAAAAAACTACCGTTGTCAACTCGCCTGCCTGCGTGACGACTATGTCAAATATGGTAGGAATTTGAAAAATGTAGTAATTTTTTTTAAATACGATAAGTATGACAAACGAGCTCACAGTCCACCTAATAGTAAGTCGATGCTATGGCTCATAGACATCTACATCTATCCTCGATTAAGAATCAAAATGCAGATAAGTTGTTGCCCCTACAGACTACGATGGAATACCTTGTTTCCAGTAAAAACGTTATTCAGTTCTCTACACTCACCATACAAAACACAGCAATATCAAGGTGCTATTTTATGCTGGTATGTATATGTTTGTCACGTGTAAGTAATAAAAAGCAAAGAAGATGTAAAAATAGGTTTTAGAAACATTAATTATCTTCACGTTTATTAGCACACAGTTACAAATTCACTTTTGAACATGGCCCTCTCCCCAAGAAATGAAGCCACACAAAAGTTTTTTCTTAATTTTTACGTAAAGTTATGTAAAAATTAAGCAAATTTCCAAGGCTTTAATTTTTGGTTTCTATGAAAAATGTTAACAAAGAGTTTCTTTCAATTTTCTTTTTCTAAATTGGCTTGAGCAATCAGAATAAATTAATCGCTGGTTTAAAACGTAACCCTCTACTGAAAAACGGAATTTCAAGTCCATTGTTAGTTTCCTTTAATAAAACAAGAACAAACTTTCTAATAAACTTTTAATACTTTTAAAGAAAGTTTCCATTAGATATTTATTCACTGCTAATCCTTCTTAAAGACATTTTTATTAACTCGCTTTTTTCTCTGTTTGTGTGTTTTATTTGGTACAAATTTCACAATCGATATTTAACTAACTTTCCGATGAGCAAGAGAGTTAAACTTTACTTATAGATGTATGACAATGCAATATAAAAACACTTTCTTGTCTGTCTGTTGGTTACTTTTCTATTGGCTCAAATTTTTCGATCGATTTAAAACTAACTTCCCGATATACGCGGGAGAGCCATGCAGCTATTTTATGGTTGTGGCACGAATGGGTCATCTGCTCCGGTAAAAGACCACGCCCTCACAGAATAGCAGCGTAAAATAGCAGCTCAATGCTGCTGTGTTTTATATAATGAGTGTAGAGATCCGGACACCCTTTTTACTGGATACGAGGTAAAGTAAAGTAGAGTTACAGCCTATATACGTCCCACTGCTGGGCACAGGCCTCCCCTCATTTCTGAGAGGGTTTTAGGGCAAGGGAGTGTCCGCCGCGCTGCCCCAATGCGTGTTGGGGAACTTCACATGTCTTCGAAATATTTTTTCTTTTTCCTCAGACGTGCAGGCATCCTCACGATGGTTTCCTTCACCGCCGAGCACGTGGTAAATCAGCACTTAAAATTGCAATTAACAATTTCATTGATGCCGGCGGGGATCGAACCCGGGATACTCGCGTTCTGTTATATTTACAGGATACGAGGTATTACATCTTAATTATCAGGCGTTGCAAAGTACATTAATTTTAAGTCTTAATAGAGTATGGATGTAAAAATGTCTATGAGTCGAAGCATCTACTTACCATCATCGGCTGTACGCTCGCTGGTCATCCTTATTGTATAAAAAAGATAAGATAGAGACTTGAAACATAAAACATAACTCAGAACTTTATTTGTTAATTATGTTAAAATATTATTACTAAATGTTTGTAAACGTTGTAACATTGTAGCCAAGTTGAGTGCAAACGACGATCGGGGTGGTCAGCTTCGCCGTTAAATTCTTCAGAATTGTAATCTGAACTGGTGCTAAGCCCCATAGCAGTCTCAAGAACGTTTTACATCCCTGTTGATCCTTGTGGTTGAATCACACTTACTATTCTGAGACCATGAGGACCCCTAATCTTGATTGTGTCACGTAAAATAATACAGAAAAATTTTAGTAGAAAAAAGGGACTTACATAAGTCCATCCTAAACAGTGTTTTTTATTTTAAATATAGATATCAGAAAAGTATAGCTACAATAATGATGAAATGCTCACTACTAACTTAATGAAATAACTTGTTAGTTACATTTTTGACGTATAATATTTATTGTATTTTTCTATAATTTATTGATTTTTGGTAAGTATTTTATCAAAATTATTATATATAGAAATCAATGAAACATGCATTTAAATATAGTGAAATATTGAATAACTTGATCGACATTACCCTTCCATGTGACGAGAACCTCGTGAAACCCTAAATAGATAAGCGAACAAAATATCTGAACCAGGCTAACGAGGTGACGACAAGTGGGGTAGTCTGCCGACCGAAATTATAACTGTAGTCGTTTCTGCGTACGGTCTTATCCCAGTCAGGCTCCCGGGTCATCTGAGTTGACTGGGACTCCGTGGCGGCACGCTCCAAGCTTAAATGCAAAAGGCGATGCTCCTCGATACCACACGCATCGTCCGCCGGTTTTTTTCCCTTTCCCCTAACCCTCGGACGTTGGTATCCCATGTCGGGGACTCCCATCTGGTTGGGTTTTTATTTATTTAAGTATTTTTAATTAATATATTTTACCATTTTAATGTAAATTTTTCATATTCGTTTATATAATATGTATATAGTCCAACCAGATGAGAAGAATGAATATATAGTATATTGTAAAGATATTGCACGCCATTATCATAGTAGAAAGTAAGGTTATTTAATTATGTACTACATTCTAACAAAAATATAGTTGGAGTTTGAATTGAATTGAATAATAATAATAATGTCCTCCAGACCGAATTTCGGTCACGGCGGCCTGCCTCAGCGGAGGCTAGCCATCGGCACAGGACAGCGTTATAGTGCCCAAGTGTATGCGCAAGCACAGGTGCACTCTCTATTCCCTCACTCTCATAATCCGATGGGACGGTAAACCGACACGACCGGAGAGAGATCAGGCGCAGGACAAACGGCTATACATGCTCCCCGATGCACGGGGGTGAGACACCGTCAACTTCCTGACTTCGGGCAACTACCGAGAGTTTCTTGACGGAAAAACTCAATAATTAATATTTTTTGGCCCGACTCGGCATTCGAACCCAGGACCTCATGATCAGCAGTCATACTACTACAACCACTAGACCAACGAGGCAGTAATATGCAGTAGTAAATATGTGGTAGAGCTCTCAGATTCACAAAGAAAGACCGACGGACAACTGCGTACCATCAAGTGATGCCGACCATGCTCAGCGTCCTAACACGCACTCACGCACTCATATTCTTGTGTTTTTTTATTAGCCCGTTAAAGCTCACCACTCGACGTAAACATATGCAGATTAACATGATAGAGCCACGCTGCAGTATATTATGCTTGTAGTACAAATGGATCGGCTAGACCGGGGTAGGACCACGCTCTCACAAAATACCAGCGTAAAATAGCTGCTTGATCCTGCTATGTTTCGTATGGCTAGTGTAGATAAACGGAATTTTTTTATGTAAACAAGTTCCTTTTTAATGTAAACAAGACATTCCATTTCAGTCCTCGGGAGTGACAACGCATCTGAATTATGATTCCTAATTGAGGATAACTTAATGTAAATGATTATGGGCCACAGTATCCACTTACCATCAAGTGGACTGTGCGTTCGTATGTCACCCTTATTAAATAAAAAATATCTACGCGATTGCGTGTTCTTACATTAAGTTGAGCATGGTTTTGACTTAGTTTTTGCGACATTTGAAATGTAAGCTTAGCTTCATCTTATTTTCTTTGTTGTTCTGAGGATACAATAATGAGTCGACTTGACCGGGAAAGTACTACGTTCGCACATAATACCAACACATGAATACATACAGCGTCAAATAGCAGCATAAGTAGTTCTTATGGTGAGTAAAGAAAACAACAGTCCCTTTTAACTGGAAACAAGACATTCTATATCATGGGTAACAACAAACCTGCATTTTGGTTCTTAATTAAGGATAAATGTAGGTATCCTTTGGCTACGACGTACACTTACTACCAGTAACAACTCCAAAGAGTAAGTAATTCCTTCATTCCTCGTCATAGTTTTATTACATTTATTACTACAGTGAATTTTAAACCATTTAAATATTATTACGACAAAAACTACCATTAAAAGTAATTAAAGTCAAACCTGCGATCTGTCTCTGCGATGAATTGTGAAATAGTATCTAATTAAACCTATTTTCCAGAATTTTTATCAAGTTTTTTTTTGCATAATATGTAAATAATTTTTATAGATTGTGTAAAAATACGTGTGTGTTGCAACTATATTATGTTTGTAGCACGAATGGTAATGGGCTGTTCGACTGGGGTAGGACTACGCTCTCACAGAATACCAGCGTAAAATAACAGGTCAATGCTGTTGTCTTTCGAGAGGTGAGGGTAGTGTACCGGAGACCTTTTTACTGGAAACGATGCATGCCATCTTAGTCCTTAGGGGTGATAACACATTTACATTTTAATTTTTAATCGAGGATAGATGTAGATGTCTGTACATTACACTTACCACTATGTGGACTGTAACCTCGTTTGTGACCCTTATACTATACTATACTACTTTTGTCAAGTATTTTATACATACATTTTTATAGATTAATTAAATAAAACGTGGTAGAATCACTCTGCAGCTACGTTATGGTTGTAGCACGAATATGCCAGCTAGATCAAGGATAGGACTACGCTTTCACAGTATACCAGCGTAAAATAGCAGCTTAATGCTGCTGTGTTTCGTAGTGTAGTGTACAGAACTGGAGACTCTTTTTACTGGAAACCTAACATTCCATCTTATTCCTCACGCGTGACAAAGCATCTGCATTTTAACTCGTAATCGAGGATAGATGTTCATGTCTGTGAGTCACAGCAACCATTTACCATCAGGTCGACCGTGTGCTCGTTTGTCAATCTTATCCTATAAAAAAGCAGTTGTTAAGTTATAATTTATTCTATGGATAACTTTTATTTGACGATTGAATAATAATTATCAGTTCTTTAATGACATTAAGTATCTGATTGTGTGGTTGGAACATTTGACACAGCTTAACTTTGAGAAAGCTTTTATGCTTAACTTCTGATATATTTCTGTGTGACAAGATGTATCTTCGATCTAAATTAACGTTGAAATCTCTCATCATGATTATTCATTCACGTTACGCAACGCTCGTCCGAAATGATTTGAAAACGAGATCGCCATTTTCCTGATCAATTCCGCCATCTTAATCATCGAGAGAGAGAGAGACAGAGAAAGAGAGAGAGAAATTGTAATAAAAGTGAAAGGTACTGCGTAGTAGCGATGGTAGAATATACACTCCCCCATATCGTCCCGTGGGTGTCGTAAGAGCCGACGGAGGGCAATAAACCAGGAGTAGGGCAGCAGTGTCAAAAACTGCGGTTCCCAACCCGCCTCCTAAGCGGCGCAACTATGGAAAATGTCCCCCTTATCAGGTAATAAGCATTCTACCCATAAAATAAAACTGACCCAGTTCCCAATTACCCCCATCTCAATCAAACGACTGAGAGAGATCAGGTAATACATGGGGGAGGCCTATGTCCAGCAGAGGACCTTTAATAAGCTGTATCGGTAACTTTAAAAGTTAATGTTGTGGCTTCAGAATAGTTCCGATATAATATATTTTTCCCAAGATTTTCTTTCCTCCCGCCTCCCCAATGTACGCACTACTCGAGCTAGGTGCGCCACCTATCGCCAAGAAAAAATAAGAATCAAAATGGCTCCGTAAGCATAAACCGTGTTCGTTACCGCTCGCTTAAAAATACTCACTAAACAAAGTTGTAAGACAATCGCGCCATTGCTCGTGTCCATATACATTCGAAGTACAATGTAGTGTCCTGTGTATACACTAGAACTTCAGCACAAATATTTAGACTTCACTATAACCACGAGTAGTGCTGCAGTCTTGTGATTTTCCTTAACTTATCTACCCATTTCTAAAGCTATTTTCGTTTACTTCCCGGTTGGAATAATCGGGTTAGCCAGCCCTTGGTCTGGTTGTTCTCTGGATCCCAAAAGCACCCACGAAATACTTTGCGAAACATTCAAGCTGTAACAGTTAAAATATTCATAATCAGTAACCCAAATACGTACCACTACTCTGGCCACATAAGTAATTCAAAGTGAATCGAAGAATTGTGAGTACATGGCTGAATTCAAAAGCTATTGTAAAAGTTTATGGTACTAATACCACAGGCAATAATGTCCTCCAGACCAAACTTCGGTCTCGGCGGCAGTCTCAACAAAGACTAGCCATCTGCGCAGGTCAGGATTATAATGCCTAAGTGTATGTGCAAGCTCGGCTGGTCAGCATTCGGGAAATTACGAAACATCTTCTCGTCAGGTATACCTCAATCTCTGAAAACTAAAGTGTATAACCAGTGCGTGTTGCCAGTGATGAAATACGGATCTGACGGACGTGGTCCTTTACTGCTGGCCGTATGAGGACGCTCAAGGTCACTCAGCGAGCTATGGAGAGGGCTATGCTCGGAGTTTCTCTGCGTGATAGACTCAGAAATGAGGATATCCGCAGTAAAACCAGAGTGATCGACATAGCCCAACGGATTAGTAAGCTGAAGTGGCAATGGGCCGGCCATATAGCTCGAAGAACCGATAACCGATGGGGGAGAAAGGTTCTCGAGTGGCAGCCTCGTACCGGTAGGCGTAGTGTAGGGCGACCCCCTACTAAATGGAATCACGACCTGGTAAGACATGCAGGAAGTCGATGGATGCAGGTGGCTCAGGACCGTGCTTTGTGGCATTACTTGGGGGAGGCCTATGTTCAGCAATGGACTTGTGAAGGGCTGTAACGATGATGATGATGATGTGCAAGCACAGGTGTATCCCCTACTCCCTCACTATCATTGTCCGATGTAAATGGTAATCCGGGACGACCGGACAGAAATTAGGTGCATGACTAACGGCTATATATCCTTTCAGGACGAGGGGGTGAAACACCGCCATTTTTCTCACTCCGGACTGCTACTGAGAATATCTTGTCAAAAAACCTAATAACTGATTTTCAGCCTGACCCGGGATTCGAATCCAGGTCCTCGTGATCAGCTATGGCGTTTACTACCACTAGACTAACGGGAAAGTTAACCCCACATGTAGCATAAAGCAATATGGCTATTCTGCTTTTATCCTGAACTACTACGACCTAGCGACTTTACAAAGTTAAAAAAAAACAAGTTTATCAATTCACAGTGACGTGCACCGTCACCGTTGCCGCACTGTTGAACACATTCCTCCCCCATAGAATGCCTCATGGGGGGATATCTGCCATAGTTTCCATGCTTGACAAGCAAATTGGCAACCGCAGTTTATTATTTTTAGTCGTTGTACGGAAGCCGCTGCTGCCCATCTCCGGATTTGTTTCCCTCTTTCGCCTCTCGTGACATCCACGAGATGATACGGGGTAGAAGGTACTCTATACCATAGTAATATAGCAGTTCAATGCTACTGTGTTTCGTATGGTGAGTGCAGAGAACTGGGGACCCTTTTTACCCGAAATGATGCATTCCATCTTAATCCTCCGGGGCTGACAATACATAAACATTTTGATTCTTAACCGAGGATATATGTAGTGTTACAGCATTCACTTACTATCAGGTGGAAGGTATGCTGCCCTTATTCCATAAAAAATACATACATACGAGGGTGGATTGAAAAGTACTCGGCCTAACCAAGAAAATGAACACATACTAAATCAGTTATATTTTTATTTTTCTACATAATCACCATCAAGTTCAATACATTTTTGCCACCTCCCCTTCCAAGCATTTAGACCGTTGAAAAAAAATTATTCTTCCTTAGGTCAAAATATGCGTCTACAGCTGCTTTGACCTCGTCGTTTGTCGAAAATCTTTGACCTCCCAAGTGCTTTTTTAGGTTAGGGAACAGAAAGAAGTCTGATGGTGCCAGATCAGGTGAATACGGCGGATGCGGTAACAGTTCAAAGCCACAGTTGTGAATTTCAGCCATTGACTGTACTGACGTGTGAACACGGGTGTTATCTTGATGAAACAGGACTTTTCTTCTGAGCATTCCTCGACGTTTTTCTTTTATTTCCTCTCGTAAACGACGTAGTAAGGTGCAGTAGTAATCAGAGTTTATAGTCTGACCCCTTTCAAGATAATCAATCATAATCACACCTTTCGAGTCCCAGAATACTGAAGCCATCACCTTATTTGCCGACAAAATCGACTTAGCCTTTTTAGGGGTGGTGAACCAGGTCTTCTCCACTGTTTTGATTGTTGTTTTGTTTCCGGTGTACAGTAATGAACCCATGTTTCGTCCATAGTAACAAAACGATTCAAAAAATCATCTGCATCGGCTTCAAATAACTCCAAACAGTCGCGTGAAATAGTCAATCGCGTCCTTTTTTGTTCAACTGAAAGCAGTCGCGGAACCCACCTCGCAGACACCTTGTGGAAACCCAACTCGTTGACAATGATGTTTTGAGTTCGTTCATAAGAGATGCCTATAATCTCGGCTATCTCTCTAATTTTTAATCTGCGGTCTCCCATTATTAAATCAAGTACTTTTTTTAATATTTTCGTCAGTAGTTGACGTCGAAGGCCTTCCAGAGCGGGGTTCATCTTTCACACTCTCTCTACCACGCTTAAATTCTGCTATACATTTTTTGACGGATGAATATGACAGAGCACAATCGCCTAATGTACTTACTGACCATGTCATCATGGATGGCTTTTGATGATAGCCCCTTCTTATTGAGCTACTTAATGACGGCACGCTGCTCGATTTGCTCCATTCGCGGAAATTATGTCCGATTACTTTGTTAATAAATTTATAAAATCACAACTAATTATCGCACACGTTTCGAACTTCACACAATGAACTAGTCTGAACTGAACTAAATAATGTGGGTAGATTTGATTTTTAGAATTGAATGGATCTGTGTTAGGCCGAGTACTTTTCAATCCACCCAGGTACATACAATATATATATATATATATATATATATATATATATATATATATATATATATATATATATATATATATATATCCTTCTTTGAAAGAAAAAAACTCATTAACCAGTAAAACTCATAAAACAGTAAAAAATTAAATAACTTGAAGAAAAACTGCCTGTGTTCAAATTTAAGGCTCATTTCCTTAATGTCTGCAAAGTAGTAAGAAAGAACGTTCAAAGTAAAGTTTTATTCCGTTTTGTATTCTAACGAATCTCCACATTTTATATTAAAAGAAGCGCTTTGTTCTTCATGTAGTTCTTAATCCTTACTAGGTTTCAAAATAAATAACAATGATGTTTTAAATAAATATGTTAAATAAACAAATTGTGTAATAGCGATGTAAGAATATCCACTACATCGTCCCGTGGGTGTGAGAGTCGAAAGAGGGTAACAAGCCTCCTCCCAAGCTTAGGAACTATGCGAGACTTATCTCTTTAAAGGTACTCTATGGGGAGGTCTATGTTCAAAATTCGACTTGAACACGTAAGTGACAACAAATGGACGTCAAGAGTAACAGCTTTGGAACAATTATAAGAACACACATGAATGGAGTTTTAACCGACTGCCCCACTAGGACGATAGTGTTTATCAAGGGCGCTTTGTATGTATTTATGTATTTCTGTGTTTTCGGTACGTTCTGCAGCCTAAAAGACTATGTATATGGATTTGTATTACTTGTGGAAGTGACATATGTAAAGTATAGTTGTTTAAAAGAGTCGGGTCTTTTTAATTACTCTTTTAAATATTGGGCTTTTTTTATTATGTGCGAGTTTTTTTTTATTATGTGCAGGTCTAGGGAAAGAGACCAGTATCACTGTGACCTAAAAAATCTATTCTGATCGCTGCTATGGCAATAGTTTACTGCTAAGCCCTGTCTTCAATGAATAGAAGGAGTTGCTTAGCTGTGAGCAATTTCACTTATTCTGAGTGGAGTACATAGTTTCTCCCGTAATATTGGGCTTATTTGCAAGTACATATTTATTAGAAGTTAGAATAGCAAAAAGCATACAGTTCGTACAGTTAGTAGATACTGTGAACAGTTCCGTTATTTTCCTCAAGAACTAAGATAATATGCCTTGATACCAGTTAAAAGAGACATCGGTTTCTGTCGCTCACTATAGAAAACATTATTTTACGCTATTCTTTAAAGGACGATTTTTCCTGTCAAGATGGCTTATTGGTGCTGTTTTGACAAGCACTTTATATATGTGTATAACGAGCAGTCCATCTGATAGTAAGTGGATGTTGCGGCCCATAGATATCTACATCTATCTTCGATCAAGAATCAAAATTCCCATGCGTTGCTATCCCTGAGGACTAAGATGGAATGTGTCATTTCCAGTAAAAAGGGTCTCCGGTTCTCTAAACTCACCATAAGAAACAAAGCATAAGCTGTAATTTCACGCTTATATAAAAGTGTAATATTTGCCCAGTTGAGGTGACCCAAAAGTATTCTATCATTAATTTACGTATCAGGATCATGACGTCATTATAATGATATAAAAATCCTAGATATATTTGGTGGTACACAGTTACACATAGCGATTGTGTGCATCATAATATGTCTATATTCGCATTTTTTAGCCATTCTAGTAAATTTTTTGTCATTCGGTGTTTCAGGTTGAGATGACTGTGCAAAAAAATCGGTGTGAAACTCATCGCGCCACCGAACAGATAGAGCAGAACAACGTCTGTCAGATCAGCTAGTTATAAATCTGTAACACCTTATTACACATTTCTGTATTAATAACAGTCAAAAATTTCGTATCCTTCCTGGCACGTTGCCAAACTGCACGCCGCAGTGTCCTACTTTGAAGCAATAGATAATAACGGGAATGGCGAATAAGCCAGTTCCAAGTAAGACACCGGCAATATTTAATGGTTGCCATGTTGGCGTTCATTTACATCAATATCAAGCTTTTTCACTATTGAAATTCTGATCGTAAGTAAGTTTAGTCGATCAAAGTGCTGTGCATCGGAATATTATACTTGAGGTATTTCTGTAATCCAAAGATATCCGTTTTCACTGGATACGGAGCATTACCTCTTAGTCCTCAGGGGTGACGACACATCTGCATTTTGATTCTCAATCGAGGGTACATGTAGATGTCTATGGCCCACGGCCTCCACATACCATCAGGTAGACTGTGTGCTCGCTTGTCACCATTATTCTAGAAAAAGAGTAAAACCAGAAATGTGTTATATCTTTTGTCGAACTTGAGAGCTTTTCTAACCCTATCGGTTGTTAGTACTAAGCCAGTCAGTACTAACAAATGAAAAGAAAAATTCTCGACTCGAATAAAACTCGGTGACTCTAATTAGAAGACGGAGTGATGAACTCTTCAGGTTTAAGATGTTAAAAGTTAATTTAGTTAAGATCCGTTTAAAAAATAAAATGATGTGACTTCCCTAATAAGTTACTTAAAGTAAGTATGATACTTACTTAAATACTTAGTTGTCAACCACCGCTGTCTATTTCACCCGATGGTGCCTCGTTAAGAAACGGAACACGTGTCGTATTATCGTCAGTGTTGTGTGTTTCCAAGTGTAGTGGTGTTGGGAGAAGTGGTGACAGGGATAGTGCATGCATACGTGGTAGAGCCATGCTGCAGTTATAGTGGTAGTATAGTTGTAGCATGAATGGGTCGGCTCAACCGGGGAAGGACCACGCTCCCCCAGAATACCAGCGTAAAACAGCAGCTAAAAGCTGCTGTGTTTCATATGAAGATTGTAAAAAACCGGAGAACATTTTTACTGGAAACATCTTAGTCCTCACGGGTGACAACGCATTTGTATTTTGATTCGTAATCGAGGATAGATGTAGATGATAGAATACCCTTATCATCAGGTGGAGTGTATGCTCGTTTTTCACCCTATCCTATAAAAAAATGTACTGTACAAACTAAGTAAGACACATCATTTTGTTATGTTACGCGGATGTTAGCTAATTAATTTTTAACATCTTTGACGTAATGGACGAAAAGTAGCCTCTGATGATTCTATTCAAATTCAAAAGAATCAGATACCATTTGTTTCCTTCTGTTATCTCGTACGATATACAACGAGATAATACGTGGTAGAGGATATTCTCACGCCGCCACTACAGTATTAACACCTATTTGTACAAAAACCTTACTAAAAAGACATAATTAGTTGATAGCATATGTGTACTCGTAACCTGTGCCTTAAGTACAACTTACCACTACTTTAATGATTTGTTATATTTATGTGAACACTACACATTAATTAAAACTACTTTTACGGATTTTATCGCGTTTAATTTTAAAATTATTAAATGATTTTTAATTCTCAACGTTTCGGGTGCTTTTCAGCACCCATGGTCACGAGGGACTGAGGTGACTGAAATAAAATTTTCCCAAAAATGAATTTAACGCGTTAAAAAACTTACACAACAAACCACACAGAGTTTCCGATTCTCCGCGCAAATAAAGGTAATGCTACGGTTATAATGGATACGTCGGATTACAATTTTATAAACAACTTTTGTCCGGTGAAAATACATACCGAAAGGTCAAAATAGACCCTAAAACTAATATGCTTAAACAACTAGCGATCTAATTAAGAAATACTCCGAGAAAATGAATCTATACGTTAATTCGATAATACCTGCATGTGTCAAACCAACGAAGTTGTACGGGTTACCAAAAATACACAACGAACGCTCCAGTACGACTAATAGTGAGTGTCACATCAATTCGCTAATTTACAGATTAGCCCAACACTTAGCTAAAATATTATCACCACTCAGAGGACACACAAGAGCACACACTAAGGATTCATACCATTTCGTCAGTGAGATAAAAGACCTACGTCTTACTGACAATGAAACCATGGTCGGTTTGGATATTCAGTGTCTATTTACATGCCTACCTATTGAAGACTGCATCTCAATTATAACTAGGAAAATAGAGGAAAATAACATGCCAGCAGAATATGACGAAATCCGTGAAATTAGTTTTTACCACTACTTTTTTGTACAGTCATTAACCAAAATTGTATGGAAATATAAACAGCGCCTCTGGCGGGCGTAAATGGAACCTTTTTTTGTCACAAAAAATAACTCCATTGCGATACGAATAAGATACGATAGACAATTCACGCTTACGGAGTTATTCTGTAACAAATTCAGGCCGCGGTCGAAATACCGCATACCTGTGGAGCGAGGATACTGCTCGTAAGTTCACTGAACTGTTGTTATGCGGATATTCTGTCATTGTAATGAGTGCAGTAAGTTTTATGTAACACTAGCCACGCGCCCCGACTTCGCCTAGGTGTCGAATATTAATGTATCGTTAGTTAGATTTAATTTAATTTAATTTCATTTCATTTGTCTTCACACACAATCCCTAACGGGGTAGCCAGAGAGAACACATCGCCAAGTGTCACGATCCTTACATACCTCTTTCGCTTCTTTCAGGTTCATTAACTTCTTCATACATGCACGTCTAGGTATCCGAGTACTCTTGACCCTCCCTCTTCGAGCAATTTGCTCACATGGGCTTCGAAAGTTAGTCTCGGTCTACCTCGACACTTTTTAATATTTACTTTCGCTCTATATATTTTCTTCACCATTCGGTCTTCACTCATTCGTTCAACGTGCCCAAACCATTGGAGTACGCCCCTATCAATTTTTGTGATAAGGTCATCTTTCAATCCTGCCATATTGCGAATCTCTTCGTTTCGCTTTCGGTCGGCTATGGTAACGCCACACATTTTACGAAGAGATCGCATCTCCACTGCATTCAACTTGCTTTTATGCTTCTTCTGGCATACCCAGGTTTCGCTGCCATATAACAAAGTAGGTACCAACACTGCGTTATGTATTGCAAGGCGTGCACTCTTCACCACGCCTTGCCTTTTTACTAATGCATTCAGGGCACCATTGACTTTGTTTCCGGCAGCGACACGCCTATCCACATCTAAATCACATCTTCCATCCCGGCTGAAAGCACTCCCCAAGTATACAATTTCATTTACCTGTTCTAGACATTCCTGATTTACCCATATTTCACATTTCGTTCTCTCTTCGTCCTTTTCAAATACCAGAACCTTAGTTTTATTAGCATTCAAACGGAGACCTTTAATTTCACATTCCTCTTTCATACACGTGACTAATGCCCGCAGTTCTGCTTCTGATAGTGCAATAAGCACTGCATCATCAGCATACAGCAGACAATTAACTTTTATGTCACCCAATTTCACACCCAAACAGCTATTTTTTAACTTCTGTAAACAGCTATCGAGATACAGTATGAACAGCCAGGAAGACATGACACAACCCTGTTTTACGCCCGCTTGGACGCTAAACATGGGTGACAGGTCATGCCCTACCCGCACACAGGCTTTACAGTTATAGTAAAGTGACTGCACAGCCCTTAATAATCGACCATCCACACCATATCCCGGTAACAGTTCCCACATTTTCTTCCTTATAACCTTATCAAATGCTTTCTCCAGATCCACAAAAGCACAGAAAATCTTCTGGTTAACACTCGGAAGCTTCTCTGTGATCATGCGGAGAGAAAACATTTGATCCGTGCATCCTCTTCCAGGTCTAAATCCGCATTGTGCCTCCCATAAGAATCTTTCCGATTTCTCTTGCTTAAGTTAGATTTAAGATAGTCAAATACTAATTGTTTCCCTCCGTGACCTCTTACGACACCCACGAGATGATATGGGATAATGGATATTCTTACGAATACATCGCCACTACGCAGTAGATACAATAGGAGTCATGTGATGATAATAATGATGATGATATTTAACCCCCTGTCCTGTGACCCATATATGGGTCACTGCTATTGTTAATGGGAAAAACATATTTTCAGTAACATCAATATATGGTCAGCATTTTTAAAATCAACTGAGGGACCACTGCTTGATGTAAAAGTAAAAGGCTACAGGTCGTAAGAGGCAACAGAGAGTAACTAATCAGGAGATGGGCAGCGGCGTCTTACTAATAAATAACGACTAAAAGTAAAAAATAAACTGGGTTTGCCATACCGCTTGCCAAGCGTGGCAACTATGCCAAATATTCCCCTTATGAGACACTCTATAGGGGAGGCTTATGTTGAGCAGTGGACTCTAATAGGCTGAAACCGTCACGATAATACCATTTGTTTTATCAACATTTCGATTTCTCAAAAAAAAAACTTTCGGATAGAATATACCCTGGATCACTCCTCGCATTAGTGTCTATCTGTTTTTGAAGGTCCGTCACAATCAGTATCAGCCAATGCGAAGATTAGCTGGGCTAGAGAGACACACAAAAATATTTAAAAAAAATTTGTTATAGAATAAGGGTGACAAACGAGCACACAGTGCACCTGATGGTAAGTAAATACTGTGGACCATTAGCTATCTACATTTATCCTCGATTAAGAACCAAATACGAGATGCGTTATCACCGCTGTGGACTAAGATGGAATGCCTTGTTTCCAGTAAAAAAGGATCTCCGGATTTTCACGCTCAGCCACACACACACAGCAGTATTAAGCTGCTCTTTTACGATGGTATTCTGTGAGAGCGTGGTTCTGCCCCGATCGAGCAGACCCATTCGTGCTACAACCATAATATAGCTGCAGCGTTGCTCTACCACGTAGATATACAATATGTAACGTAGTTAACGCACCCCCTCAGACACCCCAATTAGTATATTATGTTATAATCATAATACATACACTGAATTTTTAGTTAAACATTTTTATGCACTGATTATTTATCAAATTAGTTATATTAATTCCGGAAGAATGTTGTGGTCACAGTACAAATCCGCAGACTTTAACGTGCTTGAAATAAAGTTAATTTTTCTTTATTTTTATTGAATGACAGAATTAGTAATAGTACAAATAAAACTGCACTTTTAAAAGTCTTATTGCCTTAAGTTAAGGTTCATTAAAATTGTGTTGACTGTACAGATTTAGTGTGACTGTAACTTACTTAGCTTTAATTATTTTTGGGATTAAAATTACCTATATTAAAAATGATAGGAATCGATTCGGTAAACGATTCTGAACAAACGACTTTCTCAAAGTGCGTAAATTATGTTACATATTGTATATAGTTATTCATGTCTTAATAACACGCAGCTCAAACCTCAGGTCCAAATAAGCAATACGGACAGACACACAGACAGATTTATATTTTTATATGTAGTATTTTAAGTATGTTAACAGAAAAATTAGTATACCAATTTAACATCCAATCACGTCAAGTTTTTTTAATTCACCGTGTCCTTTAGGCACCTACATCTATCCTCGACTAAGAATGAAAATGCGATACGTCGTCACCCCAGATTAAATGCATCGTTACCAGTAAATAAAGTTTCCAATTCTAATCACTCATCGACGACACGTCACGACACTTGCTATTTTACGCTGCTATTTTGTGCGAGCCTGGTCCTGCCTCGATTGAGCCAACCTATTCGTACTGCAGCGACTATATAGCTAAAGCGTGGCTCTATCACGTTTCACAGTGGCAGCTGGCAAGTGGTGAAGTCTAAGTGAATTATTACTTGATATATTTGCTTATACTCATCGCCTACCGTTGCACGGTCCAGATGGTGAGTGCCAAGTGAATACCTTCTACTTTACCTAGACCAGTGACTGCAGCTGATGGGCCAGGATCGGTTTGGCGATTATCTGTATGCACCACCTGTGTAATTCGTTTGATATTTTTAATCGGAACTTTAGACTTTCTTTCATCTTCGTGTATTGGCACTATATTTATTTCAGCTTTGCCTACTACCTTAGCTTTAACATGTCGGGCTTCTTACTCTTTCTTTTGTTGGTATCCTTAGCAAATATAATCTTACCACACTGAAATACTATTTCATCTTCACCGCATCACTTTTTCTAATCTTTTCTTTAATCGCTACTATATTTTCGGCAAAATGTTTGTATACGAATTTTATTCGCTTTGTATGGTCTCTTACTAAGTGTTGTAAATACTGCTTATCAATTTCTGTATTAAATGGGCTACTCATGTCAGTATGTCCGTAATCTATCTCGAAGGGTGTAAGCTCTGTTATCGAATGAATGGACCCAGACTTTACAGACCTTGGTTAAACTTGTCTCCATGTGACGTCTGTAAAATTATGGGTACAGCGTCTTTAAATGTTTTTTTGCCATTAGTCTGTGGCCAGCTGATCAATTCCTTTATTTATATGCACCATATAAAAGCAATGCTATGTGATGTTAAGTTCGAAACATTCATGACATCCAAACACATTTAAGTGTATATATATATATATAAAAATAAATATATATATATATATATATATATATATATGTTATTTTAATATATAGCACGTGAGGTGAATATGGTCATCCGGTTACTATGATCAGTTTCTTATTACGCAAAACCTCTAGCCTTATTTGTATTTGTATATATGGCTGTGTGATACGATAGCTCTTCATCAGTCAATCAAATAATAAAGGATCAAAAAGGCGCCGCTTTATCGACGCCATTTTGAGATTTGACATTAAAGTAAATATTTTAGTCGATTTTAGTATTGCCTAATGTAGTTAGTCTTATTAAGTAAACTTTTCGAAGTCTACTTAGTTATTGCCAAAGCTTTTTTGCTATTATTTTCTTAATATATTACTTATAGAGTACGACTTTGTGTTTTTGCCTCTCTGCTCCACCTAGTTTTGGTTTCATACGGCAGCAAAACTTAAGGTGACCATATTACCTTCACGTACCTTAACTTTAAAATATGACCAAAAACGATCAGAGGAACGTTAATTCGAAACGGCACCTATTAGACTTACAAATAAAAACAATTAACAAAAGCAAATATTATTTCTTACGTTAAATAACTGAATATATTTCATTTTACAACCATTGACTTATATATTACTTTGTTTACAACATTAAAAACAACGGGAGCTAGACATTTTCCTTGGATACCAATCCAAACGTTACTTGTTTGTAAACTGGTCACGGATTCCTGTCATCGGAAATATTCCCATACTAAGTCTACAGCCATTTTATTCCAGCATTTCAATCTTAGAGTATACTTAAGCAAGCTGTGTTTATGTATTTTCTAAGATTTCAATACTTATATAATTAAGTCAACACTCATGTATGTTTTTATTAGACTAGTATAATGATTTACCACGTGCTCGGCGGTGAAGGAAAACATCGTGATTAAACTTGTCCGAGATGTAAGAAAAAAAATATTTCGAAGACATGTAAAGTTCGCCAACACGCATTGTGGCGTATATAGGCTGTAACTTTAACCTTTTTAACTTTAAATCCAACTACGCAGCCTCAATTATTCTTTAAAGTGTACTCCTAAAGAATCGATTTTGATATATAGCCACAAATAAGATGGGGAGTGAAATCGATTGGTAACAAAAATTTAAGCCTTTATTTATTGATTAAAACTACTTTTACGGATTTTATCGCGTTTAATTTTAAAATTATTAAATGTTTTTTAATTCCCGATATTTCGGGTGCATTCCAGCACCCATGGTCACGGAGCACTGAGGTGACTGACATCCCGATGTCAATGTTAATTCGGAGTACCTTCAGCTTTTTAATTATTGTTTATGGTCCGGTCTATGCAGAATGAACTTACTCGGTCTTGAGACGCATGTAAATATATATATATATATATATATATATATATATATATATATATATATATATATATATATATATATATATATGATATAACTCGAATTTATTTAATAGTTAAAAGTTATTAATGGTTAAAATTATTAGTTACATTTGTATTCAAAAAGAAATATACTTTGTTGTTACTATTATGTATGTGTTAGTTTTAAAAAGGTAAATGATTTCCTTTGCTTCAACATAAACGAATAACATCGCTCTATTCGAAAAAAAAATATCATTCGTTATCTCATCTCATTAAGAATAAAATAACAAACAATACTGAATTGCGAAGACATTACTTATTAATTCAAAATGGTCCCACACCTTCTTGAGTAAGTTACGTGGGGGTAACATGGTCACTTTAAGCTTTGCCGCCCTATAAAACCAAAACTAGGAGCATGACAAAGGTAAAAAAACAAAGTCGTATACTATAACTAATATATTAACAAAATAGCAAGCAAGCCTTGGCAATAAATAGGAATACTTCGAAAAACTACTTAAAAAACTAACTACACTACACCATACTAAAATCGACTTAAATAATTACTATAATAATGTCACCTGTCAAATTGGCGTCGATAAAACATTGCCTTTTTGACCTTTTATTATTTGATTGACTGTATAACAAAGTCATCTATGCAAACAAGCGTGTAGTTTTTAAGTTATAAGAAAATGACCATATTACCCTCGCGTACTATAGTCTCCAGTAGCGTAGAGCTTTTCCCTTTCCTTCGGTACCTATCACAAAATTCACTTTTTGTGACTCGTATACACTTTGCCTACATACCTCCAAATATCTTAGTAAATTTTGATCAAATTAGTAGAAATATAACAAATTTTCGAACCAAAAGGAGTCGATAGGAATACCTATACGTACGCTCAGTTCTTCTCTAGTACACAACTCTGCAAACAGCTCTGACATTCCCAATTTGTATGAGTTTTTGAACTAGCATGCTTTATGACAGCAGTTCCAAAATCTGACATCATCTTTTTATTCCCAGTATTCAATTTAATGACGTTATATTTTTTGTCTTTCTTTATATAGAATAACGGTGACATACGAGCAAACAGTCCATCTGATAGTAAGTGGATGCTGTGGCCCATAGACATCTACATTTATCCTCGATTAGGCATCGAAATGCAGATGCGTTGCCACCCTGAGAACTAAGATGATATCCGGTTCTCTACACTCACCATGCGAAACACAGTGGTATTCTGTGTGAGCGTGGTCCTTCCCCAGTCGAGCCAACTCATTCGTACTACAATCATAATACAGCTGTAGCGTGGCTCTTGAAGAAATTCAAATCTAAGCAATGTTTTGACAGTAACTCTAAAGTGAAGTCTATGAAGTAATACACACCTAATGAAACAGTAGAAAACAGAAGAATACGTCTTGCTGCTGGGCACAGACCTCCCCTCATTCCTGTTAGGGTAATGGAATATCGTCGCGTTGCTCAATGCGTGTTGGCGTACTTCTGATTTCCTCGACATATTTTATTTTTCTGATGTACAGGTATACCTACTTCGTTCTCGTTAACCGGTGAGACACCGAGCATGTGGTAAATCAGCAAATTAACAATTTTGTTGGTGCTGGCGGGGATCGAACCCTGGGTAGCTCGCGTACTATGAAATTTACAGCCAGTGGTTAGTCCCTGAAATACCAAACTGTATACTGGCTCGTATGATAGTAATAGTTAATATCGCGTAGAGTGATGCTCTTCGTGATATTAACTATTATACCTGAAATAGTTAGCAAAAATAGTACATTATGCAAGTGTAAGTGGTCGGCTTTGAAAGATCCAGAGAAGGAAACCATGATATTTGACACCTGGAACAGTATCATTAGCATAAAACCGAACATTGAGTGTATTTTCCCGTTTCGATGTTCCAAATATTATTTACGCGAACAATATTTTTCAAACATGAATTTTAACCCAAACCATGTTCCTGAGCCACATGCATTCATCGATTTTTTGGATATCTTACCAGGTTTGTCACTTCGTCTAGTGGGGGTCGCCCTACACTTCGTTTACCGGTACGTTGTTGCTACTGGAGGACCTTTCTTCCCCATCGGTTGTTGTTTCTTCGAGCTGTATGGCCGGCCCATTGCTACTTAAACTTACTGATCCGTTGGCTTATTTCGTTCACTTACCTAGTTCCACTGCGAATATCCTATTTTCTAAATCATTTCCCAATTGAGCCGACATAATCGTGCTACAACCGTAATGCGTATGTCTCTACCCCGTAAACTTCGTGAAGATTAAAGTGGATTTCTTATTGATGGGAACTTGATTTCTAATTTTGATAATTTCTTACCTAAAATTCAAAACAACAATTTACGAAACTAACTGATCTATCACGTAAAAATTAAAAATGGAAATAATAAGAGCACTAGAATAATACATACAAATTGTTCCTCTTTATTCTTAACTTAATCCATACTTTGAAAACTTTAAGAGTCAAGTTATTTTCACCCCTAACTGCTAAAGCTTCTAAGAAACTTTTCCATTTACACTTTACCGTCCCATCGCTATAAATACAAATTTATTTGACGAGATTTTATTAATATTACTCTTCCCTTTACAGTGTAAATTAGTACTTTGAAAGAAAGAAAGAAACATCATTATTTGAAGGTACATTATAAAAAATTCATTTTTCTTGAAAGTGTATTACTGGTTAAAATTGTTAAGAATTCATTCGCACACATCCACTCAACAAAATAAAATTATGTGCCTTACCTTGTTGGGATTAGTGGTGCTGGGATTACTGGACGCAATTTAGGGAGGACGGGAGGTGCACTTTAAACCAGGTATGTGTCTTACCTCACTCTCACTTAGATTTAATGAGCGGATGTGTGCGAATTAATTCTTAACAACTTTAATATTATGGATTTTCGCAAAGTAACGCCTGATTCTATTCATTATATAACTGGTGTTGGAAGTGCTTCAGAAAGCACCAAGCCCATGTCCATAGGCTGCAGTGGCCACTTACCACCAGGTAGACTGTGGGTTCGTTTGTCACTGTATTTGTATAAAATAGAACAAGTGCTTAACCCATAATTAATGCTAGTGGACAAAAATAGCTAGTTGCTAACTATGAACTATATTATATTTAACTAAATCAATTAAACATTGAGATCAACGTGCAATTAGTAAATTAGTAAAACGGATTAATAAGCTGAAGTGTCATGAACCGGCCATATAGCTCAAAGAACCGACAAAAAGGGGAAACAGGTTCTTGTGTGGCAGCCTCGTTCCGGTAGGCGAAGTGAAGGGTGACATCCCACTAGATGGAGTGAAGACCTGGTAAGACACGCTAGAAGTCGGTGGATGCAGGTGGCTCAGGACCGTGCTTTAGAGTATTCTTTGATGGAGTCCTGTGTTCAGCAGTAGACATGTCAAAGGTTGTAATGATGATGATGATGATGATCAACATGCAACTTATACTAAGTATTTATATCTATATACAAACTGCCCTATTTCACTCCTCGGGGGCTGAATTCTCTAAAATGAAATTGTGATGTAATTATTTATCATTTCGCATTCTTTAATATTTCAGTTACATTATTTCGTCATAGTACCTACCTACACTACACTTTTTAGTGAGTGTCTGAGTCGGAAACGTAGGACTGTATGTATGATGAATTTCAAGTCAATTGGTCGTATAGTTTAGGAGATCTCATGATGAGTTAGTGAGTCAATTGTATTTCGCTAATAGTGGACGATTTATTTACCGTCTAGAAAAAATAACGTGTAACAGGTGACCGGGATAGAAGCTTATGGCACTGATATTTTTAATTTTTTTTTTTGCTTTTACATTAACATATTATAAAATTTAAATATCAATAAATACCGCTAATTTGAAATAAACTTTCGGTAATAAAAAATAAAAACAAAAGATTGAACTAAATATATAAATCAATAAAAACTATCGAAATTAAAATAATAAGCACCCAATTAGTAGTATTTATTGATAGATCAATTTCATAATACGTTAATTTAAAAAAAATCAGTGTCATAGGCTTCTATTCCGTTCACCTGTTACACCCTACTATTTCCTAGACAGTAAAAAAAAATTACGCAGTACCAGTATATACCTATACGTATACACATTTATATATTGTATGTATTTACCTAAGCCGATCACCCATTTGTGAAAACTTTTAGCCAGGCTTACTACGTGACTTACATATAATATAACATGCAGTGTTAATTATTAACTGTTAGTTTTCCTGTTATAAATAAATAAAATAATGCAATTAATTGCAATCTCGTCCCGTTCATAATTGCAACGTGAATTGATTGCAAACTTGTTCAGGCGTGTGCAGGTAATGGGAGGAAATTTCATTATTCCATTACAGTCTGATGAATGAAAGCGGATATCAGGCTAAAGTAATTGAAGACTTTAATTACTTATCTACGACAACCTTTCACTTTCCTGATAAATAATTACACGCAATATACGCTTGACACGAATATTATTTCATTCACCAATTACTGCCTATAAATGACTACTGTCGAACATAGCTCTCTCACGTAGATTATTTCATAGAGGGGATGTTGTTATAGTTGCCACGCTTGGCAGACGGGTTGCCAACCGCAGTTTTTTATTTCTATTCGTTATTAGGAAGAAGCTGCTGCCATTCTCCTGATTTGTTTCCCTCTATCGTCTCTTACGACACCCACGGGACGGTATAAGACAGTGGATATCCTTACACCGCCACTGCTGACCGGAACACAATAATGCAATGCTATTGAATGACAGGAACAGGTAAGAGGGTATCTACACTGGTGGATTCTAAAGCAGAAAGGTATCCAAACAACTGGTTGAACTTAAAGGAAATAATCTAAAGCTAAAGAATCAACATATTAAATTGGTTAATTTAATTGCGAAGACTGCGCTTTGTCTACACCGGCCATCGCTTTTTCATCATCATCATGATCATCTTTCTAGCCCTTCACTACTGGACATAGCCCTTCCCAAGGAATACCACAAAGCACGGTCCTGAACCACCTGCATTCATCGATTTCCTGGATGTCTTACCAGGTCGTCACTCTATCTAGTGGGGGGTCGCCCCTCGATACGCCTACCGGTATGGGGCTGCCACTCGAGAACCTTTTTTCCCCATCGATTGTCGGTACTTTGAGCTATATGGCCGGCATTTTGCAATTTCAACTTACTAATCCGTTGGGCTATGTCGTCCACTCTGGTTCTACTGCAGATATCCTCATTTCTAAGTTTATCACGCGGAGAAACCCCAAACATAGCCCTCTCCATAGTTCTTTGAGCGACCTTGAGTGTCCTCATACGGCTAACAGTGTAGGACAACGTCTAATTTTTTTTTACTATCCATCGCTTTTTAGCGAACTTTAAAAAAAAAGGGGACTTATAATTTGACTATCTGTTTTTTTACAACTTCAAAAAGGTAGGATGGTCTCAATTCAATTGTATGTCCTTGTATGTATTCATATATATACATATATACACGCAATATTTTCTTTTTGTGATTTATATCCTTTGATGTGAAGTTTTTAGTGTTATTATTTAGACAACATTGAGATTGCGATATTTTTAGTACACTCAAAATGGTAAAGAAAAATTTATTTTAAATAAAAAGTATAAGCCGACTTAATTTATCTAATGAGAAAAATTTAATGAGACGATCTCGAAGTAGCCTATATAATAAAAATAATAAATTAAAGTCGGTTCACAATCTGCGAAGATATCGCTTAACGCTAACAAAAAAATACACTCGAACTCAACCCTCTCTTTTTTGAAGTCATTTAAAAATAATAAAATATTTTCAAATTCTTAAGTACGTGGTAGCTCAGATGGTTAGCACTCACTGTAAATTTCACAGTACGCGAGCAACCCGGGTTAGATCCCCGCCAGCACCAATAAAATTGTTAATTGCAAATTTTTGTGCTGATTTACCACGTGCTCGGCGATGAAGGAAAACATCGTGAGGAAACCTGCATCTCTGAGAAATAAGAAAAAAAATATATTGATGACATGTAAAGTTCGCCTACACGCATTGGGGCAATGCGGTGGACACTTCCTTGCCCTAAAACCCTTTCTAAAATAAAAGCATTCCCTGTTTTTCTTTTTATAGACATTCTTTCATAACAATTCAGAATGTAAAATTATTTTTTTAGTTATTTGAAATAGACTTTTAATTTTTTTTCAAAGTATTTTCTTCAGGTATGAGGCCCCCTGTAAAATAACCCTAGATATGCTAATGAACAATCCTACTATACTCGATAATGTATATATTTATAAGTGTTAGTATAGACACAGCGTCGGAGTCGTAGCGTCACATCTGTGATCCAGGAAAAGTAGGAGTCCAAAGAACAGCGACTACGACCATGTCAAGCCAAAAAAAATGTGAACATAGAGTGTATTTAATTTCAACAAAATAAAAACAAAATGTAGAGTTATTCACTTAACCTAGAGGAATCATGTTAAAGTTAAACATAACATCTAACGAACCGACTCTAACCGTACTGGAGCGATGTAAACCGGTGACCGATGCTAACTCAATCGGCCCCGACACTAACCTAGTCAGAGCACGTAACCGATCGCCATGTAAACCGACCCATATTGCGAACCGACAATAATAAGATGAGAATTCTCACTCTGTTTGTATAGATAAATAGTAGTTTCACTAATGAGTTTTTTAAGGCACTGTATACATGCTTACCGTAATTTTTATATAATAAGGGTAACAAACGAGCACACAATCCACGTGATGGTAAGTGGATGTTGTGACTAATAGACATCTACATAGGCTGCACTATAAGTATCGGGAATGGAATATATCCACTGTTCCTGTCATATTAAAATCTTTTTAATTGAAAAGTTCTCAGTTTTTAAAATCGAATACCATTTATTTATTTAAAAAAAAGATTCTCGGTCTTGTCACGAGGTTTTGTCAAACTCGTTTAGTCGTTGAGAAAATGGAATTGACTCGAGAAAATACAAGAGCGATGATTTATTATGACTTTCGAAGTGGTTTAACACAAAAACAGTGTGTTGAACGGATGATTTCTACATTTGGTGATAAAGCCCCATCCAAAACCACAATTTATCGCTGGTTTGCCAAATTTCAACGTGGACGTGTCAAGCTCAGTGATGATCCCCGTCAAGGTCGTCCAAAAACTGCATTCACCCAAGAAAACGTTGATGCTGTACGTAAGCTGATTGAGGAAGATCGACATGTGACATACCGCGAAATTCAGGCAACTTTAGACATTGGCATTAGTCAAATACAAATAATCTTGCATGAACAATTAGGTGTAAAAAGTTGTTTTCCCGATGGATACCGCATTCGCTCTGTGAAGAGCAAAAAGCGGCTCGCGTTACTTGGTGCGTCAGAACTCTCGAGAGATTCCACGCAGGATCCTCAAATGCTGTATACAACATCGTATCAGGTGATGAATCCTGAATATACGCGTACGAACCCGAAACAAAAAACCAGTCACGAGTTTGGGTGTTCGAAAATGAGTTAAAGCCAACAAAAATTGTTTGTTCACGGAGTGTTGCAAAAAAAAAATGGTGGCCACGTTTGTTTCCAAAACCGGCCATGTTACGACTATTCCTCTTGAGGGACAAGGAACGGTTAATGCAGAATGGTATGCTAGCATTTGTTTGCCACAGGTCGTTTCTGAACTCCGTAAAGAGAACTGCAACCGCCGCATCATCCTCCATCACGACAATGCGAGTTCTCACACCGCACACAGAACAAAAGAGTTTTTAGAGCAAGAAAACATAGAATTATTAGACCATCCGCCGTACAGCCCCGACCTAAGCCCTAATGATTTCTATACTTTCCCTAAAATAAAGAATAAATAACATGGACAGAGATTTTCATCACCTGAAGAAGCTGTGGACGCCTACAAAACGGCCATTTTGGAGACCCCAACTTCCGAATGGAATGGTTGCTTCAATGATTGGTTCTATCATATAGAAAAATGTGTCAAATTTCGCGGAGAATATTTCGAAAAGCAATAAATACATTTTAAATAGTAATGTTGTGTCACTTCCTTGATTCCCGAAATTTTCAGTGCCGCCCTCGTACATCTATCCTCGATTAAGAATAATAATTAAAATATAAAATGCATTGTCGCCCCTGAGTTAAACCGTATTAAAATATATACATATGCAACTCGAAAAACCTTACTCATGTGTGACAGAAAATTTTTACGTGGTAGAGCCACGCTGAAGCTATATTATGGTAGTAGCAGCAATGGGCCGGCTCGACCAGGAAAGGACCACACTCTCACAGAATATTAGCGTGAAATCGCAGCTTGATGCTGCTGTGTTTCGTATAGTAAACGTGGAGAACCGTAGATTCTTTTTGCTGAACACCGCAGTAACCACTTAGTTTCACAAAAAAATTGGTGACAAATAAGAACCAAAAATGCAGAGAAAGTTCATTGACATTTACGTGAAAATTTATATTGAGTGTTGGAAATGGAAAAGAACTTGTAGAAAATTATACTTGAAAATACTATAAGTCTTTTTAGTTTTATTTTTGGGACTTGAAATTTATGATTTAATTATTTATGTTTACATTAAATATTTGCAGGTATATATATATATATATATAATAAAAAAAATCGTCCTTTTGCAAAATTTCTAGTACTTGTATACTATTCACATTGAATTTTATCAAATATTTTTTTTAAATGATGTCGTAAGATAATAACTGCTAAAATAACCCTTTAAAAAAAGAGTGAGAAATTTTATAGTGACTTCAAATAATAACAATAAAATGAAGTATATATCTGTTTTATAATGAAAATACTATAATTTTACCTAAAGGTGGACTTGTATTATTATTGGGTCCTTTTACTTTTTACTATTAACGCTACGATATCGAGAATTTCTGTATTGTACATGAGTACCGCGTTTTTTTAAATAAAATTAGAATTAGCATTTTTTAATAAAATTAGATCAAGCACCGATTGAACAGAAAGGGATTTCTGTTCAATCGGTGTTTGATCGATGCATTTATGTTGCATCCTTGATACAACTATAATAAGGAGCTACCACGATAAAAACTCTATGCTCCAGAAGCAATCGATTTGAAAACAGAATTTCAAAATATTTTATGAATCAGATTTTCAGATTCAATTAAGCAGATATGGTTTCTTTGTACTCTTTTCGTTTTACCCTTATTGAATATAAAAACTATTAGGTACCAATATTCAAAATTTAACTTACACTAAGTTCTTTAGACAAAAATAAAACAGAAATAATATTTTTATTATTTCTGTTTTATTTTTGTCTAAAATACCATCCAAAATGAAACGTATAGATAAACTAGACGCGTGACGCCAAAATCCCGACATGGGAAAAACGTCAAACGTGATATATTAAAAAAAAAGTATAATTTTATTTTCCATGTACAATATTTTGAGGGTCTGAATCCAACCCTGGCCTAATCTTGGTAACGTAACTAAGCTAACTGTAAAATAAAACTTTAAAAATGCGTTTATATAATAATTTAATTGTAACAAAATTAATATAAATATATTGACCGATGACACGATATATCATGTTCCTTTTTAATTTTTATCTTAATTTTTGCATTCTTTTAACACGCAACTAGACATATTTATGACAGACAAATATGTCCTGCGCGCGCACCACTGTCCACCGATTCGCATTGGCCCTAAACTGTTATTTTAGGGCCAGCGCGCTGGTCCGTTTTAGTTGTTCAGTCGGCCCTGTCCTTACGCTAGTAATATATAAGTCAATGATAATAATACGGAAAATATGTCGTATCACCAATAACCCGGCTAAACCGGCGTAGCTTGCAGCTGTTATCGAAATGCTACGTGATAAATGCTACGGACGTGAAATACGTAGCCGTCTGTTTATGCGCCCTGCGACTGATTACATTGTCTGTTAAACTAGAATTGTTCCGCTATTGCTAATTTCGATTTAAAATAGTACGTAATTAAATGATAATCATTTTTTCAATAACAATAAAATGGTACTGTTGTAACATTGGTGTCGTTTTTGGTGCATCATAAAATTATGCAACATTAAATAAAAACATTATTGTCAAAGAAGAATTTCTTTGAATAGTTTTTAATCCAATGTCATACTAAATTGAGATACTGTCAAATGATATTACTGTATGTACTCTAGTATATATTCAGGAATCTACGGTACGTACTTATGAAATTATATTTGTGTATTGTGTAGCGTGTAAATCTCAGAGTAATTGTTTGCGATATGTAATTATTATGATGTGATAATTCATGAGATAAAGGTTCCTTTCAAGCAGTTTGAGTTTAATTTCGTCTCCATCGAAACAGATATATACTTCATTTTATTGTTATTATTTGAAGTCACTATAAAATTTCTCACTCTTTTTTTAAAGGGTTATTTTAGCAGTTATTATCTTACGACATCATTTAAAAAAATATTTGATAAAATTCAAAGTGAATAGTATACAAGTACTAAGAAACTTTGCAAAAGGACGATTTTCTATACATATTTGTCTGTCATAAATATGTCTAGTTGCGTGTTAAAAGAATGGAAAAATTGCAATACAAGGATTAAAAAGGAACACGATATATCGTGTCATCGGTTAATAAATTTATATTAATTTTGTTACAATTAAATTATTATATAAACGCATTTTTAAAGTTTTATTTTACAGTTAGCTTAGTTACGTTACCAAGATTAGGCCAGGGTTGGATTCAGACCCTCAAAATATTGTACATGGAAAATAAAATTATAATCTTTTTTTATAATATATCACGTTTAACGTTTTTCCCATGTCGGGATTTTGGCGTCACGCGTCTAGTTTATCTATACGTTTCATTTTGGATGGTTTTTTAGACAAAAATAAAACAGAAATAATAAAATATTATTTCTGTTTTATTTTTGTCTAAAGAACTTAGTGTAAGTTAAATTTTGAATATTGGTACCTAATAGTTTTTATATTCAATAAGGGTAAAACGAAAAGAGTACAAAAGAAACCACATCTGCTTAATTGAATCTGAAAATCTGATTCATAAAATATTTTGAAATTCTGTTTTCAAATCGATTGCTTCTGGAGCATAGAGTTTTTATCGTGGTAGCTCCTCATTATAGTTGTATCAAGAATGCAACATAAATGCATCGATCAAACACCGATTGAACAGAAATCCCTTTCTGTTCAATCGGTGCTTGATCTAATTTTATTAAAAAAAATCCTAATTCTAATTTTATTAAAAAAAACGCGGTACTCATGTACAATACAGAAATTCTCGATATCGTAGCGTTAATATTAAAAAGTAAAAGGACCCAATAATAATACAAGTCCACCTTTAGTTAAAATTATAGTATTTTCGCTTAATATTATTATGATACTATATACTACAAACTATGAAATAATGGTACAATTAGGATAATTATACTACGAAATCCGACCCTGGTTACGTCGTGTTTTGATATGACGTTTGTATTATGACAGATGCGCTACTTTTTCTTATATGAAAAAGTTATGAGTAAAATATTTAGATGGGCCTATCCTTCCTTTTGAAATCATTGATTATTATTAATATTAATACATAGAATTGTCCGACGTTGACTATCTCGTTAGTCTAGTGATCGTACACGCTTTTGCTGATCATGAGGCCCTGAGTTTGAATCTCGGATCGGGTCAAAATCAGTTAGTAGGTTTTTGGAACAACAGGAAGTTGGTTGTGTTTCACCCTCGTACCTCGACAAGCTTGTAAAGCCGTTGGTCCTACCCTGATCATTCTCCTGACATGTCAGATTGACGTCCCATCGGACTATGAGAGTGACGGAACAAGGAGTTCACCTGTGTATACACTTGGGCCTGGTGCCTATTCTATATATCCTGCTCAGATGGCTAGTCTACGTTGAGACTGGCCATCTGCTCATGACCGAAAGTCGGTCACGGTAGCCAGTCGGTCATATATTACTCTGTACCAATGCTTGTTTACAGATTTCACTTGTCTTTATTTTTTTTTTAAATTAACCGCCGGGCACGTGATCAATAGGCACTTTTAATTCAATTCACTATTTCGGTGGTATAGACGTCGATTTAAACTGTTATGTGTACTTGTAATTTATATGTATATAAGTGTACATAACATTTATAGAATCCTGCAACTTAATTTTGTATTAATTAAATTGAATGGGAATAACACCCAATCAAAACAGTGATTAATTATGACATTTATGACTATGACATGTATGTATGACTATGCACAGTAATGTATGTATGGAAGATACCTTCACGAGAGTTTTTATAAAATAAGAGTGACAAACAGCCAACAAGTGACAAATTACCATCAGGTGGGCTGAGTAGACCGTGTAGTCCATCGGATGGTAGTCTATCACCATCAGGTGAAATGTGTAGTCCACCTGATGGTATTTTGATGCTTTGGCCCACAGACATCTACATTTCCTTCAATTGCGCGAAAAATCAAATTACAGTCTCGATTAAGAATCAAAATCCAAATGCGTTGTCACTCCTGATCTCTTAGATAAAATGTTTCGTTTTCAGTAACAAGGGTCTCCGATTCTCTACACTCACTATACGAAACACAGCAGCTTTTAGCTGCTATTTTACAATGGTATTCTGTGCTATCGTGGTCCGTCCCCAGTCGAGCGAACCCATTCGTTTTATAACCATAATATAACTGCAGCGTGGCGCCACCATATAAACAAAACTAAATGTAAATATCCTTTAGTTCGTTTAAATTATAAGAATCGGCAGGTATCATGCCAAGTTTCTCTGAACGGCTTTATACAAAGGGCATTATCGTTATTATTTTGAAATTTAAACACGAGTAAGAGACACAAAGGTATATAGGTATATAACTTCAGACCCTATAAAAATACGTAATGCACTTATATGGGACGGTGCACGTTTAAACACGGCCTCTTATCTTATTTTATCTCGACCAGCGATACCATGCATGCTCTGATGCCACCTATAAGAGACAACTGAACCGCTTTGTGATATATGTATAAGTATTTTTTTAATACGACTATATGTACAAGGTGAAATACAAGTCTTTGGGATTGAATCATTGAAGCTATTATTCTATTCATATTGAGAAATATAATACTGTAAATGAAATTAGTAATTACACAGAAAAAAGGATTATTACTAAACCAAGACGTGACTATACTACATAGAATACTATTCTCATCTCTGGGCCGGGACACCCCAGTGCCTGCTCCTTCCACTTACCGCAGCCAGAGCAGCGCTCGAATCGTCGACGTTCGAGTTCTTTCGGGCCTGATTCACTGGCACTGCAAAGGGTTGTTGCATCACTTTGAATTTTCTATCGCATCTACCACGGGGAGTGCTTGGATTAAGTCCAGCCGCCAAATAGTCGGTAGTCACTTACCATTAGGTGGGCCGCATGCTCGTTTGCCTCCACCTTTATAAAAAAGATGTTGTCATTATATAAGTATAACGAGTGTTGCTTAGTAGGCACTTAAGTTTTTGCTCAATTTGTTCCAAATAAATACGACCTTGAAATTGCCTTTGCTCTGACCTTTGGCCGATAAACTGTGCTTGCAATATTTTGAGAGATTAGTATTTGTTATTTGTTTAGTTTTTGTTATGTTTGTAATTATTTGCAATAATGACCACGTAAAAAAGTTTACATTACGTAAAGTTACTTAGTTTGATAAGTATTTTTTTAGTTTAAAAAGATGTCCATGTTTTCAATTTCACCTTAAATATTTATAGCACTTGTTTTAGAGACTATCACCTTAAGCATAAAACTCATCTGTACTCAGTTGTTTTTTTTTAATCAGAGCATCTGTAACACAATTCCTTACTAAAGATCTGTAGATATACCGCAGTGATTAGTTTTTAAAGTTTGCCAATGAGTAAGCTGTGTTCTTTACTGTACCATCGTTAATTATAAAAAGATCCTCTTTTTAATTAATATCCAGTATGTAATTAACTTTTTACATAATGGATTGGGGTAGACTTTTATGATTTTTTTTAAATAAATAAGGGGGACAAACGAGCACACAGTCCACTTTATGGTAAGTGATTGCTGTGGCCCACAGACTTCTACATTTATCCACAATTAAGAATCGAAACGTAGTTGCGTTGTCACCCCTGAGGACTAAGATGGAATGCCTCGTTTCCAGTAAAAAAGGGTCTCCGGATCTCTACACTCACGATACGAAACACAGCAGTATTAAGCTACTATTATACGCTAGTATTCTGTGAGAGCGTGGTCCTTCCCCGGTTGAGCCGACCCATTCGTGCTACAACCATAATATAGTTGCAGCATGGCTCTACCTCGTACAGAACTTCTTGGAAAATAGAATACGATATCTTCATTTGTCCCCTAACAAAGCTTTTTTTATATATGTAAACGTGTTGTATTTAATATGTATTTCCTAAGTATCCGTGATGTTAAAAGAATCGAATTTAGTGAAGCCAGTGATTGTGGGAAAA
The DNA here is from genome assembly GCA_907164705.1 of Parnassius apollo. Taxonomy (NCBI): domain Eukaryota; kingdom Metazoa; phylum Arthropoda; class Insecta; order Lepidoptera; family Papilionidae; genus Parnassius; species Parnassius apollo. Next base: position 908,420 of record CAJQZP010001697.1, read on the forward strand.
AGGCAAATGCCCTTCAAGCTAATTATGTAATACACTTCTGAAAATCCTAGGATTTATCGGTGAAAAAGAAACTACTAGATACACTTGTTAGTTCTTTATTGGAGAATGTTTCTGCGAGATTCGGTTATTAGTTAGTTACGGAAAAGGGACTGGTACTTTTATTACGTCTATTTAATATTTATATGGGGTCAATAGCTAATTGGTGGCTGATTTTAGCGCCATCTATGTAATTATGATTGCATTCTGGCATCGCAATCGAATCTTATTAAATACAATAAAAATTAAGACATATGTTTTCATAGATGTCACTGTGTTAAAAAAATTTTTGTATTTTTGCGGATCTTTTTTAATTAATTTTCAGATCTTTTATACATTCTAATATGAATTTCAGAAATGTGGAGGTGGCTGGTTAGTGGTTATCGATTTAAAGGTAAAAATATTTAAAGCCGCCGCTGTGTATATTATAATTACATTTTCGCAATTTTCATAATAATAAATATCAAAGTTCATGATGGCGTTCGGCGTGTTTTTCAGATGGACGGAGTTGACAAGGCCATAAAACAAGCTACTATGAGAGATTTGATTTAATGGAAATGAAAGCACATTATTTTTGACGTAAGGTTAAAATTTCTATTGTCAAATATTTACATGTCTTTAATGTGCTGCCAATTCAAAGTTTAAAATTATATATCCGAAAAAAAAATGGCGAGAGAAATCCCGCAGGTGTCCTTTCTATGTTTTTTATAAGACCAATGATATAATCATAGATAAATCTTATAATGTTTTTGTGCGTCAATTACTCATTACGACGTTGTAGCTACACTCGACATCTCGTGAAACACAGAAAATTTAGCTCTGAAAAGAGCTATTATATTGTTCGTATGAAGCATGATGTGGTTCTGTGAGAAGCTGCTTTACGAGACAGATACAAATAGTGGTTTGCACTAAGTCACAGAGTACTTATACCGGATTATTTCGTTTATCCACCATGAAAAATCCACCCTAGGGTGGATACTAGGAAACGCGTGTTCGTTCATCTCTCCACCCTAGACGGGGTGGATTATCGGAATGAGTATATTTTATTTATTTTCCGATTTTTTTGTCGGCTGTGTACAGTCATTTATAGAAGCATGACAAAAACTGGCCCAGGATACTTGTGGACATAACCTATAAAAATATATACTTACTTCTTATTTTAAAAGTCAATGCTGCAATAGAAGAAGTTCTTCACAGGATTACAGATTCATTGTAATCTTGGCATAAAGTTATTTAAAATTATGTTAAAGACAAACATGCAATAATGATTTCTTATATTTACGCGAACACTACACATTGAAATAATACTAATTTTTACGGAATTTATCGCGTATACTTAACTTTTTTACCCGACGTTTCGAGAGCTTTACAGCACCCATGGTCACGGGAAGGACTGAGATGTTCAACGTCCAGCTGTCATAGTTAACCGCGGTTACCATAGATTAATTTGTTAATCTTATTAATTTGTTAATCTATGGTAACCGCGGTTAACTATGACAGCTGGACGTTGAACATCTCAGTCCTTCCCGTGACCATGGGTGCTGTAAAGCTCTCGAAACGTCGGGTAAAAAAGTTAAGTATACGCGATAAATTCCGTAAAAATTAGTATTATTTCAAAACATGCAATAGTAACGTTTTTGAAAAATACCCAGTTCTTCGCTAACACGTCTTTTATAACAAGAAAATAAAAAAAACAACGGGTTATTTTCCGTTAATTGATACCCAACTTCAAAACGATGAAATTGTGCATATAAAAAGAGCTTGTTTAAGGCGTTACCTCACCTATCCTTAAGTTAGCAGAATTGGACTTTCACAAAGGCTCTAAATCATGTTAGCAATATATTTATATATATTGCTAGCATGATTTAATGATTTAATTTAAAATATAATTAGAAATAAAAAAAAAATTTGGTATACGTGATAGAACTATGCTGCAGTTATATTAATAGTAGGTGTAGTTGTAGCATGAATAGCTCGGCTCGACGGGGAAGGACCACGCTCTCACAGAATACCAGCGTGAAATAGCAGCTTAATGCTGCTGTGTTTCGTATGGTGAACCGGAGACCTTTATTACTGAAAACGAGGCATTCCATACTAGTCCTCATGGGTGACGCATCTGCATTTTGATTAGTAATCGAGCATATATGTAGATCAATCGGCCACAGCAACCACTTACCAGGTGGACTGTGTGCTCGTTTGTCACCCTATCCAATAAAAAAATAACTTAACATATTTTGTTTTTACCATCTAGTGGCGGCGTAAGAATGTCCACTACACCGTTATCATCCCGTGGGTGTCGTGGGAGGCGACAGAAAGAAACAAATCGGGAGATGGGTAGCAGTGTCTTCCTAGTAACGGCTAAAAATAAAAAACTGCGGTTGCCAACCCGTGGCAACATTGACAAGTAGACCTATGAGGCTTATGTTCAGCAGTGAACTTTAATTTTATAACTTGTACTTTTACTTTAGGTTATTACGGTAACAAATATTGCTTAATGGCCACACCTCATTTTTGATTTGAAATAGCGTCGGATCACGCGAACGTCCAATAAACGACACGACCCGCTTTCGCGTCGCCGTGGGGCATTCAATTTAGGTTATTTGGTGTTGCCACTCACCTTTGTAAACGCTTCTGTTAGGCATCAGAATAATTCTAAAATTAATCATTATAGTTTATCACATTTCAATAAATGGAATATAAATCACAGTGTTGTTTTGCGAATAATAACAATAAACGTGCATTTAATCCGAGGTCATATCTGTGTGCTTTTACCGTTGGTGTTGATAACCCACGCTTTTCACAACAGCATCTTGGTGGTAAAATTCATGGTGTTGAATAGACTAGACCAGAGATTCCTAAAGTGAGTTTTGCTGAACCTGAGGGTTTCCTGGAAAAGTCACCAGGGTTCGGTGAAATTATTTATTTTTATTTTTAAAACCTTTTTACGGTTAGATAGAAATATTATTTTGAAATATTCCAAAATATGTGATGAGAACTACTCATTACTGTTACCTATGTAGGTTTTTAACGAGCATTCTGGACTATACCGCGGTGTAATGTTTAGTAATCTTACTATTAAAATATTACACTGGATTACGGACAAACATGAACACGGATTTATCGACATTTAAAGGATTATCTCTCGACATGAAGAAAAAGCAGGCGTCCAAATACTTACTTAGTATTTAGGATTTAAATAATTTGAACCAAATAGAATAAATAATTAATATAAAGCATTGTTTATTTTCCATTTATCAGGGTTGGCAAATCAAATAGACGTTGTTATGTTGCTTTGTAAACAAAGTTTTTATTTCATTGGTTGTAATGATGAGTTGCTCGCGTCCTTCGGCTTCGGCCATTTAATGCTAGGCCCACCGTACACGTGCCACCCGAGTAGTGCTAAACGAGCGACAAAGTAGAAAAGACTGACTCGGCTCCTCGTCGTGCGGTATCGGCATAAAGTATTGGTATATTACAATAGGCATGTTGCTAGCGGTCTAGGTATTACAACTGGCATTTCAGCGATTTTAAGCATTTACCATCTTTTCGATGGTGAAGGAAAATATTGTGAGGAAACTTCAATATCGGAGAAATAACTAAAATAAAATATCAAACAAAAAAAGCTTTCAAAGTCATGTACTATGTGATAGAGCCGTGATTTAGCTGTACGGTTATAGCACGAATGAGACAAATCGCCCACGATCTCACTTAAAATATGGATAGCTTAACGCTATTTCGTATGTTACATACATAAACACTCACGCCTGTCACCCAGAGGGGTAGGCAGAGACTACAGACTTCCATTTGGCACGATCCTGACACACCTCTCTTGCCTCTTTCACATCCATACACCTACGCATACATGCTCGTCGGTTAAGGGTACTCCTAATTTGGCCCGTTTTCAATAAATCGCCAATTTGGTCGATAAATTTTCGCCTAGGACGTCCCTTTCCGACTCTGCCATTCACTTCTGCACCATAAATTTTCTTTGTCACTCTTTCCTCTTTCATTCTTTCCACATAACCAAACCACCGAAACATTCCTTACTTAATCCTGGTCACAACATCATCTTGCAAACCACACTCTTCTCTTATTACACAATTTCTAACCCTTTCATTCAGATTCGGCCCTAACATACTCCTTAACGACCGCATTTCTACTGCGTTTATTCTACTCTCGTGCTTTTTCTGCCACACGCAACTTTCACTACCATACGTTAAAGTAGGTAACAACACAGCATTGTGATTGATTTGCCATACGTGCCTTTTTCGACACATTTTGACTCTTCACAATAGAGTGCAAGTGCCCCATTTACTCTATTTCCCGCATTCACTCGTCGTTCTATATCCTTATCATATCTCCCATCCCTGCTAAATACGCAGCCCAAATATACAAACTCATCTACTTGCTCGATCAACTCCCCTTCTATTCTTATTTCACAAATCGTTTTACTTTCTTCTCTTTCAAAAACCATAACCTACGTCTTACTTACGTTCACTTTCATATCCCTTTCTTTTAATGATCCGTTCATTAATGTAACCATCATTTACAACTCGGCCGCCGACGACGCAAGAATAACTTGATCGTCGGCGTACAAAAGGCATTTGACGGTTTCGTATGTTAAAAAACAAAAGACAATTTTTACTGGATTCCATCGGCATTACGGCATTCCATCTTGATAATTAGGGGAGATATCCATGGGTCTTCACCATATATATCCATTGACCATCAGTTGGACTATGTGTTTGTCTGTATACGATTTTACAACAAAATCCTAGAAAATGTACCGTAGCGGCGTAAAATATACCAGTTGCACACCATGAGGCAGCAAAGAAAAGAAATAGCCCCGAGTTTCCCGTGCCCCTTTAATGTGACAGGCTGCAAAGAATCTCCGGGAGCAAAACCGGCGACGAGGTTAGCTACCCGTCACGTTCTGTCTCCTACTCGGACGCAGTTTTCGCAGATTGTGGAAGCCCATCTGGCTACGCTGAATGTATTTGGAACAATGAATGATAATAGGGATGAAGTACGCGATATGATGTATGATAGGTGAAGAGATGTGTTATGTGTAAATGAGCGAAACGCAAGGGAAAGGATGCCAATGCTGAGGGGGCACGGGGTCAGGGACTCGGTATCATCATTTCAGAAAGAATGGGTCAATGTGTGAAAGAGAATGAATGTGTAAGCCCGAGACTGCTATGAATACGAATGAAAGTGGGCTTAAATAAGTTGTCGTTCTAGGGGTCTACCCCCAGACATGTTTAAGCTCACTTATATCCGAGAGCAGTTTTGGGAGATGGCGGATTGTGTTAATAAAAATCAAGGGAAATTAAAATATTGTTACACTAGGAGATTTTAGCAGGCTTGGTTTATAAAGGATATTGGGAATATTTGGTAATGAAAGTATAAATGATAATGGTGAAAGTATAGAATACTTTAATACATACATAAGAAATCCTCACCGTATGCGTGGAAAAGTAACTTTTTGTGACGAACGCTTTCTTTCGTCATAAGAAGACTCACAAGTATACCTGGGAAAGAGGTGATTATAGAATCATGATAAATTTTATAATTGTGGGTGAAATAATGAGGAGTGTAGTGGTGGATACAGTGGTAATTCGGGGGTCCAACGTAGGGACAGATCATTACTTGTTCTTATGCCGAATTAATGGTCCGTTTAGACGTTGGTGGCATCGGACATAAGACAGACAGGACATAAGAACAGAAATGTTACAACATGAAGGTGTGAAAGAGAAGTACATATGTAGACTGAGAGAAAATATAAGTGATTTGGATGAAATGTGTATTCAAAAAGAATTACACTTGGAGACAATGTGGCATAATGTTAAGAAAGGTTTTGGTGGATGCAGCTACCAAAGTATGTATTGTAAGTAAGAGAACGAATGAAACGAAAAATAATACGGTGTTACGATGGAAGTTGAAGCAGAGGAGAGAGTATGGCTAGATTTACTAGCAATCAAGGCTAGTAATTCTGGTGGTATGAATGATGATATTGAAGGAATGAAGGCAGTTTTTAGACGTCTAAATAGGAGAGTAAAAGAAGTAGTTGAAAGGAAAATGCAAGAAAGAACGGTAGAATAATATCGGATAATTTCCATGCAAATATTAAAATGTTCTGGAAACTCATAAGAACCGCCAGGGGACATTCGAAACAGCCTATAATGATTGCTATACGGGACAAGAATGGCTATAAATCATCTGGCATCTGAATGATGAAGTTTTGAGTTTAAAGAGTACTTTGAAAGCGTGTTTATAAGTGAAAAGAGATTTGAATTAAATGAAATAGAAACTCCGAAAGAATAGGAAAGAGATAGGGAGATAAGTATGAATGGTAGATAATGAATGCAATGAAAAGCATGGAAGTAGATAAGGCAACCGGATATGATAGAGTATCACTCGAAATGCTAAAGGCTGGAGAGGAAGTGGTGGCAGGCCTGCTATTCACCTTGTTCAATTTATGTAGGAAATTGATGCCATGCCGTTTTGGGTGATAGTCTTAATATATAAAGTAAAAGGGTCGCAGCAAGACTGCAAAAACTACCGTCGTATAGCGTTTTGGGAAAACTGTATGCTAAGGCACTTATTGAAAAAGTAATGAAAGAAACTGATAGAAAACGTTGGAATTTTCAAGCTGGATTAAGAAAGGGAATGGAGTGTACGGATCAAGTATTTCCATGCTCATAATCGCGGAGAAGTTTTTGGCCAAAGACCAAAGAGTTTTTTGTGCATTCATGGACTTGAAAAAGGCTTATGACAGAGTGAACAGGGATGTGTTATGGCAAACACTGAACTTATTTGGGTTGAGCGCTGGATTGATACAGGCATTAAAGTCTCTTTACAGGGACTCTAGTGCATATTTCAGGATCAACGGGGCCTACTTGGACTGATTTGGCATCCATGAAGGTGCAAGACAGGGTTGTATGGCTTCATCCATTTATGGACCGTTGTTTGGAAACTTTGAAAGGATAAGAATGTGGGTTAAGAATTGGTGAGTTAACCGTTAAATACCTTTTATGGTTTAAGAAATTTATTTCTCATAATTTGTCTGAGAAACACAAGATTGACTCAAAAATAGATAAATATGTTTTCATCGGATCATTGAGTAATCATTATTGTAAGAACAATGACAATTACATCTCAAATTCAAATTGACATAAAATATAAAATAAAAATGTGGGTAAATGAAAACGCAGATGATCAGATCATATTTTCGTCGTTGGCGACCGAATTGCAAATGATAGTTACATGAACAGACGAAAGTTATGGTTTTGAAAGAAAATTAAGTAAAACTTTAGAAGGGAAGTTATATAAGGGGATTTAGCAGGAATAGTAGATATGATACGGATATAGAACGACGAGTAAACACAGAAAATAGAGTAAATGGGGTACTACACTCTACTGTGAATGGTCAGAAATTCGCAATGCTGTCCCTACTTTGATTTATGGTAGTGAGAGTTGGATGTGGCAGAAGAAGGATGAGAGTGGAATAAACGCTGTAAAAATGCAGTAATTAAGGAGTATGTTAGTTCTCTACCACGTATATAATAAAAAATAAAAATGTTTGCATGCCATTAAGTCATTAACAATCATTTCTTATATTTTTGTTTGTCGTTCTGTACGGGCTAATCTTAGGAATCACTGAACCGATCTTAATGAAACATCGCTAACAGGTAGAGAGCAAGCCCAGGAATGATATAGTCTATAGTCTATACTTTATCCGAACACATTGGACATTAAAAAAAGACAAAAAATTTATGAAATTTAACTAACGCCACATTAATAGATCCCACCCAAGCGAAGCTGGGACAGGTAACAGTTTTTAAATATATTAAGAAATACTATTTAACAAAAGTTAATCGTGTCTTAATTTAAAAATATAAAATAAAATAAAAAAGAATTTTGCACTCTCGGTATTGTTGAATATGAAGACTTTTTAAATTTTATTATACTGAGTTCGTAACAGTTATAGGCGCGTGACTGGACAGCGATGGGACGCATTACACGAGAGGCTATTAGGAGATTTGCGATGTCTAACAACCCTTACGAGGTATTTGAAACTGAAAGTTTAATACGTTTTAGGAAAGAATGTGTGAAATTTTGTCGTTCTATTTGAATTTATAATCTCACTCTTGTTTCAGTGTCCATGACTTAGTGATGGTAGAATTTTTCTGTTATACGAACCTGTAAAATAAAGTTCTTGTGACTTTGACTTTGACTTTTTTAATTTATTTGCTCAATGAATTGTTCCTTTATGATTTTTATCATACGGTTTTTAAATGATACATGACAACGAAGTTATACTACTGCCTCATTGGTCTAGTGGTTGTAAATTTAATTATTGAGTTTTTCCGTCAAAAAATTCTCAGTAGCTGCCCGGAGTCAGGAAGTTGGCGGTATCTCACCGCCGTGCCTCGGAAAGCACGTAAAGCCGTTGGTCCTGCGCCTGATCTCTCTCCGGTCGTGTCGATTTACGGTCCCATTGGACTATGAAAGTGAGGGAATATAGAATACACCTGTGTTTGCGAATATACTCGTACACTATAATCCTGTCCTGCGTAACAGTCTCTGTTGAGGCTAGCCGACTGAAATTGCGTGACTGAAATTCGGTCTGGAGGACATAATGTTTATTATGCATTACGACAAAGGAGAACTTCTTTGCGTTCTCCCCGTAACCCATGTCTTTATGGGTGGGTCTCCTCGTATCTTCTGTTTGTGCCCAAACATAAGTGTAGGTGCATTCATGTGTCCAACTTGAATGATAATTGATCTAATATAGTTATAATATGCGAGGCTTTTTAACTTAGTCCTTGGGGATCAAAATGCACCTTTAGCCATTTCGTTTTATTGGTTTTCTCATTTATTTTTCTGTCAGAGTCTAAGCACTATTGATTTGAATTATTAAATATCTTAGCTATGGTACAATCAGTTAATAGCAAATATCATTTTCAATCTGTATGGTAAAAAACACTAAATAAAAACAACCCTTTGTATCTAGGACCTGTTTGGTAGGTGGAAATTATAATAAATGATCATCATCATCATCATTCCAGCCCATCTCAAGTCTACAGTTCAACATAAACCTCCTCCAAATAGTACGCCTCCAAACACATGTAAGTTATATGAACTATTCCCTTATATTAATAGTTATCACATCACTGCACTTAAGGACTTGCGCTCACAGAGAAAACAACTCTTTTAAAAATAAATTAATTTAATAATTTTAAACTAACTTAAAATATAAAAGTTGATACAGAGAACTTGGAAATGGAATTGTGTTGAGGGGTCGAAGGATTTGGTTTAATTAGTGTAGGGAGCTAGAAGGTGAGGGCAAAGTTAAGGGAACAACATTACTTTTGTTTATGTTATCGTTAACTTATTATAAGATACAATTAGGAATGGTAAACTTTGGAACCATAAACATTAGCGTTTAAACATTACAATCTAATTAGTTTGGCTTCTAAGCAAGTAAACAATATAATTTAGCTTTTAAGTAAGTAAACAATATAAAGTATATAGGACTTATAACATAATATAAAGTAAATATTAATTATGACATGACACCCCCCCCCCCCTTAGAACAATGATTATGCGGTTTTGCTTGATTTTTGAGTGTAGTCAGCAGCTTCGTCCTCATCTTCTGATTTACAGATGTTGTAGCCAAATAAACCAAATACTTCGATCCTTCAACACCATTCTGTTTCCAAGTTCCCTGTATCAACTTCTATATTTTAAGTTAGTTTTAAAGTATTTAAAAAAAAATATTTTTAAAAGAGTTTTTGTCTCTGCTATATAACGAATTTGGCGCATTCACGTGATTCGTTAGCTTAAATTGCGTAAAGACGAAGTAAACCTACCAAATTCGACGGGACAACATCGCCCAACAAGAAGACAACGTACGGTAGCTAAAGGATTTTGAAAAACTTCGCTGAACTATGCGGCTCCATATTTTATTGTTACTGTGGTAAGTGGCTAAACTTGTTTGTTCAAATTTCTATTTTCCCATTTTTTCCAAAATATTTCTCCTACACCTCATTCACATAGTTTTTTTTAAATATAATCATATTATTCTATTCTATTCTATTATTTCATTGCCTGTGTAAAACAATCTCAAAAGAACCCTAAGATGGCATTAAACATCACTAAATTAATTAAATTAATTCCCTCATTTGACACAGATAATAACGACCAAGTAATAGATTCGTTAGGTCATGAAATACAGCGTTTGACTTAAGTTCAGCGAACCATAAGTCGGTAATTTTAGTATATGCGTTAAATGATATCACTAGTTCGGATGTGGCAGACGTTCACAGTGAGGAATATGCCTCGTGGACAGACTTAGTGAATATTCCTTATTATAAAAAATTTCTAATGTTAAAAAGATTGGAGAGTTAGTAAGAAGGCGTTTACATTCATTGAAAGATTGTTTTTGGGTTTCGTTTGGGCAGTCAAACATTTTAGACCCTATTGTTTGGAAGGAATTTTAAATTGTAACTGACCATAAACCGCTAAGAAGGCTTTTCTTGATAAAACATCCTGGTAGTCGGCTAGTTCGATGGCGACTTAAACTCAAATATTACGGATACGAAATAATATATAAGGCAGGTAAGAACAACAATAATGCGGACGCTCTTTCACGCCCACCAATTCTCCACACGGACATAAATTAGAATGAAAAAACACTTCAGAAATTGTCTTCTTACAACTAAACTTTCAACACTACTTAGAAATGTATTCTTACACATATATCCAAATCTCCATATTTCCCTAGACTGCCTCTTAAACGAACGTCATTAAAACATTCTTATCCCAATTTCTTGTCAATTTTCCGATAAAAATACCCTTCTCAACCATGCAACTTCCACTTGCTCTCAAGTAGACCCATATTTAAATAAAGCAAATTTGTTATGTGGCAGAGACAAAAACTCTTTTAAAAATAAATTTTATTTATACTAACTTAAAATATAGAAGTTGATACATAGAACTTGGAAATGGAATTGTGTTGAGGAGTCGAAGGATTTGGTTTAATTAGTGTGTAGTGGGAGCTAGAAGGTGAGGGCAAAGTTAAGGGAACAACATTACTCTTGTTTATGGTTAACTTAAAACAAGTAAAGAACAACTTAGCGTTTAAATATTACAATCTAATTAGTTTGGCTTCTAATTAAGTAAACAATCTAATTTAGCTTTTAAGTAAATAAACAATATAAAGTATATAGGACTTATAACATAACATAAAGTAAATAGTAGCTATGACATGACACCTCCCCACTTAGAACAAAGATTATGCGGTTTTGCTCGATTTTTGAGTGTAGTCAGCAGCTTCGTCTTCATCTTCTGATATACAGGATGTTGCAGCAGTGGTGTTTAGTGATGATATGGGAATCTCGACGTGTTGTGTGCGACGAGAAAAATTTGTATACAGTTACCATGTGGATTTGTAGGGTTGTTATTCCAATGCAAGCATTTATTACATTTATAACAAAAATATGTTGTATATGTAAAAATATGCATTTATAACATAATTATGTCAGTAATCGTACTTAATATGAAAAATTTTGTTACATATCTTTCCAAGAATATGGATTTATTTTCTTCAAGTAATTTTGTGTGTGTTTTTATTTGGTCTCTAAATGAATTAAGAGAGTCGAGTTGGATGTTACTGAGCTGGATTAGTGTAAGTTCTGATTGTGGTAGCTTAATTTCATCTGGGACGCAAATGTGTTCAATATCCACAGAGATAAAAGGATGGCTGATGTTGATCGATTTTGTGTCCTCAGCTAGGTGGGCAACGAACGCGGTGTACATTTTACATCCTTGCTCTACAGTAATGCTACCTGCTCCAGACATTTCGCCGTGAGTCGTTTTGTTTCGCATTCAAAAACATACGGAGTCTTGCGTTGGAGTGTGTAGATCCAGCTATTGTTTCTAAGAGCTTGGAAAGTGTTGATATGTTCAGAAAACGTAGTTATATCACAAACTTCAGGATCTTGTTGACTCGTCGTTGTTAAGATGACAACTTTGCAAAATAGTTTTGGTGTTGATGTTGTAGATGAGAAGATCCGAAGAGTTTGGATTCCGTTGCAAAGTCTTTGCATTTGTCCAGTAATCTCATGTTGACGTATTCCCGTCCATTGGTGCTCATGGCAAGATATGTTTGTTCCGGAAGGATAGTAGAATATAAGGAAGAGTCAGGATGTTGCATAGGGATAAAATATAAGTATAATGTAAATTTTTCGTTTTTAAGTCAAGGGAATTCTATAAAATATATATATATATATATATGTATATATATATATATATATATATATATATATATATATATATATGTATATATTATTCATATAAATATAGGAAGTATAAGAGGCAGAATCGAGAATTTTGTGTATATTAGGTAATGCTATTGGGGTAACAAAGTTTTTTGGAGCCTAGCAAGATTAGAAGACAGTAATTGTTCGTATATGCGCATAGTTGATATTACTCGTATAGAAGGGTGAATTGCGTTTGATTTAATGAAAAGTACGATAGTTATAACTTTCTTTCGGTATTGAAATAGTTTGATTCAGCTTTAATGCGTGTTCGAGATGCATATGCTAGAGGGAAGTCATTGTCTATTTCGCTTTGCTATGGCATAGCACCCATGGCGTTTATGGAAGAGTCTGTAGTTAGTATGAATTCTTTCGTGAAGGTAGGATATTGTTAGATTGGAGAATTAGTAAGAAGGTGTTTACATTCATTGAAAGATTGTTGTTGGGTTTCGTTTGTGCAGTCAAACATTTTAGATCCTGTTTGTTTGGTGGAAAATTTAAAATTGTAACTGACCACAAACCGCTAACAAGGTTTTTTTCGATAGAAAAACCCTGTTAGTCGGTTAGTTCGATGGCGACTTAATCTCGAAGAGTACGAATATGAAATAATAAATAAGGCAGGTAAGAACAACAATAACGCAGGCGCTCTCTCACGCCCACCAATTCTCCACACGAACATAAATTATCCCACAAATAGCGATAAAACACACATCTTGACTCAAACACTTCAGAAGACTATTTACAACTAAACTGACAACTTCAACACCACTTAGAAATAGACTCCCACACTTTTAATACTTCAAATCTCCATATTCCCCAGACTGCCTCTTAAGCGAACGTTGTAAAAATATTCTTATCCCAATCTTCTTGTCAACTTTCCGATAAAAATGTCCTTCTCAACCAAGCAATTTCACTTGCTTTCTAGTAGACTCATATTTAAATAAACCCAAAACACTTTACGAAAACGTAGAAGCTATAATAATTTCAAACTGGTTAATAGTTTTTGTATTAAAAATAACATGGCAGGTACTTTTAGCCTCCGTGACTGAGCAACATTGAGGTGCATAAATTTCTGGAATGTTTATATGCTGGGTTGAGCTTCGCATAGAAAAAGGAATATATTTGGTATTGTTTTCATTCAGTGTTAATATGTTTTGTTCGAGCCATTTATTAGCCCTATCAAAATATTAATACATAATATATACTTTATTAGTTTCAGATAAGAAACAAAATATTATATTTGCTGTTCGAGACCACACACTTAGATCCTTGGGATTCTGATAGCTATTTTTAAATATTATGCTTGTCTACAGAACCATAAAATAAAATCACTTTACATTTCACATCTAAAAAACGACCCCACTTGTAAACTTAAAGGAAACGGATAAACTTAAAGGAACGAATACACCACAGCTTATTTAGCCGACCTTTCATCATCATCATCATTACAGCCCTTCACAAGTCCACTGCTGAACATAGGCCTCCCCCAAGTAACGCCACAAAGCACGGTCCTGAGCCACCTGCATCCATCGACTTCCTGCATGTCTTGACAGGTCGTCACTCCATCTAGTGGGGGGTCGCCCTACACTACGCCTACCGGTACGAGGCTGCCACTCGAGAACCTTTCTTTCCCATCGGTTATCGGTTCTTCGAGCTATATGGCCGGCCCATTGCCACTTCAGCTTACTAATCCGTTGGGCTATGTCGGTCACTCTGGTTTTACTGCGGATATCCTCATTTCTGAGTCTATCACGCAGAGAAACTCCGAGCATAGCCCTCTCCATAGCTCGATGAGCGACCTTGAGCGTCCTCATACGGCCGGCAGTGAAGGACCACGTCTCTGATCCGTAAGTCATCACTGGCAACACGCACTGGTTGTACACTTTAGTTTTCAGAGATTGAGGTATACCTGACGAGAAGATGTGTCGTAATTTCCCGAACGCTGCCCAGCCGAGTTGAATCCGTCGATTGACCTCTCGGTCGAAGTTGGACTTACCTAGTCGGACTATTTGTCCCAGGTAAACGTACTCGTCAACAACTTCGAGCATAGTGCTCCCCACAACTACCGGCATAGGTGTGACATGGACTTTGAACGTAATCTTTGTTTTGTCCATGTTCATCTTAAGACCTATCCGTTGGGAGACACCATTGAGGTCATTGAGCATAGTGCTAAGGTCCTCCAGCGATTCTGCCATAAGGACTATATCGTCGGCAAATCGAAGGTGAGTGATGTACTCGCCACTGATGTTAATACCGTATCCTTTCCAGTCCAGTAGCTTGAAAACGTCTTACAACACAGCGGTGAAGAGTTTCGGGGATATAACGTTACCCTGTCTTACACCTCTCTGCAGTTGGATAGGTTTCGAACTCTGGTTCTGTACTCGGATAGCCATCGTAGCCCTACTGTACAAACACTTCAGCACTTCGATATACCGACAGTCAACTTGGCACCGCTGAAGGGACTGTAGCACCGCCCAAATTTCGACGGAATCAAAGGCTTTCTCATAGTCCACATACGCCAGGCAAAGTGGCAGATTGTACTCCTCGGTCTTCTGTACAATCTGCCGCAGGGTATGTATGTGGTCTATGGTACTAAAGCTTTTTCGGAAACTGGCTTGTTCGGGAGGCTGAAAGTCGTCGAGTCTGCGTGCGAGACGATTCGTAATGACTCTCGAAAACAGCACGTAGACGCGGCTCAGAAGGGAAATCGGTCTGTAGTTCTTCAAGAGAGCGATGTCGCCTTTCTTAAAGAACAAGACCACCGCACTTCTGCTCCACGCCTCCGGAGTATTGCCACCATGGAGGACGGAATTGAAGAGCTTCTGAAGGACTTCAAGTACCGGTGTTCCACCCGCTTTCAGAAGCTCTGCTGTAATTCCATCCTCGCCTGGGGCCCTGCCGTTTTTGAGGTGCTGAAGAGCCATTCTAATCTCGCTCAGACCGACGTCCGGGATATCATCGGAATAGTGTCGGGTAAGACTTGCTCTTGGATCGTTACTCACACTTGCGTGTGGCTCCAACGATGATGTGTACAGCTGCCCATAGAACCTCTCAATCTCACTCAAAATCTCAGGTGTCTCGGAAACGATGCTGCCACACTCAGTCTTCAGCTTTGACAGTTGGCTCTTTCTGGCAGACAGATCTGTGGCAAAGACTTTGGAGCCCTGGTTCCGTTCGATCGCTTCTTTAATACGAGCAGTATTAAAGTTGCGTAAATCTCGCCGCATGCATTTGGAGATCTGTCTGTTCAGTTGCCTGTATGCTGTCAAATCTGTTGACGATTGCAGCCTCATCTCCCGTCAAACAGCCATGAGATTAAGAGTGTGATCGGAGAGTTTTTGTGTTCTTCTGCGGCGGGTCTTGCAGAACTTAGCTCCAACCGCATGGACAGTTTCCACGAGCTTGTCATTCATATCGTCCACTGCATTGAAATCTTCTAGGCACTGAAAGCGGTTACGTAACTCGAGCTGAAAAGTCTCAGGATTCTGGATCAGAGCACGAGAGGGACGGAGCGTTGACTTTATTAGACGAGACCTCTCCAACTTAACGTTAAGGGTAAGTGTGCCTCCAACCATTCGGTGATCGCTGCCGGTTTTCACCCTTGCGATCACTGAGACATCACTGAACAGTTGGCGTCTGGTCATCATAATGAAGTCAATTTCATTTTTTGTCGAACCGTCGGGGCTCGACCAGGTCCACTTCCTGTGGGGCCGCTTCTGGAAGAAAGAGTTCATCATAAAGAGTCCCTCTTTCTCCATAAAGTCAGCCAGCTGCTGGCCCCTACGGTTTCGTTGCCCTACTCCAAATTTCCCTAACTTCAGCTCACAGCCTTCTCTTGTGCCTAGTTTTGCGTTAAGCCGTGTAGTGGCGGTTGAAGCCGTGTAGTGGTGGTTGAGAATATCCACTACCCCATATCTTCCCTTGGGTGTCGTAAGAGGCGACAGAGGGACACAAAAAGGAGATGGGCAGCAGCATCTTCCTAATAACAACAATAACATAATAAAAAACTGCTGTTGCCAACCCGCTCACCAAGCGTGGCAACTATGGCAAATATCCCCCCATGAGTAACGACGCAAATAAACGGCCTCCAGTCCTCGGCGGCCCCGCTATTCCTGGCTACGGTGGCGACCATGGTAACGGCGGGGCAGGGGGTGCTAAGAATCTCCGGTGGAGGTTCGGTTGCCACCTACGACGACTCGACCTGGCAACGTATAACGCACGCACCCTGAGGACTGACGAGAAGATACTGGAGCTGGAAGAAGAGGTAGACAAGTTGCGCTGGGATATTATTGGATTATCTGAGGTCTGAAGAGAGGGGGGAAGACACGGTAATACTCGAGTCCGGCAACTTGTTCTATCACCGGGAGGGCGACCATCTGTCCCAAGGAGGTGTTGGATTTATCGTCCACAAGTCTCTCGTCAACAACGTTGTAAAGATTGGGAGTGTGTCGACGAGGGTCGCGTACCTGATACTCAGAGTCACCAAACGGTATTCGCTGAAGGTCATACAGGTCTACGCACCAACCTCGGCACATCCCGATGAGGAGGTGGAGGAAATGTATGAGGATATTTCTAGAGCCGTGCATTCCTCCAAAACCCACTACACGGTGTTGATGGGAGACTTCAACGCAAAACTTTGTTTTTATAATTCAAGTAAATTAAAATTTATAATGTACACCTCAGAGGATAAAGTTTCTGTTGGGTTTATAGATGTCAGTCTTGCAGAAAGGATGATTAATAAATACCATGGCAATAAGGCAAATTTACATGTGTTCATCGATAACTGCAATAATGCGTTCGCTTTATTAAATCCAGTTTACAAAATTGCATTTGTATCAGTAGTATTATCGAAAATTGAAGGCAATATTAGGTCAACGTTATTGAATAGGTCATTTTCGTCATGGGAGAATTTAAAAGAACACTTATTAGAAAATTATTCCGAAAAAAGGACTTAATTCGTGCAGACAAGGTCAAAATGAATGTATTTCTAAATACTCTAGTAGGGTTGAAAATTGCTATATAAAATTAATTAAATCGTTAGACCTCAAGTTGACAGAAGAAGCTCGCGAAGCTAATGTAGAGTTATTGAAAAAACAAGCATTAAATATTTTCATAAGTGGTCTTCTACCACAACTTCACATTTTATTAAAGTCTCAGAAACCTTCAACTTTTGAAGACGCCGTTTCTATAGCGATTTCCGAAGAACAAGAAATAAAATCCAGGCAGGAAATGAGTGCTAGACACAGTTATGATACGGGAATTAACAAATGTACAAATTGTCATAAATCAAATCATTTAGCTCACCAATGTCGAAACCAACCTATGATTAGGCAGATGTATACTAATGAAACAAATAATCATATACCTACTTGTTTTTATTGTAAGAAAAAAGGTCATATATCTAAAAACTGTTGGAATAGTCCAATTAACCGTAATAATAGCCATACCTCTCAGAATAATCGTTTTAATCGTACGAACAATAATGGAAATTATTGTAATCGTTATAATAAACAAATGAATAATAATGAAAATGAACATTTAAACTCCAATGGTCCAAGGCCCGCGGCCAACCCGAGGATCACAAATTAGATTCAGGCCGAATAAGATTTATTGATACGCGTATTTCGTCATATATAAAATTAAATCCCTCAAATATATTAGGAAGTAAAAATAAGTTCCTTATTGATACAGGGGCAGAAGTTACGTTGATAAAAATAACGTCGTTAGTAAGACAAACATTGTTATATGAAGATAAGAAAATTAAATTAAAGGGAATAGACAAAGACGCTAGTCCGACCAATACAATCGGATATGTCCAGTTGACATTTGATATAGGAGACAAAAGAGTTTATCATACACTTCACGTGGTACCAGATAACTTTCCTATTCAATGCGATGGAGTCATAGGTAGCGATTTCTTGTCAAAAACGGACTCTATAATTAGTTGTAAAGAGAATAAAGTCAGAATTTGTGGTATAGAGTTGGATATTGAGCACGAGGGAATAAATTTTGTAAGTGAAGATTCGAATGAATATGTGAATGAAAAATGCATACAAGATAATATGTGCGATGTAAAAAATAAAAGAGATATGTGTTATGAAGATTTAGGAAGTAGTATATTTGAAAGTGATTGTGAAGTATATCCACAAGTATTAGAAAATGAAAGGAGTTATACGTTTGAAAGAGCTTGTGAGGTTCATCCACAAAACTTAGTAAAGAAAGAAACAAATTATGAAAGTGATTTCTTGGTCATAAAACCAAGATGTGAAATATAGTTTCTATTTGTGTAGAGAACCCTAATTTGAAGGAAGGGATAATATCGGAACCAATTAAGATATTAGACGGTGTTTATTTATGTCCGAGTATAGTAAAAAACAAAGCGTTAACAGTGTGTTTGAATACGACAGATAAGGAAGTGAAAATAAATAAATTGTTTGTGAAATTAGAACCCTTAGCTAACGATCACCAAGAAATGAATGAGTTAATTACAGTAAACAAAGTTAATGAGAGACAAGGGATGAATGAGATAATTAACGTCAATAACATTAATAATGAAGAAGCGTACAAAGAAAATCGTTTAGATAAGCTAAAACAAACCTTACGTACTGATCATTTGAATGAAGAAGAAAAAAAGTCGTTAATAGAATTATACCAAGCATATAATTATATATTTCATTTAGAAGGAGATAAGTTGACGACTAGAAATACGGTTATGCGTGAGATACCTACGAATAATAATGTTCCCATTAATACAAAGTCGTATAGATATCCTGAAGCTCTTAAAGAGGAAGTTAATGAACAAATCGGAAAGTTGTTGAAAGATAAAATAATTCAACCATCTTATAGTCCATGGAACTCACTAGTATGGGTAGTACCTAAGAAAATTGACGCAGGTAAAAGAAAATGGCGACTTGTTATCGATTTTAGAAAATTGAATGAAATAAGTGTAGGTGATGTCTACCCACTACCCCAGATAAGCGATATATTAGATGAGTTAGGTCATAGTAAATATTTTACGACTTTAGATTTGGCATCAGGATTTCATCAGATCCAAATGAATCTGAAAGATCAAGCTAAAACAGCGTTTAGTGTTCCATTAGGACATTATGAATATACTAGAATGCCGAAAATTTTAGTAAACTTAGTCAACCTTTAACAAACATTTTAAAGAAAGATATACCTTTTATTTGGACAAGCTTGCAACAACAATCTTTTGAAACTTTAAAAGCAAAATTGTGTGAAGAACCAATTTTACAGTATCCAGATATATGTTTTTCAAACTTTTAATTTAACAACAGATGCTAGTAACTACGCAATAGGTGGTATTTGGTAACAAAATTCAGGATCAGATGATCTTCCAATTGCATACGTGAGTAGAGTATTGAATAAAAGTGTGCTTTAGGAATTTAAAAAATGTATTACTACAAGAAAATATTAAGGCAATTAATTTCAAGTTTTTGTAACCTTCGTCGTAAATGGTATAAAGTAAGAACAATAATTAGATATATATTTAAAGATACAGATATAACAATTAACGTCTATCAATGGAAGGTTCAAACGCCAAAGAGGGAGGATATACAATCTATTTTAGAAGCAAAACAATCTAATATAATTTCAGGTCACATAGGGTTTCATAAAACTTATAAAAAAATTAAATGGCAGATAAAAGAATTTATTAATAAATGCGAATCATGCCAAAACATACTACAGAAGCATTTCAAAAGGTTGCTCTCGATATTGTAGGTCCACTACCTTTGTCAGAAAATGGAAATAAGTACATTTTAACTTTACAAGATGATTTGACAAAATATTCTTAATCTTATCCTTTGCCTAAAGAGGATGCTGAAACAATTGCAGATTATTTTGTACGTAATATTATTTGCAAATTTGGAATTCCTGAAATTCTCTTAACGGACCAAGGGGCTGATTTTACCTCAAATTTAATAAAGGTAATTTCGAAATTATTTAAAATTAAAAAGATAAATACTAGTGCTTACCATCCACTAGTACTATTAGTGATTAGAAAGAAGTCATTCAACACTTAGCAGATTATCTTAAACATTACGTAAACGAAGATCAAACTAATTGGGATAAATGGATCGATTTTGCTATGTTTTCTTATAACACAAGTGTTCATACGTCAACTCAATTTACACCATTCGAATTAATTTTTGGCTTTAAAGCATGTTTACCTAGTTCTATAACTAAAGAACCTGAATTTAAATATTTTTATGACAATTATTTAGACGACCTTACCCTAAAATTACGTAAGTCACGAGATACTGCAAGGAACAAACTTATTGATTCGAATGAGTACAATAAACAAATTTACGATAAAAAGTGTAAGGATATAGAATTTAAGATAGGAGACTCGGTATATTTAAGTAACGAGGCAATAAAACCGGGAAAATCACGTAAACTATCACCTTATTGGCTAGGACCTTACAAAATTATTGAAGTCAATTATTCAACTAACGTAACAGTTAAGATAAAAAATAAAAAGTTAAAAGTACATACAAATAGACTGAAACGTGCATTTGTTTCAGAATGAGCCTGGTTCGTATTCTGATATTCCTGACATGGATACCGTATGTAATAAGTAGTGATACTCGTAAGTTATATACTATAAAAATAATAGATAAAAGAGGTATTTACTTCGAAATCTTAGAAAAAGTTAATCATTTGAATGGAATTTGATTACATATTTAGATATAGCAGATATCCATAGAAAAATAAGTTTAATTCATGATACGTATATTAGAACCAAAGATCTTTGTGATCACGCAACTTTTACTAAATTTTCCTTGTGTCAGACATCACTTGTAATCTTAGAACAAATAACTCCTCAATTTACAGTTCAAGAGAATATTCTTAAAGAATTAACGGGTTTTCACAACTATAAAACTAAGCGATCATATTTAGATGGCATGTAGGCAACATTTTCAAAATACTGTTTGGAACTTTAGATGCCGAAGATGCGAAGCGATACAATAAAGCAATTGAAAATCTTAATAAAAATGAACACGAAGTTTTGAACCTATTAAAACTCAATCTAATATAGTTAAATCAACAATTTCTAATTTCAATAGTACGATTACTGATTTAAATATTAACGAGAAGATATTTAATAAAAATTTAAATTTATTATCAAATTATACCAAAGAAATAGGCGATAAAATATTTAGTATTAAAATTAAACAAGATATTGACGAACACATGTCATTATTGACCTTGATAACACATGTCATAATTGACCTTGATAAAAGTTAATAATGAAATTTCAACAATTATTAAAGCAATATTATTTGCGAAGAATAATGCCATATATCCAGTAATCATAACCTCAGAACAATATGGAATAGAATTAAAAAAAAAACTTTATCATATTTACCTCCTCAAACGAAATATCCTCTAGAGCTAGTTGAAAAAGATATTCCAGAATTATTATCGTTAGCAAATATTGTATCATATGTAGCAAACGGAAAACTTGTTTTTGTAATTAAAACACCTTTGATCACTCAAGTTAGTTACGATTTATATAATGTTTGCCAGTTCCAATTAAAAGTAGTGATAATACATTTATATTCGTTTTACCTAATTTCAAATACTTTTTAATTTCGAGTAATAAAATTCATTAAACTAGTTTAGAAAATTTGAATCTTTGTAAAATTCTACAAAATAATGGGAGATTACATATGTAAATTAGAAACTGCCTTATATTCTGTACATACAAGTAAAACGTGTGAAACCGAATTGATGTACGGTAGCACAAAATTACCTAGTGAATGTGATACTAGAGTGGGCTATATACAAACAGAACAATGGTTTAAGCTACATCAGAAAAATCATTGGTTATTTGTAACACCTGAAAAAGTAATAGGCACATTAAATTGTAAAAATAAAGAACCTATTGATATAGAATTAATAAATAGTGGAATCATAAAAATTTCAGACAATTGTAAATTATTTACAAGCAATATAATGCTACAAACTCAAACATTAGGTTTAGAAAGTAATTTTAATTCAATTTTACCACAGATAGATATTATATCAGATGATTGTTGTAAAAAGTTGAAAAATAGAAATATAACTAAAATAAATTTTATACCATTGAAAATTCACGAGAAATTAGATTTAGAAAGTCTGAATTTGGCAAGTCACAAAATAGATAAAATTAATGATATTATTGATCAAATAGAAAATGAAACGATTTTTGATAAGGTTATTAACAATTTTTATTTCGCTTACATATTTTGCTCGATTTTAAAAGTGGTTTTGATTTATATAATATATCAATTAGCGAAATATTTATGGAGAAGACATTTCTTTTGTAATAGAAATAATAGATTATTAGCATTAAAAGATACTAGGTCTTGTTGCGCAAGAATTACGAATTTTATAACTTTAAAAGTCAATAATGATAATAAAGATATTGAATTAGAAGAAGTGCCTTCTACATCAAGCGCTTCAGACATACCTTTAAGACGAGTGCAAGAATTTCACAAATAAAAGTAAATTAATTTTGTATATGTATAAGTAATTTAAGATTTTTATACTTTGACATTTTGATCATATTATTCTTTTGATTTTTGATAAAAGTTTTGATTTTATTGTTAAGAAAAAAATGTATAAGTTGGATAATTTGATTTTATTATTGTAACTGTATTTGGTATATTATGTTATGTGTTAACATTGAAGTGTTATAATTATTTTATTTGTTCAATTTTAATTTTAAAATAAACTGTGTTTATTTTTCTTAAAAGGGGAGGATTGTAATATTTACTCTATTTTGTAATCAAACTATACTTAAATGTGAAATTTAATATAAAGTTTAGTAAACAACTTAGTAATTAATCAATGATTGTTAACGAGTACAGAGTCCAGAGTTGTTTGTTTACTTTTCTCATAGTATTGTTTACATTGTTCTAATTTATAAGGTCCTCCACCCCAATGTAATAGAGAGTTCAGTAAGTCAGTTCGACACGACAGTTACTCCAGTACGACAGTCCGTTATGATAGTCTATTAAGTCAGTCGGTCACATCAAGTCTGAGTAGTCGTATAGTCTGCTGTAATAAATAAAAATACTTCGATATATAGTCACGCTGCTGGTTGTCATTTGAAAACCCCTTCCGACCACCCGAACATTACAATAGTAGCTAAATCCCTTCTAATTTTCTGTCAACATTACGGTGTACCTAAACGTTTTCATTTCGATCAAGGTACAGAATTTTTAAATAGCGTAATCAAACTATTGATGAAATTACTAGGATCCAACCACACAGTTAGCACCGCATATCGTCCTCAAACTAACTGTTCATTAGAACGATTCCACGCAACATTAGGCGACCACATCCGAAGATACCACAAACTTAATCAATCTAATTGGGATTAAATCGTACCATTTGCCGTTATATGCCATAACACATCAATCAATCTGTCCACAAAATTTCCACTTCAAGAATTACTCTTTGGCTACAAACCGCGTTCCCTTTATTCCTTAAAAGCAAATGACAACTACACAACTCATGACTACCTACGAGATTTAAACGAAAGACTCAAGGTATTACGGGACATAGCCCGCCAAAATGTAGAGTCAATGGAACAAAAGGCAAAAAAGGGATACGCAGCAATATCAAAAATATTGCCAAATTTAACGTAGGTGATAAAATTATGCTCAAAGTTCCAAGTCCAAACAACTTAAATAACCTTCGCGACGGGCCTCATGTTATTATTAGAATAGGTTTTAACGAAAATTATATCAAAAATGTGGAAAAAAAGCAAATAGTGCACGCGAATCGCTTAAGACCTGAAGACCTATGATTTCATTCAATAATCATAACATTTTATTCTAAGACTAGATCGTAATTATTTTTAAATATTTAACTTTATTTATATTTCAGGGTGGCTCAAGTAATTGCACACGCCAATACCTTTAACAATAAGACTTTAAATTTAAATGAAAATCTTTTATATTTTATAAACAACCCACATATTAATTTCACAATTTGTTCTATTATTAAATTATTACTTTACATCATTTTATACAAAGTTTACTTATTTTCTAAAGTTGAAAAGAAGTCAAAACTAGGATTATTTATTCATATACAACGTGTCCCAAAATTCAACGATAAGCCAACACCGGAGGATAGACCTGCCCTGGACTAATCGGGGAAAAAAGGAAAAAAAATATATCCCAATTATATTTTAACTTATATAAAAAAATTAAATTCTTCAGAAATTGAGACCGTTTATGATATTTTTCACTACCATGACCACAATTTTTTTAATATTTTTTTCTTTTTTTTTATAGGCAACCTGAATAGTACTGCTATCTACCACAATTCTTAAAAACTCCAGAATAACTCTTGTTTTATCACGAAAATTAATGAAACTTATTTTATTCCCTAAATTTTTTGAAGACTTTTACTTTTAACCAAATTTAACTTATCGTGGTGTAAAAAAAGTATGAACACTAGTATGGCAAGTTTTTTTTTTAAAATTGACGCAACTAACCAACATTCCAAAATGGTATAATACTCTAGGAAAACAAGTTATAAAAAAATATGGGCCTATTATTTCTTAACAAGGGCCAAATGACGGTCGGGTGTAATAAAAGTATTAGTTCTTGAAAAATGTTTAATATTTCAAAACAAATGGTACAAACAGTTTCACTTGTAATTTATTAAGTTATTAACATTATAGCAAATGTTCAAACTATTTGCCACCAGCATTAATACATGCACGACATCGCCTTAAAAATGATCGTTTTATTTGTCTTGCATATCTTCTGCTATTAATGTAATCAGCACCTGAGTGATATTTCGACGAAGCTCATCCAATGTCGCAATGGGTTTCGAGTAGACCCTGTTTGTAAGACAACCCCAAATAGAAGAAGTCCAGGGGGTTCAAATCGGGTGAACGGGGTGGCCATAAGATAGGACCAAGTCGCCCGATCCAACGCCCTGGATACTCTTGATTTAAATATTCTCGCACAGGACGGGCATAATGTGCTGGGCAACCATCATTTTGGAAACACATGTTTTGAAGATCACTTAAGGGCACGTCGTTTAACAATTCTTGCAAGTCATTTTGTAAAAAGTTTAAATAACTATTGCCATCTAAGTTTCCTTGTAACTCAAAGGGCCCAATTACTTTTCCATTTAATATGCCGGTCCATAGGTTAACCTTGAATTGATATTGGGATTTGTCTTGTCTCATCAAGTGTGGATTTTCATTACTCCAACTATGTAGGTTATGAAGATTTAAATACCCATCTTTCTTGCATGTTGTTTCATCCGACTATAGAATTTTGTCTAGGAATTGGGGATCTTCACTGTGCCTTTGCAGCATTACACGGTAAAATGTGACTCGTAGCGGATAGTCCCGCGGTAATAAAGTCTGCACACGCCTGTAGTGATATGGGTGAAGCTTGTGACGTTTTAATATTCGATGTGCGGAACTTTTCGGGATTCCTATAGCTTCTTCTATGGCACGTACCGAAGTAGTCGAGTCATTTTCAATCTCATTGAGAACTTCTTCATCACGATTCAATCTAGGTCTTCCAGCGCTTCTCCTATTGGATGGCATACGACCCTCCGAAAACGCTTGATGCACATTAATAAACACTCGATAATCAGGATATTTTTGAGCATTTTGGTATCTTTCTCGATACAGTATGCTAGCAGCGTTAGCATTACATCGGCATTCTCCATAGATCAAATACATATTAGCGTATTTCTGTGGTGTGTACGGTTGCGGCATGTTAAACGCCAAACAGTCCAAAATGCGCCAGAACTCTAAATCACAAAACACACAATCGTAGTCCAAGATAATGCCAGGTCAGTTCAGTTTGCAGATCACTTCCAGTCCAAATAATGCCAGGTCAGTTAAGTTTGCAGGTCGATTCCAGTCCAAAAAGCCAAGCCAAAAGTCGATAGTATGTACGAGAGCCACGTAAGTTGAATTGGGAACGGTGCGCAGTAAACAAAGGAGCAGAGCGTACTGAACTGACTTGCTGAGAATAATAACAGCTTCTCTACCTGCCCTGTTGTTGTCTCCTTTTAACGTAAATATCTCTATCTATCTATCTCTCTCTAACATTTAAGGTATTAATGCCCCATTCAAATTCCCAGAAATTGTAACAAGAACCCATTATGGGCATGTAGTAAAAGTGATTACTGACAATTACCATTTAAGGATTTGGCCCCTGTTTAGAAATAATAGGCCCATATTTTTTTATAACTTATTTTCCTAGAGTATTATACCATTTTGGAATGTTGGTTAGTTGCGTCAATTTTTAAAAAAACTTGCCATACTAGTGTTCATACTTTTTTTTACACCACGAAGTTAATCGTCAAAAGTCTCCAAAAAAATTAAGGGAATAAAATAAGTTTCATTAATT
This sequence comes from Parnassius apollo, assembly GCA_907164705.1. Taxonomy (NCBI): domain Eukaryota; kingdom Metazoa; phylum Arthropoda; class Insecta; order Lepidoptera; family Papilionidae; genus Parnassius; species Parnassius apollo. Next base: position 935,181 of record CAJQZP010001697.1, read on the forward strand.
TTCGTGATAAAACAAGAGTTATTCTGGAGTTTTTAAGAATTTGGAGACGTAAGTTGCCTATAAAAAAAAGAAAAAATATTAAAAAAATTGTGGTCTGTGAAAAATATCATAAACGGTCTCAATTTCTGAAGAATTTCATTTTTTTTATATAACTTAAAATATAATTGGGATATATTTTTTTTCTTTTTTCCTCAATTAGTCCGGGGCAGGTCTATCCTCCGGTGTTGGCTTATCGTTGAATTTTGGGACACGTTGTATATTTAATTCAGGTATTACACAACTTTTGTTGATGGGAATACCCACATAAATCCTATTACCTCTAATTCTGGAATATATTTTGAAAACAATGGTGAAATACTAATATGTGGAAATTCCTGGAAATTTATCGTATATCGTAATTTTGAAAATGTATCCCTAGCTCGAAACTCTATCAAACGACATATAAATAACTGTCAATCTCTCATTACTACAGATTCAAATTTACGTACCGTTATACCAATACAAATCTAACAATATATACTTCATTTATAGAAATAAACATAGAATAGATTCTAGACTCGAAAAACTTGATTCTTATACTGACAAGTGACATAAACGTGAAATACTAGACGGCTAAGGTTCAGTTTTGAAATTACTCATTGGTGTTGCAGACGGAAAAGATGCCAAACATTATAACGAATGTATTTAACAGTTAGAGAAACAACAAATGTCTACTAATAATATCCTAAAACAACAATTACAAATTATTTCTTCAACGATCCCAAATTTTAATGAAACATTCATAAAATCTCTTACGATGAGTACATTATTAACGAAAGATATTAGCAAAATAAATTCATACTTCACTTCGACAAACAAACTTATATTTAATTTAACTATTCTTGAAGAAATATCCACCGTTTCGATTCAAACTCTAGAAAGTATACTTTCTTTAGAACGAGATATTGACGATATCATTACAATCATACTTTTCATTTAATCGCATAAATGCAATATACCTTTCAATAATATAAACAATAAGCCGACACAAATAATTACTGTCGTCTAATCCCGCTAGGCTCAATAAAAATTCTCGAATCTTCCTCTATTACGTCCTATATTTATATAAATAAAATTAAATATATCTTAGAATTCTCTTGAGTAAAAACGAAAAATTTACATTCATCCTGATTCTTCCTTATATTCCACTATCCTTCCGGAACAAACATATCTTGCCATGCGTACCAATAGACAGCAATACGTCATCATGAGCTCACTGGACAAATGAAAAGACTTCACAACGGAATCCAAAGTCTGCAAGGATCTTCTCATCTACAACATCAACACCAGACCTTTAAGCAAAGTTGTCATGTTAACAACCACGCGTTAACAAGATCCTAAAGTTTGTGATATAACTACGTTTTCTGAACATATCAACACTTTCCAAGCTCTTAGAAACAACAGCTGGATCTACATACTCCAACGCAAGACTCCGTATGTTTTTGAATGCGAAACAAAACGACTCACGGCGAAATGTCTGGAGCAGGTATCATTACTGTAGAGCAAGGATGTAAAATGTACACCGCGTTCGTTGCCCACCTAGCTGAGGACACAAAATCGATCAAGATCAGCCATCCTTTTATCTCTGTGGATATTGAACACATTTGCGTCCCAGATGAAATTAAGCTACCACAATCAGAACTTACACTAACCCAGCTCAGTAACATCCAACTCGACTCTCTTAATTCATTTAGAGACCAAATAAAAACACACACAAAATTACTTGAAGAAAATAAATCCATATTCTTGGAAAGATATGTAACAAAATTTTCCATATTAAGTACGATTACTGGCAAAATTATGCTAACATATTTTTGTTATCCTGTATATCAGAAGATGAAGACGAAGCTGCTGACTACACTCAAAAATCGAGCAAAACCGCATAATTTTTGTTCTAAGTGGGGAGGTGTCATGTCATAGCTACTATTTACTTTATATTATAAGTCCTATATACTTTATATTGTTTATTTACTTAAAAGCTAACTTACTTAGTTTACTTGCTTAGAAGCCAAACTAATTAGATTGTAATATTTAAACGCTAATGTTTATGGTTCCAAAGTTTACCATTCCTAATTGTATCTTATAATAAGTTAACGATAACATAAACAAGAGTAATGTTGTTCCCTTATCTTTGCCCTCACCTTCTAGCTCCCTACACTAATTAAACCAAATCCTTCGACCCCTCAACACAATTCCATTTCCAAGTTCTCTGTATCAACTTTTATATATTAAGTTAGTATAAATAAAATTTATTTTTAAAAGAGTTTTTACTCTGCCACATAACAAATTTGCTTTATTTAAATATGGGGTCTACTTGAGAGCAAGTGGAAATTGCTTGGTTGAGAAGGGTATTTTTATCGGAAAATTGACAAGAGATTGGGATAAGAATGTTTTTGTGACGTTCGTTTAAGAGGCAGTTTAGGGAAATATGGAGATTTGGATATATTATGTGTTAGAGTCGATTTCTAAGTCGTAACCTTCCAAACAAATAGGGTCTAAAATGTTTGACTGCCCAAACGAAACCCAAAAACAATCTTTCAATGAATGTAAACCTTCTTACTAACTCTCCAATCTTTTTAACATTAGAAATTTTTTTATAATAAGGAATATTCACTAAGGAAAGTCTGTCCACGAAGCATATTCTTTACTGTGAACGTCTGCCACATCCGAACTAGTGATATCATTTAACGCATATACTAAAATTACCGACTTATGGTTCGCTGAACTTAAGTCAAACGCTGTATTTCATGACCTAACGAATCTATTACTTGGTCGTTATTATCTGTGTCAAATGAGGGAATTAATTTAATTAATTTAGTGATGTTTAATGCCATCTTAGGGTTCTTTTGAGATTGTTTTACACAGGCAATGAAATAATAGTATAGAATAGAATAATATATTATATTTAAAGAAGAAATCTATGTGAATGAGGTGTAGGAGAAATATTTTGGAAAAAATGGGAAAATAGGAATTTGAACAAACAAGTTTAGCCACTTACCACAGTAACAATAAAATATGGAGCTGCATAGTTCGGCGAAGTTTTTCAAAAGCCTTCAGCTACTGTACGTTGTCTTCTTGTTGGGCGATGTTGTCCCGTCGAATTTGGTACGTTTACTTCGTCTTTACGCAATTTAGGCTAACGAATCACGTGACTACGCTAAATTCGTTATATAACAGAGACAAAAACTCTTTTAAAAATAAATATATTTAATACTTTTAAACTAACTTAAAATATAGAAGTTGATACAGGGATCTTGGAAATAGAATTGTGTTGAAGGATCGAAATATTTGGTTTAAATAGTGTAGGAAGCTAGGAGGTGGGGGGTAAATATAAGGGAACAACATTACTCTTGTTTATGTTATCGTTAACTTATTATAAGATACAATTAGGATTGGTAAACTTTGGAACAATAAACATTAGCATTTAAATATTACAATCTAATTAGTTTGGTTTCTAAGCAAGTAAACAATATAATTTAGCTTTTAAGTCAGTAAACAATATAAAGTATATAGGACTTACAACATAATATAAAGTAAATTGTAACTATAACATAAAAATAGTACCTATGACATAACACAAGACAAGGCTTGACAAGGCATCCTTCGGCATACCGAGGGATCCTGTAACATCCTGCAGCATGCCAAACGATCCTGTGGCATCCCGCGTCATGCCAAACAAGTCGAGACGTGCTTGTCTGTCGGGCGCTCGCTCTCGTTGACTCACGCTAAACCGGGTCGGGTTCGAGCCGAGTGTCGGCCGTAGCACGGTCACCGAGCCGGTCCCGTGCCTGAAATTATAAAGACGGGCCTCGACCGAGCAATTACCATTACCGCCATGATGCAATATACTTTTCCGAGCAAAAATAGTGTTATAACTAAACTAAAACCATGTTGAAGTTTGACGATCTGGCATTAGCAGCTATTTCGATCGCTCTAGACGATAAAGAATCTGATAAATCTTCGACTACAAACTGGGACCGAGTTGTTGGCGAGCGTTGTCCGTTTCTCGGTCGTCACTCGGTTGCCGCTCGGTATAGCGTGAGTGTTCATACAAAATACAATATGTAATATTAGTTGACCGTGCTACGGCCGACACTCGGCTCGGACTCGGCACGGTCTAGCGTGAGTCATCCTTAAGTCGCTGAGACCGCCGCATCGCAACGGGCTAGATTTTTAATTAGTAGTTTCAATTACTTAGCATTTACATTCCTTCAAAAACATAAAGTAACCTATGCATTTTACGTGATGCAGCGGCGAGGAGCGGCATCCCATGGAATGCCGTGACGTGCCACAGCATCTCTTGGTATGCCGTTACGTGCAGCTAATGTTACGCGATAAGTTTAAATCCATTAGTGTTGAAATAAAGGAATTTCAATGCTAGGATCATTAAAATAATGTCGAAAATCTTTTTTCCACCAAAAATCCTTTGACACGCCGTGCAATTCCGAGCCGTCTGTGAGCGCAGGTCCTAAGTGAATTTACAGTCTATTTACGTCCCACTACTGACCATAGGCCTCGTCTTATATCTCACTCAGCTCAGCAGTTAAATTTTCACAGAGAACGCGAGCAACTCGGGTTCGATCCACACCGGCACTAATGAAACTGTTAACTTCAATTTTTCATTGCTGATTTGCCACATGTTTGACAATTAAAGACAAATTCGTAAGGAAACACATATCTGAAAAACAAGTTTATCATCATCATCACTACAGATCAACAGTCCACTTCTGAACATAGGCCACCCCCATTCCCTGAACCGGGAGGGGACCACGCTCTCACAGAATACCATCGTAAAATAGTAGCTTAATGCTGCTGTGTTTCGTATGGTGAGTGTAGAGAACCGGAGACCCTTTTTACTGGAAAACGAGGCATTCCATCTTAGTCCTCACGGGTGACAACACAAATGCATTTTGATTTGTAATCGAGGATAGATGTAGATGTCTATGGGCCACAGCAACCACTTACCATCAGGTGGACTGTGTGCTCGTTTGTCACCCTATCCTATAAAAACAAGAAACATGATCAGAAAGAAAACTGCAGCATACTTTACTAAGTATATAACTGGTAGAGCCGTGTTCTAGATATATTGTGGACGTTGGACGATTGGGTCTGCTCAACCGGGGCAAGACCACGCTCTTTCAAAATACCAGCATAAAATAGCAATTTATTGCTGCGGTGTTTTGTAGTGGGTGTAGAAAAGTGGAGGCCCTTTTTAATGGATTGGAGCCACATCGAAGTCCTCAGGAATGCGCAACGCATCTGCATATTGATTCTTAAACAAAGTGCTTTAAAAAAGCCAAATGAGCACACTGTCCATCTGAGGGTAAGTGAATATCGGCCCATAGACATCCACATTTATCCTAAATTAAGAATCAAAATGCAAATGCGTTGTCACCCCTGAGGACTAAGATGAAAGACCTCGATTCTAGTAAAACGGGTCTCCGGTTCTCTACCGTTGAAAAATCGCCGGTGGTAATGATACCGCAATGAAGTCGTGGGAGGAAGAAAACTTTTAGTATAAAAAATAAAAATATAAATTTCTTCGCAACCTTCCACTAATAAATACAATGATGTGTCTTACCTGGATTGAAGAGCACCTCCCGCCCTCCCTCAATTGCATGCACTAACTCCGTCACCACTAGTCCCAGCACCACTAGTCCCAGCACCACTACTCCCAACACCACTATTCCAGGTAAGACACACGACACACACATCGACGATAATACGACACGTGTTTCGGCTCGGAAAGTAAGTAAGACAACAAAGTTATTTTCTAACATTAAAATTATAAAAATAAATTTTTGTCCGCATCAACCGTCAGATATCCCGGTCTTAAGATCATTTCATCTAGGTTCTACGGTTAAGTACATACATTGTGTTCGCAAATGCCTCTATCCGGGTCAGCGCTTTTAAAGGAATTTCCTGAGGTGGTTATACCGGGCGTACCGAGATTTAGTGCCACACTAATTGGGTTTCCTACGAAACCATTACAGTAGCAAAATAGGATAAGGTAAATGTAGAAAATAATTAATTATTTTCTACATTAAATATTATATCCATTATAATTTTATCAGTAACTAGTTATGCTCGGTGTGCGTTGCGTAGCCCCCATTTTTTGTTAGAAAACTTTCGCCGATCTACAAATAACCAAGGTTACGTCGTTATCGGATGAGTACTATATAGGAAACGAGTAAAAGACAAAAAAACTACTAAAATATTCTTATTATACATTAAAAACTAATAAACTCACGATACGTAGCAGCTTTATTCTGTTAATAGGGTTGCCACGTTATTTGAACAAATATAGTGTTTTCCCAAAAAGGATGCAAAGACATAGTAGGTAAAATAAATGCGTACTTTTTTCTCCGAAATTTCTTGTAAGTACCTACTATACTTTCAAGAAATTTCGGAGAAAAAAGTACGCATTTATTTTGAATATTTATGTCTGTATGTATTCAATATAAATATGAATGTATTTTTCCATATATATTTGTTATTGCTTTTTACTTTGATCATCAATGAAGACCTTACCTTCTAACTTACATTTAAAATAATTAGTCTGAGCATTTTAGATTCTTATTAAAATAAATTAAAAATTATATTTTTAGTTAAATTGATACATGCTCTTCTTCTTTCAATTTTACATTCATGATGGATAAAATTCTTTCCGTTAACATACTTGTTCTAGACTTTCAATCACAGTTAATTTAAGAAAGCGACAGTTGAATTAGAGATAAAATATAGTATTTTTCGTACTATATTATTTTTCTATAATTTATAGTACAATTGACTGAAATATAGTACGATACTATATATTATAGTACAGGTAGCAACCCTAGCTGCTATTGACGCTGATATGGGGTAGTTGATATTCTAACAACGCCCCTACATGATACCCCATATCGTCCTATGGGTGTAGTAAAGTATAGTAAAGTAAAGTTACAGCCTATATACGTCCTACTGCTGGGCACAGGCCTCCCCTCATTTCTGAGAGGGTTTTAGGGCAAGGAAGTGTCCGCCGCGCTGCCCTAATGCGTGTTGGCGAACTTTACATGTCTTCGAAATATTTTTTTTCTTAATCCTCAGACATGCAGGTTTCCTCACGATGTTTTCCTTCACCGCCGAGTACGTGGTAAATCAGCACTTAAAATTGCAATTAACAATTTCAAGGCCGGCGAGGATCGAACCCGTTTTGCTCGTGTACTGTGAAATTTACAGCGAGCGCTAACCATCTGAGCTACCACGGGCACGGGGTGTAGTAAGAAACGACAAAAAGAAAAAAAACCATGAGATGGGCAGCAGCGTCTTTCAACTGCCATCTATGCCACAAATCCCCCTGTGAGGTAATCAATGAGGTAGGCCTATATTAAGCACTGGACTTTTAATAGCCTGAAACGGTAACGGACGCTGGTATGCTGTACGAGCGTGGTCCTTCCCCGGTCGAGCTGATCCATTCAAGCAGCAGCCATAATACGTTACAGCTTATTTGCGCTACACCATGTACATGTTTTTTTTTTATGTAATAAGGGTGACAGACGACCGCACAGTCCACCTGATGGTAAGCGTGTGCTGTGGCCCATGGACATCTACATTTATCTTCAATTAAGAATCAAAATGCAAATGCGTTGTCAACTATGAGGACTAAGATGAAACGCCTCGTTTCCAATAAAAAGGGTCTCCGTTTCTCAACACTCACCATACGAAACACAGCAGCATTAACTTGCTATTTTACGCTGGTATTCTGTGAGAGCATTGTCCTATCCCGATCGAGCCAACCCATTCGTGTTGAATTTTTTCATGTTATATTTTTGCAACCTTCGTTTTATAAAATTGAAGTTACAAACAAACTTATAGTAATATCTGGTTGAACGTGGCTCCTGCAGTCCGTGGATACCTGCAATCAACTACAGATAAGGAGGGCCACAGATGCGTTGTCACCTCTGTGTACTAAGATGTAATGCCTCAAACCCTGTAGATGACCGATATAACTTGAAAACGCCAACATCTCCGTTAGAACCTTGATCAAAAATTTCTTAAGTTTCTTAAATAATAAGGTACGTGAGGGTAATGTGCTTAGCCACACTATTAAACCAAAACTAAGAGGAGGACAGATGCTGCTGTGTTTCGTATGGTGAATGCAGAGAATCGGTGACCCCTTTTACTGGAAATGAAGCATTCCATCTTAGTCCTCACGGGTAAGAACGCATCTGCATTTTGATTCGTAATTGAGGATAGATATAGATGTCCATGGGCCACAGCAACCACTTACCATCAGATAAACTGTGTGCTCGTTTGTCACATTATCCTATAAAAAAATAAGCGTGGTGCCGTAACGATACTTATTATATTTAAAAAGTATAGTATGACCATTTTATTTCAATGTTACCATTCAAAAAAATTATAATGTTAATAAAATAAATTTTTATTCAATATCGATCACAGACTAACAAAGAAAGATAGACGGAGTGCAGCATACGAGGGCGGCACGGAAAATTTCGGGATTCAAGGAAGTGACACAACATTACTATTTAAAAATGTATTTATTACTTTTCGAAGTATTCTCCGCGAAATTTCACACATTTTTCCATACGATAGAAACCAATCATTGAAGCAACCATTCCATTCGGAAGTTGGGGTCTCCAAAATGGCCGTTTTGTAGGCGTCCACAGCTTCTTCAGGTGATGAAAATCTCTGTCCACGCAATTTATTCTTTATTTTAGGGAAAGTATAGAAATCAGGAGCCGTGGTAGCTCAGTGGTTAACGCTCGCCGTAAATATAACAGAACGCGAGTAACCCCGGTTCGATCCCCGCCGGCACCAATGAAATTGTTAATTGCAATTTTAAGTGCGAATTTTCCACCGCCGAGCGGTGAAGGAAAACATCGTGAGAAAACCTGCATGTCTGAGGAATAAGAAAAAAAAATATTTCGAAGATATGTGAAGTTCGTCAACACGCATTTGGGCAGCGCGGCGGACACTTCCTTGCCCTAAACCCTCTCAGAAATGAGGGGAGGCCTGTGCCCAGCAGTGGGACGTTTATAGGCTGTAACTTTACTTTACTTTACTTTTATAGAAATCATTAGGGCGGGGCTGTACGGCGGATGGTCTAATAATTCTATGTTTTCTTGCTCTAAAAACTCTTTTGTTCTGTGTGCGGTGTGAGAACTCGCATTGTCGTGATGGAGGATGATGCGGCGGTTGCAGTTCTCTTTACGGAGTTCAGAAACGACCAGTAGCAAAAAAAATGCTAGCATACCATTCTGCATTAACCGTTCTTTGTCCCTCAAGAGGAATAGTCGTAACATGGCCGGTTTTGGAGACAAACGTGGCCACCATTTTTTTTGCTTACAACACTCCGTGAACGAACAATTTTTGTTGGCTTTAACTCATTTTCGAACACCCAAACTCGTGACTGGTTTTTTGTTTCGGGTTCGTACGCGTATATTCAGGATTCGTCACCTGATACGATGTTGTATATAGCATTTGAGGATCCTGCGTGGAATCTCTCGAGAGTTCTGACGCGCCAAGTAACGCGAGCCGCTTTTTGCTCTTCACAGAGCGAATGCGGTATCTATCGGGAAAACAACTTTTTTACACCTAATTGTTCATGCAAGATTATTTGTATTTGACTCATGCCAATGTCTGAAGTTGATTGAATTTCGCGGTATGTCACATGTCGATCTTCCTCAATCAGCTTACGCACAGCATCAACGTTTTCGTGGGTGACTGCAGTTTTTGGACGACCTTGACGGGGATCATCACTGAGCTTGACACGTCCACGTTGAAATTCAGCAAACCAGCGATAAATTGTGGTTTTGGATGGGGCTTTATCACCAAATGCAGAAATCATCCGGTCAACACACTGTTTTTGTGTTAAACCACTTCGATAGTCATAATAAATCATCGCTCTTGAATTTTCTCGAGTCTAATCCATTTTCTCAACGACTAAACAACATAGATTACTGACTATGTATTAGAGAAAACAAGTTTGACAAAACCGAGAATCTTTTTTTAAATAAATAAATGGTATTCGATTTTTAAAACCAAGGAGTTTTCAATTAAAAAGATTTAGTATGACAGGAACAGTGGAAATATTCCATTCCCGGTACTTTTAGTGCAGCCTAACTAGGTACATTGCCAGTGGTGCGAAAAGCGAAAACCATGTCGAACTTTTTTACACGCACACATCTTGCTTCTTTATTTCTTTACAAACCGTAAAAGTTAATTGTTGAACGCGCACATTAGAATCTAAAACAATGTTGATGGTTGCAAATTATTTTAGATAGTATACACTTGTATGTGTTGCGTAAGATAATATATTATATACTTGTATAGAAATGTGCGCAGCGCTCTGTGTATGGATTGTACAGATGGTTCTATCTGAAATATATAGATTATAAATTATTCTTGTTGCACATTGAAGTATTATGTACGTAGTACGTAATAGCTCAATGTTGTTGCAAGTCATTTTTTACTCTTACGGATACGGATAAAACCTTAATTCTTAAGTTATTATTTGGGTAAGGTCGTAAAAAAATGTACTTTTTGAAAGTTTTGAGTGGGCCCATGTTTGATTGTGAATACCATACGCTAACAAAAAGTATGATAATATTATTAATTAATAAAACATTGATAATCATGTTTAGAATAATGTAGAAATAACCATAATATTCAAGAGGCTTAAACATAAAAAAAACAAAAAATATTTTTGAATCAACAAAATAAAGCTGCATACACAATTTATTTGTCTCCTATCAACTTACGGGACGAAAAAATGCAACAAATAAAAATAATATAGCATTATGGTTTTAAAGTTGTAGTTTACTTTGAAAGCAATAAAGATGACGTGTGATAATGTATAAATTACTGCAATAATACAATGCTAGTAGAAAAAACCCTCATTCTAATTTGTGTCTCCAAAAGTTATCCAGTGTGTTACTCCGATTCGATATGGGATAGATTTTTTGTTTTCAACATTAAACAACATGATTGATCTAATTTCGATGATGCAATGCCGTAGGCTTACTGTCAAATGTCAGTTTTGACATATTTTTTTCATTTGTAGTCGTGACCGTAAACAATTGTAAATTCTATAATTTAGAGCATAAATCATCTACGTGAGAAGTACAAAGATATCGTTTACTAGATTCCTGATTCGAAATTTATAGTCAATTACCAGTGTATGTCAAGTTTTATTAAGTAAATCGCGCATCGTTTATGACTGGTATTCATTGTTGAGTTTTGAATTTTCGAGTATGTTTGTTCCAGTTCGTGGAACACTGGAATTTTATAAAGGAGGCTGTTCACATAACTTAACCGATTACGGTGAAATGAAAAGGGTGTAATGTTATTCTGACGTACCTACATAAGAGTGGAGTGTTACTACTATTCTGATTTATTATTACTAGTGGTCCCTCAGTAGCCGAACTAGGTCCGTGTTTAATTAAGAGGTCGTCGCCTTTCGTCAACTTTTCCACTCGCACTGGACTATAATATAAAAGATGTTTAAATGATAAGAAGCATTTTTTTTAAATTTTATTAAATGGCAAAATATAAATAAGCTATTGTTAAAACACATTTTTTAATGCGTCTTTATTATATTTGTGTGCTGAGTTTATTAGATAAACACAAAAAGTTTTTTTTTAAAATCATTACATATTAAATTAATACTATATTATAGTTCGCCTATTGATTACACTAAAAAAACGCATTTTTAAATTTCAATTTCTTCTTAAATATGGCTCTGTGCGAACGAGAATAGTCAAATGGGATAGCCCTTATAATTAAAAAAAAAACAGTAAAACAAAATTCTGTGATAAATGGTAAAAATTACGGTATCTGTACTAATTGTAAACTGTAAACACATATTTGTTAAATTCGTTATATTTCTTTTATGAATAACCTACTTTGATTAGTACCTACTGTTTTTTGTAAGCACATTATTTTGTTAAAGGCTTTAATTCTACTGTGTTGTGTTATTTTGGTGTTTAGTTTCGCAAACATGCAAGATATGCATAATCTAAGATTCGTTTTTGATTATTTAATCTTAATTTCATGAAAATAAGTGACTGATAATATTTTAAAATGGATTTTACTTTTAAACCTTTTTCCAAGTGAACATTGACCTTATTGAATTATTCCAGTACGTTATTGTGTTATCGTGTGTTATATCTTCCAGTGTGTTATTTACACTTTTTTACTACCTTACCCATTTATATGTCTTGGACATAACTGAAATCCTGTAATAAGTTTAAGAAAATGACATATTAATTTACGATATACTTATTTAATATGAAAAAAAAATAAACTCGGAAATAAAGAAAGTCAATATAGGTATTGCGATCTATTTCACCAAAATCATATAAGCTTTAATTTTAAACTGTTGCATAAACGAGAGCACACCGGCACGGCGCTGCGGCAGACTACGCGTCACGATGGCGCGCCAAAGTAGGTATGTGAAGCGGCCAAGATTACATTTTTAGCCACTTTGTGTGATGTCCGAAAGCTTGCGATCACGTCTAACGTAATATAAAGGTAAAACTTACTTTTGAATTCTGTTCAATTTGTTATGAATAAAAATGTAATTTGCTTTATTTATCTAATAGTTTATACATATCTCTACTCGGATAATCGGGTATGTACGTTTTTTTAATCTATTTATTATAGAGGGTTAGATCTACTAGATCAAGTCACCCTCATAGGTACACAATCAAACACATAATCAGACAATGATTAATTCACGTAAACAAAAGATTACCTGTTCTTAATACCTACCTAATAATAGGTACAAGGTTATAAAGTTTCCTAGCTTTATCCGACAATGGAAAAGCTAGGATACTATTATATAGTCCAACACAATTTTTGTCGAAACCAAAAACAAGGTTGGGTATGTACTTGCATATATTAATATTTTAATATAGAAAACGTGGTAAAGACATGTTGAGTGATTGATAGAGTGACAGAAGAAAACCAAAGAACCTGTTTACTGGAAACAAGGCTTTCCATCTTAGTTTTCAGAGGTGACACCACGTCTGAATTTTGATTCTTAATCGCAAACATTTATAAATGGCATAATTACAGACGTAAATGTGCCATTTATGGGCCACAACTAGGCTTGCCAACCATACTTTATAATAACGTATCCTACTTTATTTTTGGTAATTATACTTTATACTTTTACATACAAATAAAGTATGCAAAAATACTTTATTTTCAATCTTTACTGTGTAGCGTAAAACATACTCATCATGGGTACTTAACGATTTATAATTGCTGAACGAAATGTTACCTATCTTTCCGATTCACGCCAACAGCGCCAACAGTGATTACGCTCGCTACCATGGGCAGCGTTAGCGTTGTCATCAGCGCGCTTACGGTTGAATCGGAACGGATTATTGGCGCTGACAGCGCTGTTGGCGTGAATCGGAAAGGCCTATTAGACGTCAGATGTCAGTTGTGACGTTTGTCACAGATGTCTCTCACTATCGACCAAATTGTACAAAACTGGTCCGTTAGTTTTGGTTATAAGTGAAGAATGCATTTTAAAGTAAATATTAATGCTGAAAATGACGAGTAATTCTGATAGCGACACACCAGTGACTCCTAAAAAAGCTAAAATAACTAAAAAAATTATTTATTTAAATTTAAACGTTGATTGTCAAACAAGCTTTGTAACATTTAAAGACAACAAAAAATTGTTAGTATGTGCTAAAAGCACACAGAAATACGTGTTTAAAGCAATAAAAACATAAAATTTGAAAAATACTTTTTTTTCTTCCTAATACTTTTTTTTCCTATCCAAACCACTTTATACGTTTTTTTTTGTCATAAAAAGTTGACAACCCTAGCCACAACATTCATATACTATCAGGTGGAATATCTGCGTTTTTCACCCCTATTATATAAAAATAAACATTTGTATAGTTACCTAGATTACGATAACGATGTTTTGTGATCCAATTCCAATGTTTTCGAAAGTATGAATCGGTAACTTTATTGGATGGGAAATTCAATATTTTGTGTATGCATTGGTATTCCATATGAGAACAGCCGAGCCGTGAACCTCTTTGACCCGGTTTAGTAAATACACGAAAAATGGATTTGTTATGGGCTTAGCAAGATATCTTTTATTTGAAACTAGTTGTGCCCCGCGGTTTCAACCTCGTATATCACACGTCGGAGCCGTGCGACATGACGTGACACCTCACTGATGTAGTTCAATCATTTTAGCTCAAAAAATTGACAAGATTAATGCAGCACTTCTTTCTATCGGCATATGTACGTTATAGAGCAAAGTTAAGTATTTTATTAATTTATTAATTTTTCCTCCCCCACCCGGGAGAGCAACCCCACACCCCGCCGCGCGTCCCAGAAAAAGTCTCGAAGTGCGGTTTTTTCAGTTTTTTCAGTATTTTTCAGTTTTAGCTATATAATATGGAGCGACCGCAGCGTCCATTTTGTATTTAGCGTGTGTTTATCGCGATAAGCTATCGATAAACTATACAACGCGCAGTGTGGCCATCGCCAGAATTTTATCGTGATGTGTGTGTTCTAGGCATTATACATACAAAAGCGATATCACTTACAGTTTCCACGCAATCTGCGACGAAATATGAACATTTTTTTATCATTTATCGGTTTTTTTGCTCAAAGTTTAACTTTCTCCAAAAATTTCCACCTTACCGCTAAAATGTATATGACTAAAGTAAAGAATAGAATATGCCTTAAAAAGAGTTTTAATTTACTTGTCCTAGGTGGCGTGTATGCTTTTCTTTAAAAGTAGAAATAAATGCCTCGGGCCATTTTCTGGCGCGCGAAGAGGTGACCCTCACCCAGGAGGGGGAGGAAGAATGAATAAAATTAAAATTCACTCTATAACGTACAAATGCCGATAGATAATAGTATTTCATTCATTTAGCCAATTTTTCCATACATTGCTATCTAGAATATTTGGACTAAAGAACCGTGCCCTGCAAGTCCTGCAACCAGCAGGGTCTTTCCGTTCTCATTGGACGGCTAGCATTTGTGCGTCGTCCGCACAATTTTGTCACACAATTTTGAAATGAAATTGTTAATATTTATAAAAGTAGAATTGCACTGATTCATACACAATAAAATTTTCATTTTCATTTTCATATATAGCTGGCATACAAAATTAAAAAGATATCATTGTTTAGAATAGCGACTGCCAGTATCGAGCGACCTTCCGTAAACGCTCGGACGTTTGGCGCGTAAAAAAGAAAAATCGCCAGGCGATTGACGGGTTAATAAAAATCAATATTGAAGGCTAGCTCAGAGATGTAGCCTAATGCTAGATAGCCTATACTATTCATCATGAATCTTGCTATAATATCAAATAGAATTTTTCTAATCAAACTGGTGATTCTTTTTGAAAAAAAACTCTTCCACTTTATTTATTTATTTAAAGCAGGGAAAAACTACCGATAAACTTCAAAATAAACTAATATATATATATATATATATATATATATATATATATATATATATATATATATATATATATATATCATAAAGCTTAAAATAGATATATAACATAAAGCTACAAATAAAATAACAACGAAGGTAACCAAATTTACCAGATTAACTATCATCTAATATCTTCAAAAAGTGCTTAGATATTTTTCTGACGTCATCGTGTAAGGAGTTCCAGAGCAGTGCACCCTGAATGGTGAAGGATTTACCAACAAAATTGGTAAAATTATACGAGGAACGCAGATTTCTATCATGTGTTAAGGAAATATTCTGAAATTTATCCGTTCGAAAAGAGGAGTAGATGGATCAGATAGAGAAGAGAACATGCAAAATTTTAGAGTCACACCTCTGTTTAATAGTGAGCCATTTAAGGTGAGAGCGATAGTGAAAGCTATGATCATATTTACGAAGATTTTGGTTTAAACCCGGGTAACAGACGTCTGCGTAATCAATGATCGGTAGTATAAGTAACTGTACAAGTATAATTTTAGTCTTAAATGGAAGAAAATTTCTCGACATGTTTCGGAAGTATGAACCCCCCAGGTCAGAGTATTACTATCAATATGGAGTACAAGATTTTTAACCGAATAAGAGAACGGTATCAAACGATCATTATAATAGACGGATGGTAGGCTAGCGGCATTAATTTCTGCTTGCATCCTTGAGATACCCATAATCACCACTTGGCATTTCGTGGGGTTGACAGACACTGAAGCGCATGGAACAATCACAGACTGACTTGAGATTTAAATTCAATTTGTTAATCGCATTATGGATGTCGCAAATGTCAGACTGTACATAAATTTGAAGGTCATCAGCATACAGTTGGTACGAACAATCAATATTGGATGTGATGGAATTAATTTATTACATTAAAAAGTACAGACACTACATTAGGTCCTCCAACCGAAATACCAAAAAAAAAAAAGACGATGAGTGTAAGCATTTCCCAAGGAAAAAGAAGATAAGAGGAATTTGATTAGTTTTTTTTTTTGTTTATACTTAATAGTGAAGTACCAAATGAATTATATTTTTCAATGTGTTGATGCTTTTTTTATATGGAAGCCGGTGCTTCTCATGTGGTCCCATTTAAATTTGATCAAGGATCTTTTCAAGAGTTATGAGTTATCCTTAATAATGCGTATTTAATTGATTTAGATTACATTAATGATGTTCTCATTTTATATATATTAAAGTCGGTTGTACAATTTTTTTAATTTTACGACTTGTAAATGGTACTCTACGATTTACGATTATGATTGTTACACTTATAAAAATATATACATTTAATTGTATAAGATATATTTTGAAATATTGTCGACAATTCCACAACTTCGCCATCTGCTCTTTCTCAATCCATATTTGTGTTACTAAGTGCCGGATCCGATACGGAGCACGTGACATTTTTCCCATGAAACCTTGATATACATAATGCTAAAAATTACGGTAAATTCAATCTTAATGGATTGAAAATATAAAAGCCGATGAAATGATAAGCTCTTCATTAATAGCTTGGGAATCTATAACTTTTTTCGCTTCGACGGTTTTCTTGGTTCCTCTCTCAGAAAAATACAAGGAATCCTTACTATTTCATTCTGTCATTATTTGTCAATTTGTCATATGGTAACTTCTGGTCTATACTCTATATTATTATAGCCAATAAAAAGTCCGTTGCTGAATATAGACCTCTCCCATAGATTAGTTCATAGGGGTAATTACCATTGTTCCCACGATTGGCAAGTGCGTTGGCAATCAAGTCCTTTTCTGCCAAGGGGTCCGCCTGGATAGGTATCACCCTCTCACATATCACTGCGTTCTACGTGGCAGAGCCACGCTGCAGCTATATTATAGTTGTAGCACGAATGGGTCAGCTCGACTGAGGCTGGACCATGCTCTCACATAATATCAGCGTGAAATAGCAGCTTAATGCTGCTGTGTTTCGTATGGTGAGTGTAGAAAACCATAGACTCGTTTTACTGGAATCGAGGCATTCCATCTTAGTCCTAAAAGTGACAACGCATCTGCATTTTTATTCTTAATCGAGGTTAAATGTAGATGTCTATGGGCCAAAGCATCCACTTACCATCAAGTGGACTGTGTGCTCTTTTGTCACCTTCGTTCTATAAAAAAAACATGCGTGCAGCACACACGCGACAGAAGTGAAACCTTCAAATGAAATGAAATATTAAATACATATACTTTGCGGCAAATGATTTATTTAATATAATAATTTAAACTACAAGTTCGGTATAATTATAAATATATACATATATATATATATATATATATATATATATATATATATATATATATATATATATCAAATCAATCAAATATATATATATATATATATATATATATATATATATATATAAAATCAAGTCTCGCAACTCAGTTCTTCTACCATAAAAAGTCGTGAGATCTATGTAATACCAAGTCGGTTAATTATTTATTCAGTCCCTACTTAAGGGTCCTTATGTTTTAAGTTATTACGTAATTAGCTAACCTAACAACATTTTATAGTGACCGCATCAATGTTAAAAATCTTTTATGTTTCAAATAAAATGATTATTAAATATATATTAAAATATATATTTAAAAATATAATCAATAAAGAATAGAACGCAACCAAACCCAGATTACAATCTCACGATACATAATTGCTCTCTCCTAAATGCTTCAAACTGCAAACCACAAAATATCTGGGAGTAATGATTGATGACAGACTTTCATGGCACGCCCACACTGACCTTATTACAAGTCGCATCAGAAAATTAATCTGGATTTTTAAAATATTACGACATTCTGCGAAAGAAGACCTATTAAAACGCATATATGTTTCTTTGGCGCAGTCTATCATGATTTACTGCATTCCTGTATGGGGTGGTGCATCAAAAATAAAATTTTTAGTAGCTGAACGTGCGCAGCGCGCACTTCTGAAGGTCATGTTCTTTAAAAAACGTAGGTTCCACACCCAAGCACTCTATGCCGTAGCAGATTTGTTGTCATTACGTAAATTATATATCCTGCATACTGTTGTTAAAAAACACAAATCTCTCCCACTTGACACTTCAATATTCACAAGAAGAAGGATTGACTCAGTAGCTAAAATGCAAACATGTAAAACATTTTTTACTAGACAACAACACGCAAACATGTCATGTCAACTATATAATAAGGCCAACAAAGCACTTAACATCTATACCAAAACAACTTTTGAATGCAAGGATCTAGTCCTAAATTGGCTTAAGCCACTAACTTATGAGGAAGTAGAGAGCATGATTAGGTTTTAAACATAGAATTACATCCGCACATAGTATAGAAACACACACACACACACACACACACACACACACACACACACACACACACACACACACACACACACACGCGCACGCACACACACACACACACACACACACACACACACACACACACACACACACACACACACACACACACACACACACATTTACACACACACACACACACACACACACACACACACACACACACACACACACACACACATCCTATTCAATCACACAAGAGAAAAATTGTATGCATGCCTTATTTAAATAATTAGTATGTAGTCTCTCAGTTCATTAAAAATAGTAGTCTAATTATATGTTGTAAAAGTGTTTTTGGAAGAGCGGAGTTTCCTAGAACAAGCAATTTATTTAGCTTAAAAGGAATCTCCAAACATAGAAAACTTGTATATTTAGACTTAAGTTAATGAAATAAACATTTTTGATTTTTTGATTTGATTTGACTATAAAATGTTGTTAGGTTAGCTAATTACGTAATAACTTAAAACAGACTGGATAAATTAACCGACTTGGTATTACATGGATCTCACGACTTTTTACGGTAGAGGAACTGAATTGCGAGACTTGTTTTTTTTTACAAGTTATGTTTTTGATGGCATGTTTCTTTTTTATTTCAAATCAGTGTTAATTGGACTCATTAATTTTATTACGAGTACTTATTTTATTTGAACGACATATTTTAATCCGACCATGTTTAAAATATCTAAAGAAGTCTTCGACATTGTTAATGTACTTTTAAAATTACGGGACTGCCACTAATTTTTACAACGAGTAGATTAATTTCCCTTCGAATGTTTATACTTTATAGTCTTGTGGATATACCAAAAAGATTTATATCAATTTTACCTATTACGGAGTTGAGGTTTGGCCGTTCTTTACTGCTTGTTTATTCTACAGCTGTTTATGCTACATTATTACTTATTTATTTAAAGTGACGCTATTCTAAATTCGATATGGCGAACATTACAAAATGGTGATTTATAATATCCATAGTAACCCTATGATATAGGTATCAAATGAGAGGGCTGAACGAAATACAATAAGTAAAGTGACGTATTAACAAATTCGATATGGTGGACGTTATAAAATGACGATTAATGGGTGCGTTCGGCAGAAAAAAGCGCTAGCAAGCGCTTGTAAGCAAAATGGCGATCGTAAGCGGTAAGCGCTGTCAAATCGTAAGTAGCTATTTTCCTCCAGGACACGATGTTAGTTTTAACCGGGGAATCTAACCTAATTTAAATATATGTTTGTAAAGTATTCATATTAAAACTTACCAATCATGAGTTTTTAATAGCATGTATATGTTTATTCATGTCATTATATTACTTAAAACTAATATTGCACAAAACAACTTATAAACTCTACTGCAAAACAAACAAATTAAATAAGCAAAATGGCGGCTTGTGTCAGCGCTACTGAAGTAGCAATCGTGTCCTGGCCGAAAACTATTTTAGCGCTTATAAGCGCTTGCTAGCGCTTTTTTCTGCCAAACGCACCCAATAATTTCCATAGTAATCCTATGATATGGGTAGGTATCAAATGAAAAGGCTTGATGAGCGAAACACAATAAGTAGGTACAGTAACTTCATTCTAAATCAAATATGGCAGACGTCTAATATGACAATGCAATATTATTATGAGATAAAGTGGATCCGATAAGAAGGCAAACAAGACAGAAAAAACAATGGCCGCCATACCAATTTTAAAGAGTTATAACTCGGCAAAGATTAGGGACAGTTTGGTGATGGATCAAATGCTGTAGGGAACAAGAAGGAACTGCTGGCAGTAAAATAAAACAAGATAACGGATCTGAGGTGGCGAGCAAGAAATGAGTTGTATCTCCTAATAGTTTTACCGGTGTTTTTGGAGTCCCCGATTACGATTTTGGGGTCAAATTGTTTCAGTAAAATTTTGCAAACTGAAGCTTCAAAGTATGCCTAGCTAAGTGACGTCATTCTAAATCCAATATGGCGACCGAGCAAGATGGTAGACGAGTTGTTTTTTATACCCTCCCACAATATTGGTATCATATGAAAAATTTTGCTGGGAAGAATACGCAATATAAAATGACATCACTCTAAATCCAATATGGTGGTCTCCCAAAGATGGCAGGCTATGTTTTTTATTCACCACCACAATATGAATATCAAATAAGCATATGGATTCAAATGATGATAACAAAATAAACCATTCGTTTTCTAAAAAGAATACGTCACATATTGGTAGAGCCACGGGAACATTTCGCACACATCTGCGGTCCCACCAGCGCCAGCCGCCCCACGGCGGCTCCTCCTCGAGAGAGGATTACTGCTCCCACATCTTCTTCTCAGGCAAGCCGCACCAGAACACATGTCGTGCCTTCCTTTACGGTCTTCAACTACACCTGCGTAATGGCCGCCTCCGTGTCCGATGCGCGAAGGCCATGAAACCAGGAAAAATGAGCACTCCGAAGCACTAGCCTTCCTGAACCCAGCGGCGAATCTGGTCTATGGCTTCGCAACCAACCAAGATTTGGCTGAGTAGGGTAGGTAGAGCGGTGCCTCGCAATACCGACACTCCTTTCCCCTCGCAGCCCTGGGCAAATTCTAGCGCTGGTGAAAAAATAATCAAAATAGCGGAAAACAAGATGATCGCCACACCAATTTTAAAAACTAATAAGCCAACTTTAGGCATAGTTTGATGGTGCTCGAACAAATGTTGTTAGGACCAACAAGGGTCAATTACTAGCGATAAAAAAATTCAAGATGGCAATCAAAAACCTACAATGATGCATTTAATGGAATGAACAGAATTAGAAAAACGACCAGCGATAACTAAATAGATTATAACTAAGAGAAAATAAATTGATAGTAATTTTTTTAAAGTAAGCTTTTATTTAATTTTTAAATAGGTTTTTTTTAAATAAAGTAAAGTTGCAGCCTATAAACATCCCATTGCTGGGCATATGGCTCCCTCATTTCTGAGAATTTAATGCAAGGGTGTCCACTGCGCTGCCCCAATGCGTGTTGGCAAACTTCACATGTCTTCGAAATATTTTTTTTTTTATTATTTCTCAGACATGTAGGTTTCATTTTTTAAATATTTTTTTCTATTAAATTTATTATATATGACGGCTCTGAGGTTTTTTTTAACTTAACATAATTTGTCTCTGAATGAAATGTAAATGAAGTGATGATTTCTTATATTTACGCGAACACTACACATTGAAATAGTACTAGTTTTTACGGAATTTATCGCGTATATTTAACTTTTTAAATATCCGACGTTTCGAGCGCCTTACAGCACCCATGGTCACGGGCTGACATCTCAGTCCCCTCCCCCTCCACGTGAACATGGGTGCTGTAAGGCGCTCGAAACGTCGGGTACTTAAAAAGTTAAATATATGCGATAAATTCCGTAAAAAACTAGTATTATTTCAATGTAAATGAAGTGGTTTAGCGTTTTATCTACATTCCGTAAATGAAAATTGCTAGGGTGGAGGCTTGTGGCTCACTTAATGGGAAGTGACTATTTTATATTCCCGACATTTAGCCGTGGTTAACTATGACATTAGAACGTCAAACGCCCCAGTCCCCTCCATGACCATGGGTGTATAACATCCATGGAATATAAAATAAGTTAAAATAAGCGACAAAGTCACCTGCGCCGTCCTTTCTGCCAAGGAGGGTCGCGTCCGTTTACGGCTTAAAGATCTCTCAGATCAGTAAGCCAATCCCAAAAGGTGGAGTTTAGTGGATAAAAGTCTCCACATAACCACGCAGCCGGCTGCGTGATATGCTATGAGCATTCTCCACCTCCCTCCCCCGTTACCGGAGGGTTGCCCTTAATTGCTTCGGACGCAAAAAAAAGCAACAAAGTCCGTAATACTAGTGTCATTCAATTTTTATATGAGAGGAAGCAAACGAGCATAATTCTCACCTGATGTTAAGTGACTACCGCCGCCCATGAACAACTGCAGCGCCAGGGGAATTGCAGATGGGTTGTCGGCCTTTTAAAAAAGAGCAAACTATTTTCTTGAAGGTCCTTAAGTGGTGGACCGCCCAGATTATATGGATAGTATCGCGAGGTTTTTCGCGATACTATCCATATCGATTGTGAAATTGAGTGGCTGGAGTTAGTCCGAACAATTCCGCAGAACACTCCCTGCGGTATATCCACGATAAAATACGCAAAGAAATGCAACATCTCTTTGCAGTGCCAGTGAGACATGCCGATCAGAATGGGCACGGTCGTCGACGATTAGAACCGCTTTGCGCTGGATGCGATCAAATGCAGACGACAGCACAGGTGATATTTTTTATACCGAACGTGCCAACATTTCTCGGGATCACGTCATCGAGTACCGGAACTAACTTTTTTTTATATAGGATAGGGTGACAAACGAGCACACAGTCCACCTGATGGTAAGTGGTTGCTGTGGCCCATAGACATCTACATCTATCCTCGATTACGAATTAAAATGCAGATGCGTTGTCACCCGTGAGTACTAAGATGGAATGCCTCGTTTCCAGTAAGAAGGGTCTCCGGTTCTCTACACTCACCATACGAAATACAGCAGCATTAAGCTACTATTTCACGCTGGTATCCTGTGAGAGCGTGGTCCTTCCCCGGTCGAGCCGACCCATTCGTGCTACAACTATACTACTAATATAACTGCAGCATGGCTCTACCACGTATAAAAAAACTTGTGTCTGAAGTCTAATCATTGTTAAACAAAGTCCCGGATTTGGGATGACAAAATCTAGTCTAGTTTAACTAGCTCGTTTGACCTAATACTAAGTTTAAAAACAAAGGAATGTTCTAATATGTACCTCGGGTAAGAGAGTTACTAAGTACTTAGCGGTCAGCCACCGTAGCGTTTACATCACCAGAAGATGCCTCGTGTAGAGGCGAAACATATGTCATACTATCGTCGATAGTGTGTCTTTCCTAGAGTAGTGGTGTTGAGAGTAGTGGTGCTGGGATTATTGGTGACGGGATTAGTGCACGCAATTGAGGGAGGGCGGAAGGTGCTCATCAAAGTAGGTAAGACATATCATTTTATTTTATTGAGCGGATGGTTGCAAAGTAACTTTTAATATCTTTAGTGTAATGGATATCCGCAAAGTAACGCTTGATTCTATTAATTGAGTTACGAAGTGTCAGACGGAGAGGACACCTGTGTCTCGGTTAGAAACAGCAAGACCTTCTTTGCCGTCTCCATATGGTAGTGGACGGTGTTAAGGTTTGAATGAAGTCCCCTTATGAACACATCCGTTATCGCATTCGCGCAGTTCGACGATTCGCAGAAGAGAAACAGACCTCCCACCAAATATAAGAAGTAAAAAAGTGTCACACATCTCATCCCAATCAGCTGACTTATAATGCCATATTCGTCGAACACCTTGGGACTCGTAATCAGGTGGAGAATATGATGATACAGATTTCACCAAACAGTGGTCAGATGTACCCAAAGGGCAATTAGCTGTGTGCACGTCTGATTTGGGTACTTTAGTTGCTCTTTAACTTCTCGGAATGCCCTATCGTCAAGGCAAAATTCCACGTTACTCTTCCAGCATACTCAATCTTCTGGTATGGGAACTGCCAGTCTTGGCTTAAACGTTAAAATCCCCCAGAAAAACCAGCTGTGCCATAGGACCGATTTAGGGCTACATCATTCGCCTCACTAAACTGGTCAAATAATCGAGTTGTCTCTTGGTCACCGTTGTGCGACCGATAGACACGGACATAAAGGATTTTATCAGTACCTGTATCTACCATCACCAATATAGTCGAAAAAGTGGGGTCTACAAGGTGGCGGAGACGCTGGCAGCAGATGTCATTGCGGTATGGCCGCAATGACATCTGCTGCCAGCGTCTCACACAGACTCCGGCATGTAGATGGAATTTGTGCTCCAGGGAGGATTCAAGATAGTCAAGGCACGCCGCATTCAATGGACATCCAATTTGGGTCTCCATCAAGATTGTAGGTGAGTCTTCTCAGTCTTTAGATTGTAGTGGACTGCGCTGAGATTTGAGTGCAATCCTCGAGTATAAGAGAGGTGAACTTTTAATAAGAAGACGTGCAACCGCTGTTGAGCCACACTTTTCTTTTTTAAGATACATAAAAGTTAAGAGCGAACAAGGATGGACAATGGCAGTTGAACGAATCGTTGCATTGGCAACCAAACGATACTACCAGAGTTACTGTGCCCATGAGAACTTGATATGGAGACTGCAGGGATGCCCAAACCCCCCTGAAGATCGCCATTGGATCCTCTCATTCGGTCGCTGACCGGCACGATGAATCCACCCCGGGATTTTTCACTAGTTGGGGCAGCCTTTCATGAGTAGCTAATTCACTAATTGGGCCCCCAAAACTTGCGGTCAGCCAGCGGAACACCGTGCTTCGGATCCCGCTACTCTCCACGACCAAGCACCCGACACAGCAACAACAGACGCTTCGCACCCGGATCCAACACACACACAACGCCATTCGTATAAGACTTCATTAAGCATCATGCTGGAACACGACAACGTCACTTGGCAACACGACTTTACACTGACAGGTGGTAACCGAAAAACCGGCGCTCGAAACCTACTACCATAATTGGTAGAGAAATGTGTAGAGAGTCAGATTTCAAGTATTTCCTGCGGACGCGAGTAGCCTTATCCCCCTAAATTTATAAATAATAATTCTCAATGTAGGTATTTTTTTCTTTTGTCACTGGTTTGGAAATACCTCTGTATTTTTATAGAATAAGAGTGACACACGAGCACTCAATCCATCCGATGGTGAGTGGATGCTGAGACCTATAGACATCTACATCTATCCTTGATTAAGAATCAAAATGCAGACATGTTGTCACTCCTGAGGACTTAAATGGAATCAATACTCACCATACGAAACACAACAGCATTAAGCTGCTCTTTCATTCTAGTATTTTGTGGGAGCTTGGTACTCCCCCGGCAAGCCGCCCCATTCTGTCCTGGGAAGAACCCGAGTGAGGGCCTGTGTAACATTTTTCCAAATTACCAATGTAAAATACGTTGTAAACTTAAAAATTCAAGCCTTTACCTCTTTCCCATGGGGCTATTGTTAAACATGTACCTGTGCATGTTTGTATTATAACAACCCTTTTTATAAAATCTGCGTTTAATAAAAAAATTTAAACTTGGTAATAGAGAGACCTGGTAAAATTTTAGGGCTTTGATTCAATAGCGTATACATTGCTACCCGAATGAATTACTAACTGTGAGGTGAGTAGCTGGTGTTTACAGAGGGCATACCCCTTTTGATTTTGTGAACATAAATTTTTTTATTACATAAAATTTTCGCAATATTCCGGAGGACCTAATATTATGGAAATAACTGAAATAAACTAATCGCAACATTAGTGAAACTTTAAATTTTTTATGGCATAAGCCACACAGCTTAGTCTGCTTGCTAGTTTATTTTATAGGATAAGGTGACAAACGAGCACACAGTCCACCTGATGGTAAGTGGTTGCTGTGGCCCATAGACATCTACATCTACCCTCGATTACGTATCAAAATGAAGATGCGTTGTCACCCGTGAGGACTAAGATGGAATGCCTCGTGTCCAGTAAAAAGGGTCTCCGGTTCTCTACACTCACCATACGAAACACAGCAGCATTAAGCTACTATTTTACGCTGGTATTCTGTGAGAGCGTGAATAGGTCTATGGGACCCCACTGAAGTATTGCGTCGAAAATAATGCCAATAAAAACAGTGGAATCAAAGAGGCTCAGTTTTTCACATTTAAAAACAAATTGGTGTGTTGCAAATTCTACAAATTCAATTTTATATATATATATAAAGTTTAGACTTCAAACACAAGTTTGTCCCGGTACACTGCGACGCTTTCCCGAGAAATATTGGTACGTCCGGTGTATCAGTGCTGTCCCTTAAGACACCGGAAAAGGTTATAGATAGATATATAAGAGATGTAGCTCTAGCTACGAGGCCTATACATTACAACCAGCATGCTTACCGCAGAGGCAAATCTACGGAAACAGCCCTGATCAGCGTCATTGACAGGGTCGAAAAAGCACTGGAGGATAAAGAAATAGCTCTTTGTGCCTTTCGAGATATTGAGGGCGCCTTCGACAGTAGCCCCACATCACTGCTGATTGGGGGATTGACATCTCAAAATGTTGACCCCACAACAATCAGAAGGATGAAGTCGATGCTCTCAAACAGAAAAGCAAAAATAGCGCTGTTTCAAACTTCAATTGAGGTAGCAACTACAAGAGGCTGCCCACAAGGAGGTGTTTTGTCACCCCTTCTTTGAACTCTTGTGGTTGACCAACTATTGTGCAAAATGGCAGATCTACGCATTGACACACTGGGTTATGCTGATGACCTTACAGTCTAAATATTCTACAAAGGACTGCCCGCTTAATGGCAACTGGAGTCATCGCCTGGAGCGGCTCTTAATGCACTTCTATGCCTAACGCCCCTTGATCTTTATCTAGACAAGGAGGCGAGGGCTAGTTTGTACAGGACTAACGCCTAGGGTTGAGGTTGAGGCCAGTAGTAGGTGGTCTGAGCTTGCTCTCCTACAGATTAAGATCCATGCTCGACTCAATTAAGGAATCACCGGTCTTACGCATGCAGATATCATGCGTCCACTACACACTTTTGATAAAAAGCATATAGTGGAATTACCCTCCAGAGAAGACTGGCTGAATGGCCAGGTTATCTGTGAGGATGGTAGCCTCATATGGTATACTGATGGGACTAAAATGGGCCTCGACCTAGGCTTTGGAATTTACGGTGAACGCCCCAAATTCTATCTTAGTATGAATTTGGGTAGATACACCTCTATCTTCCAGGCAGAAATTTTCGTCATACTTCAGTGTGCAGAAATAAATCTGCAAAAACACTACGTTAACCATATAAATTATATAAACTCTGATAGTCAAGCAGCACTGCTAGCGCTGAGGTCAAACTTAGTGAACTCGAAGCTAGTTGGAGACTGCGTGAACCGTTTAAACACCCTGGGATGTAACAACAGGGTCGTTTTAAGATGGGTTCCGAGTCACGAGGGTATTGTAGGCAACAAATTTGCCGACAAACTTGTACGAGAGGGCACAAAGTGCACACAATTTGGACCTGAGCCATTTTGTAGAATCTGAAGAATATAGCCTATGCCGCTTGGCCTTTGAAACTCTTTATCACAATAAATCACTTAAGATCTGGTCTGACACACCAGGCTTCATTCTAAAATATTCTAAAACCTTAATCCGGGCTTTTGATCGTAAATTCGCTTCAGAAGCCCTGAGATTAAGTAAAAATAAATTGCATTCTGGCAAGAGCCCTAACTGGACACTGTTGTCTTAAAAAGCACATGTCCATCCTGGGACTAAGCAACTCAAGTATGTGTCGGTTCTGTTCCATAACGGAAGAAACACCTCTACACATACTAACTGATTGCGGACCCTTAATGCGCAAACGTAACACTCATCTGGGAAACTATGTACTCCGGCCAGAAGTTAGACAGCTAAACAACTCTTTCTATTCATTGAAGACATAAGGCTTAGGTGTGAACTATAGCCATAGCAGCGATCACAATAGATCTTTTAGGTTGTAGAGATACTGGTCTCTTTCCATAGACCTGCACAGCTGCTCACACATAATAAAAAAATCAGTGCTGTCGTCTGCATAGCAATGAATTTTACCGGTCTGCAACATGTCATTGATATGCAGAAGAAACAAAGTTGGTGATGGCATGCAGCATTGTGGAACACCAGCGTTAATGGACTTGTAATCGGAGCATGCACCGTCTGATCCAACCTTGATTCTCCGATCATCAAGAAAACTGGTGAACGGATTTTGTGTTGTCACTTGAAAAGAACGACTTGCAAAGAAAATTAAATTGCATGTTAATAACGTATTTTTTTTTGCTTTGTTTAACTGAGTATTAGTATTACCAAATCTATTAAACTCGTAATTATCTTTATAAATTAGTTTTAAATATTGATACTAGTTGGTGGAATATTTTAAATATCTACATAAATCCATTTGCTATAATATCTTTTGCGAAAGCAGGAGTTATGATAATGATGGCAAATGGCTACTCAGACTAATGGCTACAGATTTATCAAGTTTTAAAGAGATTTGTGATCAAGAGACGAGCGAAATTGAAACGCTAGATTCAGATTAATACTTTTTCGTTCATGGTTATTTTGTTAATAAATATTATTTGTTATATATTTGTTTTGCTCACCCTACCTATTCTTATTTGAATCACATAATATTGTATTGTAATATAATCACCAGCTACACCCACTCGTTTTACTCTCTTATTGTCAAGTTTTAAAGAGATTTGTCGTGATCATACGATAGCTGTCGTACCGAGTGGGATCCATCGATTGACCTCTCGGTCAAAGAAAGACCTTTGTTTTGTCTACATTATTAAAAGACCTGGGTATCCGTTGGTGTAGATATTATTGTGATCATTGAGCATAGTGCTGAGCTCATCCAGCAATTATATCATAATTAATATATTGCCGTCTTAAAATCGAAGGTGTGATATGAACTCGCCATTGAAAAGATTGAAAATGATTGAAAGATGTTGATACCGAATCTTTTCCAGTCAGGAGCTTGAAAACGTCTCTTAATGCAGCGGCGAAGAGTTTCTTTGATATAACGTCACCCTGTCTTGCATCTTTCTGCAGTTGAATCGGTTCCATGCTCTGTTTCTGTAGTCTGATAGCCATCGAAACCCTACTGTACAAACACTTCAACTTGTGAGGCTATTCATAATGTCTCTGAAAACAGTACGTAGACGCGGCTCAGAAGGGAAACCACGCAGGACATAATTAAACTATTTATAATGGTTGGACCATAGGTCACAGTTTCGTATCCGGAACGAATGATCACAAATATGGGTGCGCGAATGACTAAACATATTGCGGGTTGAACGATTAGGTGGGCTCTATCAGCGTGGTAAGTTGTGAAACATAAGCTGCTATGGAAAAGGGAACAACAAAATAAAAACAGCTCAATATTTAGGACCAGGCACATATCTGGGGAGCTGCTAGCGGCCTCTTTCTACGGCCTTGTGAGGCGATGAAAACTGTGTTGCAACTGAGGCGGTGCGCGAAGAATATGCATTGGGGTTGACGGTTTGAACGCCACGACGAATTGTATTGCACTAATGGCTTGTAGACTCGACGAAAGTTTGTACTATACTGTGGCTCGACAGCCACTGCCGCTGTGCTCCGGTGGCGTGCTGCCTCCTTTCACTTTTGCAGAGTGCGCTTCTCATTGGAGGAACAAAACGAGGCTACCAATGTAGCCATTAGACAGGCCCGTGCGGGACGGTAACGGAAGTGAGGAGAGATTAACTAACATAACTAACAAAATACAAAATGTGAAAGTGTTCGTTGGCGCAACCATAATTTATTACGTGCTAGAGGCTGGACCGGGGAAGGACCACGCTTTCACAGAATACCAGCGTTAAATAGCAGCTTAACGCCGCTGTGTTTCGTATGGTGAGTGTAGAGAACCAGAGACCCATTTTACTGGAAATGAGGCATTTGATTTTAATCCTCACGGGTGACAACGCATTTATATTTTGATTAGTGATCGAGGATTGATGTAAATTTCTATGGGCTGCTGCAATCACTTACATTCAGATTGACTGTGTGCTCGCACCCTTATCCTATAAAAAATGTGATCGAATCCTTTTCTCGACCATTACCCGAAAATTTGTAGACAAATTAAGAGGATTTGAGAAAATGGAAACTAAAATACAAAAATATTAATTATTTAATATTTGGTTACAGTCCCAAGACATCACTGCAGAACTTTTGTCTATGGTTATTATTTTTCTAAAGTGGCAATATCGCTGACAGCCTGCTTTCCGTCACAGTCACAGAGTAGTACTTTTTATAGTCACCGTAGTCGCTAGCATTAATTAATTTATTATTTTGTGTTGAGCCGTAATTTTCACTTCCTAATGTATTTGTTCATTGTTTATTTTTGTATTAAATATCTACAAAATTTATAGTAAATACACCCAAAATCCATTAAGGAATTAGCTTTGGACGTGTTTATATGGTGGCACTCGTACTATATGTCTTCCCATTATGGATCCATTTACAACAGAACAAAACGAAAGTGACTAGTTGTACGTTTGTTATTTAGTGAATAATTGCGTTTGCTTCTTTGTGCTGAGTGGTAAAAATGGCGCAGACTGTGCGACGTGCCATTGAAGGACGGTATCCTTCATGCTATTTACCAAATAGAATAAAAGAAAGAAGAGCTAAAGCTAGAGCATTAAGGTAAACTAGTTTTACTTAAGTTTTCGGCTACGTGTAATCGATACATACAGAATTCAATTAACTATATGTCGTGGTTATAATTATTTTTTATTTAATTCGTTACATCAAAATAAACTATGTAAACAATTTTATTGATTTTTATGTGGAAACGCATTTTAGAACTGGTAGAATTTCCTATAGTCTATGTGAAACGAATTACTAAGGAAAAATAAAAAATAAAAACATACACATCCTATTATATAAATCCCACCTCGTTTTTTTACACTTGGTTTACAGTTAGTGTCTCAAAGTGGGCATATGTTATTATTATTACATTTCAGTATAAGTATAATGTATAAACCGACCTTTATAAAAATTCAAGGGTTATAAATTATTACTAACATCAATTAGTTGTTTTATATATATTAATTCTTAAAGGTTATTATATTTCATTATTATCTTATAATTTTTTACCCGACTGCCAAAAACTGCAGAAATAGTAGCAGGCTGGACATAGGACGGGAAAATTAATGGGTTCCGCTTGCTACTAAACTTAATATATAACTTAGGCTAATTTACTTAGGCTTTTAGCTCATAATATAGTCTGTTAAACTGAAGTAGAGTTTACTTTGTTTATAGTTATTTTTAATTTTGTTTTTTTTTTACTCAATCTTGTTTCGGTCTTTTTAGTGCATTACTTTTAAACTGTCTTTTTTGCAGTCGTGTTTTTGATTTTTTTAATTATTTTATAATAAATCTTCGCTATCTTATATCACTTATCACTGATATGCTCAGTGATAATCAGTAAAAAAAATCTGACATGTTGGTAAAGTAATTAACATGCTTTGCTCATTGTTCAGTTGTTGTGTCTTGTGTATGTACTTAATGAGCGACAGGATCAAAGTACAAGTTGTCAATTAATATTATTGTATGACTTTTCAGATTACAACAACAAAGTAAGCCTGATAAACCGGAAGACTTTGTCTGCTATTCAGACAGTGATAGCGAAGAAGAAACACCAGCACAGCAGCATCGGATACTATCAACCTCATACAACTTTGTAGATTATGTTCGCTCTAGAGAAATTCAGGCCCCTGAGGTAATACACTATATGAATGGCGATTACTGTCTTCAAGGAACAATATATTGATAAAATGTTGAAAATCCTACTTTTTACTCATCAATCATTACTACTACTGCTGATTATAGATAGGGAATGCCACAAAGCTCAGCCCTAAGCCACCGACTTACTACATCTTTTAATAGGTCATTCCTTCATATGGTATCACCGCCCCACTCTTTGCTTATTGGTACAAGGCTGCCACTAGAGAACATTCCCATCGGTTAATGAGTCTATGACCATCAGCAGTAATTGATGACATATTTTCACATTTATCACATTGCAACTCAGAGCTTGTAGTACCGCCATACTGTCAGTCAGTATTCTGATGGAGAAGTCTTTCACCTTCCTAGCATCTATTGCTATGGCCGCTTGGATGATACCCATGTATTGGTCAGTTTCCTTCAATTGTATCCTGTACTTCTTATCAAATACAAATTGTTTTGGGATCCTATCATACTTGGCTTGTAAGATAGGAATTTTTGAGTAAATTCTATCGATTATATCTGTATGGTGGACTCTACTCTTACTTAAAAGATTTAGGGTCTTGAGTTTAATGGCAGCTAAAGTTGCTTCTTGTTGTATATGTAGATGATGCGGTGTTAGCTCCAGCATACCCTCCAAAGCTGCTGTTGGTGTAGTCCTTATGCAGCCCGTGGCAGCCATACAAGCTAATCTCTGGTAATGCTGAAGCTTTTGTATAGTGGTGGCTTCATTGGTTTTGGTCCACCATACCAGAGAGCCGTATGTGATCATGGGCCGAATTACAGTTTTGTACAGCCACAGTATAATTTTTGGCATTAAACCCCATCGTTTGCCAATCATGTTTCTGCATTGCCAGAAAGTTAAACTAGCTTTGCTGATTTTGTTTTCTATGTGTTTGTTCCAGTTAAGTTTACTGTCCAAGGTAAGACCTAGGTATTTTACCTCGGAAGAAAGTTGGAGTTTTGTGTTGAAAAGACTTGGAAGATGATAGTTATTCAGCATTCATTTTTGTGTGAACATTACTATAACCGTTTTATTTGGATTAATGGTTAGGTCATATTCCCTGCACCATCTCTCCACAATATGGAGAGCCGCTTGGGTCAGGTCGCACACAATGATTGCTGTCTTACCAGAGACCAGTATTGTCAGATCATCTGCATAACCGACTGTGTAGAAATGGTTAGCGTTTAATTTGCTGATGAGTTCATTAATGACCATATTCCACAGGAGAGGTGAAAGAACCCCACCCTGCGGGCATCCTTTCATGATCTGAATTGTCTGAGATTCACCAGCAATCTTTATTGTTTGTGTACTGAGCATGTTTACTATCCAGTCAATCAGTGCCGGTTCAACATTATGTCTACTTAGGGCACCTTTTATGCTGGAGAAATTTGTTCAGTCAAAAGCACCTTCTATGTCTATGAAGGAGCCTAGAGATATTGCTTTGTTTTGGATGGCCTCTTCTATCTTTGTTATTACCTGGTGAAGTGCCGATTCTGTTGATTTACCTAAGCTATAGGCGTGTTGTTTTTCGTGTAGCGGTAAGTTAATTAGCGCCGAACCTCTCAACTCTCGTTCACACATCCTCTCCATCGTCTTTAGGAGAAAGGATGTGAAGCTAATAGGTCTGTAGGATTTAGGGTCTGTATAGTCTTCTTACCTGGTTTGGGTATGAACGTGACTTTCACTTCCCTCCATCCCGTCTGACTATTAGGACGTCACCCCCCCCACTGTAGAAGTGCCGGGAATAAGCCGTCAGGTCCTGCTGCCTTATAGGGTTGGAAACTATGAATGGCCCAGTGGATTTTGTCCATCGTCACCTTTTGAGCACTTATCAATTTAGGTCGCGCTAGTTGCACAGATCTATTATTTTATTCAATTACATAAGTGTTTATTTCAAAATCTTGTGGCTTTTACAGCAATTACTAATAACATGTGGAAAACGGAATTCCCTCTATCATCTCTTACGACACCCATTAGATGACATGAAGTTATGGATACTCACACCACCAGGCCAATATCGGTACATCATCTCGTAAATATCATAAGGGGGGACAGAGGGAAACTGAACCAAAAGTAGGGCAGTAGTATCTTCCTGATATCAGCTGAATAATAAAAACCGTGGTTGCCAATCTGCTTGTGAAGCCTAGTATATATATGATACTAGCTTGCCAGGCAGACGTCCTGGCCTTTTCGACAACCCTTTGTCATGTCTTATTAAAAATCCTTAAATTCGAAAAAAAAATTGTGGGTTACTTATGGGCAAAAAAACTATCCTATCTCTCAAGTTCGACAAAACTGCACACCATGTGCAAATTTGATCAAAATCGCTTAAGTAGTTTAGGAGCCCAGTTTAGTTTAGTTGGGAAGCCAGTGGTCAGCATTGGACTTTCGATGGGCTGTAATGAATATATAAAAAAAACTGACTAACAAACAATAAACAAATTGTGGGGTTAGTGTCAAATACATGTATTATTGACATCCAACCTTTGTGTACCTACTTTTGACATCCAAACATTACATGAAGATTTTTTGAGAAAATGGAAAATAAAATTAATGTCTTTGATCATGTCATCAGTCGCCTAACTAAGGTTCTAATGAGACTGAACAAGCCACAGATCAGGATAGTAACAAGTGCTATCACAGAACATGGCTCTTTTAACAAACGTTTACCATAGGAGTTACTGATAGCCCCCTGTGCAGAGCATGCATGGGAGAGGAAGAAACGGCGGCTCACATGTAGCTGACATGTCCAGAAGTCGCTTCATACAGGGCTAAACATTTCGGCACGCCGGGATCGCTCCCCGAAGTTGCTTGCAACATCAAAGGACTGTTGAACATCTTCGGGGAGATATTATGGCTCGAATAATCACATTATTCCTGCCCACACGCAAAATACGCGCTTAGACGTGGAGTTGCGGCAAACAGTCAGTTGTAAACTAAACTAATGTCTTTGATTATCTTAATTCTAAAGAATACTACATCAGTAAATCCTATCCAGGCGAGGAGTGGGCGGGTCGCTAGTCAATAAATAAAATTTAGTTCTCTGTAGAACATCATCTTATCTATTGTCAAATTGAAATTTTTTGTTGCAGCCTCGCTCAGTGGACCCATCATACGCAACCCGCCATATGCTCACTCATGATATGTTCCGTGAAACACCAGTCAGTTTGGGCAACATGAACAAGGTGTTCTGTTCCCAATGGCTCTCTGATAGGCAGGTTGTTTTTGGGACTAAGTGCAATAAGGTAATTAATTCAGTCATATCCTCAGAAATTTAATATTAGCAAAATAATACATTGTGCACTAATTACATTTACACGTCATATTTAATTTATATTTTGTAGTTGTAAAATAATCTTATTTGTTGATAAACACTGATTATCTTTCAGTACATCCCATTTTAAACATTTGTAACATACACTCTAATTTAGATTTCTCTAAGTCTTATTGCATGTTATAAAAATGTATCATGTAGAAAACTGAATGTTGATTGTGGAAGATTCAAATGTGCAAAACTTGATGATATCTCATTAAAAGACATCTTTATAAAATATTGCTATATTTATTGTAATTACATGTTTTCATAGTAGTATTATTATGTGTTTGTTTTCTCTACTCAACCTAATGGAAGACTGTGGTCTTGTAAATTTACAGCCCCCATCAAATTAACATGAATTTTAACTATACATATTGTTTTCAGTTAATGGTGTATGATGTAAGGTCTCGTTCACTAGACGCAATCCCCACACTACGGCCGCGTGCCCCCTGGCCAGGCGCCGAACACCAAACAGGAATACATGCGTTGCAAATCAATCCATCTAGGTATATTAAACTATTACTTCTTATTTCTTTTAATGAAATTCTAGTACAATATACTACCCTTGTGATTAAAGAATGGGATTAAAAATGGTGGTTCACCTCTCGCTCGCACACTGTTGCTATCTATACTGATACCCACCGGTAAAGACTGAAAAAAAAATACGTTGCAATTATGTGTTTTACGTACGTTCTATAACTTCATTCCAACTTATTGGGTTTAATAATAACAAAATGCCATAAACTACAAAAAAAAAATAATTCAGTTTTGCTAATTTGTGAGCTACGACGCGTTTTTAGTCTTCATAATATTTAAATTTAATTGCAATTGAGAAATAACTAACCATTTTTAAAATTTTTGTCTGCCAGCTAGAACGACAAAGCTAATCTTCGGAATGGCTGAATGGATTGCAATAAAACTTCACTAAAAGTAGAGTGTAATACCATGAGTGATCCAGACTAAATTTCATCAGAAAAATATAGAGATTTAATTAAAATAGAAATAATGATAGATAAAATAAATGGACTTAAATGATTATCTGAAGTCTAAATAATGACTCATTATTAGAAACCACCCAGGCAAAGCCAGAGCGGGTCGCTATTTATAAATTTGATTTTAAATTAATGTACTTACTTAAATGGTCAGTAACATTATCCTAATAACAACTATAAAATAAAAATCTGCAGTTGCCTACCTGCCTGCCAAGCGTGGCAATTATGGCATATATCCCTAATAAAAGCAGTTCAGCAGTGGCAGCAGTTTAATGGGCTGTAATAATATAATAATAAAAATATATGTGGTAGAGCCATGCTGCAGTTATATTATTGTTGTAGCACGAATGGGTTGGCTCGAACGGGGAAAAACCCCACGCTCTCACAGAATACCAGCGTAAAATAGTAAGTAAATGTTCCGTATGGTGTGTATATAGATCCGGAGACCCTTTTTTACTGGAAACGAGGCATTCCATCTTAGTCTTCAAGGGTGATAAGGCATCGGCGTTTTGATTCTTAATCGAGAATAAATGTAGATGTCTATGGACCACAGCATCCACTTATCAACAGTTGTACTGTGTGCTCCTTTGTCACCTATTTTTTTATTATATATCTTTCAGGCCGGCCTAAATCAAGCTACATGCTTATTTATCATGTGATGCCACCAAAGCACTAAAAATATTTTAAGGTTTATAGTAAATTATACTTACATGTGGTAAGTATAATTTACTATAAACCACCTCAGTGCTGCTATGTTTTGTATGATGAGTGTAGAGAACTAGACGCTACTTCAATAACACATTACTGGAAATGAGGCATTCCATCTTTGTCCTCAAGGGTAACTAATAACGCGTCTTGATTATGATTCTTAATTGAGGATAGACATAGATGTATGTGGGCCACAGCATCCATTTAACATTAAGTCAATTGTGTACTCGTATTTCGCTTTTATTCTATTAAAAAAAATTGAACTTTTATAGTCATGTAAATATGTATTTATATTGAAAAAGTACACCAATAACATTCATATATGTTTGTAGGACGTTACTAGCAACAGGTGCGCGGAACTCGTGTGAACTAGCCATATATAGCCTGCCAACACTGGACCCGCTATGCGTAGGAGAGGCACACAAAGACTGGGTAAGGTTATATCGCTAATGAATTATTTTTATATAAAATACGATTAAAAAGTCTTTCGTGCTTTTTTAAATTTGTATCAATATTTTTTCCCTGAAATGTTCCTCATTAAATCATCTTGAACAGGATATAAGTTATAAAAGAATTGTTCGAGAATGTATTAAATTATTTTCTGTGTTTGTTTACTTACTTATCATCATCATGATTACATTCCGTCATAGGTTTCTTCCAATGAATGTGACAAAACACGAAACAAATACTTTTAGTTTCACAAAAAGTGCATACTTTCTCAAGAAATAAACCCCCCCCCCCCTCCCTCAAAGTAATACGTGAACAACCTAGGTTCTGTCCTTCCAGTAACAATAAAATTTATGAAATTTTATATGATGTTGTACCACATACTTGGTAGTAAACAAATACATTGAATATTTTGGAGGCCTTTGAAATGTTTCAACACGCATTAAAATGATTGTAGTGTACTCTTCTTTACTCCAAAACACATAAGTAAGAGTAGGCTTGTCCTCAGTAGTGAGACAATATAGGTTTCTATTATAAAAGCAATAATATTTGATGTTTACTTTAATTTAAAATTCCTGGTCAAATGCATATATAAATAATACTAATATTGATTTTCACTAAAATCTCTATATAATGCATAATATTGATTTTTAAATTAGTCAGTATAAGAAAATTAATATTATGTATTGTCATCATCATCAGCCTATAACAGGCAATTGCTTTTCCCTAATAACTAGATGACAGGATTTCTTTTCTCGTTCGTTCATATTCCATATTAGCCCTCTGTGGTGACAACATATCCATAGCGTTTTTTGTGTCAAGTTAGTTGCATTTGTCTATGGGCTGAAGTAGCCACTCACATTTTTTATTATTTAGATTAATTTTTTATTATTAGAATAAGGCGACATATAAGCACACAATCCACCTGATGGTAAGTGGATGCTTGCGGGTTATAGACATCGACATCTATCTTTAGTTAAGAATCAAAATGTAGATGCGTTTTCACCTTTGAGCACTAAGATGGAATGTCTCACATCCAGTAATAAGAGTCTGGTTCTCTAAATTCACCTTACGTAACATAGCAGCATTAAGCTGCTATGACACTCTGGTATTCTGTGAGAGCGTGGTGCTTCTCCGGTAGAGCTCACCCATTCGTGCTTCATATGGCAGCAGCATGGCTTTACTACATATAATGACGGCTCCACATTATCGCCGTGAATTCACGGCACAAGTCGTGCCCTCCACATTCACGGCATGCTCACAATCGTTCGTGGAACCCGCCGCGAAACGGACGTAGAAGCTGCTGCTGCAATAACTTTATTTATTTATTATATTTTTATTATATATTTTATACGTGGTAGAGCCATGCTGCAGTTATATTAGTAGTATAGTTGTAACACGAATGGGTCGACTTGACCAGGGAAAGACCACGCTCTCACAGAATACCAGCGTAAAATAGTAGCTTAATGCTAACTACTACGTACGGTGAGTGTAGAGAACTGCAGACCCTTTTTACTGGAAACGAGGCATTTCATCTTAGTCCTCAGGGGTGACAACGCATCCGAATTTTGATTTCTAATCGAGGATAGATGTAGATGTCTACGGGCCGCGGCAACAACTTACCGTCAGGTGAACTGTGTGCTAGTATGTTACCCTGTCCTATACAAAAAAAATTGCTGTGGCAACATACTCGTACCACCATTTAGACGTCCAAAACAAGAAATTTATTAGGAAGAAAAAGAACTGGCACGATGCCGTGAATGTGGATGTGTACGCGTGAACGCCGCGCGAAGGCTACGTGAACCCTTTGTCGCGGGACAAAATACCGACTCTGATCGGGGAACAGGCGCGAACGCGCGTGAATGCCGCGAAAACCATCCACATTAACGCCTGTTCACGGCGATAATGTGGAGCCGCGGTAAAACTACGACTTACCATCAGGGTCAAAAAAGTACAAAAATTTTGTTTTATTAGGATGGCTGAAGTTATAAACGATATTACTTTTTGCACAGATACTGGACATGTGTTGGCTGGACGACGAGTTCTTAGTGACCGGGTCGCGGGATTCGAAGCTGGCGCTGTGGCGCGCGCCCACTGGGCCCCCGCAGCGCGCACCGCAGCACGACTACGTGGCGCCGCTCGCGCTGCGCGACTGCCGCGCCGGTACGTGTCCCAAGATAATAATTAATATCGCACCGGTATGTGCCCCAAGACAATAATTAATACCGCGCCGCTACGTGCCCCAACATAATAACTAATATCGCGCCGGTATGTGCCCCAAGACAATAATTAATACCGCGCCACTACGTGCCCAAACATAATAACTAATATCGCACCGGTACGTGCCCCAAGAACGTCCCCACCACCCCAACATAATAATTAATACCGCACCGGTACGTGCCCCAAGATAATAATTAATACCGCACCGGTACGTTCCCCAACATAATAATTAATTAATACCGCACGTACTGCCCCAACATAGTAATTAATACCGCACCGGTACATGCCCCAAGATAATAATTAATACGGCGCCAACACTTAACGTTTGCTATCAACACGCCTTTTAACCACGTAGAACATCTACTGTTACTGAAATAAATGGAAAGTTTACGGCCAGGGTATAAACCTCCAAACCGCAAACATATTTCTGGTAATCTGCTCGATGCAATCTGCAAGTCAACCCAAGAAAGCGTAAAAGATTAGTTGAAAAACAAAGTCGTTAATCTGTCAATGAGCAAAAAGCACACGAGCTTAAAAAAAAAGAAAAAATTACTACTGCAGCAATAAAACAATGTGAAACTTTCAAATGCACGGTGCGAAGCGTAGTGTCAGATAATGTAGTAAATATGAGCCGTATGAGACGAGATTTGGCTCAACAGGAAGAATTAGCGTCTCATAAAGATATTCTCACATACGGCTGTTCATCACACATATTAAACCTTTTAGCGAAAGACTTGAATGCAGAAGATATTACTGAGAAATTCAAATCAATAATGCGGTACTGTAAATACAATCACTTTGCATCTGCTAAATACAAACAAGAAAAAGAAGTTGTTATACCATAACAGGTACAGTGAAACACAATGGCTAACTGCCTAAAAGTTATTTTGGACAACTGGCCTATTATCAGTGGGGAAGCCTCCATAGAAGCCGAGAAGCCGGGCTTGCCTTAAATACTGAATCAATAATATTAACTAATAAAATAACTCGTAAACTGGTTTAAACTATTTCAAATTTCCCGCGCGCTTCTCTGTTCGACACAGGTATTACAGACACCTCGTATTGCCTTGCGATACTGTTGCTGTCATAAAAAATGAGTCTTAATTGAGCGATTAGTCGTCTCTCTCGCTCGCATTGGCTTTTTACGGGGCTTTCGAGAAGACGATCGCTCCGTTTCTAACCTGTGGCAAAATGTTCTATAGTGAAATATAACTACGATTGTATATATAGCAATTAGTATAGAGAGAAAAAGCCAAGCTTTAGGAATGAAGTTGTCGAGAGCGGAGGCGCGCGGGCGATACGTTTGCAAGTTCACTTCACATTTCAATGTTTATTTAAAATGGAGGATAATATTGTTCCTTGTGATGAATTCAAGTGTGTTAAAGTGCTAATCGGAGAGGAAAATGTAAAATACATAAGGTCAAGAGTGTCTTTCAGACGTATCAATTATCGCAGTTAAAAAACAGTTATTGGTACAATTAAATCGTTAACCAACATTTTACGAGGACATAATTAAATCTTTCCTTAGCCGCTCAAGCGTCCAGCCCTCGCGACTGATATACCCTTGTACGTCCGGATACGCGCGGCTCTAATTCGGCTGCTACCGCGCTTGCATGTTGTATAATAAAACCCACATAGCTACTTAACTATAATAGATAGAGTAGAGACAAAAACTACTAAAATTGACAGAAGAATGCGAATTAAACCTACGTATGTTTTAAAATCCAAAAATGTTATTTAAGATATTAAAAATAGTTGTGAACATTGAATTTGGAGGAAAATAAACATATAAATTTTATTAATTTACACCTCAACGAAGAAATATTGTATTTTTTACCCATAAAATAAAGTCACAACAACCTAGACGTATTTTCCTTTTTTATGATATATATATCTTAATGTTTAATTAGCGTTATGCAATTAAATTAAATCGAAACAAAACACCTACTCCTCGTAATTTTATCGCGATGCCTCGAGCGCTTTGGACTCGCTCGCGAAGGCAAAATATAGGCAAGATGGCCGCCTATTTAAGGCCTCATATACACTTTGTAATTTACGCAACTTAAAAAAGGTAGTTGAGATTTTTTAAGTTGGGGTTTTAAATTAAACATCAATAATAAAATTAATGTACAG
This sequence comes from Parnassius apollo, assembly GCA_907164705.1. Classification (NCBI taxonomy): domain Eukaryota; kingdom Metazoa; phylum Arthropoda; class Insecta; order Lepidoptera; family Papilionidae; genus Parnassius; species Parnassius apollo. The sequence continues at coordinate 977,240 of CAJQZP010001697.1, forward strand.
TTTATTGAATCCTAACTTGAGATGATCCACTCCCACCTCCAGTACGAACCCCTTGGCTTCTATGACTTCCACGAGCAAAGTTAGTTTCGGATGGTGATCTAAAATTGTTGTATGTATTAATTTAAACCATTAATATCATCAAGGAAAAAAACAATAATAATGTGTTAAAAAAAACATAAAAAATTACGATTATGATTAAGAATCATTACAAATTATTAAGAAATAAAACTCAAAACCAGCACGACCCAAGACTAAGACCGTAAAAAATAAAAGCAAAACATCTGGCAATCATAATTTTGCTGTTTGTACCGACCCTTATTTAGAACTATTGTCGTTACGTCCGTGGATATAAAACTAGCCACAACAAAAAACCTGATCAGTAACGCACTTACATTTTTAACGAATCTTCAATAAATATAGTTTATTTGTGTTTGTAAAGTTCATTATTATGTTTATTACGAACTAACACTCGTTTGCTTATATATATATATATTTTACTGAAAAACAAAGTTAAACAAAAATAAACTTGGCCGACAACTTGAGAGCGGCCATGTATTTCGAAACAGCTATACTTTAAATTTAAAATAAGATTCGATTTTACACTAAAACTGTGATATGTATACGTAATTATAAAACATAAATCATCTAGTTTATTGTGACGTATAATATTCTAAGTAATATTAAATAAAACTAAAGTACTTACGACATAATCGTTGACATCCCACAAGCACTTGTTCACAAAACACCGAGAGTAGAGTAGACTGATGTTAAATAATTACGGTTCATTCGTTAAGGCTTGTTACACTGCCATCTCGTTTGTAATACGTAAAGTAGTTCGTCAGCTATCGATTCCAAAAAACAAAACTTACAAAAATTGTCGCAAATGTCCCTAGATGTCAGTTTTATAAAACTTGACGCTAACGCTACTTCACTATCCGGGACGTACAACGCTACTTTTGTTTTGGCTAGCGTAGTAGCCATGGACGTTTGAGTGGTTAAGAAAGAGAGACGATTCCATTTAGAATGTAAATAATTTCTTTTTTTAATTTTGTACGTAGTTTGTTTATACTTTGTTCATGCTTTACTTTTGTTCATGTGTATTGTATTGTATATAAATATCTTTTTCTTTCGCTCAAACAAACCCAAACGGCTCTTTTCAAACCCACCGAAGCAATTGCTGATATGTCGTGCAATCAATTTAGCAGAGTACGCCGTAGTGTCTTGTACATTCTCGACCACTGAAGATGAACCTCTGTAGAGGCGAAACAACGTGTAATACCGTATTATCGTCGATGGTGTGTCTTGCCTGGAATAGTGGTGTTGGGAGTAGTGGTGCTGGATTAGTGGTGACGGAGTTAGTACATGCAATTGAGAGAATCATGAGTAAAAGGCGGGAGGTGCTCTTCAATCCAGGTAAGACACATATTGTATTTGTTTGACGGAAGGTTGACGAAGAAAGTGTATACATTTATGCTTAAAAATAAGTTTGAGGGTGAGACCGTACGACAGCGTGAAACCGAGTATTCAACTGGGTGATTTAAGTGAGTTCAATGCCCTGCTTGAAAGGGCGTCAATGCATCTGCATTTGCAGGTGGACTGTATATAAGATGTCATTATTACTTCTATAAAATAATCAGCGATCACAATCGAATATTGAATTGTTGAATCATTCATCGCAACTGCACTTTTTTATATAAAATTGCTGTTTTTTTTAAACAATGTTTAATACAATATTCGAGTTCGAGGCAAAAGATGACAACAAATCATTTCCAAGGATATTGTGAAAGATTAAAGGAATAAAAATTGTTTTTGTTTCTTAGCAACATGTTACATTTTTATACTATTATTTCTCATTTATAATTTTGCAATTAAAGGCTTTTGTACTTGAAAGCTAAATAGCTTTACGATTATCATATGACAGTCATATAGAAAAGTAATTTCACCTTGAACCTTGAAATGAAATAAAATTAATTAATGAATTTTGCTCAATATAGACTACTGTATAATACTTATTGAGATAATACTATTTAATATATTGAGAGTTTGAGATTGAGAATCATTTATTTTTACCTTACTGGTTCAACTAGGTTCAAAAACCTTTGTCCTGGGAAGAACCAGCGGGAATTCGGTGGGACTTTTTAAAAACCTGTACCGATTTACACACAATTAGTGTCAAATCATCTGGCATCAATCAATAGTGCGTTTTGAAATACTAGTGGCGCTATCTAGTGCCTGAACTTTCAAATAACTTTACCGCCATCTAACGGCATGTGCTAGATTCCAATATTCTAGAGTCAATTAATTTTACGTGGGTAATTTTTTATTTAATTTTATATTTAATAAATGTTATTGTCGCCGCGCTTCTACAGCCAGACAAACATATTTTTTTGCTAAAACTTTTTTGGGAGTGCAGACTTTAAATTCAAATAATTTTGTCGTGAAGGACCGCGTTTTGGAGAAATGGTCCAACCCACGGAAATACAGTTGTTCAGATTTGAAGGCTAAATGCATTTTCCTTGTGGCCGAGCCCTATTATATATTAAAGCCGTGAAAGCTCGTGGGCTTAGCTTGCTAATCATTTTCAGCAAACTTGCTACATTCTAAATACAGGGGCGAAAACGTCACGAGTGACGATATTTCTAAAGCTTTATCTATCGTTGAAGCTTATGACAAAGAGGTGATGCTCTATGTTGTAAAATTCTGGGCAATTACAGATCTATTTCATAACTTTTTATTTGAACATCATGTAGTAAACACGTTGGACCTCTCGAATGGTGGCTGTCATTAAAAAACCAAATTAATGGCTAAACAATGAACTTAGTGACACAGCTTCACACTGCTATTGCTTCAAGTACTGGAATAAAACGGGACGTACTGTGAACCTAGTAAATATTATCGTGACTGTACGTGTTCTGTACCTAGTAATCATTATCGTGCCAGTACGTGCCCTGAACTTATTAATTATTATCGGGCCGGTATGTGCCCTGAACCTGGTAATTATTATCACACCGGTACGTGGCCTGAACCTAGTGATTATTATCGCTCCGGTACGTGCCCCAACGTGTATGTTTAATACGTTATTAGATATTTCCGGTTATCCAAATCTACTTGTGTTTTATTAATATCTTTCCTTACAGGTCAAAAAGTCCGCGCGCTAACATTCAACAAGCGTTGGCGCGAAATCGCCGCTTTGACACTGAACGGTTATATCCACGTGTTTAACGCGGAGACCTTCCGTCAGACACTTTCAAGGAAGCTGCCGTCCTGTCAAGATCTCGTCTGTCTCGCCACACAGGTATTCCTTGCCAACTTAACTTGGAGAGTAGTGGTAGAGTTGTAACGTGGTAGAGCCACGCTGCAGCTGTATTATAGTTGTAGCACAAATGGATCGCTCGACCGGGGCCGGAGCACGCTTTCACAGAATACCAGCGTAAAAAAGCAGCGTAATGCTGCCGTGTTTCGTATGGTGATTGTAGAGAACCGGAGACTCGTTTTACTGGAATCGAGGTATTCCATCTTAGTCTGAATAACAGTCCTAGGTGTCCTGGATCCTTAATTGAGGATAAATGTGAATGTCTATGGGCCACAGCATCCACTTATACTGTCAGGTGGACTCTGTGCTCGACTGTGACATTATAGATAAATATACAAACACATACATAGTCCACCTGATGGTATGATAAATCGTCATAGTGGATGCTGTGGCCTGTAAACATCTATATCCCTCAATTAAAGCATTAAGTTGCTATTCTACCCGATATTTTGTGAAAGCGTGGTCCTTCCCCAATTACCTGCGGTTCTGCCATATATGAGTTAATATACTGGATGACCTTTTTACTGTTTGGAAAAATTAGGGTGTAACATGTGAATAGATTAGAAACATATGGCACAAAAAATATATACAAAAACTGAAAAAAAAAATTTTGAACAAAGTCTTTTCCCTTAAGCCTGTGACCCTGCGAAGTGACAAGGTTAAAGATTCCTATTAAATTTATTGTTTTATTGCCGTTCGTAAAGTAGGGTGGATTTGATTTGAATTTCGATAGATTTTAATAAATTTATTCATTTAATTTAAAATTTTTGTTTTTATTTTTTGTAAAATATCTATGCCATAGGCCTCTACTCCGTTCACATGTTACACCCTATTTTTTCCAGACGGTAAAATAGTTCATTCAGTATAAGTTTAATAATATAGGTATGGACTGGCCTTAAATTTTGACATTGTAGATTTGAGTTCAAACTTGAGATTGTCTCTGAATACTGATTTCCATTACCATTACAGTCTATAAAAGTCCACTGCTGAACTTTGACCTTCCCCATAGACTGCTTTATAAAGGACTGTGCCTTAGTTGCCACGCTTGGCAGGCAGAATGGCATAACCGCATACACAGTACTTCTCTCGAAAGCCATAAGAGTTTTCTGCGTTTTTTTTTGCGCCCGAAGCAAATAAGGGCATCCCTCCGGTAACGGGGAGGGAGGTGGAGAATGCTCACAGCATACCACGTAGCCGGCTGCGTGGTTATGTGGAGACTTTCACCCACTAAACTCCACCTTTTGGGATTGGCTTACCAATCTGACGAGAAGACGCGACCCTCTTTGGCAGAAAGGAGGGCGCAAATTTTCTGGCGTTTCTCACAGTTTCCTCTTATGTTTCACATGACAGATGACGAACTTAGTATTACGTTACGGTGATAATAGAGTTTATAATTACTACTTATTCACTCCAAGAATGCCGTTACCTCCCGCCGAGCTCCCTCACTCGGCGCCTCAAGCGTTGCCCTGTTAGTACCGATAGCAGCGCCTGCGTAATTTTTTACGTATTTAAAATATTTTAAATGTAAAAACTATAAAAATTTAATTAAAATATTTTATATTTGTATCGGACACGTTATCATTATTATTTCACTTTACTAAATAAATTATTTTATAATATGCATTTTATCAACTTGTTTGCTCTCGATTTCTGTGTACAGACAACAAACTACTTACTTAGTTTTGCTCAATTTGACAAAAAATAGTCAGCATGTTTATGTGATATAATAGTTAAACATGATAACTTTTTTGTTTACGGTACCGTCAACTGTGATATCATAACGGTTGACGACGGCAAACTTGAAATGAACACGTAGTATATGAGAATGCTCAAGGTCGCTCGTCGAGATATGAAAAGGGCTATGCTCGGGGTTTCTCTGCGTGATAAACTTAGAAATGGGAATATCCGCAGCAGAATCAGAGTGACCGGCATAGCCCAACGGATTAGTAAGCTGAAAGCAATGGGCCGGCCATATAGCTCGTAGAACCGACAACCGATGGGGAAAAAAGGTTCTCAAGTGCCAGCCTCGTACCGGTTGGCGTAGTGTAGGGCGACCCCCCACTAGATGGAGTGATGACCTGGTAAGACAATGGATCTCAGGACTGTGCTTTGTGGCATTCCTTGAGGGTGGCCTATGTTCAGCAGTGGACTTGTGAAAGAGTTTAATGATGATGATGATTATAGAGTTATTAAGATCCTTGTTTATAACGGTGATGAGCTTGGTTCATGGTCGTGGTGATGACTCGCAGGAGAGCGGCATGTACGCAATAGGGTGCAAGTCGTACACGTTGCTGCTGGACTGCCGCACGCTGCAGTCGGTGAAGAAGATCACGTCCCGCTACAACGGCTGCGGGATCCGCTCCGCCAGCTTCCGCGGCGACATGCTCACCATCGGCACCGGCCTCGGTCAGTGCTCACGTTTGTATACATTAAGTCTGATATAGTCCACATGATCATAAGTGGATTCAGTGGTTCAATTTTAACGAGGACTGATATTTTGACGCTCACAGATCGCTAATTGGTACTGAAGTGATCATTGTTACGCAAATGGTTATAGCAGTGTCATCATCATTGAAAAGTTGCATTTCTAAATAAAGGTTTTTCGATTTCTAATGTATAACAAATACCTAAAACAATGCCTCAGTGCTGTATTCTTATATTTTTTACAAATTATTAACTTTTATTATAATTCTTCTTGTATGAATATTCGTGCTTTGGTTTATTCAGTTCTAATCTTATAAATATAAAATATAACAATTTGATCCCCCAGCCATGAAATCTGTCAAATATTTCACCTCATTCCTAAATTGCTTCGCCCTGGTGGCCGAAAAGTCGTGAATGCCCTCCTCGAGCCGTCAGAACATAACCATTCAAATTAGTTTTTAATTGTTTGCTTAACTACGAACATTGGTTAACTGAAATCGAATCGTGTAGTTCGACAATTAAAAATTTTTAAATTAAAAAGACAAAAAAAAATCAAAAAGACAAGGATTTAGCAAGGAACAGGTATTAAAAAGGCTCGAAAATTACTGTTAAAACCGGTATTTAGTTGTTCTGATATGTGAACCGTAACCGAAACGTTAATAATAACCGGTTATGCAACTTTATTTTACCAGTAAATGAGCGAAACAAGTACAACATGCTTGATTTCATTGAGTGACGCTTATAGCTTGACACTTTCGGTAATAAGACATCATGCTTACAATAATTATTCAATAAAGTCTATCAGAAGTACATAGCCTATTAGAAATACGTAACTGAACATAGACCCCACCTATACTGAATGACTTTTTTGTTCGTCTGGAAAAAATAGGGTGTAACATGTGAACGGAGTAGAAGCCTATGGCACTGATATTTTACAAAAAAAATAAAAACAAACATTTTGAATTAAATATATAAATTAATTAAACTCTATCGAAATTGAAAACTTATATCACAGTGCTTTACGAACGGCAATAAAACAATAAATTTAGTAGGCATCTTTGACCTTGTTACTTCGCAGCGTCACAGGCTTAAGGGCAAAGGGCGAAGTAATTGTTCAAAAATTTTTTTCAAACGTTTAATTCAAAATTTTTGTTTTTATTTGTTTATAAAATATCAGTGCCATAGACTTCTACTCCGTTTCCATATTACACCCTATTTATTTCCAGATGGTAAAGAAGGTTATTCAGTATATCTCATAATATTTTATTATGTTGAATTGTTTTTTTCGAAAAAAAAAATGCTGTTCATCTACTGTTTCCCTCTGTCGCCTCTTACGACAGCCTTGGGATGATATGGGTTAATGAATTCCTTTACACTGCCACTGCACGTCTTATATCCTCATCCTTGCCAGACATCATTAAGGAGACCGACAATATTATTTCACTCTTACGAGCGAAAAAAAAATTATATTGCTCCAGTACTGTTCACCTAAAGAGGTCTATCCTCACAATGTCTGGAATAAAAATTATTCTATTCATTTCTATCCAACAATTATAAAGGTTTGACAACTATAATTCTAAATAATTATTATTACTAGCCGAAACTATTATATTTTAATAATGTGATGTGATATTTGTAGAATGCTCGTGCTCAACATGTTTTTTTAAATAAAATTGGCAACTCTAGATATAGGTGACGTTGTAATTCAGTTTGATTGTTATTGTGATTCCGAAATTTATTAAACGGTCCAGCCAGTGAATTAGCCGGCCGAATAAACCATCGGCCTGCTATACACAGCTGTCCGGTAATTAATGGATAACCTTGACTGGTATTACAGCAGAAGTAAAGCCTGTTAAAAAAATCCCAAGTTAGAACTGAAACATGAATTGACATTGACAAATGCTGGCAAAGATTGAAAAGGACCCATTGTTATTAATAAAATTCTTTGATGCGATGAATCGACTCTCAAAAGAGATGGATATTTAAATCTCCACAATTTTTATAGCTGGAAAACGAAAACCCTTATTTGATACGTGAATACCGGGCACAGTATAAATTGGAATTTGATAATTGGAATGGAACATTACACGGAAAAATAATAGGCCCATATACAGATAACAGCTGACTAAAGTTATTAAAACAACGATACTAGCTCCAAAAAGATAGATATTGTTGCGCGCCACAGCTAATTATTAGCGCCGTCTGGTATCAAGTAGCAGAAATAGATGCGTCAAGATATTTCTATAACTCTACCACTAGCGCCATCTAGTATCGAATGGAAGTACTAAGCTCGTAACAATATCCTGCTAATTATGTTGTACCTTTGTGTGGGAATATTAAAATCGAAAATACCTATACAAATGGACCGGTTATCACAGGTCAATTTTGTGGCCTCCACGTTCTTTGAATCTCGACCCGCTGGATTTTTGAGGTTGCCTAAAAGAAGAGGTAAACAAAAAACCAATAAGCTCCTTAGAAGATTTACGCAGGCGTGCCAGACCAGCTGTAACGAAAAATGAAGTTTCGTTAATGTTAATTTTTTTTAATTAAATTCCGATGGTTAGAAACAATTTAATGTTATATATACGTGGTAGAGACACGCTGTATAGTTATTATAGCACGAATGGATCGGTTCGGTCAGAGAAGGACCACGCTCTTACAGAATACCAGTGGAGATCCTTTTAACTGGAAACAAGACATTCCGCTTTAGTCCTCAGGAGTGACAACGCATCTGCATTGTGATTCTTAATCGAGGATCTAAGTATTGTCTATGGACCACAGCAAAAACTTACGACCAAGTGGAGTGTGTGCTCGTTTGTTGCCCTTATTCTTTAAAAAAATTAAAAATTATACACTATAACAAATTTATATATTTTCTCAAATTGACCACTTTTGCATATATATTATGCAATTACTTATTGAATAAAAATAAGTAAAATCAGTTAAATAAACGCGATAAAATCCGTAAACTTGGTTTTATTCAATGTGTAGTGTTAGCGTAAATTTAAGAAATCATTATGCAATTACTTGTCATAAAACTTGTCATAGTTAACGTAAAGTATGTTTAAATAAAACTAATTTTTACGAATTTTATTGCATTTATAATTTTATTTTATATTCCCAACGTTTCGAGCACTTTACAACACCCATGGTCACGGGGAAGACAGAGGTGTTCGACGTCCCAATGTCATAGTTTACAACGGCTACCTTCAGATTAATATTATCAATTCTTGAACTTATAGTATCTTAAAGTCTTGTAGTATGCTTGGGTGAGAATTTAATTTAATCATTTTAGGATCCCAAGCACATGGTAGCAACCAGCCATCTTCTCTATTGAAATTTATGATTTCAATAGCCTCGCGAATCGTCCTTAGAACGAATCGGTGTTCTTTAGCGAGGATTTGTGTATCAGTTTGTCCTATGTAAGAGAGCTCGTACACACCTGCATCTTGCAGAGGGATATTAGACTTGACTGATAGTAAAAGCTAACCAATTTTCCTCCTCACCTTATTCTCCCCCCTCCCACTTGAGTGATCATGGGTGAAATCCGTAAAAATTACTTTTATTTAATTCTGTAGTGTTCGCGTAAACATAAGACAAGATGTAAAGTATGTTATTTACAAGAAATTGACTAAATTAATTCATTTGCAGACATGGTGAACACTGAATGTGTAAGACCTTACAAGGTTATACATTAAATACCGGACAGCCTGTGTACAGCAGGCCGATGGTTTATTCGGCCGGCTAATTCGCTGGCTGGACCGTTTATTAAATTTCGGAATCAATTGAATTGCAACGGCACCTATATTTAGAGTTGCCAATTTTTAAGCATGTTTAAAATTAACATTTCACTTCTCGTATTTTTTTTTATTTTGAGCCTTCTACAAGCCTCACATCATATTATAGAAATATAATAGTTTCGCCTAGTAATAATTATTACTTAGAATTATAGCAGTTGGACCTTTATTATTGTAGGATATAAACGAATAGAATAATTTTTATTCGAGACATTGTGAGGATAGACCTCTTAAGGTGAGCAGTACCGGAGATAATTTTTTTGTTGTCGCTCATAAGAGTGAAATAATATTGTCAGCTTCCTTAATAGTTTAAAAATGATGTCTGGCAAGAATGAAGATAGCGTTTAGTGGCAGTGTAAAGGAATTCACTACACCATATCATCCCATGGGTGCCGTAAGAGGCGAAAGAGGGAAAAGAGCAGTAGAAGAGCAGCATTATGGCAAATGTCTCTTCTATGAGGCAATCTATAGGTGGGGTCTATGGTCAGTTACGTATTTCTAATAGGCTATGTACTTCTGATAGACTTTGTTGAGTAATTATTGTAAGCATGATGTCTTATTACCGAAAGTATCAAGTTATAAGCGTCACTCAATGAAATCAAGCATGTTGTACTTGTTTCGGTCGTTTGTCGGTAAAATAAAGTTGCATAACCGGTTCTTAATTAGGTTTCGGTTTCAGTTCACTTATCAGAACAACTAATACTGGTTTTAAGAGTATTTTTGAGCCTTTTTAATCCTTGTTCCCTCATATACTTCCTTTGGTCCAATCCGGCTCATACGCGGTTTAAACAAAATGTCTCAAATTGTCGAACGAGTTAAGCGGGTTCACACGGTTCGATTTCAGTTGACCAATGTTTGTAGTTAACTAAAAATTAAAAACTAATTTGAATGGTCATATTCTGCTGTAAGTCATTTCAAGGTTATCCACTAATTATCCAACAACCTGTATGCGTTGCGAGCTTTACTCTCGTTTATCATATTATTAAATGTTTGATTGTAAATACTTGCAGGTTTATTGATGTTCTACGACGTGAGGGCGGGAAAATATCTTGAGAGCAGTATTCATTCTTCGAAAACCGTCACACTGAAGGCTTCTAGAGGATATGTGGTAAGTTCGTTAACAATTTAGTATGCTTAGCCACTCAACCGTCCAAGCCGCGCGAGACACTAAACAAAAAGATTACTATCTAACAGCTACTAGAGCTACATTCAAATAAAAAATATTCACGAAAAGCTCAAAAAAAAACAGAATTTAATTTTGTTAAAAGAAAATTGCTCCAATTCAAAATAAAGGACGAAAATAAAGCTTAAAGTTGGGAATATCAAAAAAATTATCGTATTTATTTTTTATTACAAATTTTATATAAAAAAAATTGTTTCTGTAGACAATTATTTAATATTATTTTAGTACATGATATACCCTTTATAATAACACTAATATTGCAATATTATTTACTCAGTATAGATAAATATATAATATTCAATCAATATTAATATTCACTCATTAAAAATATTCACTCTCCAACGCAATTATGAATTGCATGAGTTGCATCTTAATAATTTCTAGACACATCTCAACGTATTTCTTTTATAAATGTCTATTAACAGGTTAATAGTAAAGCATTCTTTTATTTTTAGCAATTATTTAACAAAAACAACCTATTAGAATACATTTTAAACAACATGTAATCAAAAAACTATGATCGCGTATAGTAGCTAATTATTACATGTTGTGGGACTGTCGTAATGACATACGTATCCTAAAGGAAGTATCTTTACAATTAATTTGATGTACAATTACATCAGAAATAACGTATAAAAACAGAAAGCTTATCACATTTTTGATTAAGCTCCACACATTGTAACAGCCCACAAACAGTAATGGCGAACTGTTATTTTCAATTTTTTTTCTGTATTGCCATTGCAGAGCTAAAATTTACTCTCTTGGATGACAAATTTCAAATAGCACCATTACTTATTTTTTTACTGTATTATTAACATCTATCTTTAGCACTATAAACGTTTAAACCGAACGATGTTGTTCGGTGACTAGTCACCATGGACAGGTAAGACAAGAATTTTTTTGGGGACTACAGTCACCGTGGACGCGACATGTGAAATACGTTATAGCCGTGTCGCGCTGTACAATAATACACATACACGTCCACGATACTGAAGAAAATCGTAGTGTGGCGGAAGGGTTAAAAAGGTAACGTTGTTTAAAATATAAATTTCAGTTCCCCGACGAAGAAGCGGACGGCTTCAATCAGGTGAAGTACGTGCCGGCGATCTACACGCACTGCTACGACGACAGCGGCACGCGCATCTTCACCGCCGGCGGCCCGCTGCCCGCGCCGCTCGTCGGCAACTACGCCGGCCTCTGGCAGTGACCAGCACCCCCACTTGCCATTCAAATGTGACTGAAACACTTCAACTCACTCAGAAAATACAAATCATGACTAAAACAGTTAAAATCGTTCAAAAAAACTTACTGATTCAGTTATGACTAAAACACTTTTAACTCACTCGAAAAACGAACACGCTCAGTTTAACTAAAAGTCTTCAAATAAGAGTAGAACAATTAGAAATAAAACTAATGGGGTTGAATTATAACTAAAATACTTTATTTCACTCGAAAAAGGAACTCGCTCAGTTATGACTTAAACACGTACAAAAAATAAGCACGTTTATTTGTGTAAAACACCTTCAACTCGCTCGAAACAAACAAGTATAACCAAAACACTTCAACTTCGGCATAACTCAATTAGTTAGTTTTTTTGAATAAAACACTTCAACTTACTCAGAAAATAGCACATTCAATTACAACCAAAATACTTATATCGGAACAAAACAAACGGTTAGTCATAACTAAACTGAACTAACTAAACTGAAACTTTCAAAATTTATGAACGTATTTAGCATAGAATACTATAATACACAATAGAATGGCTGTCAACTTTATTTTATACGAGGGTTGGCGTCGCCAAACCCGATTCGCTGTGTTGACAGACTGAGTAAATTTACACATTTTAGACTTTTGATTAATGTTCAAGATCATCATTAAATTTTAATACATATTGATTTGTAAATAGGGTGCAATTTGGCATTTTCTAAATAATTTGCAAGCGAAATTTGGTAACGGTTGTAACGTCAAAACACATCTCGTATTGATATTCGTACGTGTGAATTGACGTCTTGTGGCATTTTAATGGCTAAAGGGGTCCGCCCACACCCCCGTTCTATTATGTATGTATTATAGTATTTAGTTATTATTTATGAGTAAACCAATTCTAAACGCTTAAAACCAATATACGTGTTCAGTTTTGACTTATGACTAAAACCCTTCAAAACTTAGTAACCCAATTCAGTGATTACGTATGACTCAACACTTCAATATACTCAAAGCTACTGAATGTATTCAGTGATTTGTCACTAAAACATATCAAAACACTCGAAATCAATTAATGATTTATAATTAAACCATTTCAAAAAAAAAAACTCAAAACTAATGAACACAATGAGTTACATCGCTAAGGACCGACGTAACAAGTAATCGTATAGCCTACAGGTAATTGTTCCGGGTCTGGATGTTTGTCCTTGTGCAATTTATGTTCTTATGTTAACTGGCCCCACGATACAGGAGAAAATCCTAGTGCGGAGGTAACGTAAATGTTCAGTTGTTATGACTTATGGACTAAAAAATTTGGAAACACACAAAACAAATGAATGTGTCCATTTATGACTTGACCAAAACATACTCTGATCTAACGAACTAATTCATTTGTGAACTGAGTTTTGGCGGGAACTTGGCCGTTGACGGATTCGCTTGAATAATGGTTTGGAGTGGATTTTGATTCGTAAAAGTGATGCGATTTTGTGAATTAAGAGTCCGCGCGTGTGAACTATTAGAGAAAACGACGAAACAAGTGCTTTGATGTCAATATAAACCTCAAGTTATTTTGATCGCTTGGGCGCCTTATGACCTTGAGTGGCTGTCGTCATCAACTGTCCGCTAGGTTGAGCTGTCGTCAAAATCTCCCAATGGCTTCGCAATATGACGCATCAGAATATTGTGAAGAAAAAGAACATAAAATGAAGATTCCAAAAGAAAGGATAGGCTCAGAAGGTCTAGAACCAAGCCGTAACATTAAAAAAAAATCTTTGTGCATCACTTGAAACTTGCCACTTGTAGGTCTTACCTATGTAAATATACGTAATAAAGTAATATTTAAAAATAACTGAATTATCATAAAGTTATCTGTTAAAAAAAACTTGAGTTACATTTAGTTAACAATATAATTTCACTATAAATGTTCTCTTAGGTCAATTTATGAATATTGATTTGCTTAAACAGAGATGTGGTTTTCATATAAATACAAATGTTTTGTGAGCGTAATGGAATCCACTAACCCATATCATCCTGTTGGCATCAAAACATGCGACAGAATCAAAAGATACAGGGGATGGGCAGCAGTATCTTCCCAATAACAGAATTAGAAAAAATTCAGAAAGATAAAAAATATAGTTGCCAAGCGTGTCAACTCTGGCAAAATCCTCTCTATAAGGCAATCCATGATGGGGCCTATGTTAGACATTGATAGGCTGGAATAAATAAATGGCTGTGTCACAAAAAAAAGCGCTTGGAACTTGTAAGCAAAATGGCGATCGTAAGTCGGTAAGCGCTGTCAAATCGTTAGTAGCATTTTCCTCTAGGACACGAAGTAGTTTTACCGGGGAACCAAAATTTAAATATACGTTTGTAAAGTATTCATATTAAAAACTTACTAACCATGAATTTTTAATAACATGTATAATATTGTCACGATATTTACTTGACTAATTATTGCACACACGAACAACTCACAAACTCTACTTGCGCCCCCAAAACGAAACAGAAGAAGCACATGGCGCATTTTGTCAGCGCCGTAATGAAGTTAGGAAACGTCTCCTCGCCGAAAACTGTTTGTTCGCCATTTGCTTACACGCTTCCTAGCGCATTTTTCAGGTTCAAACGTGTCCTTGACGTGGGTAATTAACATTTACGATTAGGCTTGTATTACAACAAATTGACCGTCGACTAAAAGAATTTAAAAAACTGCGGTTGCCAACCCGCCTGCCAAGCGTTCATAGCCATATCCCCCCTCCCCCCCTCCCCGTAGAGGCTAGATTTATGTTCATCAGTGGATTGGACAGGCTGTAATAAAATAATGAATACGGACATGATGTCTACTAAGTGACCTCATATAAGATCGCTTCATAAGTTAAGTGATTGCGGTTAGTTGTGTTAATTCGTAATGAAGTTTATTGTTTTTTTGTTGGATTTTCTTTCAAAAACGGTAAGCAATGTTATATATCTTTACTACGTAATTTTAAATGATCAAAGTTGACACACAGTACCTTTTTACGTTTCACTTGATAAAAGTTGAAATATAAAACCCCTACGCGAACAATTCTCGATTTCTAATAAGATTCTAATAAAATAATAATACCGTATATTTCTTATTGGAATACCATAGTAAATACTTTTACGAGGAATTGCTAAATGTTATATCTATCCATGATTGTATAAGAAAAATAAAGGAAGACGATATAAAATATATACACAAAAAGGTTTTGAAAATGAGTTTACAAAGCACGCGCAAACTGTCTATTGTCGAATTTTTAGCAAATGTTTGCAAGTGAAAAAGTAGAATTATTATAATTATTACATGCATAATTTCGGTTCATTTAGGAAGAATATGTTGTATTGATTGTAAGGACATAAAAATAAAATAAAAACTTATCGCCCGATATTTCATTCATAAAACAAAATTTATCGTCAGATACATCTTTATCAAGATCCGCTTAGAAACAAAGAGCTGTACCAAAATATAATAAACATTTAAATGTTATGCAATGCACAATGATATCTAATGTTTCACAATACATTGTTTGGCGAGTTTGTCAACGTCGCGTGCGTTGCGCATTACGGTAGAACAAAAGCAGCAATGGTAATTGTACAATACGAAAAGTAATAAATGAAAGTTTACAAAGGTAAATATCATAGTAAAGTATTCATCTAGATATGTATAAATTAGTTAAAACAATGATAATTAATTAACTATTATTTTATTAATTAGTAAATAATCATCTTACCGATGAAATGTTATGAATTTATTAGTTTAATTACACGTCCTTGATGAGTTTTTACAATTGATCATGCCGCAGTTCATCATTATAAATTTTTAAGAACATAAATTCACATACGACGTTCCCCGCACAATTAAATCACAAAATGGTGAATGATGTTCGACATCATATTATAGCAGCGACAAGGTCACGCGTCTATGCCACTTCTATTGTCTTATTATTACGATTTCTATGATTGTAATAGATGAATGGATGGATGAATTAAAGAGATGTCTGCTTATTATCTATACGGACACATATAATACAACGTAACCAATCATCAAAATGAAACCAATCAAAACTCCCATTAGAATAAAAAAAATCACACTGCATTATCTATTAAGAGAGCGCTGTCGGCACATTGTGAAGAAAAACTATAAAAACGAAGATCTCAAATGAAATGAAGACATGGCTTAAAAGACAAGCATCAAAAATCTAAAAAGCAATAATAAAATAAAAAGCAATAAAAATATAAAGCGTATAAGAAAAAAGGGTAAGTAACATAACACCGTAATTTCGTATATCTCCGAGAAAAAATACAATACAATACTCTTTATTAGATAAGCGGAAGGAAAAAGGCGGTCTTATTTCTGCATAGCAATTTCTTCCTGACAATCCAAAATAAGGATTGAAATAGGAATTAATAGCATTTAAATAGAAAGTGAAGTCACTATTGTAATAAGACGAATTCACCTATATGCTTTCTCTACAAACTCTGACTAAATTTATTATTAAAAATTAGTAATTATTAAGAAATATCCAGCAGTAGTATTGCGTTTACTTATGTCTGTTTAGGGAAGTTAATATTTGGTAGTGTGCGTTGATACTATATAATTCTTCATATTATGGTTTACAGAGCCGTTGTAGCTAGTAGTCATCCGCTGTAAATTTCACAGTACGCGAGCAAACTGGGTTCAATCCCCTCCGGCACCAATGAAATTGTTAAGTGCAATTTTAAGCGCTGATTTACAAAACAGTTAAACAAAACGTCGTGAGGAGAGCTGTATGTCTGAGAAATAAAAAAAAATTCAAAGACCATTATGTGAAATTCGCCAACACGCATTGCGGCGGACATTTCCTTGCCCTGAAACCTTTTCAGAAATGAGAGGAGGCCTATGAGATAGATATGGAGGCCCAGCATTGGAACGTATATAGGCTGCACAGAAATCGTAATAATAAGACAACAGAAATGGCGTAGGCGCGTGACCTTGTCGCTGCTATGATGTGTTGACGAACATAATTCACCCTTTTTTTGATTTAGTTACGCGGGAAACGTCGTACGTGAATTTATGTTATTATAATGGTGAACTGCAGCAAAATCAGTTGTAAAAACTAATCAGGGATGTGTAATTCAACTAATAAAGGCATAACATTTAATCGGTGGTTGATTATCTCATAATTATCATTGTTTTAACTAATTTACATCTCGATGAATACTTTACTATGAAATTTACCTTTGTAAACTTTCATTTATTACTTTTCGTATTATACAATTACCATTGCTGCTTTTGTTCTACCGTCATACGCGATGTTGACAAACTCGCAAAGCAATGTAATGTGAAAAATTATATATCATTGTGCATTGCGTATGTTTATAATACGGCTGCAGGCATCGGTCGCTTAATGCGTATGTGTTAAGATGTGGCGACACCGGTTTTGGAAGTAATCGAGAGCTAATTTATTTCTAATGTCTTATCATTACTATTTCTGTGATAGGCTGCAACTTTAACTTTATATTTTATTATGGTTTATGTATGCAAACATTATTTACATACCCTAAAATCATAATGATTTCTTATATTTACACGAATGCTTTAGATTGAATAAAACAAATTTTACAGATTTAATATACAAAAGCTAAAGGTAGCCAGGCTAAATATGACATTGGGACGTCACACATCTCAGATACTCCCTAATCATGGGTGCTGGCTGTTAAGCACCCGAAACGTCCAGAAGTTACGTATTAAAAAAAAAGTTAAATTTGTTTGTCACAATATTGGTTTTTCGATTGATGCGGGTGGTTTAGGATCATTCATTGTGGCATTACTTGAGGAGGGCCTGTGTTAAACAGTATACTTGTGATGGGCTATAATGATAATGAATATTGGTTTACCTACGCTAATGCTAACAAAAATAAAGTCATTTAAGTACACTAGTTTCATTCTGCAAACACCAATCGTCATATATATTATAAATAAAAAGTATAACGCTGAACTAAACGTGGGTGAGATAGCTGCGAATGTCGCATCAGTTCGTGGAACAGACTGTAGCTGGAGAGCCAATCAGCGCGTGCGAACATTACGCACGGCCAATCATACACATCAATACGTAATACGGCCAATTATGCATAATAACGGTCACCGCTAGACTCTCGTACGGCGATTTGTAACTGCTATATGGTAGGGCCGTTAATTGCAATTTTAGGTGCTGATTGGCCATGTACTCGGCGATGAATAAAAACATATTGAGGCATGTCTGAGAAAAAAAAATATTTCTTAAGACATGTGAAGTCTGCCAACTCGCATTGGGGCAGCGCGGTGGACATTTTCTTGTCCTAAAACCCTCAGAAGTGAAAGGAGGCCTGTGCCCAGCTATGGGATGTATATAGACTGTAACTTCAATTATTATGTAACAGTTACATTAAGAGACGGGAGTCTGGTGTCATACAAGTCTATCCTAGTACTAACACCAGGCTCGCAAATTAAAATGGTAATTCTTCAAATAGTATTTATATTACGGTTTCCATTTGCTAATATTGTTTATAGAATGGTATCACTTTGTTGACCATTCTAGAAACAATATTAAATTATATGTTAATAATATGTTTATACGTAGCTATATTATGGTGCACGAATGGGTCGGCTCGACCGGGGAAGGACCACGCTCTCACAGAATTCCAGCGTAAAATAGCAAGTTAATGCTGCGGTTTCGTATGGTGAGTGTAGAGAACCAGAGACCCTTTTTACTATCAACGAGATATTCGATCTTAGTACTTATGGGTAAATGAGAATAATTTTCCTTACTCATCTGAATTTTGATTCTCAAGTGAGGATAAATGTAGATGTCTATGGGCCACAACATCTACTTACTATCAAATGAACCTTACTCATTTGCTACCCTATTCTATAAAATAAAACGATAATTATTTTTGTTTTTTATAGATCAAAATCGCCTTGAAGGGAAAGCTTAATTTTATTATAACTAGTATCAACTGTGGTCGAAATTCAACTAGTTTGTAAAATAACGAAACTCCACTTGCAAATCGGATCCTGGCATAAATAGCTATGAACGTGATCAAAATGCTATAAATGGTTAACATTGTATGTTTACTTCATTTTACCTACCTTAACGTAGGCCATCCTCATAGATTTTCTCAGTCCCCCATATTTGTAATGGTAAATATGTCCCATGCCATTTGCCACTGCCACGCTTGGCTTGCGGGTTAGCAACCGCAACTTTTTATTTACTAAGTAGTAGGAAAACGCTATTGCCCATCTCCTGATTGGTTTCCCTCCGTCGCCTCTTACGATACCCACGGGACGATATGAGGTAGTGGAACACGGTCAGCCACTGAACGAGAACATGCACACATGATTTTATTTTTGGTGTACAGTACAACTTAATAGATATTGTAGTGTTTTTAAATGTTCTTTTTTATGTATTGTCGGATTGTTCATTTTTATTCTAATAAGCACTGACTTTTATCAACTTGTTCATAGCAATATCAATGAAACTACAGGTAAAGTTTATCATAATGTAGTCAAATGTTAGTTATAAATTCGCGATTTTATAATACTGTACAATTTGTGAGTAAATTTAAAAACAGGTGTCATAAAGAACTCGCATTCAGCTGTAATGTAGATGTAGTGATAATTTGTAGCGATATTGGAGATTTTATACCTACCGGTAGAATAGGAGTTGTAATAAATTTTTCCATATAATACCATATGTTTTCTTATAGTCTATTTAAATTCTTACAACAATATATTACTCACCAGCGATCCGCATGACGAATTCGGTTCCTTCGACGTTAGCCAATAGAACTTCTAAATCCATTCCAATAGAAAAATTTTGCGGTGTACACACAAAAATAAACTGTTTAGCGTTTACAACTTTTATACGTGGTAGAGTCACGCTGCAGCTATATTATGGTTGTAGCACGAATGGGTCGGCTCGACCGGGGAAAAGACCACGCTCTTACAAAATACCAGCGTAAAATAACAGCTTAATACTACTGCCGTTTCGAATGCTGAGTGAAGAGACCCGGAGACCCTTTTTTACTGAAAACGAGGCATTCCATCTTAGTCCCCAGGGGTGACAATGCATCTGCGTTTTGATTCTTAATCGAGGATAAATGTAGATGTCTACGCGCCACAGCATCCGCTTACCACCAGGTGGACTGTGAGCTCGTTTGTCCCCTTATTATATAAAAAAATACTTAAGATGATATTCGCCTGGTCTATTTCGGCCACGGTGACAACCGACGAATTACAAAATCTAAGTTATTCGGAAGTTATCGTGAGGCATGCTGGTTGCAGCTGCCTGTTACAGCAGTGGTTTACCATCAGACGGACTATTAGTGAGTTAGTCATTATTTCGGCGTAGGCCTTACCTTAAATTGACTCATAAAGAATTTTGCCATAGTTGCTATCGCCAAAATTATATTGTGGTATTTATGCAAACTGGTTTTAGGTATTTTCAAAATGTTACAATTTGCATTGAGTTTCGAGATTTTCCAAAGAAATCAATCTTCCCTTGCATTAGGGCACCAAGCTCACACAGTGAACGAGTGAAGCCGGCCACAGTCGAGCGCGCGCCTGCTGTACTACCTTTGTTAGAGGAGTCACAGACAAAATGGCTACATCTTGAAGCGAGCGTCCATTAAAACATACTACAAGCCGCCGAAGAAGATTAGTCAATTTTTATCATCCATCAAATGCAATATTCCTCTACAAGATGCAGGTGTGTACAAGCTAGATAGTGAATGTGGTCTCTTTTACATAGGTCAAACAAAAAGATCTATTAAAACCCGCGTGAAGGAACATATAGCTGACGTGAAGCACCGACGCCCCGGGAAGTCTACAGTCTGCGAACATGTTCAAGATCGTCCCCACCATTACATTAGATTTGATAAACCACAAATCCTCGCAAAAGAACACCGATTCCTACCAAGGATGATACGCGAGGCTATTGAAATTAAAAAATATCCAAATTTCAATAGAGAAGATGGATGAGTGCTGCCAGCTGTTTGGGATCCTATAATTTACAAAATTAAACTCAAAACCAAGCATACCACTGCAAGACTTCATGAAAGTATAAGCTCATTTTGCGTAAATCGGACCAAAAATTAATATTCAAAAACTGAAGGTAGCCGGACTAACTATGACATTGGGACGTCAAACATCTCAGACCCCCCGTGACCACGGGTGCTGTAAAGCACCCGAAACGTCGGGATAATAAAAATAAATTAAAGTTGAATTAAACGCGATAAAATCCGTAAATAATAGTTTTATTCAATGTGTCGTGAGAGCTTGTTACTTTTCGATCAAGCTAAATCGTTTGTTTTTATAAAAATTAAGTATCTGGAATGTATTCCAGATACTTTATCTTCTTCTTCAAAATACTTTTAAATTAAGTATTTCTGATGGCAAGGGGCAGGCATTGGCATTTAGTTTGGACATTACGAAGGCCTTCGATCGGGTTTGCAAAGCACTTCTTTCGAAGCTCCCTTCCTATGAGCTTCCCGAGAAATTGTGCAATTGGATCACCAGCTTTCTTGCAGATCGGAGCATCAAGGTCGTTGTAGAATGTAGACGGTGCAAGCTCCGATTAAAAGCCTATTAATGCTGGTGTTCCACAAGGCTGCGTGCTATAACCAACGCTGTTTCTTCTGCATATCAATGATATGTTGCAAATGGCAACATTCATTGCTATGTGGATGACAGCACTGGTGATGCTCTGTACGATGGCGGCACTGAAAATTTCGGCAATCAAGGAAGTGACACAACATTACTATTTAAAAATGTATTTATTGCTTTTCGAAGTAATCTCCGCGAAATTTGACTCATTTTTCCATACGATGGAACCAATCATTGAAGCAACCATTCCATTCGGAAGTTGGGGTCTCCAAAATGGCCGTTTTGTAGGCGTCCACAGCTTCTTCAGGTGATGAAAATCTCTGTCCATGCAATTTATTCTTTATTTTAGGGAAAGTATAGAAATCATTAGGGCTTAGGTCGGGGCTGTACGGCGGATGGTCTAATAATTCTATGTTTTCTTACTCTAAAAACTCTTTTGTTCTGTGTGCGGTGTGAGAACTCGCATTGTCGTGATGGAGGATGATGCGGCGGTTGCAGTTCTCTTTACGGAGTTCAGAAACGACCTGTGGCAAACAAATGCTAGCATACCATTCTGCATTAACCGTTCTTTATCCCTCAAGAGGAATAGTCGTAACATGGCCGGTTTTGGAGACAAACGTGGCTACCATTTTTTTTTTGCAACACTCCGTGAACAAACAATTTTTGTTGGCTTTAACTCATTTTCGAACACCCAAACTCGTGACTGGTTTTTTGTTTCGGGTTCGTACGCATATATCCAGGATTCGTCACCTGATACGATGTTGTATACAGCATTTGAGGATCCTGCGTGGAATATTTCGAGAGTACTGACGCACCAAGTAACGCGAGCCGCTTTTTGCTAATCACAGAGCGAATGCGGTATCCATCGGGAAAACAACCTTTTTACACCTAATTGTTCATGTAAGATTATTTGTATTTGACCCATGCCAATGTCTAAAGTTGCCTGAATTTCGCGGTATGTCACATGTCGATCTTCCTCAATCAGCTTAGGCACAGCATCAACGTTTTCTTGGGTGACTGCAGTTTTTGGACGACCTTGACGGGGATCATCACTGAGCTTAACACGTCCACGTTGAAATTCATCAAACCAGCAATAAATTGTGGTTTTGGATGGGCCTTCATCGCCAAATGCAGAAATCATCCGGTCAACACACTGTTTTTGTGTTAAACCACTTCGAAAGTCATAATAAATCATCGCTCTTGATTTTTCTCGAGTCAATTCCATTTTCTCAACGACTAAACAAGTTTGACAAAACCTTGTGACAAGACAGAGAATCTTTTCTTAAATAAATAAATGGTATTCGATTTTTAAAACCAGATTGACAGGAACAGTGGAAATATTCCATTCCCGATACTTTTAGTGCAGCCTAGGTATCGTAATAATGTTAAGCGAAAATACCATAATTTTACCTAAAGGTCAACTTGTATTATTATTTGGTTCTTTTACTTTTTAATATTAACCCTACGATATCGAGAATTTCTCATTGAACATAAGTATCGCGTTTTTTTTAAGTAAAATAAGATTTAGCTCCCTTTCTGGTGCTCGATCGATGCATTTATGATGCATCCTTGATACAACTATAATGAGGGGCTACCACAATACAAACTCTAAGCTCTAAACAATCGGTTTGAAAACAGAATTTCAAAATATTTTATGAATCAGATTTTCAGATTCAATTAAGCAGATATGGTTTCTCTCACGTACTCTTTTCATTTCACCCAATATTCGGCAACTCTGTTAGCGATATACCGCCCACCTTCTTTTAGTAAACACTTGTTTATAAGTGAATTACACTGCACACTTAAAACTAAATAAGAATCATAACTTATTTCTATTAGTTGATGTAAACATAGATCTTAAGAATCCTAGTCCTATAAAACAAATATAATACTGCATTGTACAACTATGGTCTAATGTGCTCACAATATACAAGAATTGAAATCGGTAACAGCAAATTACCTAAGACTTGTATCGATCATATCTACGCGAGATCCCACACACACAAGACGTGTATACAGCGCCTCTTGGTACTCGTTGAATATAAAATATATTAGGTACCAATATTCAACATTTTACTTACACTAAGTTCTTTAGAAAAAAAATGGAATTAAAAATAAAACTGGCAAAAAACGAAACATATAGATAAACTAGACACGTGACGCCAAAATCCCGGCACATGGGAAAAAATATGAAACGTCAAACGCGATATAATTTTTGAAAAATAGTATACCTAATTTTATTTTCCATGTACAATATTTTTGAGGGTCTGAATCCAACCCTGGCCTAATCTTGGTAACGTAACTAAGTATAGTAACTAAACTGTAAAATAAAACTTTAAAAATGCGTTTATATAATAATTTAATATTAACAAAATGAATATAAGGTTATTTTACCGATGATATGATATCCCATGTTCCTATTTAATCTTTGTATCGTAATTTATGCACCCCGTTACCACACAACTAGACATATTTATGACAGGCAAATTTGTCTTGCGCGCGCACCACTGTCGAACGAGTCGCGTTGGCCCCAAACTGTAATTTTAGGGCCAGCGTCAGTTTTGGTTGTTCGGTAGGCTCGGTTCTTACGCTAGTAATATATAAGTCAATGGACACAACGTAATGTTATATTTTTGAGGTTTTAATTGAGACTTAAGTAAAACAAGTTCTTCAAACAGTTTATCACTCATTGTTCTTCGATGAGGCCTCATGATCATGCACCCAAATGAAAAGAGTGGTTCCATTGGGGCATAACATGTTAACAGGATTATTTCAATATATATATATATATATATATATATATATATATATATATATATATATATATATATATATATTATTGTAGGATAAGAATGATAATTTAAATATCGCAATGTTTCTAAGTCAGTGGTGCTGCCAGTAATCCTGTGTTTTCGGCACTTGCAATAGAGGAATAAGAATCCTCTTAACATGTAACAAGATTTATCTTAGGACTTTTTTATATCAACTTTAATATTGTCTAAGGCTCTTTACGCACTGTCGACTGGTCGCCGGCGACTCGTTCGACGGCAACAATGACTTTTTATTGTTTTAATGGTGTTTACGCACTTAAGTGCTGGTTGCCCGGGCGACTCGTTGACTCCCCGCACTGTAGCGACGCACAAGAGACTGTACGAATGTACTTGGAATACTGTCGCCCGGCTTGATCTCCTGGCCGTCGTTGGTCGCCGAGATACTGAGTTGCTGACAACCAATCGACAGTGCGTAATGGCTCTAAAGACTCCAATTTTTGTTTTTCAGTTCGATTAATTTTTCGTGTTTCAGTCAGTAATAAGTTCCTTTTACATATTTTTCCGCGCTTTTGGTTCCCGTCCCATTTTAAAGAACGGATGTGACACTGAGGCCAATATTGCACCATCAAAAACTTTTTAAAACGCCTATTTAAGTGTTATTCAATCACATCTAGCAGATAGCCGCAGTATTTTAGATTTTCCGTCCTACATTTACTTTATCACATGTTGAATTCTTACTAGTAGCTCGGGTAATAACAGATACAGACTATTATGCGGAATAATTAAAAATTACACGAGTCACGGTGTGTAGCCGATGACATTTTGTAGAAAGAAAGAATTGCCATGCATCTTGGCGCGTTCAGTTCTATCTACAACATTGACATTTAAAATTAACGTCATATAAGATGTCACAATAGAATCAGTTATCTATTACTAAAAGTATTTTAATTAAAGAAAAGGTATTTAAATACAAGATATGAAATGAATTTAAAAAAAAAGTTTTTTTTGTAGGAAAAGGGTGACAATAGAGCACAGTCCACCTGATCGTAAGCGGTTGCTGTGGCCTATATACATCTACATCTATCCTCGTTTGTGAATCAAAATGAAGATGCGTCAGCCGTGAGGACTAAGATGGAATGCCTCTTTTCCAGTAAAAAGGGTCACCCGGTTCTCTACACTCACCATACGAAACACAGCAGCATTAAGCTGCTATTTGACGCTGGTATTCTGTGAGAGCGTGGTCCTTCCCTGGTCGAGCCGACCCATTCGTGCTACAACTATAATATTAATATAGCAGTAGCATGGCTCTACCACGTAAAAATATTATAGTTACAAGATGAAAATACGTATTTTGTATCTGTATTTCAGATACTTGTACCTTAGATAAGTTACATCTCTGCTACAATCCACCTGATGGTAAATGGCAAGTGCCATCCATGGACACCTGCAGCCAACTATAAACAAAGGTTATAGGTGCGTTGTTACCTCTGAAAACTTAAGATACACGTTACATCCTGTAATTGTACCAGCCCTATACCCAGATCGGCACAGTGCAAGCACTGCTTTGCAGCACAAATGATAAGCAGGTGATGCGTTTTATAGAACAAGGGTGACAAGCGAGCAGCACACAGTCCACCTGATGGTAAGTGAATACTGTCGCCCAGACATCTACATTTATTCTCGATTAATAAACAAAGCACAGATGTGTTGTCACCTGCAAGGAGTAAGATGGAATGTTAGTTTCCAGTAAAAAGGGTCTGGTTCTTTACACTCACCATACACAGCAGCATAAATTGTGATTTTACGCTGGTATTATGTGAGAGCGTGGTCTTTCCCTGTTTAAGCCGACCCATTCACGCTACAGCTATAATATAGCTACAGCATGACTCTACCACAAATATGGTATAATGGTGCCTAAACCTAGACAAATGAAAGGGAATTCCATTACTCAAAGCTTCTTGCAGTAACCATACAGCTGTAGCTTTAAACTGTATTGTACATTATGACTTCGAGAACATTCAAAATATAAAACCTAAAATAAAAAACAAACATACGTACAAAATATTTTATTTAGAAGCAAATTAAATGCAAGCTTATGGACAACATGGCCACTGAAGCCATGTGGCAGAGAGTAGAAAATAATCACACAAACTAAAGCACAAGACGGCCAATAAACCCATTTGACAAATAAAGTAACAAACAATGATACAAGAATACTGTCCAGACAAATTTCAATCTTCCAACTTGGGTACAACCCACCCCACAGGTAATGCCGTCCCCTCATTGCAAATAAATTGATCCCATTGACACCTGAAAATAGAATATTTCAGGTCTAATTTGTTTCAGTAATAAATTAATTTTATTAATGTTTGTCTTCTGTGTGTATGTGACATTAACTGACATACCCGCAAGCTGTGATGCGCTCAATAAGCAAACGTGTGATACGCTCAATAACCTAGATAAAAAATATTTTTTATCTAGGTTTATGTTTAGAGGTGCCTCAGTTAAAACAAAGAAAAATAAATCTCCATACATTTTCACCCCATCCTAATGTCCTTAAGGGTTAGTAGAACTTGCTTTTATAGAATAAGGGTGACAAACGAGTAAGCCCACATGAAGGTAAGTGGATGCTATGATCTATGGACATCTAAATATATCCTCAATTAAGCGAAATGTAAATGCATTCTTATCCATAAGGACTATGGTCTCTGGTTCTCTACGCTCACCATATGAAACACAATAGCTCTATTTTATGTTGGTTTTCTGTGAAAGCAAGGTCCTAACCCCAGTTGAACCTTCCAAATCATGCTGCGATCGTAACAAAGAGTCAGTGTGGCTTGACCACTATAAAAATACTGCATATATTCTTAAATAGTGTAAAAATTAATAGAGTTATGTTTAAAATAAATATGTCAAAAATCAATTGTCCTCAGTACATAGCTTACTATTGTCTTGTTATGATTAGCATATTTTAATTTAATACAACTGTTATATAATGGATATTAAAATTAATTAACATATGTTTAATCAGTGTCAGCGAATGTAATACAGTGGTTACTCATCTTTTATTACTTAAAAAATTACACTTACGAAAATATCAAAACACTGAAAATGTTGATCAACTAGCAATTACATAGTCAAAACGAAACTAAACACATGATAATGGTTAGATAGTAGTTATGTCTGCTCAAGCAAACATTGAGTCGCCGCCCAGCGCGCCTCTATTTATATCGGATAGCAGTTGATGATGTCAGTTGTACATGTCGATATATCTACTTCCATAATCAACTATGTCCTATGTCACTTCCACGATTAAGAAAAATCTAGTGAAATTCTCTACTTTAAAACCATCAAGCCATTTAGGCTACCACCAAGAATGCCAAAGAAATTCAGGGTCAGTTAGTTAAAAGTCTTACCTTCTAGCAACAAATTTCTCGACATCTCCATTGAAGTCTACTTGTGGCAAACTTTTACCAAACAACAACTCTTGCCATTTTTTCAAGTTCTGTATAACCTCTTTTTCTGTTTCATTCTCAAGCAAATCCTTCTCTTCTACGCTCTGCTTTAATGTGGCACGGAGGTCACTCTCTTCTTTTTCATAGATTGCCAATTTTTGCGACCAGAGCAATTTAAGTTTCTCTATAAATGTAGAAAGAAAAAATTATGTACAATGTTCTTACAAATACTAGACATATACTGTAAAATGTATTTTTAAGGTTTTCTCTCATACTTTTGATAGGCTATAACAGTAACCATTACAGCCTATCAAAAGCCCACTTTTTTAAAGCATTGTGTGACAAATGAGCACACAGTCCATCTGACAATCAAGTGGATGCTGTGACCCACAGACATCCAAATTTATCCTCAATTAAGAATCAAAATGCAGATGCGTTGTCACCCCTGAGGACTAAGATGGAATGCCTCGATTCCAGTAAAAAAGGGTCTCCTGTTCTCTACTCGCCATACGAAAAACAGCAGCATTACACTGCTATTTTACGCTGGTATACTGTGAGAGGGTGGTCCTGACCCCAATCGTGCTGACCCATTTGTGCTACAACTATAATATAGGTGCAGCGTCGCTCTACCACGTAAACTGCTCCATTGCTGATTGTCCTCCATAGATTGCATAGATTGGGGGAATATTTGCCGTAGTTGCTATACTTGGTCAGGCGGTTCATTTTAAGTTATTATCATGGAGATGCTGTCCCCTCTTATTATACCTATGGGATGATATGGGGACAGTGGATGCTCTTACGCCATCATTAATGGTGATTTACTGTTAGATGAAGTCTCCTAAGAAACAAAATAATACAAGACAAGGAAGACTTGTTATAATCACTATACTTTCAGAAACTAAATACTGCTCCTTGTCACCAGGTGGTGGGCGTCTATTAATTACGTAAGCTCAAAACGGGGGAGGGGGGGGGAGATATTCATTATTATAACAATATTTCCTACCTCAAAATCAATCCCAGACCCAGAATTTTCCTGATCTAAAGAGTGATATCAGCATCAGTAAATAAATTTAATTGGTAATTAAAAATTATATGATAAATCTCATGTGAGGCTCCATTCACATCACAACAAAGGGTTGTTGAGATTTGGTATGACCCCTCTCCCTGAGTCCAAATTATATATAAAACACCTCACAAATTTAATGGATTCCTTATGATATTTTAGGATTGATGGTTTTACTTCTTTGGATGCTATGACCAGCCGTAATTTTTATAATGCCACCAAACACTTACCTATATTGCTATTGAATGCTGTTGTTTCATTTTCAGATACTGTAACTCCTCTGCCCTTAGCTGTATTCAGACGCGCCTTACGCAAACGAACTAGACCATCAAGTTTCGTGATACACTTTTTAGCATCATTCTTCTTTCTCATCACTTCTTTTAGCACTACATCGGCATGAAGTTTGGCTTCAGTTTCCTATAAATTAGATTATTATATTGTACATACAAAATATGGTCTAAGTACCTCATTTATTAAATTTATATAAAGTTAAATTAAAAAAGTCAACAGTGCAGTCTACATAGCCCACAACTGAGTACTCATCCCCTCTCATTTCTGAGAGTTTCAGGATAAAGTGTCCATCCTGCTGCTCCAATATGTGAAGTATTCACGTCTTTAGAAGGGATTGAAAAGAGGTTGCTTGCATACTGTGAAATTTACTTGTTGGGAATTGTGGTGTTGGGAATTGTGGTTGGGGAAAGGCAGATCTTTAAAAGTATAAATTACATACCTGCTTAGCTTTCTCAATGTCATCCTTAATTTTTTTTAAATTTTCATCAATCTTTCTTGATCTTTCCTGCATTTGCTGAATTCTTTCTTGATTCTCCCTCTTTCTTTCCCCTTTGACTCTTTTTAAACGCAGCCTCTTGGATGATCTCTTTGTTAATAGTTTTCTAGCTGTATCTAAATATTCATCACTTACACTCTCTAATATTCTCTTAATAGACTCTTTCTTAATTTCAATTTTATTCATATGGGCTTTCCATTCTTCGTCTGAGAGACTATTGACTCCTTCTTGTAATATATATTCGGTCTTTTTTAAATCATCTAGTGTGAGCACAAGACTGACAATTTTTTCACGTATTATAGATATGGATATGGATTTCTGTTTCTTTGCCTTACAACTCTTAATAATAGATGTTGCAAAGCTTTTAATAAAATCTTGGTCTGTTTGCTGTGGGATTATAGATGGTATAAACATAGATGGAGGGGGAGGTGGTGGTGGGAAAGAAAAGTTAGGTGGAGGGATGGGATGATAATTACCGTGGAATGTAAAATTGCCTTGAAAATTATTATACAAATTAGAATTATAAGACATGATTATTACTAATAAATAAAAATAATAAAAGAGATTATGGGGTATAGTGATAGTAATTACTGGGCTGTCTCTGGCAGCTGACACTCTGCCTCTTTTAAGACTTGCTCAGCCGCTATGTAATCTTCGTGTTCCTTAAGATCTTGTTCTGTTTCTAGCAATGACTTTAAATCTGCGAAAGCCTTTGCCAACCTGCAAAAGATTCGAATACCAGAATATGAACATTAATTATTAATAATTTCACTAATCAATTTCACAAAACAGTACTTAAAATAACTCATAGAATGTATAATGGTTGAGACAATGATGACTTGAGGAAAAAATGACTGATTAGTGTGCCTAGTGCAATAGCCTCTGAAGTGACCCAAAGTGGTCCGCCAAAGCATTTTACAATTATCTCACATATAAATATGTGGACATCTTTAGATACGTTTGTAGTATGCACTGCCACATTAAAATATGTGTTGTTACATTAAAATAAAGGGTGTACAATAACACCACACACTCATACATTTGAATTTAAGGAATAAACTTATAAATGAGAAAAAGTGATTTATAAGTTTATTCTATATATTATACATATGTGGTAGAGCCGTGCTACAATTATATTAGTAGTATAGTTGTAGCACAAATGGGTCAGCTCGACCGGGGAAGGACAACACTCTCACAGAATACCAGCGTGAAATAGTAGCTTAATGCTGCTGTTTCGTATGGTGATTGTAGAGAACCGGAGACCCTGTTTACTGGAAATGAGGCATTCCATCTTAGTCCTCACGGGTGACAACGCATCTGCATTTTGATTTGTAATCGAGGATAGATGTAGATGTTATATGTCTAAAATTTTGTGGTCAACAAGCAACAACTCAACAACCGGTGCTTAGGTCTACTCTCTCTTTCTCACTTGCAAAACTCTCATAAATAAATTGCATGTTGCAACATGCAGCTACACACTTCACAAAACACTACTTGTGATTTTATAAAGAACAAAAGCTATCCAACAAGTCACACTAGTGATCCAAGAGATATAGGAAAAATACCATTGCAAATACAGTTCATGATTGTGTGTATTGTGTTAAGACACCTCAGTAAGCAAAAATTGCTTGCCCATTTTTAACTTCCCCTTTGAAAATTAATATTTTTCAAAAGTAAGAACTTATAGATTTTGGTCCGATTTTGAGAATGCGAGTTTTCATCAGATCTTCATGTTTTGAGGTCCTAGAAAGCTGTTGAAACTATTTCCAGCTGGACGTCCTGTCGTGTGTGTGTGTGTGTGTGTGTGTGTGTGTGTGTGTGTGTGTGTGTGTGTGTGTGTGTGTGTGTGTGTGTGTGTGTGTGTGTGTGTGTGTGTGTGTGTGTGTGCGTGCGTGCGTGCGTGCGTGCGTGCGTCGTGCGTGCGCGTGTGCGTGCGCGTGTGTTCGCGTGTGTGTGCGCGTGTGTGTGTGCGCGCGCGCGCGTTTGTCTGTGTGTGTGTGTGTGTGTATGTAAATAAAATTTTATTGTATGATATCTTTAGAACAAATCCACCGATTGAGATGAGCGATACGACATTCGAAAGTATTAATTGAGAATTCAACTTAATTAGATTTTGAAGTCTTGGTTGAGCCATTTTAAAGATATTAACAAAATAAAATCAATAAAAATTACTATCAAAATTTTTCAAAATAACTCAAAATATTTGATTAACTACTTTTTTGCTGAAATACTGTGTCGAATGCCACTAAATAAGTAATAATTGAACAACACATTCAAAAATTATAGCACTTTAAAATATTTTTAAATAATCATTTTTCTGAGATAACTTTTAAATTTTTCGATCAATCAACTCAAAACCTGACAAGCAATATTTTGCACTTAAAAATCTGCATTGAATAACGCCAAGTAAATAAAAATCCAATGAGGCGTGCAAAAGTTATAGCTATTTAAAAATTCTAAATAATTGTGTTCGATATAACTTTAAAATTATTGAACTTAAAAATCAACCAATTAGAAGATTTTCGAGCATTTCTAGCTTGAAAAAATTGGCAAGTTCCATGGTTGGCCTACCTGTCTACTGCTTTTCAGATTTTTGTATTAAACCCCATACAGTAGGTTTCATATTGACTAAATATGACAGAACTCATACTGTCAGTCACTGAGGTCATTATGCTGTAATGCTATAAGGTGGGCTTTAAATTTATGCTCCATAATTTAGCAAAGTATGGAAAATTGCAATAGGCAGATAATAAACAGAGTCAGAGCAGCAGCCATTTTAAAACACAGGCTGTAAATCAGCCAGAGTCCAGGATTTGGGCACTTTCCCAGTCCTAAATGAGGGGCAGGACAAGCACAGCATAGATGAATCAGGTGCCTTGGTCAGCCTTTAGAATAACCGGTGTACCATCTAGTTCATTAATAATCCAGACATATCAAGCAAACAACTAATACTACAATACTAAAATTCTTCTTGTTATAGGCTGAGATTGGGTTGCAGGTGTAATCAGGATAGACTACTTAGATTTGGAGTTTCATCCGAGCATAGCAGATAATAGATTTTCTCACAAATAAGGTAACTTTAAAAAAAAAAGAAAAAATATCAGTCCGAAGACTGGACGCGAACCGAGGCATTAAGATTTCGCCGCTGCTTCGATATCCGTTTGAGCTATTACAATCATTAATTTAATGTCAAAATTTACCTTCTTATATTGTAGCAGTTTTTCATTGCCTGAAAACACGGACAAAAATCATTTTCTAAAAATAAATCCCAGCTAGATCGATTTATTGTCCCCGAAACTCCCTGGACACTAAATTTTATGAAAATCTTTGGAGCCGTTTCCGAGATTCCGATTATATATACAAGAATTGCTTGTTTAAAGGTATAGGATAGTGCAATATTATTTCTCCAAAACTATTTTAATATCAAATTGTTTTTTAATTTGATATTTAATATGTTTATATTAAACATCTACAATCTACAAGAACAATACTTCATTTTATAATCCTTTAACATAAATGTGTCATTCTTATGATGTTTAAATTTCAGGTAGGGACATTGGCATCTTTGATAATAAGCTACACTAGCACTCAATTCTGTTTCTAACTGTTTCAATTACACATAATTTTTTTAATGTCTTTAATTATATCTAAAAAAACTCAAAAAATTGCCAAGCACTTGTTTAACAAATTTTCTCATTGACATGTTCATTTTTAGTGCACGTTGCAACTGTATGTATGTATGTATGCATCTTTGGTTTGTATTTTAGGTCATAACTTTATTACATTACAAAAATTATTTATCCAATAATACCTAGTCCAGATTCGTAATTGACTCAGGACCTATTTAAAAAGACTTTATTTTAAACTTACTACTATTAATATGTGATACATTACTTATATACTACTTAATTAATCCGCGATGGATTCTAACCTAAGACTACATGTGGGATCCTAACTAAGACTATCCCAAATCTTATTCCAGATCTTTAAGCTAAGATCGGTTATCAGTATTTACATGAAACACCATCCATCTTCCAGACGCAAGCAATCCACACCCACGCTTACACTTGAATTGTGATGGTCTCCGGTGCAGTTCCGGGAATACCAGTATACATAACTACCTGTTGTGCTCATGTTGTGTAAATAAAAACAAATACACAACAAGTAAAACAGGGCAATTTATTTGATGTATATTTTGAACCACATTGCAACAAGCTTAAAAAAAGGAAAAGCTGCATTGACATACCCCCAAGTACAAATAATACATTAACAGCATGTAATTTATTGTCGTGCTTAAAATGCTACTGTTGAAAAATGAATATGATAAAAAACTGGTAGGTAGGTGGTGGTATACAGACATCATTCACACAAAGAAAATATTCCTAAGATGTGACTCATAGACACAAAGAATCCCCAAATGTTTTATCAATATTAGAGACAAACAATAAAATCCATGTTTGTAGTATAAATTTAATCTTTATTTTAATAATTTTCCTTAAAGCTCTTATGAAAATGAAAAAACAATAAAAAAACATACCGACATAACCAACGAACATATGCAAATTTATTGACGAATATTACAATAAAATACAGTTAAAATCTATTCAAAAGTGTACTTTAAGCCGTGTCGGTACTAAAATAATGATTTTAAGGAGTTACTCACCGTCTTTGACAATCAGGGACCATCATCAGCGACTCTTGCAAGACTTCCTCCTGTTTTCTAGTTTCATGCTCTTCTCGATTTTCGTCTTTGTATTTTTGTACCTTAATTTTTTGCTCTTCAGCTTCTTTCGCGTAAACAAGTGTTTCTTTGGCTATGCGCTTTACAGCGCCAGTTTTAATTTTAATTTGCCGAATTCTTGGATCTTCCATTATTAGAATGACAGAATATTATTTGGAATTAGAACTCGACTCGTCTTGTCTCCTTGTCTTGTTTGGTTATAAACCACAGAACTAGGAGTGGTCGTTACAAAACGTAACTAGTTACTGAAACTATCTATTCACACAATAACGGGTAGCGGGTTATTGCAGTGCAACGAAACTATCTATTACAGTAGACGTTTTACTCAATAACACGTTTCACGAATCACGAACGAGCGATCAGTAACAAAACGTTTATTCGGCTATTTTCGCGACGCATCGGTGACGGCTTCGGCTGTTGAAGTAGAAGCACATGAGTAAAGAAACCGACTCTTTACGCTGTGGTAGAAGTACCACCGGTCGTTGAAAGTCTAGTGAGCGCGGGTGCTTTTGCATTTGACCTATGACTCCATTCCCTTCGTATAGATGCGATATTAGAAATGAGAAAGTAAGTGTACATGTTTTTAGCAAAAAATAGTTCAAATACCATAGTTTAAGTGGCCTTGGCCCGGTTTAAATTAGTCTTGTGTTTAAGTTTAATGACACGGTTTGTTTTTACTTTTTAGGCGCGTTTGTTAATATTTTTGTTTTCTTTTGGTGCAATAATAATAACATTTTTAGTACGAACGAAAATAGAACGAAAAGAAAAAAAATTGTATATATTAGTGTTGATAATAATAATTGTACAGTAATTAGTGTAAGTAACTAAGTATAAAAATAATACTAAAACTTTATGTGATAGTTATCAGAAATGTCTCGAAGTAATGCCAGTGTACTTTTAAGTGATATTTTTATCAAACCGTGCGAACTGATTTAACAAATAAATAAATTTAACCATTAACACCATGTCTAATTCTATACGAAACGGTAACAACGGTCGCAACATTTTTCAATTGAACACGTCGTGAAACACTCTATTGAAGCCGCTATTAAAATAGAGTGTTTCAAAACCCTCTATTAAAATAGAGTGTTTCAAAAGCCGCTATTGATATTCGATAGATAGTTTCGTTTCGTTACTCAAAAAAGCCGCTACTGCCCACCGCTACACAGAACACTATTTATAAACAGTGTTGGGACTTGGGAAATAGTTGGTGCGAAATTATGGTGTTGCTAAGCTAGAAAATATTGTATTTTGGGTAGAATTATTGTATTTTTTTGCTAAAGATTTTTTTATTTATTTAAGCTGTCTAAATCCGAATTTAATAGGTTTTTGCTATTTATTTATATTTGCATAACTTAAAAACATGTTATTAATTGTTTTTTTTTATTAAAATAATAAAACTTAGGGCATGGAATTAAACAATATGAACTAAACAGGAATGGAAAATTCGAAGTCGTCTTCTTCTTCGAGTTCAAAATCTCGACGTATAGATGTAGAAGGATTTGACTGCAGAGAAGTTGTTACATACAGGGCATTGGAGACAATTTGATTTGCCATTAATTATATATTATTATTAAATATATTATAAACCCTAAAATGTATGAACGAACACATCACGTACTTATACCAAATAATGTAGTTATCGCTTCTAAAAGCGCAAAACGTCCTGAAAAGGGATGTATATCATTTGAACCCACGAAACATCGTTTCGTTCGTTTTGCATTTTTAGAAGCGATAACTACATTATTTGGGATAAGTACGTGAAGCGTTCGTTCATAAATTTTAGCGTTGCGTGTGTCTAGTATTAAACATATATTGTGTAAAAATAGGAAAGTATTGTATAAAAGCGTACAATAATGAGAAAGCTATGTTTTATGGTAAAATTTAGTTTCGTGTAACAAATTATTGTAAGAATCCAATAATTATTGTACATTTCCCAACACTGGTTATAAATGGTTATAAAATTGAAAATAGACCATAGATAAGAGTGTATATACGGAAATCGTACTACGCTACGACGGAAATAGACAATGTTGGGCAAAGTATCAAAGAGCTTATTTTAAAGTTATTTTATGAAAAGAAAGAGCAAAGTTCCGTAGACAGAATTTCTCTGTCTACGCAAAGTTCTCTGTCTACGGAGCAATTAAGATTTTTAGCTTGGATGCTTATTTTTTAAGCCACTTCTTCGGGATCTTCGTATTGCAAAGTTTGTGGGAGATTTTGACGACGGCTCAATTAAAAAACAAAATTGCACAAAGTTTGCGTATCAAAATCCACTTTAAGTTTAAACCATTATATAAATGATAAAACAGGAACAACAATCCGTCGACGATCAAAGAGTAGAATAATCTTTATATATACAGGCACCTCGGATACTTCATACAACGGTCGTAAATTAATTACCTTTTACTACTACACAGATAAATGACGTTTGTATACGCACAAATGTGTGCGTGAAATTTTAGTAGGGAAGTGCGGTGGCCAACATTGAAGCGGTGGGGCGGGCGTACCGGGCGGGGCAGGTTATAATAATAATAGTATGGAAATTCGTGTGTTGTCGAGATCCAATAATCACCCCTGCGAAGCCGGGGTGGATCGCTAGTATAGAATATAATCACTATTTCTGCTTCCATACCCATTATAAATTCTTCGATCCTTTGATATGATTAACACAACGCTGAGTGCGCAAAGCACTCCTCCTCCTGGACGTCAACAAGTTGAGTGGGCCTGATAGAGTCCTATTGTGCTGAAGACGTGTGCTCTGGAGCTACCATGAAAGATAGCTTTAGTGCACCGCTCAGACCCCTCAAACTACAGGTCTATCGCCATTACCTCCTTGTTCACCCAAATAATATAATCCATTTTAAACTGCCAGCTCATGAGGTACTTTGAGGACCACCAGCTGTTTAGTGGTCGTCAATGAGGTTTCCATTGGAGTTGCTCAGTTAGTGAGGTGAGCGAGGGCCTTTGTGTTTTGTAGTATCGTGTGTCAGTCCAAGATCGAGAGAATCTATGGGCTGCAGCAACCACTTACCATCAGGTGGACTATGTGCTCGTGCCCGAGAAATTGTGTAATTTTGTTGAAAATCAAAGAATCAAGGTTGTAGTAAAGAGTGCAAGGTTCGTCTACAAGCTTATCAATGCACAGGGCAGCGAGATTTCACTTAACCTGTTTCTGCTGCATATTACAACGCTCCCGCCTTTTACTTTGTAGAGGAGGCCGTCTGTTAATAATATCAAAGATAATAAATGAAGAACGCTCACACGCCGCTGCTGCGAGTCTCCCTCACGACGTCGCGAGCTAGTACGAGTCACGGCGGCTGTAAACGCTCGTCTCGTCGTCTCGCGTGTCTCTAGTCACGTAGAGGCTTATTAAGAGAACACACTATGTACTAAAGATGTTTTATAGGTCCAGATACCGGTACGCGCGCCTAAAACACTTCGATTTAAAAGGCGCCAATATTGGCGTATTCGTTCGATCGTTCCGCCATTACGCCAGCGACGTTCACTGCGAACATACGTCACGCACTGATGTTATTAAATTCGCAAAATGACTTGTGTTCATATTCGAGTGTTGCCTAATCTACGAAAGGTTTTTACCATTTTTTAATGTCATGATCGACTGAAAAGGTTATCTGTATAGGGGTTTTAAATGGTTTAATTTTACAGGTTTTAACCAACCTATAGAGTTAAACTATTTTAAGGCTTAGGGTTAAATTACATCTGGCACGGAATCGCACTTTCCTGTGCTTCTATCCTTTTTGGTCACTCAGAACGGTCATTTACTAGAGCAAGAAAGAGAGGTGCATAAATAGCTACTGTGTTTTTTTATTTATTTTAACTGTTACATTAAATATAGGTTTTATTACTTATCTTCAATATTTTAGTGCGATGTTCGTACCTACATAAAACACACATAACCAACCATATCCCCATACATACGCTCACAACTCGCACACACATTTTATATTCCTAGAATAAATAGGTACGTCAATTTCAATGAAATATAAAATCACCCACCGGGTTTTGGGTAATCGATTTGCACTACTATTACTGAAGTCACGCACATTAATGCAGGTATGGTACGTAAGATATGCGTGTCACGTGGTACTCACGCACACATGAATCAAAGACTGGCGTCACTATGAACGGTGCGATATGTTAGCAACACGGTATCTGGACCTATAAAATCTATGTTGTACATAGATTGTCTAGGTTGTATCATTTGAACTTCGTATGTCCGCTCAGATGAACCTAGATGAAATTGTTGCTGCATTTTGCCTTTGTGCTATTAGTTATTATAATTTTTTACACATTTACCGCAAAAAGAAAAATAAGATATGGTGAAGAAGAAGATGGTGGATTTCTATTTACCGTAACAAAACTATATACGGTGAATGGGAATAGAGTTTGCTCTCGTTTTCATCGCGAGACTCACGAGACCCTTTGACTCGAGCGTAAAAAAGCGACCGGCTTCCGGTAGCGAATGACAACTGCGAAACGCACCGCGACGCGACGCGAGTACCATGTGCACACTTGTACTCGGCCTTTCTAGTGGTCTCTTGACGAGCGTCTACAGCCGCCATTACACCTGCCGTTGAGACAAAGCTAATCCGCGATGTCACGCGTTGGTACGAACAGATATGTGTAGCGGAGCTCAAGCTCAACGTAGTAGCCGTAGTAGCCGTAGTAGTAGCGTATAGTAGGTATACACCTCCGGCTCTCCGCTACTGCGTTGAGCTCGAGTATAGTCAGTCGCACAGAGTACTTTTTTATATAGGGAAGTTAGTCGGCACCCACCTCGTATACTGGTAGCCCGTCCTCTCAGTTATGTGGGCATCTAATAGTTCAAGCTAGGCAAATTACGTAAAGACTTAATGTTGATAATATTGTGTTTTTTAGTATCGTGTGTCAGTCTTACTTATATAAAGTTACCCTCATTGGCACACCGGTGGCCGCTACATAAATAATATAAATTATCGTGACCAAGCTAATGAATTTGTTGGTCTAGGGTCTTTCTAAAGAGGGCTTGACCCCTTGTTAGTACGTAAGCACAAAAATCGACTTGCGTATGTCAATACGTGTAAACACCACCGTGCCGTGCCACGTTGTCGTTATGAAAGTTTAATGTAAGATTGCGATTGCATGGTTGGCATGGCTTCTAGCCGCAAAATCAGACGCAGCACACCCGCAGATCCATTACGGGACGCAATAGTGCAAGGAGCAGTAAGCATCAATGCAACTATCACATGGATGGCGCCCCCTCACAACACACCCACATGATCCATATCGACTTTGGCAACAAAATTGTTAATGTTGATAACAAATAAGTGGTAAAATTAAATATTTTGTACAACCGACTTCAATATAAATAAAATGAGAACATCATCTATGTAATTGAAGTCAATTAAATACGCATTAATAACGATAACTTAAAAACTACTGGTCAGATTTAGATCAAATTTATATGAAATAACATGAGAAGAACCCGTTTTCAAAAAAAAAAAAAAAGAATCATCAAAATCGGTTCACCTAGAAAAAGCTCTGAGGTAACATACAAAATAAAAACAGTCGAATTGAGAACCTCCTCCTTTTTTGAAACCGGTTGAAAATAGCATCAAGGTATCATACTGTCTAGTACAGATAGTGGAAGTCGCTATTCATTTAAACATCTTTCTTTTGATTAATTTAAAAAATAGTAAAGAATAATATTTTATCCAAAAAGTACAGTAAAAGTAAGAAGTAAACAACAAGAGTTGTGTGTGTGACAGAATTTGTGAAAAAATCCAGAAAAATAAGTTAAAAAGAATCTATAGTGAAATGATTAAAAGCATTGAAGCTTTAAAGTGTAATAAAAAGAAATTAAAATAAAAAGAAATTGGTGTACTATTATACATTACTATTATAGTAAATAATCTTTGAACAATACACCAATCGTAGAGAGAGAAACCTATAGACTAATAATTACCGTGGCCTCGAGTGAGAAAGGACAATAACTTAGTTTTAGGTTATACAATAATCTTTATGACAAATATCATCATTCATTACAGCCCTTCACAAGTCCACTGCTGAACAAGGTATGCCACAAAGCACGGTCCTGAGCCACCTGCATCCATCGACTTCCTGCATGTCTTACCAGGTCGTCACTCCATCTCGTGGGGGGTCGCCCTACACTTCGACTACCGGTACGAGGCTGCCACTCAAGAACCTTATACATATCTTTCAAACATATTTAGATAAAATTTTTAATTGCTCTAAGAACTGAACTGAACAAGATTCACCAATCTAAGCTCACAAAACACTTTTTTTTCTCACTTAAACCAACTTGTAAACTCCTTAGATCTCTACGAACTGTCAAAGTTGTTTAGCAAAGTGTAGTTTGCTAAAGAACTCTCAAAGCTGTTTAGCAAAGTGTAGTTTGCTAAACAAAAAACCGGCACGGAGAAAGGGACAAACAATCACACCGCTCTATCTCTTTTCTATGCATGACGTATACATAAATCTATCTTTTTCGTGTGCGAATACGGAAAAAGGCGTCAATTTGTCTATAAGTTTCTCTGTCTACAACACCTATAAACGAAAACTTAATAAATATTTGAAAACTGTAAGTGAATAGTGCCACAGATTAATAAATAGTTTATAGTTTTTTAAAACAACATAACTAATTATTGTTCTTTATCGAGAACTAAGAAATGGACTTCGTACACTAGCTATTTAAATAGCTCGCAAATTACACGTAACGACAACTAGTGTGAAATAGCATATAGATCCGCAGCAAATTGATTCCGATCAGGGATTCTTATTATCTGACGTCGCAAAATATTAAATTACGTGGCGCCATCTAGTGTAGAATAGTTGAGGGATTTCTTAAAATCGTTATCGAACTCCCGCCAATGCTCTCAGAATGGCAGGTGTATGTGTGCAGGCTGCCGTCAAGAAATATTTTTTTTATTTTTCACTCTTTTTTTATAAATATTCACAAAGAAAATTCCAAAATATGCATTTTGGGACATGCTGTATAGTAAAATTCCAATTGTTCGGAAACAATTATTTACGTGTTGGTTTTATTTATTACCGCTTCTTCTAACAAGATCAAAAATTGAAAATAAACTTAATTCAATTTTTATAATTTTATTTAGCTAACGTGGTGAAAATTTGACATATATAGGCTCGACAGATCGCAGTACAATATCGACCTTAAGCGTTGGTCGGGCCTCTTTCGTTTTCGGTACCAGCCTGAAGTGTCATCAGATCTCGCTGAAGGCACGCTTCATTTCCTGCATCGCGAATCACTGACCCGTTCATAGAGATTTATAATCTTAAATTAATTAATGTAAAATTATCCACTTTGAAGTAAATCTTGAAACACTTTAGGAGATTTTTATAAAATAGACTATTAACTTGGGCCTTGTATTTTACTTTTGATTACAAGAAAAACTAGGTACTTTTTATGCAACTTGTGTCAATTTAATCTTAGGAGTGTACAAATCCTAATATTACTAAATTAATAATATAGATAATATACACATTACACATTTCTTATATTTTTTGGACATGTATTTTTTATAGAAAAGGGGGTAAACGAGCGGTTCACCTGATGGTAAGTGACTACCATCGCCCATGAACAACTAAACCCCAGGGGAATCGCAGGTGCGTTGCCGGCCTTTTAGAAAGGAATAAGCTCTTTTCTTGAAGGTCCCTAAGTTGTATAGGTCTGCGAAAATCGCCGGTGGTAAACGATTCCGCAGAGAAGTTGTACGAGGAAGAAAACTCCTAGTAAAATGCACATTGGGAGAACGCCAAGTATTCAGATGGTGAGGATGGTATCATGAATTTCGACATGATGTGTGTTCGTAAAATTTGGCGGCTGGAACTAATCCGAACAATTACTCAGAACACTCCCCGTGGTAGGTACGATAGAAAACGCAAAGGGATGCAGCATCCCAACGCAGCGCCAGTGAATCGACCCGATCAGAAAGAACTCGGTTGGCGACGATCCAAATCGCTATGCGCTGGATTAAATCAAGTGGAAGGAACTGGCACTGGGGTGCCCCGGTCCAGAGATGAGAACAGTATTCCATGTAAGGCCGAACTTGCACTTTGTAAAGTAGCAAGCGATATGCTGGCATGAAATACTGTCTCGCTCTGCACACATCAGTGCAGCACACCAAGCCTTTTAGAGGCCAATTTGACCTTCCCCTCCAAGTGATCACGAAACTGCACACTATTCGACATGTCGACACGTCGAGGATTCTGATGCTATCTGAGGCAGCAAAGGGAGTGCCTTCAAACTAAGGAGATACGATGAAGGGATTCTTTTTAGCGGTTAACGCGCAAACTTGTGTTTTTTGGGGATTGAATTAGACTAGATTTATTCGCCCCCAATGCGAGAATTTCTTAAGCAGAGACTCGACTTCAGACACAAGTTTATCCCGGTACTCGGCGATGTTTTCCCGATAAATATTGGCACGGTAGGTGTATAAGGCATCACCAGTGCTGTCGTCTGAGCAGCAATGAATGTTACCAGTTTGCAACATATCATTGATATGCAGAAGAAACAGCGTCGGTGATAGCTCGCTGCCTTTTGGAAAACAAGTGTTAACATGCTTGTAATCAGAACATGCACCGTCTACTACGACCTTGATGCTCCAATCAGCAAGAAAGCTGAAGCAAGCAAGAAGCGCTTTATACCAGACCCGATCGAAGGCTTTCGCTATGTCCAAACTAACGGCTAATGCCACCCCTTGGATTCTACTGCCTTCGCCCATTTATGAGTCAGGTAGACCAGATCACCAGCTGATCGACCACGACGGAAACCGTATTGGCGATCACTAATCAGCTGGTGATCCTCAAGGTACCTCATGCGCCGGCAGTTTACAATGGACTTCATTATTTTTGAGAACAAGGAGGTGATAGCGGTAGGCCTATAGTCAGACGGGTCTGTGTGGTCGCCTTTTTTAGGGATCGGGTGAACCAAAGCTATCTGACAAGAATCTGGGACTACGCCTTGAAAGTAGGAGTACCGGAAAAGGCGCGTTAAAACCTGTACCAACTCCGGAGCATACGTCTTCAGCACAATGAGAGGGACTCCATCAGGCCCACTCGACTTGTTGACGTCCAGGGAGAGGAGTGCTCTGCGCACCGAGCGTTGGGTAAACAGTACATCCTGCATGGAGCAATCCCACCGCGGGATGGTCGGTGGTGTGTTCCCCCCGTCATCAAGAGTCGAGTTCGACGCAAAGAGAGAGTCCAGCAGATCGGCTTTGTCCTTTGCGGAATGGGTCAGTGAATCGTCCTCCCTGTGCAGAGATGGGAGAGATGGCTGACAGAAGTTCCCTTGGACAGCCTTGGCGAGAGACCAATATGCACGGGTTTCCGAAGGAAGGCGAACTAGTTTCTCGCCAATTCTGTCTTATGAAGTTCTATTTTTACATAAATTTGCTTTTTAGAAAC
The DNA here is from genome assembly GCA_907164705.1 of Parnassius apollo. Classification (NCBI taxonomy): domain Eukaryota; kingdom Metazoa; phylum Arthropoda; class Insecta; order Lepidoptera; family Papilionidae; genus Parnassius; species Parnassius apollo. The sequence goes on from CAJQZP010001697.1 coordinate 1,021,070, forward strand.
ATATAACACGGGTGCATTCCATTTTTAAATTTTGAGAATCTCAAAAATTACTGAGTGACCTACGTATAAGTTATTTTCCATTTTTGTTATCAATCTGTTCTCAAACTTAGCTCGATAAACTGTAACTCTATTTTAATTTAATGACTATTATATTTTTTATACCACCTGCCACCGCGAATATAAAATTATGGGCATCGAGAAGTATCTAACTTTCGTTTCAATGGTTCAACGGGTCAGCGAATGAAATAATTGCGCCGAGAGAAGCCACGGTGCAGAGCAAGCTGAGCAGATTTACCGATCACAGAAGGAGAGCGGAAGCTGCGGGTCATGTGAGTAGATCTTTTCACTATCACGTGAAGCTTCCTTTGAAATCTCCTGGTGATTTTTATATGTGTTACGTGTACATTATAATAGTAGAAAAAGTATAAAAAAATTTCACGATAGTTTAGTAGTATTAAATTGTGTTTTACACTAATAAATAAAATCGTAGTTATACCTCCGGGAGGCCTAAAATTAATCCCTTTATTCAGTAGGTAGTGAGACAAAGTTCTTGTCCTTATTCATCCAAAAACCGAATATATAATTAGTTTATATCATTTTACTCGGAAAATGGGTTGCGCAGTGAACTTGTAGGATTAATTCTGCAAATAGAATCCCTTATGTAACTTTTATTTTGATTTTTAGATTGAAACAAATAATGCCTAGTAAAAGATTAAAAAGAGACTTAATAAACCCATTACGCTCTACGCTGGATGCAATCAAATAGAAGGAGCTGGCATTGGGAGAACCAAGCCCAGAGGTGGGAACAGTATTCCATGAGCGGCCGAACCTGCACCTTGTAAAGTTGCAGGCGATGTGGAGGCATGAAACACGGTCCCGCTCAGCCAAAAGCCAAGCCAGTTTGGCCTTCCAAGTGACTAAGAAACTGCACATCACTCGATATTGCGACGCCGGGGATTCCGATACTGAAACTCCATTCTTGAAACTAAAGAGATATAATGAAGGGGTTCTTTTTAGCGATAAACGCGTAAACTTGTGTCTTTTGGCGATTGAAGTGGACTAGATTTAGCTGCCCCCAGTTCAAAACTTTGTTCAATAAAATCTCGACTTCAGACACAAATTTGTCCCGGTTGTTTGAGAAATATTAGCACAACCGGTGTATAAAGTATCAGCAGTGCTGTCGTCCGTATAGTAATGAATTTTATCGATTTGCAGCATGTCATTGATATGCAAAAGAAACAGCGTTGGTGACATCACGCAGCCTTATTACCAGCGTTAATGGGCTTGTAATCGGGGCATGCACCGTCTACTACGACCTTGATGCTCCGATCTGCAAGAAAACTGGTGATACAATTGCATAATTTCTCTGGAAGCTCATAGGAAGGAAGCTTCGTAAGAATCGCTTTTTGCCAAATCCGATCGAAGACCTTTGCTATGTCCAAACTAACGGCCAATGCCTCCCCCTTGGACTCTACTGCCTTCGCCCATTTATCAGTTAGGAACCTAACTCAAAAGATCTACTGGCGGTCACTAATCAGCTGGTGATCCTCAAGGTACCGCATGAGCTGGCTGTTAATAATGGACTCCATTATTTTAGAGAACAAGGAGGTGATGGCGATAGGCCTATAGTTGGACGGATCAGAGCGGTTACATTTATGAGTTAGGTAACTCAAAAGATCTACTGGCGGTCACTAATCAGCTGGTGATCCTCAAGGTACCGCATGAGCTGGCTGTTAATAATGGACTCCATTATTTTAGAAAACAAGGAGTTGATGGCGATAGGCCTATAGTTGGACGGATCAGAGCGGTTACATTTATGAGTTAGGTACCTAACTCAAAAGGTCTACTGGCAGTCACTAATCAGCTGGTGATCCTCAAGGTACCGCATAAGCTGGCTGTTAATAATGAACTCCATTATTTTAGAGAACAAGGAGACGATGGCGATAGGCCTATAGTTGGACGGATCAGAGCGGTTACATTTATGAGTTAGGTACCTAACTCAAAAGATCTACTGGCGGTCACTAATCAGCTGGTGATCCTCAAGGTACTGCGTGAGCTGGCTGTTAATAACAGACTTCATTATTTTAGAGAACAAGGAGGTGATGGCTATAGGCCTACATTACATTTTTTAGGGATCGGGTGGACGAAAGCTATCTACGAGTACCAAGATTTGGGGACTACGCCTAGGGAGTAGGAGTACGCCGGAAAACTACAGCTACCAACAAGATTGTTTAGGCTTATTTTATTACATAATAGTTTATATAAACAAGCCTTTCACCCGTGCATTCGCTCAAATTAGGATCATCATTAATGCTGCTCCGAAAATAAATTAAATATGATATGATTTGTTTCTATGTACAAATATTACTTGTAAAGTCACCTTTGTCACCAAAAAAAAAAAAAAATCGGTGATAAACGGACATCAGACACAGGTCTGCATGTCCGTTTATTTCACCGATTTTTTTTGAACTCACAAAAACTATTGCATGTAGATGATTTAAATTTGGAAAAGATATAATATACTACATTCTGAAAAACTCTCTTATAACAATTGCATTAATAATGATTTCTTATAACGCGAACACTACAAATTTAAATACAACTAGTTTTTACATATTTTATCGCGTATATTAAACTTATTTTATATTCCCGAGGTTTCGGGCGCTTTACATCACCCATGATCACGGAGGAACTGAGGTGTTCGACGTCCCAATTTCATAGTTAACCACGGCTACATCCAGATTAAAATTATTAATTTTTATTCCGATCTACGCAGTATTCATTCATAGTATCTTGAAGTCTCAAAGTTGTATGGTTGGGTTGGGATTTAATAATAAACGAAACATCGGGAATATAATATAAATTAATATACGCGATAAAATCCGTAACGATTTGAGCAGCACTTCGCTGTATGCGGTCAAGTGGAACTTGCTTTATTGAATTACAGAAATACTCCAAGACATGGTTTGGACTCTCCCGCGCAATTACTAATGTAAATTACCAGTTTGTGCAGATTTGCTAAAACCACAAATTGTAGACCCATTTTCTTTTAAAACAATGCTGGAAAAACAGCAACAGTCAAAAATGTACTATGATAAACATTGTAAAACAATGCCTAAATTTAACATTGGTGACGAAGTAATATGTATAGATGGTAAGAAAAGAAGCCCTGCTACTGTAATAGGTAAAGGTGATACTCATCGTGCATATGTAATAAATAATAAGCTAGGAAGACGACTCCGACGCAATAGGCGTCATTTAATTAATTCTTACTCAAGTCAAGATTTTAAAAATACAAAAAAAGATATTTTCTTCACTGGAAATGGAGGGGGTGGTAATTTTGTGGAAGAAAAATGCAAAAAATCACAACAAAGACCTGATAAGATAAATCAGCGTAATGAGAATTCTAGTTTAAGTGAAAATAAAATTGCTCAAAATGTAATCAATGATACTAATGATGTATCTCTCACACGTAGTAAGGCCCGACGACTCAACATAAAAATTAATTAATTTAAAGGTATAAATATAATAAATTTTAAGTTAGTGTTATAAGAAATTTCGTTTGTTTCACTTAATTTTTTCATACAAGGGGGATGATATTGTATCTTTATTCATAAGGGGAGATGTTGTGAGTATCTGTATTATTGTATACGTAGGTAGTTATGCAAAGGAATAAATCAGTTGTTGTCTCGCTAACGAAAGTGTATTATTGCAAACACAACAGTAATGGTAGGTGTTTTCAGATATTATCATTGATAGAGGCTTACGTTCAAAATTTCTAAACAGTTTTTCAATGTTAAGTAATGCATTAGAGCGTTAGATCAATTTTTTTGGTTGAAAGCCTTGCAGCTTATGTAACAATTAATAAATAAAATTTTCATCGCCCTTCAAACTATTGAACTGCAATTTATATTTATTGATTCGTTGGCAGCTCATCGTTAGCTCGCTTGCTATGTGTAGCTTGCTTTTAACGTGCTAGCGTTTATATGACGCTTTCGTTTTTTCATGGTAAAATGCTTACTGCATGCATGCATCCGCGGTACCACTACGGGGGAGAAAAACTCCTCCTATCTCTTCTCAGATCCTGAATACATAGTAGAAAACACGGGCAGTATTTATGAGAAGCTCCCTGACATAGTAAATTATAAAGATAATAACAATTCGTTAGTTCATTTACCTCGCTCTATCATCTACTCGAGCTCATGGCGCCATTACAATTTTTTTAATAAGTAATATCTGTTCAGCGAGAGTAGATAAAAATCAGGTTTCGTTAATTCATTACGAATTGCGGCCCGCTAGTTATTTTTTTTTTTGCTTTTATATAATATATTAGAGGTCAAATTAAAAATTTTGTACCATCAACTTCAAGATAAATTAAATAAGAACATCATCTATGCAGTTGAAGTCAATTAAATACGCATTATTAAAATAACTCAAAAACTACTGGTCAGATCTTGATCAAATTTATATCAGATCACATGAGAAGCACCAGTTTTCAAATTTAAAAAAAACATAATCAATACTGGTTCACCTATATAAAGCTCTGAAGTTACACACATCAAAAAATACAGTCGAATTGAGAACCTCTCCTTTTATTGAAGTCCGTTGAAAATCCGCTGCATGGGCTCGCCCGCCCGATCTCGCGGTTGACAACAGCTACGGGTCTCTTACGCCAAACGAGTACACAATCCATGTCATGGTAAGAATCTACATCTGGCATCCATTTACTGAGGACTAAGATTAAACGCCTCGTTACCGGTTAAAAGGGTTTCCGGATTTGTCACTCACCATACGAAATACAGCAGAAAGTTGCTCTTTTATGCTGGTATTTTGTGAGAGCGTGGTCCTTCCCTAGTTAAGCCAAGTTAAGCATTCGATCTTTAACCGTAATTAAGCTCAACGTGGCTTTTCAATCTATAGAAATTAACGGGAATATTACTTATGTTAGTAGTATTACTAGTATTTTTAATATTTGAAAAATCTCCTTAATTATTTAACAGTGTCCCTCTACCGAGTTAAATTCATGTTGAATGATATAATAAAGTAATAAAAAACATACTCAAGAAACATTCTTGCATTTGTTAAAAGGATTCTCCGCACTTGACTCGTTTTACTGTCATGTGCTTACTAAATAAATAAAAGAGCTATTGAATTGGATAGTTCTTGAATTAAAGTCTAAGTATATGTTTAAAATTAAATAATAAAACAAAATTAAGGGCATTTTCATTTCCAATTTCGAATTCAGCCCAATCGTTTTGCAGACAATCTTTCTTGCAATTTTGAGGAAATAAAAAGCATAATTTGTGTAGTCCTATGCCAAATAAACATTACATTAACCCTCACGTCCATCACCCGAAGGAGTAAGACTACCATTTGACACGATTCTGATACACCTCTCACTTTTTTATATCCATACGTCAACGTATATACCTTTTGGATTAAAGTGTCATCACTAGTAATATGTGATGGCTGTGCAGTGTACACTGTTTTCAAGTTTTGAGGAAAAAGTGACGAGATTTGTGTTTTAATCTCCCGAACGCTGCCCAGCCGATTGTATCTCTCGATTGGCCTCTAACTTGAAGTTGAAATTACTTAGTCGGACAGTTTGTCCTAGATAAACATACTCGTTAACCACTTCGAGCATAGTGCACCCAACAATTGCCGGCATATGTTTAGTTAGTTAGGGCGATATGTTTGTTACACTTGATCTTTGTCTTGTTCATTTTCATAATTGATAGAATCAGGCGTTACTTTTCGGAAATCCATTATAATAAATAATTTATTACATTGCAACCTTTCGCTAACTAGTTACTAGTTAGCGGAAGGTTGCAAAGTAATAAATTATTTATTGTTCATTTTAATTTTAAGACCTATTGGTTTTGAAACATAGTTGAGGACATTGAGCATTAATTTAGGACACTTTTTCAAATAAAAATTAGTGATTTTTTAAATATAAATTACTGTTACCTATTTATTTATTTTATGATTGTGTAAGATTTAAATAAAGAAAGAGTTTCATTAACATCGCTGTTGCTCTGTAGATGCATTAGATTGACAACATGAAAACTTTCCTCGACATTTAATATCCGAACAAGAGAGAGAGAGAGAGAGAGAGGTGAGAGCAATTTCACTTCCTTTGGGGGAGTACATAGTTTCCCAGATGAGTGCTACGTTTGCGCATTAAGGGTCCGCAATCAGTAAGGATGTGCAGAGGCGTTTCATCCGTTAAGGAACAGAACCTGCACATCCTTGAGTTGCTTAGTCCCAATATGGACATGTCCCAAAAGTGTCCAGTCAGGGCTCTTGCCAGAATGCGCAATTTATTTTTTCATTTACACAAAACGGCTCGGGTCCAAATTGTGTAGCCCTTTGAGCTATAGAGATATATACAGCTCAATTTATATATAAAACTTAACAAATAAAAAACTTAGATAAACGAGAAAAGAAAATAGGTGATTTTAACTTGGATTGATCTGTTTCGCGTAGAGGTCAGTGTGTCCAAGCTGCCCGTTTCTTGCTGTTTCACTCTGGTGTTGCTGTGAGAATGTGGTCCTTTCTCGAGCCTAAGTGAACTTTATGCGGTAGAGCCATGCTAGGTGTAAAAATTTACTCAAACATATTAAAAAGGTTGACGAGAAGGCTTCAAAGTATGTGAGATAATTCATATTAATTCAAATCCATCACGCAAAAATAAATAAGCCAATTTAGACAAATTTGGGTCCCATAAAATTTATATCCTGAATCAGTGGGACACATTTTACTACGACGATGGTAAGTGGATGCTTCAGTTCATTCTATACTCGATTAATAATCAAACTCTTTACAAAGAAAATCGATTCCTTCCAAAAATTATTTTCGAGGCTATTAAAATCAAAAAAACATCCTAGTCAGTGGCGAAGCTAGAGCTACAAGCTAGGGCAAGCCCAAGATATAAATTGATAAAAATATAGATTGTTGTTTTTAGCAGTTTTATAAAAATACACCAATCTTGATCTGTCTCCACGCTTCAGTTTCATATTCAGTGCTGTCAGGGACGTGTTTAACAAAGCACACAGAAGGCATACCAATGCTAGATAGATTGTATTACATATTATCACTTAGAAAGCCGTTTGGGTTTGTTTAAGCGAAAGAAAAAAAATATTTACATCCAATACAATACACGAACTAAAGTAAAACACGAACAAAGTATAAACTATGTACAAAAGTAAAACAAAAAATTATTTGCATTCTAATGGACAAAAGATAAGATAAGATAAGTGGAATCGTCTCGCTTTCTTATGGAAAGATTTAATTACGTCCACGTAAAATGTTGGTGAACGTTTTAATTGCACTGTTTATTTCATAATTTAAGTCTCAAATACACTCTTAACCTTGTGTATTATCTCAACAAAGTTTAAAGATTTCCTCTCCGATTATCACTTTAACACACTTCAATTCATCACAAGGAACGCTATTATCCTCCATTTTCATTAAAAATCTTTAAAAAAGCATAAATTTTGAACTCGTAATATTAAACCGCTTAAGATAAGCACACAGAGTAAATAAACATTGAAACGTGAAATGAACTTGCAAACGTATTGCCCGCGCGCCTCCGCTTTTAACAAATTTATTCCCAAAAGCCTGGCTTTAAATCTATATACTAATTGCTATATATACAATCGTAGTTATATTTCATTATAGAATATTTTGCCATAGGTTAGAAAGAGAGCGATCGTCTTCTCGAAAGCCCCGTAAAAAGCCCACGCGAGCGGGGGAGACAACATTAGCTCTATTAAAACTCATTTTTTTTTATGACAACAGCAGTATCGATCGGTAAGGCAATACGAGGTCATCGGTCGACATGTGTCGAACAGTGGAGTGCGCGGGAAATTTGAAATAGCTTGAAACATTTTACGAGTTATTTTATTAGTTCATATTATTGATTGATATTATTGATTGATTCAGGTTTAATAAGGCAAGCCCGGCTTTTCGGCTTTAATGAAAGCTTCGCCACTGATCCTAGTTTCAATAGAGAAGATGGCTGGGTGCTACCATCTGCTTAGGATCTTATAATTAATAACATTGAGTTCCAATCCAAGCATACAGCTGCAAGACTAGAATTTTGAATACTATAAGTTCATACTGCGTACATCTAAACAAAAATTAATAATTTTAATCCGGAGGTAGCCGTGGCATTAATTATACTTATGACATTGGGACTTCGAACACCTCAGTCTCCCCCTGACCAAGGGTGTGTTGTAAAGTACTCGACAGACGGGAATATAAAAAGATAATATAAGCGATAAAATCCGTAAAAACTAGTTTTATTTAAATGTGTAGTGTTCGCGTAAATATAAGAAATCATGAAATACAGCAGTACTATTTTTTGTACTACATTTATATAATTTTCGTATAATATAAGAAAAAATTACAAAGAGTATTTATTAAGTGTGCCAAAAATTTCATAAAGCAAAGTACTTCTGCTGCAGAAATTGTTAATGTGTTGTACAATACTTTTTTATAACAAATGTAAAATTCACACATTATTCACGTCGGATGCTTAACCTACCTAACCTAACTTTACCATTCCTCATTACCACTCATTCTTCACAATACACGATATCACGACTCCATAAGAACCGATGCTATGACACTGCAAATCGGAAATTTACCAAATATTTTGGTTTATTAACTTAACAATTTTGTGTTAATAAAGCTACATTAATGAGTTGCTTCAATTGGGAACCGGTTTAATTTTGATAAATTGTAAAAGCATTTTCCCAAGAGCACTGTCCTTTACATGTTTACTAATGAAAAAAGCACTGTGGCAAATTAAATTTACCTTAGATTTTATTTAAGTTGAAATCTGAGTATTAAACTATTTAATATTAAATAGATTTGAAGCGGAATACTGGACTGGAAAGGATACGAATCAATGGCGAGTACATCACTCACCTTCGATTTGCCGACGATATAGTCCTTATGGAAGAATCGCTGGAGGACTTAAACACTATGCTCAATGACCTCAGTAGTGCCTCCCAACGGATAGGTCTTAAGATGAACATGGGCAAAACAAAGATCATGTTTAATGTCCATGTCCCACCTATGCCGGTAGTTGTTGGGAGCACTAAGCTCGAAGTTGTGGACGAGTACGTTTACCTGGGACAAATAGTCCGACTAGGTAAGTCCAACTTCGACCGAGATTCAACTCGGCTGGGCAGCGTTCGGGAAATTACGACGCATCTTCTCGTCAGGTATACCTCAAAACCTGAAAACTAAGTTGTACAACCAGTGCGTGTTGCCAGTGATGACCTACGGAACCGAGACGTGGTCCTTCACTGCTGGCCGTATGAGGATGCTCAAAGTCGCTCAGCGAGCTATGGAGAGGGCTATGCTCGGAGTTTCTCTGCGTGATAAACTTAGAAATGAGGAATCCAGTAGAACCAGAGTGACCGACATAGCCCAACGGATTAGTAAGCTGAAGTGGCAATGGGCCGGCCATATAACTCGAAGAACCGACAACCGTTGGGGAAGAAGTGTTCTCGAGTGGCAGCCTCGTACCGGTAGGCGAAGTGTAGGGCGACCCCCACTAGATGGAGTAACGACCTGGTAAGACATGCAGGAAGTCGATGGATGCAGGTGTCTCAGGACCATGCTTTGTGGCATACCTTGGGAAAGGCCTATGTTCTGCAGTGGACTTGTAAAGGGCTGCAATGATGATGATGATGATGATGAAGCAGATGTTCCTTTTCATAAAACATTACCGTTTGCCGGTACGCCACAATTTCGCGTAAGTGATATTTGCTGTTAAATTACATATTTTATGTTTTGATTCGTATATTCGCCACAGTACTTTATTTGAATCAGAATCTAGTTTAATTGAGACCCATTATAAATAAATTTTTGTTTTAAGATGGAATAACGCACCCAAAGTAGAGATTCGAAAAATCTTCTCTCAGCCTTCAACAAACTAAACAGTCAATGTGCTTGTCCATCTGGTAATTGGTTATTGAAATCTAAAGACAAATACAGCCAACTTCAAACAAAAAAAGGCTACAGATGCATAGTCATAATGGAGGCTAAGATAAAATGCCTCACCCTTCCTCATACTGGCTTTCTATATCCTCCAGACTGATACAGAACTATGCAGGCAAAATCTTCTGGTGGTAGACTTGGTAATAGTTTGGTAGGCAGAAAATGTGTCAGTTCAAGCAGTAAAAGCTTCAAAGATATCCACGGATTAACTATAAGTGAAATCTCAAATCACATATTACTTACGTGCTAAAACTGGTTCAATATAATTTCACGACCTTATTACATATTTCGGAACTAAAGTGCCCTCGAACTTTCGCCTGAGCGTTAAATCGAATATTAGGTAAAGGTGTTTGCGTGGATTGATCCCTTGATGCCTTCTATTTGAGCGTAAACTTTAATAAATCTTTGGGCGATTGACACTATATAGTATTCCGAAGCTTCCACCCACGATACTATAATAATATATATATATATATATATATATATATATATATATATATATATAAATAGCCAAGAGTATTATAGATAAGATAAAGTAAACGACATAATTTAGAAAAATGATAGCGTATGTTTCATGTTATTACTAATATTTTGCCCGCAACTTCGTGCAGCAGTTGAAAATTATACTTTTAATCGACTCAAAAAAGGAGGACGTTTATAATAATATTTATAATAATCACACTGTATATTATTTTTATATTTTATATCAACGTAATAAAAAGAAATATAACTCCACCTCCATACTCTTCAAAAGTATCATCGCCAAGGCAAAGACAGAACACATCAGTAGAATTGGCGAGAAACTAGTTCGACTTTCTTCGGGAACACGTGCATTCTGGTCTCTCGCTAAGGCTGACCAAGGGACCTTCTGTGAGCTATCTCTCCCATCTCTGCACAGGGAGAACGATTCACTGACTCATACTGCAAAGGACAAAGCCGATCTGCTGGGCTCTCTCTTTGCGTCGAACTCGACTCTTGATGACGGGGGGGAACACACCGCCAAATATCCCGCAGTGTAAGTGCTCCATGCGGGATGTGCTGTTTACCCAACGCTTGATGCGCAGAGCACTCCTCTCACTGGACTTCAACAAGTCGAGTGGACCTGATGAAGTCCCTTCTGTTGTCCTGAAGACGTGTGCTCCGGAGTTGGCACCAGTTTTAACGCATCTTTTCCGGTACTCTTACTCCCTGGGTGTAGTCCCGAAATCATGGAAGACAGCTTTTATGCACCCGATCCCTAAATAAGGTAACCTATCGCCATAACCTCCTTGTTCTCCTAAACAATGAAGTCCATTATAAGCATCCAGCTCAAGCGGTACCTTGAGGATTACCAGCTGATTAGTGACCGCCATTACGGTTTCCATCGAGGTCACTTAATTGGTGATCTTCTGGGAACCTAGCTTCTAAAAGGGGGGGAGGTAGTAGAGTCCAAGCGCTTTTTATGACACTTCCTTCCTATGGGCTTCCTGAGAAATTGTGCAATTGGGTCACCAGTTTTCCTGCTGATCGGAGCATCAAGGTCACATAGTAGGCAATATATGCTCTGATTACAAGCCCATTAACGCTGGTGTTCAACAAAACTGCGTGCTATCACCAATGCTGTATCTTTTGCATATCAATATATGCTGCAAACCGGTTACATTCATTGCAATGCGGATGCAACAGCACTGGGGATGCTTTAGACACCGGCCATGCCAATAATTTTCGAAAAAACGTTGCCGAGTGCTGGGCCAAACTTGTGTCTGAAGTCGAGACTTTATTGAACATAGTCTCAGACTCAGTCCAGTTTAGTCCCCAGAAGAGACAACTTTGCACGTTGACTGCTAAAAATAATCTCTTCGTCGTATCTCTTCAGTTTCAAGGCACTCCCTTTGTTGCCTCAGCCAGTATCGGAATCCTCGGCGTCGACATATCGAGTGACGTGTTTTTTGTAGTTTCTTGGTCACTTGGAAGAGAAGGCCAAATTGGCCTCTAAAAAGCTTGGCATCCTCAGCAGAGCGAGATAGTATTTCATGCCGGCACATCGCCTGCAACTTTACAATGCGCAGGTTTGCCCACACATGGAATACTGTTTCCAACTCTGGGCTGGGGCTCTTGAATGCCGGCTCCTTCCACTTGACCGCATCCTGCACAAAGCAGCTCGAATCATCGACGACCGGGTGCTTTCCGATCGGCTCGATTCACTGGCGCTGCGAAGAGATGTTGCATCCCTTTGCATTTTCTTTCGCATCTACCACGGGGGAGTGCTCTGAGGAAATGTTTGGATCAATCCCAGCTGCCAAATTTCATGAACGCAAATCACGGCAAAACTTCCAATACCATCCAAACCATCTGGATGCTTGACGGTCCACCACTGTACGTTTCACTAGGAGTTTTCTTCCGCGTACGACCTCTCTGTGGAATAGTTTACCACCGGCGATTTTTCCGGAACGATACGACTTAGCGACCTTCAAGAAAATAGCTTTCTCCTTTCTAAAAAACAGGCAACGCACCTGCAATTTCCCTGGTCTTGCAATAGTTCATGGGCGGCGGCAGTCACCTAACATCAGATGAGCCGTATGTTCCTATAAAAAATATTTACTATATATTATTTATACAATTGGTATGAAGAAAGAGCGTGGTAACGGTCACGTCATTCCCTGGGGTTATTATCAATAATGTACTCTTTAGTAGTATAATAACCCTTTCTAAACAATTTTTGCTTAATAAAAATGTTAGGCTTTTTATAGATAAAGCCCGCATGTTTTCTGGGACTTTATTGTAAACGCATAGTAGCCCCACGAAGGAATTACTGACTCTTTGGAGTCGAGTAACTGGTATAACTAACATGTGCTTGTTTCTAGTAATTATGGAATGTACATCACTTTTTTTTAATAAAACAATTCTTGTTTTGTGAACATACATCAAGTATTAATTTGAAGAAACAAATATATTAAATTTAACCTCCAATTATACAACGTGTAACAAAAACCCTGTGGTACCCGTTAAGTGCGTTATTAGAATCAGTATTCAAACGTATAGAAATGCCCTTTTTTCAGAAAACTCGACCATTAAAAATATAGTTTAATTTATATCAATTTTAATTTAATTTAATTAAAATTTTAACGGTCGAGTTGACTGAAAAATTAAGTTGCAATAATTAAGGTAAGTGGAGTGCCTTGAAACTGAGGAGATACGACAAAGTGCTACTTTTTAGCGGTAAACGCGCAAACTTCTAAAAACTATTCTATATGATCAATTATAATTCCTAACATAATAATAATAGTTTAAGAAATCGAAAAGTCATTAAATTATTTTACTTCCACCGGCCCTTGATATGAATTCCTTGAAAAAATTCAATTATTTTATTATTATGATGAAAGAATGATGAATAATATAGTATTATATGAAAAATTATTAATTTATATGTGGAACTTCTTTTTCCTTTATGTATATTTGAAGCAATATAAATTCTCATACAAAGACATAAGGAACGAAATTAAGTTACGTTATCCGTAGAGCAATATTTCGTAGCAACAACGTAGTCAATATTTGCTAAACGGCCGACTACGCCGAACGTAGCTGAATCACGTTTGTTAGGTTGTAGAGAATATTACGAAAAGAGTTAAACGCGATAGGAACGTGGAGTTGTGAAAGTTATTTATTTTGTTTTTATTTATAATTCGGTAAATTTAATTTACTTTTATTTTTGTGTTGTCAACTAACTAAGCGTGGCAACTGCGACTAAATCTCGCTTATGAGGCAATCTATCGGTCTATGTTCAGTAGTGGGCTTTTGATATGCTGTAACTTTTTTGTAAATAAGTAGTTAAACGCAAATCATACGTTATATGCGATAAATAAAATAAGAAGTGCTAACTTTTTCACCTTTTAAAATTGTTTGAAAATATAAGTTTACTATATGCAAACAGACGCAAAATAATAAATATTTTGACATTTTATCAAGAGAGAGTGGGATATCGGAATCTACATTTTAAATTAATTTAGCGCTGTTTGTTAAAACCTTAATTCATTTTTAAACAAATTCAATATTTTTTCCTAAATTGAAACTAGAATAACACATTCCCGCTTCGTACTAAAGAGCAATATTATAATTTTTTAATTTAATTATAAACTCAAATATTGTGTACAAAGTTTAGACGATTTTGAAACTGTTGTAAGTGCTGATTTACCACGTATTTAAACAAACGAGTACTCAGTCCACCTGATAGTAAGTGGATGCTGTGGCCCATAGATATTTACATCCATCCTCGATGAAGAATCAAAATGCAGATTCGCTGTCACCCTGAGGACTATAATCCATTATATGTCTCTTTTTCGGTAAAAATATTCGGTTCTCGATACGAAATACATGGAGAAAGAAGAGAGAAGAGCATGGTTTATGCCTGTACCGACCTATTCATGCAAAAAGTGTAATAAAGCGGCAGCATATATCTATTATAAATAAACCGTAAGAATACCTGGATATTTTATAAATTGAAAGTCCGTCAACAGCATTGAGCCAGCGGGCTCTTACCTGTTCCATAAACCCTCTCTGAAAATCAGGTGACATGGGCCTTAGCCGTGAGATATATGAGGCAATAACTTTATAGTGGATTTTAAATTTGCTTTTATTTCGTGATGCATTACAAAAAGGCCAAATTATGCGTACCATTAACCGATCAGAATGACAGTGTATGCGTAGATATATGTACATAAAAAGCGACAGAGTTGTTCGGGATTGTGATAAATGAAAGTCCGCAGTCTCTTCTTACGGGGTTTGCTTATGAATGATAGGAGTGACAGTTAATACTTACGAATGTGTGTATTTGTATTTATATAACTATATAATGTTGGCTTGTCTTATCTTAGCGGTCAGTCACCGCAGAGGCTATTTCACCAGATGATGTCTCGTTTAGAGGGGAAACGTGTCGTATTATCAATGGTGGTGTGTCTTTCTTAGTGTAGTGGTGTTGGAATTAGTGGTGATGGGGATAGTGCACGCAGGGAGGGCTGGAGGTGTTCTTTAAGTTAGATAAGTCACATCATTTTATTTTATTACGCGGATTATTATCTTTGATATAGCGGATTTCCACAATGTAACCTTTGATTCTATTAATTATATATGTAATTTATTTGTATATGTATTTGTATATGTACAAAATTAACAATATTTGCATAATTTGTAATTTGGCATATAAAAATAATTTTTGGTATGCAAATGTATGTACGGATATATATTTTTTTACATAGTTTTTTATTATAATTTATATTCCTATGTTTTAAAATCTATACACCTACTAACTTCATATTTTTATGTCTGTATTAACCAAAGATTATATAGGAAGAGAACGCCTCATGCATTCTCTTCCTTTTAATCTTTGGAGGATGAGATTAAATAAATAAACAAATGTAAGGATTTTAAATTCAACATTTGTAGGACTTATGTATTAGGACTTTCGCCTGTATCGTGTTGCACAAGGACAAACATCTAGACCGGGAAAAAATATTGTAGGTTATACAAATACTTGTTTCGTGCGACAACCGAAAACCCTGCTCTTAGCGCCAAACTCATTGCGAAGCCACTGCGCTTCGAAGTTGTCAATCATAAATATTTTTACAATTTTCTTGATAAAATAGCATTAATTTTATTTTTATGTTTTGACGCTTTTGATTTTTATGGATTGTAATTACGAAAACTTTTTTAAAAAATGTTTACAAATACAACAATGTGTGAATATAACTCTACGCAAGTCGACGAAACTGTGAATTGTTTGGAGAACCCTTCAAACAAAACAATCGTAGAGTTACTCACGCCCGACCAACATGCAGTGATTGTGACGTACTGGGTGCTGATGATGCTGGGAGCATTCTGCAACCTGGCCGTGCTGATTAGTTTAACGAGAACTCGCCACAGGAAGTCCAGAATGGATTTGCTAATGACGAATTTGGCGATAGCTGATGTCTCGGTTACGTGCGGAGTCATACCACTGGAGGTAAATTCATTGATGATTAGGTTTAAAAAGTTTATATGGGACCTAAAATAACATAATTGTTAATAAATAATACATTTAAGTATAGTGAATATGAATAAACTTTCATAAATATATCCAAATTAAAAGAGCATTATTTTTAATTTACAGTGATTTTTAATTTATATTTAAATTTTTAAAACGATTTTTCATGAAATACCTCATTCGGTAGGCTATTGTACAGTACTCCCTCAAACTGAATAGTTTTCGAACCATATCGGTTTGAGTCCTAGGTTTTGGTAATTGCTGTTTATATTTGTTTCATGTACAGTGTTTATGTGATTTGGTTTTAAAACTAATTTGTGTGTATATGGAATCTAAGAGAATTTCTCTGACTAGTAAGAACGTTTTGTATTTGTATAACTGACTTATGCCAAATTATCAGTTTTTATAGCCCTCTTTAGTTGAAAAGCGATAGTCAAGTTGGAATAAAACTTTTAATAATTTGTTCTGGCATATTTGAAGATCATTCATATTAGTTTTAGATACACTTCCCCATATCTCTATTAAATATTCTAGTAATGAATTGTCTAGTGAATCATAAATAATAGTTCGGACTTTAAAAAGTATACAACGTCTCAACAATCTGCGCAAAACTCCTATCAATTATGTTATTTTTTTCTGCAGGTAATCTAAATGAGTTCACCATGTTAATTTAGAATCCAAAATCTTGATATTTTTCTGTTTCTGACTTTTTAAGTTCTTATTTACTCATTCATTCATTATAGCCATAGACTGTTTCATAGGGGAGGGGGGATTAGTGCCATCTCAGAGTAATTACTAGCATAGAGAGTTCTAAACTAAGAACGTAATTATTTTAGCTGAAATTTTTATACATATGACGTTTGACATGGTACAAAATAAGATAGCTATGTTATTCTCACCTTCTTTCTTTTACAAGGTTGTTGCCGTATTTCCATTTACCCTTTTTATTAGACACTTCTATTGATGTGCCATTGCCGAAACAAAAATCATTGTTGATAAACTCATTTAGTCTGTGACTTAATAAAATTAGGAAATTTTACTAGTTCCTTTTAAATCAAAGAAAGTTTATAGAAGCTTCACCTGACACCTTAAAACAAAACCGAAAAAAAGATGCGGAATTTCCTACTATAGTTGTATTGTTTAAAATATATCATGAAAAGGTCACTATGAAATCTATTTAAACTCAGCCGCTATATTTCCGCCAAATTATCCTTAACCTCTCAACTGCGGACGTCTAACGCTTGGACACGAAAATATCTCCATTGACTGCGGGTGTCCAAGTACTGGACAATTTTTACCCGCTCTTTTAATGTCGAAATAAATCATTACGCACTATGTCTAACTCATTCTACCATATGTCGATATGTACAGGATAAAAAAGGTTACCATAAAAACCCCACAGCTTATACATTTTAGTACGATTTTTTTTATATATAACGTCCGATAATGTCGTCCGTGCCTTGAGTCAGCCATTAGTGTGACTGACGCGCGCTAACAACAAAGTTGTTAGCAATTATTTTGTACTAATTTATATTAATTGTGTGGTGAATTGTGTTAAAACAATGCCTGGGTAAGCAACCTCCTTATTTGTAATCTCATTTTCTGTTTTATCTCATTAAGTCCGTGTAAAATTGTTTTTTAATTTGTATGAAGCAAACCGCTATCTTAGAACTAACATGCTGGTTGCGGAAATTTGACTTGAAATGTACGTAAAATTTTAGTGTTGACTGTCATTTTTGTGTCAAAATATGTGTAATTGTTAATCATTTACAGTTTTAGTACATAAAAATGAGGATAAAGTGCAATATTTTCAAAATTTCAATGTAAATACGCAATAGGAGTAGTGAATTCTAGTTCTTTGTTTTTCAGGTGGTGAAAAAGGAACTAAAGTTTGCCATACTGCATCACGTTCAAATTCGGTTGAATTGTTAGAATCGTAAAGAATCTAATTCTCAAAAAAATATCTCAATTGCAATCTCGATCGGTTAACGTTGCGTTATGTTTCAACCTAGAGCAAGATTGCTGATACCTACAGTACCATTCGTAAATAATTAGTACTGAAGATACAGTAAATCGAACAAGTACCAGGAGCCTTTTAAAGAAATGAGTACCCATGTTATATATTTATTCAATTTTATACTTATGTACATTTATCCATTTAGTTTTTATTGTTGCCTAGCTATAATTTGTTCACCTGATTATTTCAGACTATCATCGTTGAAATAGTTAAGTTAGTTAAGTTACAGCCTATTTACGTCCCACTGCTGGCCTTACCTCACTTCTGAGAGGTTTTTAGGGCAAACAATTGTCCGCCGCGCTGCCCCTATGCGTGTTGGCGAACTTCACATTTTTTTCTTATTTCTCAGACAGTAAAACTTTCTCACGATATTTTCCTTCACCGCCAAGCACGTGGTAGATAAGCACTTAAAATTGCAATTAACAATTTCATTGACGCCAGCGGGGATCGAACCCAGTTTGCTAGTGTACTGACAAAATAGCGTAGTGTGTAAATTTAAAGCGAGAGCTAACCATCTGAGCTACCGGGACTCCTCTGAGCCACCACGGTTCTCATCGTTGAAATGAATACACCTTTTTATTTTGTATGTTTTCTATAGAATAGGGTGACAAACGAGCACACAGTCCACCTGATTGTAAGTAGTTGCTGCGGCCCCTAGATATCTACATCTATCCTCGATTACAAATAAAAATGCGGATGCGTTGTCACCTGTGAGACTAAGATGGAATGCCTCGTTTCCAGTAAAAACCATCTCTGGTTCTCTACTCACCATACGAAACACAGCCAGCATTAAGCTAATATTTCACGCTGGTATTCTGTGAGAGCGTGGTTCTTCCCCGGTCGAGCCGACCCATTCGTGCAACAACTATACTACTAATATAACTGCAGCGTGGCTCTACCACGTATAAAAAAATGTTTTAATGAACTAGTACATAATGCATAAAAAGTGCAAAATCGGACTTTAGTTTTGGCATATTTTTGGAGCATAAGAAGTGGGTTCTTTAAAAATATATATTCATAATATTTTTTTATTTCAGGAAGAGATATGTTTATTTTAAACTATCTGTTACCCGCGGCTTCGCTCGCATGGTCACTGGGAAATGAACTATCCATTGCTTTTTGAATTGAAAGAAAACTGAGTTTTATAGATTTGTCAGAGATGCAGCCATTAAAAGGAAACTGAGCAAAATTGATTCGTCAGCCTATTTAAATGTTTTGAAACGCGGCGTATAGGAAGGCATGAAAATAGCCTGTTTATTCCAAATGAAAATGGGATATTTTTTTAATTAAAGGAAACTGAGCATAATTATCCGTCAGGGATGCAGACTTTTGAAAAGAAACTGAGCTAAATTGATTCGTCAGAGGTGCAGTTTTCTGAATTGAAAGGAAACTGAGCCAAATAAAAGATCCGTCAGAGATGCAGCCTTTTGAGTTGAAAGGAAACTGAGCTTAATAGGTCCGTCAGAGTTGCAGCATTTGGAATTGAAAATAAACTGAGCTAGATAGGAAATTTTGAATTGAAAGGTAAGATCTGTGGGAATTCTGATTAATTGATTGCGGGAATTTTGGAAAAAAACTAACTGAACACTATTTTAAGACGCTACTGTATACAATGTTATTTGTTTTTCCATTCGGGGAAAGAATGTGGAGATTCTGGGCATTTGACACACGCGAAAATGCTACATAGAGCTGACCATGAGAGAAGCACGGTTTTTCTAAGTTGACCCCCGCTACCTGTAACGTTTGCCCGTGAGCTTTATTAATTGTCATTGCAAAACTGAGCTTAATAGGGAAATGCAACCTTTTGAATTGAAAAGAAAGATCTGTCGGAATTATAGGGATCCGTGATATAATATCATTTTCACCTTTTCCTACACCTGTCAAAATTGTAGCACCGATTATGTTCCGTCCAAGATGTGTTTACGCAGCCTTGTCCCGTTACATAACCGAGGAGCATCTAAATTTCGCATTAGCATGACTGGGACGCCTAATTTTAATTGAAGCTTATGTGAGAGCACACCTGACAACTCTAGAGAATTTAGAAACTCTGCGGGATATGAAGTGCTCTGTTCTGTGTCCATAACTGTGTCTACTGACAAATACTCTGTTATTTCTCCTGCTACTTCGCTTAATATATCTGAATTTATTTTCTTAACGCTCTCAATTTTTGGTGCAAGAATCGCCCTTTCAAATAACCATTTGTCTTCATGCATTTGTTCGTTAAATATGAATAAACGCTCGCAATTA
Source organism: Parnassius apollo (assembly GCA_907164705.1). NCBI lineage: Eukaryota > Metazoa > Arthropoda > Insecta > Lepidoptera > Papilionidae > Parnassius > Parnassius apollo. Next base: position 1,041,343 of record CAJQZP010001697.1, read on the forward strand.
ATTCGGAATGATTCTGTACTAAATTAAAAAAATCTCTCGTCAATTTAACGCAGCCCTCAGCATCCGTTTCCAACCGCCCATCGCCAATTTTTAATAGTGTGTCAGCATAGTTTCCAGCATTGATATCTTTATACAAATGCACTCTCATATTCGTACTTAAACTGAACTGTGTCACCTTGTTCCATAAAATAGACGACTTGAGGCATGCTTTAATTTCATCTGCAGGTGTGCCATTTTGAATAACAGGTAAGGTTTGGCGAAAGTCAACAGCCAGTAAAACCACCATTCCTCCCATTACATCGGTATTGTTGCGCAAATCCTGGAGCGTTCGATTTAGTGCTTCTACAGATTTTTTATGCGACATTGTACTTTCGTCCCACACTAAAAGTTTGCATTGTCGTAGCATTATACCTCGTGCACTATTTTTGCTTAAGTTGCAGATCGGCGATTCTTCCTAAATCTATTAGAGGGAGTTTTAAAACAGAATGTGCAGTGCGGCCCCCGCTTAGCAGCGTGGCGGCTATACCGGAGGAAGCTACGGCTACAGAAATATTTTTATCTTTCCGTACTTGCGCTAATAATAATTTTAACAAAAATGTCTTCCCAGTTCTTCCAGGGGCATCTAAAAAGAAAAGTGCACCATTTACAGATTCAATTTGTCCTAATACTTTGTCAAAAACTCGTTTTTGTTCGGGAAGCAAGCGGGGTACAAATTCGGTTACTTGCTGCTGCAAAGCTGGTATATCGTAATTTGTTTCACGTATAATTTCAACACTTAGTTAATTTTCGGTTGTTCGCTGAGGGTTTCATTACAAAGTCGCTTAATTTTTTGCCTACCATTGCCATTATTTTATCTTAAATTTTTCCAAGCGCTTCATTATAAATGTGTTCATTGTATATCATGATCGCGTGTGTCTGCTGTAACCTTTGCAAAATATCTTCCGCCATGTACTCTTTATATTTTTCTTACAATTCATGTGCATTAGATAGCCTGCAAGATGATATGAGAGTTGCATAAAGATCCCTAATTTTGGCTGGTGACTAGCACTGCACAGCTTCCTCCATGGTTTCATCCCAGTGATTATCGTTTTCTAAAAGATGCAGAGCTTCACATGTTTCTTTTAAGTTGCGCATTCCTGACCGTTGACAGCTTTAAGGTCTTTATATCCTGTAGGACCTTGAATATGATGCAGCAGCAATCGTAAACAGAAACATTCAAAATTAGTTACATGGACGGTACACACGACCAAGGGCATCTGATGACTTTACACCGGGCCAATTTGCAACAGGCGCGCCTTGAATATGGCATTTCCACTTCTTCCTAGATGTGTTCCAAGTATAATAGCGGGGGACTTCGGAATATAACAACGTTTTTGCAAAGGGGTCGGTTTGACAAAGTTGAAAGAAGGCTGTTAGTGTAGTTTTTGGCGGTGCAATTCTTTCTTGGAAATTTCTTTCGGTGAAATATACACGCTCTCCATTTTCTATGTGCACAGCAAGGTGAGTAACTTTTGGGTGCCTTTCGTGTAAAGGGAAGCCAAGGAGACGCCACGCTGCCTCGTTACTGCTGATATAACGCCCTGCTTGAAAGGTCTGTACTTCATTAACGAGATTTGCCTCACCTTCACTCCTGAGATTATATATTGCTTGGTCGCTTTCTTTATTTTTTTAAATAAATAAATAAATAAATTTTATTTCGTTTTAAGAAGTACATGCCTTAAGAACTGTGGATCGGAACCTCCATTTAAGCAAAAAAAAAATGCCTGTGTTTGGAGGGTCCTTACAGTTTATTATATAGTATTATTACAGTAATTTATGTACTTACAGATATATTGATTGCTATTGATGCGCGAACAGAGCTACATGCTTCTACATTAATGTGGGCATTAAACATTTTACATAGAATGGGCGAATACGGGACAATCCAGCTGTTATCTAAGGTTTCGAACGCTCCAGAGCGAGATTTGATTGTAACTTTCCTGCCACTGTGTCTCTGCGTCTCTATAAAGGGTAGCCATTGTCATTGTGCACTGTTTCTTTTAATAGCTGTTTAGGGAATTTCTTTGTACATTTTCTCTCTTTCATACATGGCGATATTGAATTTCGTGCTCCACATGGACCGTGAATCACATTTCGGACGATGATATCATACAATTCTTTATCTTGCTCAGAATCCGGAATCTCGGCGCTTAATATGTAACTTCATATTATAATCTGGGCATGCGGTAATCCTCTTTTTTGTCATTCAATTGAATACATGAAGCACTGCACCTCTCCGAAAATTTTCCCTTTGTTAATTACATACATTAATTTTTGTACTTTTAATCTAAATACTCTAGCAACTAAATCGTGGCTGTCAGTACTTTTTGGCCTGGCATTAGCTCCTCGGTTATTTCTTTCCATGTGGGATTGTAAGTAAAAGTAACAAAAAGATCAGGTCTTCCGTAAGTTCGTACATAGGCGAATGCGTCTTGTGTGTACTCATGTAGGTAGCGGGGACTGTTAACGAATGATGGGGGCAGAATTACCATTTTACCTAAATCTCTGGGGTTTACATTGGCGTCGCTAGAAACTGCATCTTGTAAATGTATATAATTCTCAACGCGCAGCTTTTTTTAATTTAAAGATATATAACGGAGACGTTTACTTTCTACCTACATATACATGTTTACCAAAAATTGATGAAATAATTGTCTACACCGGGATAAAAGGTTAAAATCATTTTCTCGCAACATCATATACGAAAAAAATCCATACATGATACTCTTTTGTTCGGAGTAGGCTCCTTTGTGACCGGGTTAATGAGTGGAATTTGAAAATGATAACCCTCTTGTCCTTTGCAATAAATCAATGGGTATTGCAGAGCGTCTTAAAAATTGTGTGAATCGGTGCCCGTTGCAACGTAACATCACGTGCTCGCAAGACAATGTCTCGTGAAGAAAATTGATCACCACTAATTACGGCTGCTATTTCGATTATCAAAGGTGCATTGTAGCGCCTTTCATGCTCTTCTGGAGGGGTCCGATCTGCGTGAATGACGATTTTATAATCCTCTTCAGGTGGGTTTTCTAAAGCAGTTTTAAATGTTTTGACTAAAATGTTACGGTCATGGAAGAATCTTTGAATTTTGAACACTGTGTCTCTCTCAACTCCCTGGATAAATTGGCAGCGGCAGTCTACCTCATTTCTTCGTCACCCATAAAATATACTTGTAAAAATTTATGCTGTTCGTTTTCAGCTAAAAAAAGTGAACCTATTCTATGATAAATTTGCCCTTGCAGCGTAAATGTAGGCGAAAATCCCGACATTATTATTTCCCGGTCAACTCCGAAGGACGTCATTTGAAAGCATGAGTTATATTTCCGGATCCTGTTTAAAAAGCGCCGTGATTCATTAGCATCATATAAAAAGAGAGTTTTCAAAGGTTCTTCTGGTTCCCCAAGTAACGGAAGAGACACTTTGCCATTGGAACAGCACATGCCTGCGGTCTCATCTTTCCATTTTAAAGCGCTGCAAAATTGACACGCCTTGTCCATCAGTCCGATAACAACTAACCCGTGATTTTTATAATCAATCAACGGATCATAATTGAATGGTGCGTCATTAAAAACCAACCAATTGTTTCTTTGAAAATTTTGTCGACGTTCAGCTTGGAGCTGTTCATTTGTATCTCTTCGCGCCTGTGTCTGTTCTGGTGTTTCAGATGCCCTTATAGTAGATTGAAGTTCAGCTTGCTCAATGAGTCTGTGTTGAGTTTCATCAGGTGTTTCCACAGCTCTTAAGACGGCCTGACGTTCCGCTTGTTCATATAGTCTTTGAGAAGATACTCTTGAAAGGCTGGACTTACGTTTGCGAGGCATTATGAAGTAACAAAAAACCTATTTATAAAAAAAACGTTAAAATACCTAAAAGGAATTAAATTTCCTTTTAATATTTTTTTAAAAGCAAATCCAAAATATCTTAAAGGAATAAATATCCCTTTTAAATATTTTTTAAAATCAAAACAACAAAACCAATTCAAGACACAACACGAATCCGGAAACGATAGCCAAAAAAAATCGAATCAACTTAAACCAAATCACAAAACAAATCGCAAAAAACCGAAATCGAAAAGAGTAGTCAATATAAATATAACTAACGAAAACAGAAGTAAGTGTATAGGTACTGTATACACTATCTATACTATTAATATTCCTTTAAAATATTGTTAAACTATCTAAAACAACGAAAACCAATTCACGATTCTAAATAAACAATATCCAAAATCAAAGCCAGAGTCTAAATATGTATAATGGAATACCAACTAAATCAACAATCCGATCCAAGAAAATACACAAATCCGAAAATGAAAGCCTATATAAATCCATTCAACCTTAACCAAATCACAAAGCAAATAATAAACAAGCGAAATCGAAAGAAGGTAGTCGAATAAGCTACGAAATAGAAACAATTTAAGCGTATAGGTGCCGTATGCACTATAAGTTGACGCGCGGTTCAACGGCGGAAGCAAGGAGGGTCGCGTTCGTATACGGCTTAGAGATCTCTAGTCAGATCGTTAAGCCAATTCCTAAAAGGTTGGGTTTAGTGGGTAAAAGTCACCACATAACCACGCAGCCGGCTGAGTGGTATGCTATGAGCATTCCCAACCTCCCTCCCCCGCTTTCCGGAGGGTTGCCCATATTTGCTTCGGGCGCAAAAAAAACAGGAAACATTTCGTTACCGAGTTTTAAAAACCTAGTAACGACATCTTTATCGACAATTTAAACTATGTATACGTTAGTTAATAAGAACTCTCAAAAAATACTTTTCCTATAATTTTGCACAATTTTACTTATTATAATACCGATTCATTCATAACCACATATAAGAACTGTATTCATTTCCGTTCAATAAATATTACTAAGGCTTATTAATAATGCTTACTAAGAACTGTTTCTACCACAGTTAAGTAATAGTTAAGGGTGAAAGCGTGACAGGTGGTGATAGTATTTCTGATCCATACTTATAATCACGTCTGTAACCCTTGCGGGGTAGGCAGAGCATCAACAGATTACTTAATATCGTCTGCGAGGTTATCGCCTATTCTGTGAATTACAATGCACCAAAACGTTTGAAGAAAATCAGCTGGCGAATTTTATGTTTTTTGTCGCGAAAAATACAGATCCATAAATTTTTTATCTTAATTTTGGTAAAAAGACATAATAATCCAGATATTCTGACCTTCTGTGTTCGTCCATCGTACCGTCGTCCGTCTTGTAGAATCACGGTGGCGCCACCTAGCTGAATTTAATTTTGCAACATATTCGATTTTTCCACGGGAATGATATGTTTTTCCGCTGGAAAAGTAGCCTATATAGAGTGACTATACAGCAACCGAACTATCCCCATACAAAAAATCATGCCATGCCGACGCTCTTTTGCGACTTGAAAGAAGGACAAACTTGTGCAAAATATTCGATTTTCCCACGGGAATGAGGTGTTTTTCCGCGGAAAAAAGTAGTTTATGACACTACCCCCATACCAAAATTCATGCCATGCCGACGCTTTGTTTCGACGTGAAAGAAGGACAAACTTTTGCAATATATTCTATTTTCCCACGGGAATGAGGCTGTAGAGTCACATAGGCTACTTTTTCGGCGGAAAAACATCTCATTCTAATAGAATTCAAATCAAATAGAATATTTCCCACGGGAATTTGGAACGGGAATGAGATGTTTTTCAGCGGAAAAAAGTAACCTATGTCACTCTAGAGCCACCGAACTATACCCATACAAAAAATCATGCCATGCCGACGCTCTGTTGAGACGTGAAAGAAGGACAAACAAACAAACAAACACACTTTCGCATTTATAATATTAGTATTGATGTTATTATTTCGTAGATATTATTTGTGTTAAATGAAATATAATATTACCTTTTTGAGAAATAATGTTGCTAAAATTATGTTGGTTATTGGAAATGTAATATAACCGCCGCGCAACCCGCGGCGCCTCAGAACGGCTTTGTCACTCGACACTGTGGGCTTAGTTGCTAGGCAAATAAATGCGTCTTCACTCTTCTAAAAATGTATATATTCTTCTTTTACAAAGATAGTTTAAAATTACAAGCACGAAGCCACAAAGATAAAAAGAAATGAATAAAAAAAATACAATTAATTAGAAGTAAGGAGTGCTTGAGATAGGAAGCCGAGAATAAGATAGTCGCGATTTAAAATAACCGTTATTCTGGCGGCGCGAGCGTGGGGTCTAGCGCTGAGGCCGTTTTAATGCAGACTGCCGGTAAAATCCGAAGGCGCCCGGACTGTCACGAAATCAGATTTAACGGAGCCGAGCATTCCCGACCGCAACCGACACGAACCTCGCGTCGGCGCGTACGCCGTTACCTAAACATGCAAAAGAATGACAAAATTGCATGTCGCCACATCAGCCCCCCCGGAGACCTTTAGAGTCGATAGAAATCAGGGAATCGTACTCGGCGACCGTAGCGAGACGTCCTAAATTGCGGAGGAGTTGAAAGTGCTCTTGTACCATCACTCGCAGCGTTAATCCCATGCGTTCTAGGCATAGTCGACGTCGCATCAGAACTACCTGGTTCATCCGTCAGGATATAGGCCGGTTTCAACCTGTCGATCGAGACGTTGACTATTCTACCAGCAACGTCGATTTTGAAAATTTTTTTACCGCGCTCTATTACCTTATACGGACCGGCATAAGGTGGTTGTAAAGATCTGCGTACAAAGTCCTGTCGTAAAAATACATGTGAAACAGTCGATAAATCTTTAAAAACGAAGATTTTATGCGTGCCGTGTAGAGTAACTATTGTAGGTTGTAACTTTTTCATATGTAAACGCAACCTGTCCAGAAAGTCGGTGTAATCAGTCAGTCTGTCAGCCGTCGGTTCAAACAAGTCGCCGGGTAACTTAAGCGGTTCTCCGTAAACTAGTTCAGCAGTAGAAGCAGACAAATCGTCCTTCCATGCACTACGAATACCCAGAAGTACAAGTGGAAGTTTCTCGGTCCAGTTCTCGTCTGCGTGACACATAATAGCTCCCTTAAGTTGTCGATGGAAACGTTCCACTAGACCATTGGCAGTAGGATGATACGCAGTAGTTTGTATATGTCGTGAACATATAAGCGCTGATATCTGACTGAAAAGATGGGATTCAAACTGTTTCCCCCTATCTGTGGTTACCTTTTCTGGGCAACCAAAACGTGATATCCACGATGATATAAAAGCTTTTGCTACACTCTCCGCTCTGACGTCCTTTAACGGGACTGCCTCTGGCCACCAGGTAAACCTATCTATAGCTGTGAAGCAGTATCGGTAATCATCAGAGACGGGAAGTGGACCTATCAAGTCTACGTGAACATGAGAGAAACGGGCCGTAGGAAGCTTAAAATCCTGGATAGGGGCGTGTACGTGTCTCGATACTTTCGATCTCTGGCATGAGATACACGAGCGCGCCCAACTCCGGCAATCCTTCCTAATGCCCGGCCATACATACCTCTCAGTCACCAGTTTAATAGTGGCCCTAGCCTTGGATGACTAAGTCCATGAATATTGTCAAAAACCATTTTACGGAATGCAGGTGTTATGAATGGTCTATGTCTGGGCCCAGATATGTCACAGAAGATTTTTGTACCACCAATACAGACCTTCTGTAACTTGAGAGACGAACCGGTTCGTAAAATATTTTTGAGTTCTGAGTCCGTGTCCTGAGAAGCTGCTAAGGCAATAGGGTCTAGCGAGCATGTTATTGCATCCGTTCTTGATAACGCATCCGCAACAACATTGTCCTTCCCGGTAATGTGACGGATATCCGTTGTAAATTGGGATATAAAATCTAAATATCTAAATTGTCGCGGAGAGCAAGCTTCGCGAGACTTCTTAAAGGCTGAAATAATTGGTTTATGATCAGTCATTATAAAGAAGGGTTTTAATTCTTCATAATCATATATCGAAAATATTTTACTGACTCGTAAATAGCTAAGAGTTCACGATCATATGCACTGTATTTAACTTGCGTTGGTGAAAGCTTACGAGAAAAGAATCCTAACGGCTGCCAATGACCTAGGACCTTTTGCTGCAATACTGAACCAATGGCGGAGTTGGATGCGTCAGTTACTATGGCCAACGGAGCAGACATATCTGGATGAGCCAGAAGAGCGGTATTAGCAATGCTTGCCTTGCAAGCATTAAAAGCGCTTTCTAGGTTAGCGGTCCAGTTAATGTTGCTCTTGCTCTTCACCGATGGACCACTAAGTAGTGCATGGAGAGGGAGCCTGAAGCTTGGCAGCATCCTGTATAAAGCGTCTATAAAAGTTTAATGCTCCTAAAAACCGCCTAAGATCCCTGATAGTTTCAGGTAGTTTAAAGTCAAGAATAGCCTTCACCTTGTCACCAACCGGTTTAGTGCCTTCCGAAGAAACCAGGTAGCCCAGAAACTCCACCTGTGGCACGGCGAATACACACTTATTTGTATTTAATAAAATACCGTATTCGCTGAAACGCGAAAATACCGCACGCAGATGTTTCTGGTGCTCCATCTCATTAGCGGAAGCAACTAATACGTCATCGATGTACGCAAAGCAGAACTCGAGATCCCTGAGGACCTCGTCCATAAAGCGCTGAAAGGTTTGCGAGGCATTCCTCAGGCCAAAGTTCATTAGTGGGAAGTCAAAAAGTCCGAAGGGTGTCGTAATAGCTGTTTTCTCTACATCCTCTATCGGAACCGGTATCTGATGGTACGCTCGCACTAAGTCTAATCTTGCAATTAAAGAGATTGTGCGAAAAGTCAGCAATGTGGCGTACTGGGTATCGATCTGGTATCGTGCGAGCATTTAGTGCACGGTAATCCCCACAGGGTCGCCAACCTTCGCCTTTTTTAGGCACTAAATGGAGGGGTGACGACCATGAGCTCTGCGACCTACGCGCTATACCCGTACGAACCATTTCTCCAAACTCCTGCTTCGCGATTTTTAAGCGATCAGGTGCTAGTCGCCTTGGCCGCGAACACACAGGTGGGCCTGAGGTCGTTCTGATATAATGCTGCGTATGGTGCTTGATTTTCGCCTCCAAAGGAGCTCCGATCGACCGCATTATATCAGGATATTCTTGGAGTATCCGATGGAACGCTGAATCACCTGAAATGACCTTTATGTGCGGGCACGGGCAAGCAAATGCAATCGAGGCGACTGATGTAAGCGAAGTGCAATTATCAATTAATCGCGAATTACGCACGTCCACGAGTAAGTTATAAAAGGATAGAAAGTCTACACCTATTATCGGCTTGCTCACATTAGCTATTACAAAGCGCCAAGAAAATGCGCGCCTTAAACCTAAATCTAAACATAAACTTAACCAACCACATGTAGTGATTACAGTATTATTTGCAGCAAAAAGCTCATAATTAGTTTTATTGCGTCGCTGCATGCGCACTAAGCTCAATGGGTAAACACACAAGTCAGATCCAGTGTCGATTAAAAACTGCACTTTACTTTTAGCGTCAGTGACAAACAAACGCTTAGCGTTCGACTTACACTCATCAGCGGTCGCAGCTATCGACCGCCCAACTAGTTTTTTGGATAATTACAAGGCTTTATACACTTAGCTGCTTTCTCGCCGTAGTTGAAGTGATACCAGCAGTATCGCTGGCCATCAGCACGAGAACGACTTCTCGACTGACTGCGGCGCCGGCTGCTGGATTTCGACCTCCTTTTCGGGAAGTCACGACGTCTTCTTGCTGTCGACATTTCATCGAGCCTCTTGGTCAGCGCATCAATCTTCCGATTTAGGTCTTCGAATGCTGGAGATGAGCATAAAGTGGATGTGGTAGCTACTTGTGCTGACGTTTGTGGCGTGGCCTCAGCTACTTTATCGGCTAATTGGGCAAGTTGATCGAGCGGAAGGTTATCTTGCATAGCCACTATAGTTTGTAGCAAACTGGGTAGCCGACTCGACCATAAGGTACGCAGGATCTCATCTGGGAACCTTGATCCAGCTAAACCACGAATATGCCGCAAAAACTGGCTTGGCTTGCGATCTCCCAATTCCTCATTCATGAGCAACTGTTTGATTTGCTCGCTTCTTGAAGCAGATAGTCTAGCAATCAACTCACGTTTTAATGTGTCGTATTTCTCGTCCGCCGGTGGTTTAATTATTAGATCTTCGACTTCCGCAGCAATTTTTGGATCCAACACTGATATTAAATGATAATATTTTGTGACATCCGATGTAATATTCGCTAATGCGAATTGGCAATCCAACTGTGCAAACCAAAGCGTCGGTTTCTCGGGCCAAAATGGCGGCATCTTAATGCCTACTCGGCAAAGTACCGCTCCCTTGTCACTAGTGCTGCTTTTCGCTGCGTCTGCGCTAGCATCTTGCCACATTTTTTTTGTACTTTGTACGCTATGTTCTTCTCGGGGTCACCACTTGTGGGCTTAGTTGCTAGGCAAATAAAAGCGTCTTCACTCTTCTAAAAATGTATATATTCTTCTTTTACAAAGATAGTTTAAAATTACAAGCACGAAGCCACAAAGATAAAAAGAAATGAATAAAAAAATACAATTAATTAGAAGTAAGGAGTGCTTGAGATAGGAAGCCGAGAATAAGATAGACGCGATTTAAAATAACCGTTATTCTGGCGGCGCGAGCGTGGGGTCTAGCGCTGAGGCCGTTTTAATGCAGACTGCCGGTAAAATCCGAAGGCGCCCGGACTGTCACGAAAGCAGATTTAACGGAGCCGAGCATTCCCGACCGCAACCGACACGAACCTCGCGTCGGCGCGTACGCCGTTACCTAAACATGCAAAAGAATGACAAAATTGCATGTCGCCACAACACTATTGTGAGGCATTGAGTATTGTTTACAAAAAACGTTATTTTAGACTCTACATCGGCTAGACTCACACCGCGGGAGTGACCCTTGAGTGGTTTTATGGCTTTTAAGGGAATGAATGAATCTTTATTTCTCTACAAGTGCTGTTGAAAATTGTTTGCTCAAATAAAGTAATTAATTTTTCAATAAATATGGCAATTACGGCAAAATTTTTGATATCGGCACTAAGAGTACTTATTTCATAACTTTATGTAAAACTTAGCAAGATCTATTTAAAGATGAATGAATCATGTAAGGAAAAAGAGAGGTTCAACTAGTACTGGAAATAAAACCACATGTTTCTTCATGAATTTAAGTATATATTTTTAATGATATAAATGAAATGAAATAAAATGAATGAAATAAAAAAAAACTAGTGTTAATTTTATTGAGTAATGCATTAAACCTTTGACTGCCGTGTTAGTCACTTTGTAGGAAGTATTGCATTTAAAACGTGACCGACGGCAGTTTAATTGTTAATGCCGCATCTGGTCCGAACTACATTCTACATCGGTGTAAGTTGATTATTGGTTCTTGTAAGCTTATTATTAGTGCGTTTTATGATAAATATTTTATCTTAGCCTATGATTTCGCGCATAAAATATTGTAAAGATTTAAAATTAAATGAAAATAAAATCGAAGTGTTAAAAAACTTTGTTTCATCGAGAAATATGACAATTTTTACTTTATTCAATATTTACTTACACTTATTACTTTGGTATACTTTATTTGATTTATGTACTCGTGTATAGGAAATTTCATAAAGAATTCAGAAATGTATACATGTCATAGTATTTAATATACCAAAATCAAGAAATTTGCGTTTAAACGGATTGCGCCCAATGCGCTGTCAATTTTATTAAACAGCTCCGCAGTCAACGGAGTATGATGGTTAGAGTCTCCGCATCTGAAAGGTTAAACGTATTATGGTTATCACAGGGAATAATAAAGGTTTCCTTCACGGAACGCACACAGTGGGAATTGCTACGATAGTACAATAAAATAACAGCGGCACGATCGCGGCCTGCCTTCTCTTTTGTCGCGATATATAGAGCAATAAATCGATTACGAAAGTATTAACCCATTTCTTCACTGCTCCTTTAATATGGTAACCATCGTCAATACATTAATTACAGCTTAACAAAAGTCAATTGCTGAATCAACATCAGTAGTTGGAATATTTGCCATTGCTCCCTCTCTTAGCAACTGATTTGGCAACCGCAATTTAGCAGCAGGGAGATACTGTTTCCTATCTCCTGTTTCATTTCCTTATATCGTCTGTTACGATACGTATTTCTAAGTAATCAAATATATAGTAAAAAATATATGAAAATTAGTTTTTGTTTGTTCGTATTTTATGCGCTACCAAAACGTTTATTTGACTGCAGAAAACTTTGTCAACATTTTGGTTAAACTTCCACGGAGTTTATAGGCATAGTTCGACCCAGTAGGCGGCGCTGTTGTAGTATCCAGATATCACTCGTGCAAAGCCGGGGCGGATCATTAGTCAGCTAAATTACAAATGGGATCCAAATGGTTTATGTACCGCATGTTTGTCAAGACCTAGTGTTCATACTTCTCTAACTGTTGGTTTTTAAAGTTTGCCAAACGAATATTAGCAATTTAATATATTAATTACTAGATCATTCAAATAATAATAAGTCTAGTCCTATTTGTTTTATAATTTTATACGTATAAAAAAGTAATAAATTATAAATGAAAATTACCGATTAGTATCGATTGTCTACTACTAACGTAACGCTTTTCAAGTAACGTCACATAGTACTACTACTATAGGGATGTCTTTTTCTAGTAAATCAAATGATAAGTACTAGCGAACTTATTCTCATATTTGGCATAATATAAAGATACCAAAGATGACCACTTGATATTTCTTTTTACACGCAATTACACGCAACATCTTTTAAAAGAGTTGTCACTCTTTTCCTTATTTGAAAGTTAAAGTAGAAAAAATGAGACAAGTATATTTACTCAATTTATGTATAATAGTAGGTTCTATGTATGCATACGTATGTATTTAATAACTCTAAGAGTGCCATAGTTGTCATGCTTGCCAATCATTTGATAACCGCAGTTTCATATTATTTTGAGTTGTTATTAGGACGCTATTGCCCATCTTTCGTTTCATTTTCTTCTGCCGCCTCTTATTACAATAATATGTCCTCTAGACCGAATTTCGGTCACAGCCGGAGTCAATCTTAACTCGATCCAGCCATCTGCGTAGGACATGATTATAGCACCTAAGTTTATATTAGCCATACTGCATCTACTATTTTGCAAATTTTCAAGCAATGCATGTTCGTTGGTACATAGCATATACCCGAAATTGGGGGTGTAGTAGCCAGGCTAATCGGCAATAAATAATATATACCCTGCTGCTACCATAACGCAGAAGGCGAAGAAAACATTTATTTCCTAACTATCCCCGGCTACTGAGATACTGCGGGCTGCATATTATTTGACGTATATTTTTAACGTTCTAATAAAGAAACAAGAAACAGCCGCAAATATGATTCAGCGCCACATCGTCTTTACACGCCGCTATCGTTATGTATCCGTCGACCATTTTGAAGCCGTTTCTTCAACGCCGCAGCTCGCTTCCTCTAGCTGTTCCGGAGCTGTGTCCCACGCCCGCCACGCCGCCACCGCTCGCTGACTACGCGCGCGCGCTTTTTTTTGCGCCCGAAGCAAATATTGGCAACCCTCCGGAAAGCGGGGGAGGGAGGCGGTGAATGCTCATAGCATACCACGCAGCCGGCTGCGTGGTTATGTGGAGACTTTTACCCACTAAACACTGCCTTTATGGATTGGCTTACCGATCTGACGAGAGATCTCTAAGCCGTATACGAACGCGATCCTCCTTGGCAGAAAGGAGGGCGCAAAGAAAGGAGGGCGCAACGGCCTGCACAACTTTTATAGCCCAGTCTAGCGACGTAGATACGAGAAGATAACATGAGTCTCCGCCGGCAAATGGAACGTGCATAATAGTTGTATTTATAAAGTCATAATTACATTAGCTAGGCAAAAAATTATAAAACCGTTCCACCTACCTTTCATTTCTACGCGTCGTGGACCGCTTATCCCCACTATTACAGGGGAAAAGCATGATAAAGGTGACACTTTACAATCACGTAGGGTGTCACAAATGAAATACGTACGTAGTGATATAAATGACACGTTTGATTAATTTAATAATTTAACGACAACTATTAAATTAAAATAAGCGATAGGTTTTAGTAATAATAAATAGATGTTAAAATATAAAAATGAAATCATCAAAAATGCAAAATTTTACGGCGCTATACAAAGTTCAAATGAGTAACGGCTCTTTGCACTAAATTGCGTTCGTAATTGAAAAATGTCTTGAAACTCGTAGTGTTTTCAATTAAATTCAAAACAGTTTAAATTTTAAAGTGGATTTTACCTTTTAAGCTGAACTTCAAAGATGTAAAAATAATATAATAATTGCCACTTCGTTCGAAATTTACATTATTCATACGAAATACAACAAAATAACGCTGCTATAATACGCTAATATTCTGTGCGGGCATAATTTTTCTGGTCGAGCCTTCGATCGAGCATTCGTGCTGTATTCATAATACGACGGATCGTGGCTCTACCACGTATTGTAATTTTTTTATTAGAAGTCCAGTAACATTTAGAATAAAACAAAGGATAGGTTAACAACAAACTATATGTTTAAAATTAAAGAAGATTTCATAATCCTAGGTTTGTTTTTTTGGTTGTGGTTTTCACTTACGCCGAAGCCGCTATGTAGACAGTAGGCAGTTAGCGTCGAGGGTATCGTATTGTTATCATCACATCAAAACCAATTTTTGGATTGGAACACTTGTAGAAGTCAACGGCAGAATAGAATTCTGTAATTTTCTAAATTCCATGTTTTTATAAATGGTTACTCCATTTATCAAAATCAATTCATCCCTTGCTTGTATTTGCAGTTACCCCGGAATATTTTAATACCGATAAGTGATGTGTTAAATACAAGCAATTATGGAAATAATAGGATTAGGTACTAAGTAGTACATGATTAGGCGAAAACAATAATTTATCAATAGTAGAATAAACATATATAATACGACATTTATAATTATAATAAATAATAGAATAAACATATCTATAATACGACATTTATAATTATAATACATAATAGAATAAACATATCTATAATATATACGACATTTACAATACACTCGACATTGTCCTGCATTTTCCGTAGGAGGCGCGATGAGTTTTACTTTCTCTGTTTCAAGAAATTTGGTGTCTTGCAGCTAGTAAATTTATTACTAAGAAGCATTTGTACGTTATGAATTCGCCAAGAACACTAACTGGCAAAAAGGAACACGAGATTGCTGCTGTGTTTCGTATGATAAGCGTAGAGAACCGGAGACCCGTATTATTTAACGGAAAGGAAAGATGGGATATCTTAGGGATGACAAAAAATTTACATAACGAAGTTAGGTGTAGATATTGGTGTCTGTGGGTCGCAGCATTTACTTAATAACAAGTGTACTGAGTAGTCGTTTGTCAACCATTTTTTCTTATAGGTAAAACTGAAGTTGAGAGCAAGCTAACAGTATACCTGATGGTAGGCATCAGCTCATGGAATCCTGCAACCTACTTGAAGAAAAGGACTAAAATGCCAGCTTTTACTGGCTTTCTATATCTTTAAGACCAGAATACAGCATAGCTATTAACTGTGAAGCAGATAATTACATTCCTCTACATACTCCTAGGCATAAAAGTCAACCAACAATAAAAACTAAAAAATAAAATAAATCTACATTCTGAAGCAAGTGCCAAGCCATAGTGTATAGAAGAATTAAATCCCCTACTTCAGAAAGTGAATTAATTTTAACCTAATCTAGCTTTTAATAAAGTCGGCTTTTACTTTAAATAAAAAGTATGTTTTTGTAGCCATTTGAGTGGAATTAAGAATGTCAAAACGTCAATGTCGTCTAAACATTGAGAAATTCGTCCCACATTTTTCACACTTAGGGATGGAGTTTGCTCCAAATTATATAGGTCTCCCCTAAATAAATCCTATTCTTTTTATAGCATTAGATAACAAACGAGCACACAGTCCACCTGATGGTAAGTGGATACTGTGGTTCATAGACATCCACATTTATTTCACAACTAAGGATCATAATGCAGATGCGTTGTCACCCCTGAGGACTAAGATGGAATGCCTCGATTCCAGTAAAAAGGTTCTCCGGTTCTCTACACTCACCTCACCACACGAAACACAGCAGCATTAAGCTGCTATTTTACGCCAATATTCTGTGAGCTGACTGACTGCCCCAGTCGAGCCGACCCATTCGTGCTACAACTATATTATAGCTGCATCGTGGCTCTAGCACGTTAATAAAAATATTCCTAAAAACGTCATCAAAATGAATTTTCAATTGTTGTTACATACATATAAGAAACAAGCAGTCACATTGTTATCAACCTCCATTTAAACGTCAGCTAAAATATTCCTACCCCTAGTAATACCATATATAAATAACTCTGTATGCCTGATACAAAGCTCTTCAAAACCTTGCGTGTTTACTGCAAATCTTTTGTGGCTTACATTAATTGTTCTTATGGTAATCTGTAATACACTGATGTCACTAAAAGTTGATATTAACACGAATATAATCAAGAATTCAACCAGTTTTATTAATGTCAAAATGTCTTATGAAAGCCTAGTCCTAAAACACTAAATTATTTATAGAGGCTTACGTGGGTGTCGTAAGAGGTGACAGAGGGAAATTGACAGGCAGTGGCGTCTTCCTGATAACCATCCATTAGAGCCTGCAAAAGGTCACTGCACACATACGCCTCCCTCATATTGAGATTGGCTCATAGAAAGGATTTTTCCATATTTAAAAAAAAAAACTATATACGATTTTATCGCGTTTAATAAACATATTTTAAATTATTTTTAATTCCCGACGTTTCGGTCGCTTTACAGCAAAGCACCCACGATACCCGATAGTTGTTTGACGTCCCAATGTCATAGGTAGCCTAGATACCTTCAGTTTTTGAATATTAATTTTTTTAGTTCGACCTACTCACACTATTAAAATAAATTAAAAAAAAAATAATATTAAAAACTGAAGGTAGCCTAGCTAACCATGACATTGTGACGACGAACATCTCAGTCCTCCCTTGTGACTATGGGTGCTGTAAAGCAATTAAAAAGCGAAAGAACTAAAAATAATATGTTAAAATAAATTTATTAAACGCCATAAAATCCGTATATATAGTTTTATTCAATGTGTAGTGTTCGGGTCAATTTAAGAGATCATTATGTGGATTTTCCCACTGTTGCCACGCTTAACAGGCTGGTGACGGTGACAGGTGACGATGCTGTTGCCCATCACCTGTTTCTATTTCCCTCTGCTGCCTCTTACGACACCCACGGGATGATATGGACAGTGAATATTCTTACACCGCCACTGCACATTATATCTGATATCAACTCAAACTAATAAAAAACTGAGCTTGCCATCCCACCATCAATCAGGCGCTTTATGGGAGTGGCCTATGTTCAGCAATGGACTTGTGATAAACTGTACTGATGATGATAATGGCGGTTAAGAATATCCACTACCCCATATTATCCCGTGGGTGTCGTAAGATGCGACAGAGGGGACAAGTCAGGAGATAGGCAGCAGCGTCCTAATAACGAATAAAACAAGCGTGGCGATTATGGTAAATATACCACCTATGAGGCAATCAATAGGGGTCCAACAATAGACTTTCATAGGGTGCGACGGTAACGGTAACGGTAGATAAAAATATCAAGGCTAATTTGAGTTTTGTATTTTCTGTACCCAAGTCTGTGCTGTGTAACTGCCTTAGAGTAATTACATACATAATATGCTAATAATTACTCTTAGACTACCTTATATTGAATGTGCCAATAAATAATTTTCGAACTGGCTACCATCTTCCTTTCAGAATATATCCAATACAAATAATGTTCAAATAAAATAACTTGGTAAATTAAAAGCCACTTTTTGCTTATATGAAGTTATGAATTAAAATAGTTTTCAATTTGCAGCAGTGGAGTTTGAGATGGATTAAAATGTTTATTTGTATTATCTTTTTTTCACTCTTCTTTGTTTATGCGTTTTTATTTTATACGTGGTAGAGCCATGCTGCAGTTATATTAGTAGTATAGTTGTAGCACGAATGGGTCGGCTCGACCGGGGAAGGACCACGCTCTCACAGAATACCAGCGGGAAATAGTAGCTTAATGCTGCTGTATTTCGTATGGTGAGTGTAGAGAACCGGAGACCCTTTTTACTGGAAACGAGGCATTCCATCTTAGTCCTCACGGGTGACAACGCATCTGCATTTTGATTCGCAATCGAGGATAGATGTAGATGTCTATGGGCCACAGCCAACCACTTACCATCAGGTGGAATGTGTGCTCGTTTGTCACCCTATCCTATTAAAAAAAAATTAACAATTTAGGAGGCGTTGGTTCTAGAGAATTTCATTTAGCCATTTATTACGAGTACTGTAGTGTTATTTCTTTAGTACTGAGAAGTATAGTAGTATTCTTTTTAATCTTAAAGGTACCTAGGTGGTAAAACTTCTTTTCTGTCTAGGTTTTATTTGATATTGTGGCCCATAGACATCTACATTTATCCTCGATTAAGGCTCGAAATACAGATGCGTTGTCACCCCTGATGACTAAGATGGAATGTTTCTTTTCTAGTAAAAAGGGTCTCCGATTCTTTACTTTCATCATGAGAAGCACAAAAGTACTAAGCTGTTATTTTACGCTGTTATTTTTTTTGAAAGCGTGGTCCTAACCCAGTCGAGCCAACCCGTTCTTGCTCCAACCATAATTATAACTGCGGCGTGGCTCTACCACACATAAAACGGTAACTTAGCGATGAGTGTTGATTCAACGAACTAGTTGAATCAACCGTTGTTCTCCTGTCAACGTATTAACGTTTACTGTTTATGAATCAACTAGTTGAATTCGTCAATGACGTTTATGAATTCAACTTGTGCGTCTCGTTCAATAAACGAGTACGCAAACGCAACGGACTGACCAAATTAAAAAAAAACTTACGTTGAAAATACCTCAAAGACTGCGAGCGACGGTCAAGTCTTGCAATTTGAACTCTAAGTAACATCTTAAAGAGTTGATTTTAGAAAAATTTATTTTAAGAATAGTACTTATGACGACATTGGTGGAATGGCGCGCCCCCCTCGTGCTGCCGAGAAGAACAAGTTAAAACTAGTTTGTTTACTTTTATGAAGAATATGAAATTCGCTTTTTTTAATTTTTGATTGAGTTTGTGACAAGTTGCGCGGAAGGTCAGCAATTTTTTGTTTCTTATCGTAAATATTTAAACTTTATAGTTAAAGTTTATAGTTTGTATTAATATAACTGTGTATATTTGGGGGGGATAAGTCGCTCGCGTCCGTAGGCTTCGACCACCTAATCCTAGGCCCACCCTACACGTTTCCCCCGGGTGGTGCTAAAAGAGCGACAAAGCCGAAAGAACAGACTCGGCTACTCGCCGTGTGGTAGCGGCGTAAAATATGCCACGCCCTAGTTTTCGCACCATGAGGCAAAAAGTAAAAGAAATGGCCCCGAGTTCCCGGCGCCCCTTTAATGGGGCAGGGGTGCGAAGAATCTCCGGGAGGAAAACCGGCGACGAGGTTCGCCACCCGTCACGTTCTGTCTCCCAGAGAGGCGAAAAGTGGATTGCAGAGGCCCGTCTGACTACGTTGAATGTATGTGGGGCAATGAATGATAAAATGGATGAAGTATGCGATATGATGTATGATAGAGGAATAGATGTATTATGTGTAAATGAGACGAAAAGGAAGGGGAAGGATGTCACTGCACATGGCATGTATACCGCATACTGGTCTGGTGTAGGCGAGATCGAGCGGGCATGCCAGGGAGTAGGTATCATCCTTTCAGAAAGAATGGGCCAATGTGTGAAAGAGTATGAATGTGTAAGCCCAAGACTGTTATGAATACGAATGAAAGTGGGCTTAAAGAAGTTGTTTGTGTTAGGGGTCTACGCCCCAGACATGTCTAAGCCCACTTATATCCGGGAGCAGTTTTGGGAAATGGTAAGGATGGTGTTAATGAAGTGTAAGGGAAATGAAAATATTATTATGCTAGGAGATTTTAATGGAAGGGTTGAGGTGAGAAGGCTTGGTTATGAAAGGATATTGGGAGCGTTTGGTGATGAAAGTATAAATGAGAATGGTGAAAGCCTCCTCACCGTATGTGTGGAAAGGAATCTTTTTGTGACGAACACTTTCTTTCGTCATAAGAAGATTCACATGTATACTTGGGAAAGAGGTGATGATAGAAGCATAATAGATTTCATAACTGTGGATGAAAGAATGAGGAGCGCAGTGGTGGATACAAGGGTTTACCGGGGGGTCCAACGTAGGGACGGACCACTACCTGGTCTTATGCCGAATTAGGGGTTTATTCAGACGTTGGCGGCATAGGACATCTGTGTCTACCACTGCGTTACAGCGTATAAGAATTGAGAGGTTACAAGATGAAGATGTGAAAGACAAGTACAAATGCAGACTGAGAGAAAATATAAGTAATTTGGATGAGTTGTGTGTGAATGAGTTAGACTTGGAGAATGTGTGGCATAATGTTAAGAAAGGTTTAGTGGATGCAGCTATCGAAGTATGTGGTGTTAGTAAGAGAACGAATGAAAGGAAAGACAATACGTTATGGTGGGATGATGAGGTACGTTGAAGCAAAGAAGAGAGCATGGCTAGATTTACTAGCGACCAAAGCTGGTAATTCTGGCGGTAAGAATGATGAGAATGAAAGAAAAAAGGCAGAGTTTAAACGTTTAAATAAGAGAGTAAAAGAATTAGTTGAAAGGAAAAAGCAAGAAAGAACGGATAGGAATGATAGAAGAATATCGGATAACTTCCAGGCAAATATTAAAATGTTCTGGAAACTCGTAAGAAATACCAGGGGACATTCAAAACAGCCTAAATTGAATGCGATACGAGACGAGAATGGCTGTATCCTGAATGATGAAGTGTTGAGTCTAAAGAGACGGAAGGAATATTTTGAAAGCGAATTTATGAGTGAGGAGAAGTGTGATCTAAATGAAATAGAAATTCCGAAAGAAGATGAAAGAGATAGGGAGATAAGTATAGATGAAATAATGAAAGCAATGAAAAGCATGAAAGTAGGTAAGGCAGCCGGATATGATAGAGTTTCACCCGAAATGCTAAGGGCTGGAGAGGACGTGGTGGCAGGCCTGCTGTACACCTTGTTTAATTTATGTAGGGAACTAAAGCGGGTACCGGGAGACTGGTGCAAAGCCGTGATAGTCCCAATATATAAGGGAAAAGGGTCACAGCAGGACTGTAAAAACTACCGTGGTATCAGCCTTCATAGCATTGTGGGAAAACTGTATGCTAAGGTACTAATTGAAAGAGTTATGAAAGAAACTGATGAAAAAAATTGGGATGTGCAAGCGGGATTTAGAAAGGGAATGGGGTGTACAGATCAAGTCTTTTCCATGCGCATGATCGCGGAGAAGTTTTTGGCGAAAAACCAAAAAGTTTTTTGTGCGTTTATGGACTTGGAAAAGGCTTATGACAGAGTGGACAGGGATGTGTTACGGCAAACGCTGAACGCATTTAGGTTAAGCACTGGTTTGATACAGGCATTAAAGTCTGTATAGGGACTCGAGTGCTTGTGTTAGAATCAACGGGGTCTACTCGGACTGGTTTGGCATCCATAAAGGTGTCAGACAGGGATGTGTAGCTTCCCCGTGGCTGTTCAACCTATTTATGGACAGCTGTTTGGAAAATTTGAAAGTTGAAGAATGCGGGTTAAGAATGGGTGAGTTAACCATCAAATGCCTTTTGTACGCCGATGATCAAGTCATACTTGCGTCGTCGGCGGCCGAGTTGCAAATGATGGTTACATTAATGAACAGGTCATTAAAAGAAAGGGGAATGAAAGTGAACGCAAGTAAGACGAAAGTGATGGTTTTTGAAAGAGATGAAAGCAAAACGGTATGTGAAATAAGAATAGAAGGAGAGTTAATTGAGCAAGTGGATGAGTTCGTATATTTGGGATGTGTATTCAGCAGGGATGGGAGATATGATAAGGATATTGAACGACGAGTGAATGCAGGAAATAAAGTAAACGGGGCTCTACACTCTATTGTGAAAAGTCAGAATGTGTCAAAAAGGCACGTATGGCAATTCACAGTGCTGTATTAGTCCCTACTTTAACGTATGGTAGTGAAAGTTGGGTGTGGCAGAAGAAGCACGAGAGTAGAATAAATGCAGTAGAAATGCGGTCGCTAAGGAGTATGTTAGGGCTGAATCTGAGTGACAGGGTGAGAAACTGTGTGATAAAAGAAGAGTGTGGTTTGCAAGATGATGCGGTGACCAGGATTAAGAAAGGAATGCTTCGGTGGTTTGGTCATGTAGAAAGAATGAATGCGGAAAGACAATTATATTGCAACATATATTTGCTTTGTCAAAGCAAATATATGTTGCAGAAGTGAATGGAAGAGTCGGAAAGGGACGTCCTAGGCGGAAGTTTGTCGACCAAATTGACGATATACTAAAAATGGGCCAAATTAAGAGTACCCTTAACCGACGAGCATGTATGCGTAGGTATATGAATGTGGAAGAGGCGAGAAAGGTATGTCAGGATCGTGCTAAATGGAAGTCTGTAGTCGCTGCCTACCCCTCTGGGTGACAGGCGTGAGTGTTATTATATGTTTATGTATATTTGCATAAAATAGTACTACTTAAGGTACAAAATTAAAAATGTCGGGACATATTAGGGGTAACAGTGAATTGTGACCGGTTGAAGCGGTATGAATTAAATTTAAAAAAAAAACAAATTGACGAATGTACATATATCAACATAAGAATTATGTAAAAAAAAAACAAACAAAACTATAAAAAACATATTGTAAATAATAATTAATTTGTGTAAATAGAATCAGATGACCTTTTAAATACGCCTGAGTAGAATATGGTTTATAATTAATTGTATTCAGTCAGTCCTAAACCTAAAGAAAAGTATGAAGGGAAGGTCATCTAAGTAGATCCATCAATCAAACGTTTTGCAATATATACTTGATGTATATATTGGAAAATGTTTGATTATATAAATTGTTTCTAAAATTGAACTTCGCAGCGTTGTATAAAAACCGTTCAATGAAAGTACGGTTTACGTTGAAGGTTGACATTAGTAGTACGTTAACTCGTTGACGAATTCAACTAGTTGATTAAGTAGTTGACAAAAGTAAATAAACGTTAACGTTTCGTTAAAGAAAAAACCGTCAACGACCCATCGCCAGCGGTAACTGACGCATATTTTATGATTTATTAAAAAAGGACGTAAGAAATATGGAGCTTATCAATGCATTGATATGGGAATTTGCTTTCAAATGAACTTTGTTCTCACTCCATTTACCGGTTTATTTTTTATATATGTATGTTTACCCAAAAAAGAAACAATTTGCTCTCTGACACTCGACATACGTAGTTACTTTCGTATTACATTGTTAGACATTATCTATATCTCTATTATATAGACTAAAAAAACACTACTCAGTAACAAACTCTTCTTACTACCATTCTGGCAGACAATTGCCAAAAAAATGGTGTGAGAGCGGATGCTTAACTTGCTCTCCTGCTTAAGCAACCAAACATTAACAGCAACAAATTAGCACACTGCTACATATTTACATTCAATATAGACCAATACAGTTCACGTCATTATCAGACACCGGTGTAAGTTGAAGGATCCAATTACATGATAACTCGAAAGTATATACAAACAGCAGACTACCCATTTCAATGAAACACAGGGCATCCTATGCCCTCATTTCTTCGGGTTTTATTTTATTTCTTACGATCATTCGCAACAATATAACAGGAAGTCTTATATTTTACAAAAAAAGTAAATAAATTACTACATTTAATATGTCTATTACTATCTATACTTCATTATCCCTCCCCTCTCTTATTTTTGCTCGTTTATACTGTACCTTTCATCAATGTAACATTCCACTTCTTTAACATGTTTGGTTCTTACATTGATTGAGGCGAATCCTTATGAGGCCCATGTTGATAGCGTAGTAAAGTAAGGTAAAGTTACAGCCTATATACGTCCCACTGCTGGGCACAGGCCTCCAAGGCTAAAACCCTCTCAGAAATGAGTTCTGAGAGGGTTTTAGGGCAAGGAAGTGTCCGCTGCGCTGCCACAATGCGTGTTGGCGAACTTCACATGTCTTTGAAATATTTTTTCCTTATTCCTCAGAGGAACACTATTAATATTATTTTAAGGAACACTATTTGTCTCTTTAACTCCTCTCTCTTCCGCCTCTTAGTTATGGTCACTAATATACCTTAAGTATGTTGTCATTTTATAGTATATAAGTTGTATTTTTTTTGTCTAATTTAGTGCACCCTACCCGTTAATCTTATTTTTATTAATTTCCTCTTCTGGGTTGTCTGGAAGAGATTGCTATGTAGCAATAAGACCGCCTTTTGTTTTTCCCTCATTGTTTGTTCATTATTTGTTATATTTATGTTTTGTTGGTGTACAATAAAGAATATTGTATTGTATTGTATTGTCATGCTGGTTTCCTCACGATATTTTCATTCACCGGCGAGCACGTCGTAAATCAGCACTTAAAATTGCAATCAACAATTTCATTGGTAGTCAGCGGGGATCGAACCCGGGCTACTCGCGTTCTGTTCTGTTTACATGGTAGAGCCATGCTGCAGTTATATTAGTACTTAGTGGTATAGTCGTAGCACGAATGGGTCGGCTCGACCGGGGAAGGACCACACTCTCACAGAATACCAGCGTCAAATAGTAGCTTAATTGTGCCGTGTTTCATATGGTGAGTGTAAAGAACTGGAGACCCTTTTTACTGGAAACGAGGAATTCCACCTAAGTCCTCACAGTGACAACGCATCTGCATTTTGATTCGTAATCGAGGATAGATGTAGATGTCTATTGGCCACAGCAACCACTTACCATCAGGTGGACTGTATTCTCGTTTGTCATCCTATTCTATAAAAAAATTTACAGCGAGCGTTAAACATCTGAGCTACCACGGCTCTGTGGCCGATAGCGTAGTAGTTGGCTTTGACCTGCTGTTGACGAAGACGACGGAGAAGAGGACACAGTCAGGGCAATTAATAATGCTTTATTTTTCCGCAGATCGGCTGGAAGTACACAAACGAGTGGCTGGCGGGCAACGCGCTCTGCAAGGTGCTGCTCGTCATGAGAGCTTTCGGACTATATTTATCTTCTAACGTTCTAGTCTGCATTTCCATTGATAGGTAAACAATTTAACCTGTTATTTATTAGCATACCTTGCAAATATATACAATATTAAAAAGCATAATTAAAAAAACTAAAACTAAAAACTTAATTTATTGTTCAATCCTACTCCCCGCGGGATAGTGCCAAGACCGCTAGCTGATTTTACTCGGTGAATTAGATACAAAGCTTCTTCAGAGAAAAGCCTTCTTATTACCAGCAGCGACGACTGGTGGCCTCTACAGTACAAATATGTATTATTCATTTTTCAGAGACTCTGATTAATAATAAAATTAAAGAGCGTGCAATATTATATAGACACAATATCTACACGCAAATATATACTATAATCTAAACAATATCTAATGTATTTATATCGAATCCATAGCGCAGTGGTGTAGCATTGATTTGCGGCGCTGAGGGCCGCGAGTTCGAATCCCGCATGGAACATGGGTGTTTGTATGGCCTAAAAACAATTGTTCCGGGTCTAGATGTTTGTCCTTGTGCAATTAGTGTTTGTAAACTGCCTCCACGATACAGCTGATTATCCTAGTAGGGGTAACCCTTTAAAAAAAACCGGTACAATAGGTATCTAAGTGTAGGTAACATATCAGGCGACAGACTAACTATGTTCCAGATACCGCTGCAATACAGAGTTATTTCAGAACATCGATCTCAAAGAAATAATAATAATTTAACATATCAATGAGATACAATGATTTTAATTTCAAGTGAATACAATATCTTTGTGCGAGGTATTTATTATATTTGAGTGAAACACGACTCTTCGCTAATTGGATACTATAGTTTCAGAGTATCTATAAATATATCTATAAATCAACCAATATAAATTAAAATCCTTATATATTACAATATAAATTTTATAAAACAGAGAAAATCTAATCCATCAAAAATCTCGCATCATCTTGATGTACTAAGTACCGACTCCCTTTCAGATTAACATAATTAAGTGGATATCCACCGATACATAGATATTGAAACACATGGATAGAATATCAGATAATGAATATCTGATACATATACACGGTGTCAGTGTAAACACCGTTATCCTTGAAACCAGTGGTTTGGTTTCACGTATAGAACGTAAATTCAATAAAAAATAACATTTTTTTAGTTAATTTTTAATTTTTCCTTAATTCCTCAATTTTTCCCTGTCCTAAGCCAAAATGAAAGTATGAAGGAAAAGTTACATCACAGGTTATGTGTACCTATTGTGTCTTTATTGGAATGTAGGTAGCTAGGGCGGGCGATGATCTTTACAGTGATTACGTAACACGGGCGCATAGGATATCCATGAATTTACGAACGGTGTCGGACAGAAACTTTTTAAGTTTTATAAAAGAAAATAGCGTTTTTTTAAAATTCGGATAAATATTTTTATATTAAAGCCTTATGGCTTATATTTTAGTGACAACGGTGTTTACACTTACACCTTGTATATGATTTGACATAGCGTGAGAGTGTTATTATCCATGCACTAAATTCGCGGATATGATGAAAACGTTTGTATCGTTGAGCGATCAACTTCAGCACGTATGGGCTGAATTGGGATCAAAATGCAGACACAGTGACAACGCATTTGCATTTTGAATCTAAATCGAGGATGAATGCAGGTATCTATGGGCCAAAGCATCCAATACCACTAGGTGAACTGTGTGATTTCTTGTCACCCTTTTTTCTATACAAAAGTTGAATAATCTTAGTGCTTGAACTCAATCCCAAGTTTTTGCAGTTTTATATCCGTTAAAACTGCGAGGGGCGCTTAAAAGAAGCCAACATCTCTTGTATTGCGCTTGGGTGATGGCACTTTTTTCGTTTGCAGCTTGCCTCAGGTAACCCGCTTGTGGTACTGAATACTTGGTATTATTTACCATTACTGTAACCGTCCCCGTTAAATTGATTCATTAAAATAACTTCAAAAAATTAGAAGGTTCTATAATCGACCCGGTTTTGATCCCCGCCGGCGCCAATGAAATTGTTAAAGTTCTGATTTACCACATTCACTGCATGCAGCATGTCTGAGAAATAATAAAAATATATTTCGAAGAGATGTGAGAGTCGCTATCAGGCATTGTGGCAGTTCGGCGGTTATACATTATTTTAATTGTGTATATTAAAACCGTTCACCGATTTTAACGATTTTTAACCGATATAATTTAAATATTTTTCATGAAATGGGCTTTAACCAATGATATAAGAAAAATAGGTAGATAGATTATACGCGCACAGCAAGTGGCACGTAAAAACTAGGATAATTAGCAAACCTGAGCTCAGTCGTCGCGCTATCGTCGCGTCATTGACAACGGCGTTGATAGTAATTCGTGTTTTGTTTTTGCACTGAAAATGCCGTCATATGTGATGAAATTCTGCACAAACTACACAAGAAAGGTTTTCAAAAGTCAAAAAGAATCATATTTCATTCGTTTACTATTTCCTTAATTTATTTTCGTATTGTTTACAAATTCAAAAATTACGTATTTTAAAATACATTGCCAGAAAAAATAGAGAGGGTTAAAATACCCCCATGAGTGAGTTAGAGAGAGAAGTAATATTGTTTCTGATCAAAGAATTTAAAAAACAGATAGGTCTCTCCTGAGTATCGTAATTCAAATTGTGTACATATATTTCTTGTTTTATTGAAGGGTAAATTAACTATGTCATTATTAATTAATTAGTTCAATTTATTTGTTTTGTAGCGTAACGAATTGGTATATACGTTCGTATATAAAAAATTATTACAGCACTTTATTTGATAATAAATTTAAAAAA
The DNA here is from genome assembly GCA_907164705.1 of Parnassius apollo. Taxonomy (NCBI): domain Eukaryota; kingdom Metazoa; phylum Arthropoda; class Insecta; order Lepidoptera; family Papilionidae; genus Parnassius; species Parnassius apollo. The sequence goes on from CAJQZP010001697.1 coordinate 1,069,376, forward strand.
AACCAATTTTTTTACTTTCCTACTTTTAATGCATTTTTACTACTTTATTACTTTTACTACTTGCACTCTTGAGTGAATCACGTTTTAGGCATAAATAACGATGTACGGTATAATGTCATATCTGATTAATTATTCTAAATCGTTCCTACTACACAAGACCACGCGCTGTCGCAAATTACATTTGTCTCTTTTACGCTTGCGAAAGTTTAATTATGTCATCCTACTTTGACATCTAATCTTAATGTAGTGTGCTACTGCAATATTTAGTTATTTATGTGTGCGTTAGTGTGCCGTTTTTGAAGATCGAATGTTGTGTAGGTAACCTATCTACACCTTTTTACTTATAATATCATTGGCTTTAACTTGTAGTGGATCCCATTTAAATATGAAGAAATAATCTCTTGCATTTAAAATATGACTAGCGGCACCTTTATGGTTAAAAATAAAAAAAACTGCAAAGAACAATCTATTTTATTTGAGATCCGGATAATCTGAAACATAAGTTTTAGTTCTTGCGTAACACTCATGATAGACAGCATTTTCATCGGAGAGTCTTGCTTTCTCTATATCTTTTCACCATTCGAGTTTCATGATTTGCTGTCTAAGCCACGCACCTATGGAGTGAGCTGCCTGAAAAGTTAAGACAAAGCAAACAAACATTTAAGACAAATGTTCTGGCTCATTTTCCGAAAATGCTTCAAAACTGCTTAGTTCAGTTATCATTAAAGTTACATATGTAAATTATATTATCAAGAACTTGACTGGTTTCGATCTCTCACAGCTCACATCTCTACTACACAAAGTTCGTATCTCCTCTCCGCTTCACTTCTCCTCTCTGCTTTGGTGGAAATAACCTGCCAGCTTTGCATCACATTTCCTCTCGTCTCCTCTCCTCTACGCTTTGGTGGAAACCGGGCCTTAGTGTAGGTACTACGCGCGCGCGCGCCCCGTCTTTGATGTACGCCACCGCCGGCTCGATAATTCCAGAGGTAATCAATCCACATAGAATTGGCAAATATAACAAACAAATACAAATTTAATTTGATTATTTTTAAATCGATTTTTCTGAAGTAAAGTTATTTCTGTATGTTTGAATACTGATTCTGATAACGCACTTGATGAATGGAATGATATTAATTTTAATCTCTTCTATTTTATTAAGAAAGTGTGTATATGTGTTTACTTTTCTAATTTTTGTATGTTCTTGGTAACCGCCTACGTAGTGTTATCGTGCTCAAGGTTGACAGACAGAGAATGCTTTTAGCATTAAGTACGCCTTTTGATCTTCTACTGTTCTTGTAAGGCTCAAACAAGATGAAATAAATAGACTTAATAATATAGTCACATTCTGAAGTCGGCGCTAAGATATGTACATAAAAATGTATACACTCATTTCAGAATGTGAGATTATTTTCTTCTTTTTAGTTGTTTGAAGTCTGCTTTTACTTATTTAAAAAAAGTTATGTTTTTACTTTTTAAGTGGACTTGAAATATCGCAATCTCAATATCGTTTAAATAGTTCCATTCAAAACTACGTCCCCTGTTTTGCGTATTTTAGGATTGGAACTGTTCTCAAAATGTATATGAAACCACCGCTAGAGGTAAACCTATTTAATAAAAAAGGGAACAAAATCAGTTCACAGTTGACGAAGATACCGCGTTACTTACATATAAACAAACATACAGTCGAATTGTTAACCTTCTCATTTCTTTAAGTCGGCTAAAAACTATAAAGTCTTAAATAAAATAAATAAATAATATGTTAAAATTACATATATATATTCTGTGATAGAGCTTGGTGTTCCGAGTGATGCAGCACCCGCTAGTGGCGGGGTTCCAGCAGTGTGTATCATTCGGCGCGTTCTCAAACGCGGCTCACGAGATAGCGTACAACGTGGCGTGTCTGTGCGCGATGTACTTCGTGCCTCTGTTGATCATCTCCATGTGCTACACCTGCATCTTCTGCAGGATTCGACGCTGTAGCAACGAGCTCGATGATAATTCAAAGTCTTTTTTATCACGTTTTTAGGGACTCGCTTACGTGTGTCCGTTCGCATCGAATTCAGTAATTGATTCACATAAGTTCCCGATCAGCTGCGGCCTTGAAATTTTGAACATGACAATTATATATATTAAGAAAAAGTAGTCTTTTAGAAGAAAAAGGCATAATTTAAAAATTTCACTTGTTATAAAATTTAAGTGACAAAATTATAGTTCACCTGGTGGTAAGTGACCGTTAAGAAAAAAGAAAATATTTATAATTCAAATAGATGTAAAGCAAAGATTTTGATCGTATATCCTAGACGTATATCAATATGGTTTCTGGGTCTATTATAATAATAGAAAGAAAGAGAAAGAAAGAAAGAAAGAGATATTTATTTGGCCATTTCTTAAAAAAATAGCAATAAATACTTAAAACATACGTTATGTTTAATTATTCTTATAGTTAGACTTAATTATACTACTTACACAAACTTAAAAAAAAGTGAACAGCTAAATTAAAAAAAAAAGTTTTTTAAAAAAAATGGGAAATGGTCCAAATAGAACTGCCACTCAGGAAACGCTAAGATGTATCATACTAGCCCTGATTTTCAGTGGCTACCTTAAGTACATTATATAGATACACACACATTTATAAAATAAAATATATATACATTAATATATATATATATATATATATATATATATATATATATATAAAAAAAAAAAAAATATATATATATATATACATACGGATAACACACATACACATACACACATGGGCACGTATAATATATACTTATTTGGACAATATAATACAATTATATACACAATTGGTAGGTTTTTAATATTCTTTTTATATTTACTTTTGGGCCACAACTGCCTTATCTTTGTAGTGCTATACCGGACGTTTACGAATGTTAATTTCATTGCACAACTGGAACCGAGGATATAAAAATAATTTAAAAATTCAAATAAAAGCACTTATACACAATAGCAACCCGAGACATATGTTCAACATTATATGTTACCGCATCCATTTAGCATGTTTTATCACAGAACCTGCGCTAACACTAGGCGCGTAATGGAAAGAAAATAGTGTAATTAGATTCTACACCCGTGACGTATGAAGGAAAAAAAGATAATTATACGCACCGGAACATACATAGATATACACGCTAGAGCATAAAAACATAAAATTTTAAATTGATACTCTACGATTGTAGCTGTTCGTTTTATAGTATAGCTTTGTATTTTGTACGAAAACTATACACTGATTGTAGGTTTCGAAGAGGCGGTGGAAGATTATTCCAGCACTTAGTTGCGGCATATCTGAAGCTCCCTCGGAATGCGGCAGAATGATGTATGGGTATGAGCAGCTTGTACGCCGAAGCTCTTGTCGAATTCGTAGCATTGTCTCGTGCCCATTGTAACTTATTATAAAGATAGGAGGGAGTTCTCGTTTTGATTGTGCCAAACAATAAAGTGGCGAAATGTAGTTGCCAACGGAAATCCATTTTAAGCATTCTTGCGTTGTTAATATAAGGTGTTACATGGGCACGTGGAGGAATTTTATAACAGAAGTTTCCTTGAACGCGCGAGAAGTCTAGGCCCTAATACCGCGTCAGCGTAGTTAAATTTAGATAGTACTGACGATTCGCATAATTTCTTACGCACCTCGGTGCGTAAAATATTTCTGATTTGGTACAAAACTTTCAACCGGTAAAAGCAGTTCTTAGCTGTATTAATTACCTGTTTTTCAAACCTCAGTTGCTCATCCATTACTATTCCTAAGTTTCTCGCCTCGTTAACACGCTCAACATTTACATTTTTTATTTTTAGCATTGGGTGGGTAGCTAACACTTTACTGATTTGTGCTTTAGTACCAAGTAGCATGTATTTTGATTTATTAGGATTTAAAACTAAGGTATTTGCTTCAGACCAATCTGCTATGCGATTTAGGTCATCATTCAACTTTTGTATTGCATCGGTACTTTCACTGGGGTGGAAGGAAATATATAGCTGCACATCGTCAGCATATATGTGGTACTTGCAGTTTGTTATGCTTTTTGTAATATCAGCACTATACAAGGCAAAAATAAAAGGGTACTGGGTATACTGGGTGTATTGAGCCTTGCGACACCCCTCTCGCAACAGGAGACCATTCGGAAACTGTTCTAGAGCCGTCACTATTCGTTACTTCGACAATCTGCCTACGATCACTAAAGTAACTAGCAAACCAGTCGACTGTGTCGGAACTAAACCCATAAAACCTAAATTTTGCTAGCAGTAGACGTCTATTTATTGTGTCAAATGCACGGGAATAGTCCAAAAGTACTAAAATAGTAGCCTTACCAGAGTCTTGCGCATTTAAAATATTATCAACCACATCGGCTAAGGCTGTTGTTGTACTATGCTGTTTCCTAAAACCAGATTGAACGCTTGGTAGGATGTTATTCAAGTCTAAGTAATGTGTCAGTTGATCAGAGATAATTTTTTCTAGAATTTTAGACATACATGGCAGTATGCTTATTGGCCGCAAATCCTTAAAGTCCATAATATTTACTTTTTTAGGAATTGGTCTTACTAACGCCATTTGCCATAGAGTGGGAAACCTTTTTGTAGTGAGAGAGATGTTTAAAATCTTTGTGATAGCACCTATGGAATAGGGGAGACTCGACAGTAGCATTTCCAATGAGATACCATCCACACCTAGAGCGTTTGATTTTAAATTTTGAAGTATTTTTATAACGGCGTTATTGTCAGTTTGAACAAGGTCAAATATTGCAACTAAATCTGTTCGTCTCGTAGTAATCTATAGTTGACTGTGAGGCAGAACCCGGGCCATGAGATAATTAAGGAAATGATAGTTTATATTTTTCGGATCGTTTAAATTAGGGGGCAGAGATTCTTTGTGGTCATTTTTTATTTTAATTTGTCGTTTTATGTGGGTCCAGAGTATTTGAGGATTACTTATATTATAGTTAACGTAGGTATTAAAATAAGCAGACTTTTCATTGTGTATAGCAATAGTAACTTGTTTTTTTAGTTCTTTGTAATAATTAATATGATAATCTAGCTTTGTTAACCGTGCTTTTGAATGCGCTCGATCACGGAGACCCATCATTAATTTAACATTGTAAGTTATCCAGGGATAATGATGTTCCTTAATGCATACCGATCTAAGTGGCGCAAGTAAGTTAAAAACAGATAAAATGGCTGTGTTAAATTCAGTTACCATAGCGTTGACGTCAGTCATATTTGTAATTGAATTCCAGTCTACATTTTCTAAAACCTGGTGTAGGCGATTCGATTCAATATACTTGAGTGGCCTATAAACTATTCTACGTGGAGGACATTTTGAAGTTATTAACCCAACTTCGCATGATATAAACGCGTGGTGGCTCAAATCGGGAATATAGTCCACATTTACTTGATTGAGGTTTACATTAGAGCAAACAAGATCTATTAGTGTTTCGCTGTTATTTGTGAAATGTGTAGGTTTGTTGACATATTGTTTAAGACTGTTTATAATAAGAAACTCCTCTAATATTTTAGTGTAAGGGTTATGTTTATCAAGGTAGTTGATATTAAAATCTCCGAGGAGCAGTAAATAGTCAAACGATGGGAAGGAATTAATCGTGTCTGTAAGCGCATCAAGGAAATTATGTATTTGAAACCAAGGTGGCCTGTAGGCAGTGCCAATTACAATAGACTTACCGCTGATCATAGTTCCCAGCCACATTTGTTCCACTAACGGTGCTATGGGGTGAGTGAGAATGCGAACTGGTAGCCCCCTTCTGATATAAAAACCCACACCGCCACCTCGTGTACGTATGTCGACCGATCTGGGAATATGTAGTAACTGATAGCCAGGCAAACGAGGTGCCCGACCTTCTTCCCCTTTCCGAAGCCAGGTTTCACTTAACGCCATAATGTCCACCTTATGACGGTCCATTGCCACCACAAACTCATCATGACGTGTTCCGAGTGAGCCGGGGTTTATAAAACCAACCTTTAAGTTTTTTTTCTGGCCATTGTAATATAATGTTATTGAAATTATACTTGGTATATAACAGTTAATAATATATAATTTATAACGATTAAAGATAGCTAATGTAGGTAAAGGTTTATGGACAAAAATCTAAAAGCCCTATCCCTATACACGGTTAGTTCTGAGGAAATAATATAAGTAATGCCCAGATGAGGACGGATAAAATGTATAAATAAAGCCAAATAGGATGGGAATATATTATTTAAAATAAATGTAAAATTTATCCCAATTCATACATTGAAGAGATTGACGAATCGCTACAATTGTAACATTGTGTAAAGAAAAATAACAGACGTTTATGTTAACGTTAAGACAAAGCGTAGCAAAATATATTAAGAAGTATCGCAAAACGTAATTCACGGCATACATTAAATCGTGAGACACGATAAAAATCACGTTAAACATATTAAACTCCCATAAAAATACTACAGAAAAATAAATTAAAAAGAAGTAAAATATTATCAACAAACTTACGCGGTAAATTATAATGTGAACACAACGTATAATAGTTAAAAACCCTACAATCCTTGAGCCTAAAAAATATTGAAATGTACTATTACTACACAAAACAATAAGATAAAAACAAAATTTAAGTATATTAAACATCAAATTTAAGTAACACAAAAACCTTTACAATATCACTCTCCATATAAATTCGTCGTTTGCTCGAGATTGAATCACGCCTTACAAATATATTGCCGTTTTTTGTCTATACATAACGCCAGTTATTTTGCCGTGCCTCCTGTCTAACCCTAAAGAAAAGTTGCTTGTTAGTGTGCGTCAGGCGTTCATTTAAATAAAAGCGCACAGTTTCAGCATTAATGTTGAACCCGGATGTATCGGCTCCCCGCCGCACACGTGCCGCGCGTAACAGTTGGTCGCGGATAGCACGACGCGCTAGGCGAATGATGATAGGTCTAGGACGCGGTGGTTCAGCAGCTGTATTCTCGCGATCACGACGCATACCGATCTCTCTACACTAACCACATCGCGTTCATCCAAATCAACTCCTAATTTTTGCGCGACTAGAGTAAGGAGATGCATCGGGTTTTCTCCTTTTTGTTCTGGCAGGCCTGTGAGCTCCAGATCATTTAATAAAGCAGCTTGATCTTTGTAATTTAGATCACGCTTTAGTTGTGCAATAGTTTCAACCAACTCACTCGCAGGTGCCACTTTCTTTTCCTCCGTTTGTTGCTCTAAGTAGGTCACACGGATTTCTATGGTCTCTAATCTTGAATTAAACTCCGTCACGGTGGTATTCAAATTCGCAATCTCCTGGCGAAAATTAACCATTTCTCTCGATAGGGTTTTTAACTCTGTCCGTAGGAGCCTAATTTCCTGCGCTAATAATCCTTCGTTAGAACCCTCCACTCGTGCATCCAAGGAGGTTTCGGTTATCTCCTCTGTTTCTGCATATGTTGGACTTTGCCGCGGCGTGAATTAACTCCCGAACTCGTGGCTTTAGGTTTACAGGGCTTGCACAGCCATTTAGCGCTTACTTTTGAGTCTGGGTTAATATTTACACATTGGCGATGGTATGTTAATGAACATTTAGTACATTTAACACCATCTGTCTGAGAAAGGAACTTACCGCAATGACCACACTTATTTGCCATGTTTAATCTATTATCACTTAATGTTCTCGTATTATAGGCTTCGGCAATTTGCACTAGATGGCGACAATGCTAATGTTATGATCAAGTTAAATTAAATAATTTTAATATTTATTTAAAAGCCTGGTTAAGCAATACTGCGATGCACTATTTAAAAGAAATTTAACTAAATAATATAAGGACACTTGAGTTAAGACAAGCACTACTACGCTTAAAACATAAATGTAAACACTTGTATTGTTGTGGGTACACTCAACAGCTGATTGAAACAGCTGATTACGTTTCGATAAATTTAAAAGTTAATTTATTCACACTTTCTTACTTTTACATTGTAAATAACACTAGTGCCACTTTTTATTGTTAGCTTGAACAGAATTATACTGTCTGTACGTATAAAACTACGCTTAAATATTTTATAAGCCCAAATTAATACAACATGTGTGCACTACCCGCCGTGCCCTCAGCTATACTAACATTAACATTGTTTTTATTTATTAGCTTAAATTCATTTTGATGACCGGCCATTCGTAATTTAATTAAGGTGCTGACTGAAAACCAGTGCTGTTTTCAGTCGGCACCTGCGGGATCCTTTTTGACATCAAACAACTGCATAGTTACCAATTTGTAATTTGTACGAATTTCTGTTTCTGAATGTTGTGTGTTGGTCAAATAAACTTTCTTGGTTACTGCAACTCATAGGCTACAGGTAAATCGTCACCTCGGGGGATTGAGGATGAAATTTATTTATTTATTTACTTATTTAATATATCTTATTACCAGAATACATATGAAGTTTGAATTATATATTGAAGTTTGAGTTTGAAATAATTGTATAGCTTTCGCGCAAATTAAGAAATAGTTTTGTGTATCAATTAATTCTTCTGATAGGTTTCCCAAAAAGACGGACGGTAATGATATTGCCAAAAATGATTTTATCTTAAAATAATAAATTATCTTTTCAATCTTCGTAGCTGTTCTATGGATCGTAAATGAAGTGTTATGTCAAATTACTTTATTCACTTAAATGTGAAACATACGCATTCCTAGATTTGATAAATGTATTTAATAATTTAGCTTCGTAGTGACAGTTAGCTCGGCTCAAATATACGATGTCTGTTCCAATTAATTATAGTTTTAGCAAAAAGATAAAACGACGAGGACAACGCTGAGGGACAACTTCAAAAGCTAAATATCTACAGTGAGGAATTCGTGATGATGGAATTAAGTCCTGGTCATCAAAGCGGTAGTGTTGAGGCTAAAACTTTGGAAGCAAAATTTCAATTTTTCTGGATAACAACAGTTAATTTTGATTACAATAATTTAAATTGAATAATAATAATTGAACTACGAACTACTCAGCCACTAGCCAATTTAAGGAAACTCCAGCTCCAACAAAATTGAAAATATATCATTAATTTAATCCAAGGAATAACCTTTAAAAGGGCTATATTATTTCAAAATTGCTTAAATTTATATTGACCTATCAAAACATTATCAGGAGCTTACAAAGTTTTATTTACTCTCTGTGTGAGGTCGGCAGTGAAATCCGACAAATTTTAGGACAATCATCATTATTCTTCTTTTTTTATATACACAACGGCTTGGTGTTAGGTTGTTATTGTAGGTTTGCAGAGCCGGGGGTCGAATCTCTCACAGAACATGGTTTGTGTGGTTTGCAAAAAATTGTTCCCGCTCTGAAAATTTGTCAATGTGCAATTTATGTATGTTAAACGCCTCCACAATACAGGATACAATCGTATTGTTAGGAACCATATTTCATTACCTTTATTTATCTAACGTCTCCCATCTACAAATCCATAAAACAAATATAGACGAAGCGCTCGTTTTAATTAATACTGAAACAAAACCATAACAATGCTTAAAACATTGTAAGGACAAGCACTCATTCACCCATGCATCTAAAACGATTTGCATTATAATATAGTTTTAGGTGCATATGTGTGCGTCCAGTTTGTACATTTACGGTCTGTTAAGGGCATATACCACCTAAAATGGCTTAGCAAGATTCTTCGTTATGGCGAAAATATTGCACCTTTAATTTGAAATAAATATATGGTAAAGTTTAGGATTAATGTTAAGTACTATGTTAGATGATATGCTGCTTTGTTTCATATGGTGAGTGAAGAGAATTGGACACCCGTTTTACTGGAATCTAGGCATTCCATTTTAGTCCTCAGGGGTGACAACTCATCTGCATTTTGATTCTTAATCGAGGTTAAATATCTATGGGCCACAGCATCCACTTACCATCAGGTGGACTGTGTGCTCTTTGGTCACCCTTATTCAATAAAAAATATAGTAGATTATATATTAATAATAATAGTAGATTATATATTATACAGATAATGCATGTACATAAATTAAGGTTTATATTAACTGTCTGCAGCGCAGACATTTGATAAATATGAAGTGACAAACGATCTGCCACCTGATGATGAGTGGCTACTGCGTCCACGAACACCTGCAGCCATCTTCAAACAAATATCCTGTGCACGCGGTGTCACTTCTGAGGACTGAAATGGAATGTTACATAGCCTATAATTATACTGGTCCGATACTACACGGGAACACAGCTGTGCAAACACTGCTGTTTGGCGGCAGAAATAAGAAAGGGGATGATACCTACGCAAATGCACTCTTAGCCATTAAAGGAAACCTAGAAATAAATGAAATGGCCAAAATGTGACCCAAGCTGTATGAATATAAAATTATTGCTATTAAAATAAAAATTTGGTTAACCCCGCAGGCCATCCCTTGAACTTCCCGCCAATTTCAAATGCAAAGCGTTCCAAAATTCACTAAATTATGACGTTTCACTTTAACATGCACTTTTCTAATTCTTTAGGTCTGTACTTTCAAACGACATAGATTTCATCTCTGTACTGTCTGGATCACAGGTTTATACAATTCTTAGCTATCTCCTTCAGAGATTAGTCATACTAGCCAGTATAATTAAGGTTATGAAGCGCTCCATCTTAGTCCTCAGAGATGACACCGCATCTGTTGCCATCGTTGTATGAACATGGCTGCAGGTGTTCATGTATTGCGATAGCCACTTACCATCGGGTAGACTGTTAGTTCATTTGTCAATTCAGTGTTATAAAAAATACTAACCAGATAATTATTTGCTAGAGAACTACATACATAAGAACGAGGGCATTTCTAAAGTCCGCTTGCGGCGTTCCGACCACCGGCTGCTGGAGCGAGCGAAGCGCAGTACGCTGCGCATGACCGTCATCATCGTCACCGTGTTCGCCTACTGCTGGCTGCCTTATGCCGTCATGGCCATGTGGTAAAACTTACATTTAAAGAATACCCATTTTATCACGATATGATCATTTATTAAGACGATTCATTTGCGCAGTGGCATAGCAATTAGTTGCATTGCTGGGGTCTACGGGTTCGAATCCAACACGGATTCGTTTTCGACAAGTATTCGTATGGCCACAAATAATTGTTCAGGATCCGGATGTTCGTTCTTGTCCAATTTGTGTTTTTAAACTGCTTCCACGATACAGGAACAAGTCCTATTGGGGGGGGGGGGGGGGTAACGTTTTTCGTAAAACAATCAGTCCTCAAACATATCAGTCCCCCCCTCCTCGTGACCATGGTTACTGTAAAGTGCTTGAATCTTCGGGTATATATAAAAAAAGTTAATATAAGGGATAAAATCCGTATAAACTAATATTATTTAAATGTGAGAGAGAGGAGTGTTTCTCCGGGAGAAAAACCGGCGACGAGGTTCGCCACCCGTCACGTTCTGTCTCCCGGAGGGGCGAAAAGTGGATTGCGGAAACCCGTCTGGCTACGTTGAATGTATGTGGAGGAATGAATGATAAGATGGATGAAGTATGCGAAATGATGAATGACAGAGGAATAGATGTGTTATGTGTGAATGAGACGAAACGAAAGGGAAAGGATGCCACTGCACATGGCACGTATGCCGCGTATTGGTCTGGCGTAGACGAGACCGAACGCGCATGCCAGGGTGTCGGTTTCATCCTTTCAGAAAGAATGGGTCAATATGTGAAAGAATATGAATGTGTAAGCCCGAGGCTGCTATGGATACGAATTAAAGTGGGCTTAAAGAAGCTGTTCCTGCTAGGGGTATACGCCCCAGACATGTCTAAGCCCACTTACATCCGAGAGCAGTTTTGGGACATGGTAAGGATGGTGTTGACAAAATGTAAGGAAAATGAAAATATTATTATGTTAGGAGACTTTAATGGAAGGGTTTGGGTGAAGAGGTCTGGTTATGAAAGGATATTGGGAATGTTTGGTGATGAAAGTATAAATGAGAATGGTGAAGACCTCCTCACCGTATGTGTGGAAAAGAATCTTTTTGTGAAGAATACTTTTATTCGTCATAAGAAGATTCACATGTATACATGGGAAAGAGGTAATGATAGAAGCATGATAGATTTCGTAATTATGGATGAAAGAATGAGGAGCGCAGTCGTAGATACAAGGGTTTACCGGGGGTCCAACGTAGGGACGGATCATTACTTGGTCTTATGTCGAATTAATGGTCTTTTCAAGCGTTGGCGGCATCGGACATCTGTGTCTACCACTGCGTTACAGCGTATAAGAATAGAGAAGTTACAAGATGAAGATGTGAAAGAGAAGTATAAATGTAGACTGAGAGGAAATATTAGATGTTTGAATGAGTTGTGTATGAATGATTTAGACTTGAATACTGTGTGGGACAATATTAAGAAAGGTTTGGTGGATGCCGCCACTGAAGTATGTGGTGTAAGTAAGAGAACAAATGAAAGGAAAAGTAATACGTTGTGGTGGGATGATGAGGTACGGGTGGAAGTTGAATCAAAGAAGAAAGCATGGTTAGATTTACTAGCAACCAAAGCTGGTAATTCTTCTGGTATGAATGATGAGATTGAAAGAAAAAAGGCAGAATTTAGACGTCTAAATAAGAGAGTAAAAGAAGTTGTTGAAAGGAAAAAGAAAGAAAGAACGGATGAGAATGATAGAAGGATATCTGATAATTTCCAGGCTAACATAAAAATGTTCTGGAAACTCGTAGGAACTGCCAGGGGAAATACAAAACAGCCTATAATGAATGCTATAAGAGACGGGAATGGATGTATTCTGAATGATGAAGCTTCGAATTTAAACAGATGGAAGGAATACTTTGAAAGCGTGTTTATGAGTGAAGAGTCGTCTGAATTAAATGAACTAGAAATTCCGAAAGAAGTGGAAAGGGGTATGGAGATAAGTGTAGATGAAATAATGAAAGCAATGAAAAGCATGAAAGCAGGTAAGGCAGCTGGATATGATAGAGTATCACTCGAGATGCTAAGGGCTGGAGAGGGAGTGGTCGCAGGCCTGCTGTACACCTTGTTTAATTTATGTTAGGAATTAAAACGGGTACCGGATGACTGGTGTAAAGCAGTTATAGTACCAATATATAAAGGAAAAGGGTCACAGCAGGACTGCAAAAACTACCGTGGTATCAGCTTGCTTAGTATTGTGGGTAAACTGTAAGCTAAGGTGTTAATTGAAAGAATTATGAAAGAAACTGATGGAAAAATTTGGGATATGCAAGCGGATTTTAGAAAGGGAATGGGGTGTACAGATCAAGTCTTTTCCATGCGCATGATTGCAGAGAAGTTTTTGGCCAAAAACCAGAAAGTTTTTTGTGCGTTCATGGACTTGGAAAAGGCTTATGACAGAGTAGACAGGAATGTGTTATGGCAAACACTGAACTCATATGGGTTGAGCGCTGGTTTGATACAGGCATTAAGGTCTCTTTATAGGGACTCTAGTGCTTGTGTCAGGATCAATGGGGTCTACTCGGACTGGTTTGGCATCCAAAAAGGTGTCAGACAGGGCTGTGTAGCTTCCCCTTGGCTGTTCAACCTATTTACGGACAGGTGTTTGCAAACTTTGAAAGATGAAGAATGTGGGTTAAGAATGGGCGAGTTAACCGTCAAATGCCTTTTGTATGCCGATGATCAAGTCATATTTGCGTCATCGGCGGCTGAGTTGCAAATGATGGTTACATTAATGAACTGGGAATTAAAAGAAATGGTTTGGTTGAAAGTGATCGCGAAGTGATGGTTTTTGAAAGAGAAGAAAGCAAAACGGTATGTGAAATAAGAATAGAAGGAGAGTTAATTGAGCAAGTGGATGAGTTTGTGTATTTGGGATGTGTATTTAGCGGGGATGGTAGATATGATAGGGATATAGAACGACGAGTAAATGCAGGGAATAGAGTGAATGGGGCACTACACTCTATTATGAAGAACCAGAATGTGTCAAAAAAGGCACGTATGGTAATTCATAATGCTCTGTTAGTCCCTACTTTAATGTATGGTAGTGAAAGCTGGGTGTGGCAGAAGAAGCACGAAAGTAGAATAAATGCTGTAGAAATGCGGTCTTTAAGGAGTATGCTAGGGTTGAATCTGAATGACAGGGTGAGAAATTGCATGATAAGAGATAAATGTGGTATGCAAGATGATGTTGTGACCAGGATTAAGAAAGGAATGCTTCGGTGGTTTGGTCATGTAGAAAGAATGAATGAGGAAAGAGTGACAAAGCAAATTTATATGGCAGATGTGAACGGCCGAGTCGGGAAAGGACGCCCTAGAAAAAAGTTTATCGACCAAATTGGCGATATTTTGAAAAGGGGCCACGTTAGAAGTACCCTTAACCGACGAGCATGTATGCGTAGATATATGGATGTAAAGGAGGCGAAAGAGGTATGTCAGGATCGTGCCAAATGGAAGTCCGTAGTCTCTGCCTACCCCTCTGGGTGACAGGCGTGAGTGTTTATGTATGTATTTATATGTATTTAAATGTGTAGTGTTCGCGTAAACATAAGAAATCATTATGCCTCTACTGTAGTCGGAAGTGTTTATTATTATTGGAGGATATACGGCTCGAAGACCACAAATTTAACGGAAAATATGCGGTTCGAGGTAATCAAAAATATGGTATGCGGTGCGAGGTACCAAATAAATTTCGTGAATGCGAGGTGCAGCCCATGAGGTCAACACGCGGTGGGGGCTATTTGATGATGCGGAATGCCAGGTGGTGTAGACAGAATATATAGTGTAATCTCTTATGATAGCTCAGGTCCTGGTAAAGGTTTGCAGTTAAAGACTGATTCAATAGCAACAGGTAAATATTCAAAGGACCTGTGGGTAATTGTTTGTTTAATAGCTTACCTGTACGTTCAATTGCGATACGTCGACCTCCAGGCGATCTCAATCCGACAGCTGCGATGCGGTCTTATGCCGTTTCCAGGCACACTCATCAGCATACTGCCGATAGTTCTTGCGCGTGGTTATTACACATACACATGTAATAGCTCTGTAGGTTCTTATACACTATTTTATTAGACACGCGTGGGTTGCAAAAATAGCAGTGCATTCCATAGAAGACGACACGAAATCAAGAGATCAGCCTCTCACGGTGCACGTGTTCGTACGGCGCAAGCGGTATACGCATACTGCTTGCGTGATGATATTTCGGGAATGTATCACTGTGCGGTGCACGCGCGTTTAGATGGCGAAAGTGGTACGGGCGAACTTGCCAATAGACGGGCAACCACGTCTGACAATTTGCAGTCACTTACAGGGCTACGTCAAACATAATTTCCGCCATAATTTGCCGCAGTTAATCAGAATATTTTATATGACAGACGGACAGTCATTTTGGCTTGTCCAATTATGGTCACAACTTGCAAGCGATTTGCGACTCAGTACTATATTAGAGATGCCGCGGTATGCGAGCAACCTGGTTCGATCTTCGGCACCAATGTAATTGTTGGTTACAATTTTAAGTGCTGATTTATCACGTTCTTAGCGGTGAAAGAAAACATCTTGAGGAAACCTGAGAAATTAAAAATTATTTATGAGACATGTGAAATCCGTCAACGTGCACTGGATCAGCACGGTGGACTAATCGCTCCATAACCTTCTCGGTAAAAAGAGAAGAGAAGAAAAGAATAGAGACCCGATTTCAGATATTGAATTATTTTTTCTTTTAGTTTTTTGTACTAGACTCTTACGACTCTTACATTTGTCAAAATTGATATCTTTACACTTTTGAGTGTACTAAGGAACGATTTCAACGTCATCTGAGTTACACATAAAAACATAAAAAATAAAAAAGTAAGATATATTATTTTACCACTTTTAGTACAGCAGTTTATCTTCCAAATTTGAGTATACAAAACCCATACTCGTACGTATACATACCAAATACACAGTCGAATTGAAAACCTCCTTTTTTTAAAAAAAAAACCTTTAAAAATCATAAGGATAATATTTCTAAAGGACAAAGGAACACTAAAAACATTAACAACGTTTCGTCTTTTAGGTTTTTTATATTATTGAATTTATCGTGTAAATTAAAACCCAAGGTACATGGTAGATCGCAGTTCAGCATCACGCGTGTCACCTCAAATTCAGGACATGTTGTTTGCGATGGCAGTCTCCAACTCCTTCATGAACCCCATAGTGTACGGCTCCTATGCGTTACGTTCCAATGTAACCATTCAGAGGCTGCTGAATAAAACATGCTGCTGGTCGACTTTTTTCTTTACGAACACAGGCAATTCACCTTATTTATACAGCTCTTAACATTTCATTTTATATATCCTCTAATTTATAAAGATAATTTTGAATGACTAAGTTACATTTTGAGTCTTATTGAAATTCAAACGAAATTGTCAAATTAAAATAATTAACAATTAGTTTGTTTGATAACAGAAAATAAAATTATATAATTTTAGGGTGAATTACAATTATTCTTCAACTTAAAAATATTTATAATTTAACCAAAAATGTTTCAAAATCAGTAATAGCAAGTAGACCTCATAAACAGCTTTTTTCCCTTCAGGCAACACTGGATTGATACATAAAAAGAAATTACAAAATATCGACGACCCTGCAATGAAATCGAATAAGGTAAGAACGTATTAATAAACATAATATGTTGTATATCTGCTAAGCGTAAGCGTAAGAGGTAAATATGGGAAATACCAAACTGACTGCCTCGTTGTAAATGTGGTTGCTGATCGTGAGGTCCCAGCTTCGAATCCCAGGTCAGGGCGCGACTTTTTAAAGGGTTTTTCTGACAAGAAATTCTTCGTAGCAGCCTGGAGTTAGCAGGTTGGTGGTGTTTTACACTCGTGCCTCGAAAAAAACGTAAAGCCGATGGTCCTGTATCTGATCTCTCTCCGATCATGTTGGATAACCATATCCCGTTTTATTATGGAAGTAAGGGATATAGAATGTACCTGTGCTTGCGCATACACTCGGGCACTAAACCCTATCCTGCACAGATTACTAGTCTTCGCTGAGACTGACATTATGGCAAATACCAAAAAAAATCATAATCATCCCTCATATATATTCATTTATTTTTAAAGACGTATTTTGTGGATGTCTGGTAATAAAGCCCATCTCCAATTTTCAACCTTATCTGCACGTGCTGTTTCCTGCTAAAGAAATGGACGACATAAACTACGACGGTTAATTCATCGACATTTAAATGACTACTTCTTAAATATAAGCCCTCCCCACTCCAGGCGATTTTTGACATTGCCGAAAACCGCCGTATATGGGCAGGTAGCTTAGCTGTACGAAGCCAATGATGGGTCACTTATAGTTAAAGTACAATAAAATTTGATTAAAACTACTTTTACGGATTTTATCGCGTTTATTTTTACTTTTTATTTTTAATTCCCGACGTTTCGGGCGCTTTCCAGCACCCATGGTCACGGGGGACTGAGATGACTGACGTCCCGATGTCATTGTTAAACCCGGAGTACCTTCAGCTTTTTTAATTATTGTTTATGGTCCGATCTATGCAAAATGAACTGACTATGTCCTGAGGTCTTGCAGTGGTATGCTTGGGTTTAGTTTTAATTTTATTGATTATAGGATCCCAAGCAGGTGGTAGTACCCAGCCTCCTTCTCTATTGAAATTAGGATGTTTTTTAATTTCAATAGCCTCACGTATCATCCTTGGTAGGAATCGGTGTTCTTTCGCGAGGATTTGTTGTCTATCAAATCTGATGTAATGGTTGGGGCCGTCTAGGATATGATCACAAACTGCAGACTTCCCTGAAAAAGCTGAAGGTACTCCGGGTTTAACAATGACATCGGGACGTCAGTCATCTCAGTCCCCCGTGACCATGGGTGCTGGAAAGCGCCCGAAACGTCGGGAATTAAAAATAAAAAGTAAAAATAAACGCGATAAAATCCGTAAAAGTAGTTTTAATCATGTGCAATGTTCGCGTAAATATAAGAAATCATTATATAATAAAATTTGCTTGCGGTAATAAACCGGGAGTAGGAAGATACACAAACACACACAAACACGCGTGCGATCGCACACGAACGCATGCACTCACATATATACACGCACACGCAGGCACTCACGCTTGCACGCACGCACGCTAAAGATATAATACGCATAAAACATAATATATAACATCACACGGTTATAGACTATCGACTAGAATTGAAAACATACTTGCACCCTAAACTAATATAAATAGATGGCATTGGATTGACGCCGGATATGAGACATTATATTATAATATTTAAGGCCAGGTTTAATAAAATATCGTATTTTAGACAAGATTTTGACACTCGGGAATTGGTAGTTCTTAAAAGAGCATGTGCTCAAAATTATGGACAACAATAAAATATTCAACTAAATTCTTAATAATTTTTTAAATTATTAATTGAGAAAAAAATATAATTTAATCGCCGGAAAAATCTTTGACTCTTTAGTTTTCGGTTTTTTTAAGCGATAGTGGCATGTTATTGAATTTTTAATCGGTACGTTCCTATTTATTTTCCTCCAAAAACGTTTCAAAAAAAGGTTACCTTTTGTCCACCCAATATCGCACGCTAGCTTTGTGTGGTATAAATATGTATGCATTGGAGGAGCCATAGAGGAAAGTAATATAGAGGAGCGTTAAAGGCCTTTTATCGTAGAAAATCCCCGCCTTACACTTTCAAAAACAACCGTATATAATAATAGTGCTTTGTGGCATTCCTTGGGAGAGGCCGATGTTCGGCATTGAACTTTTCAAGGGAAGTAATTTTGATTATGATGAATAATAGTAAAGAAAAAAAATTGATTTGTCATTGGTTGTGAAGTCATTATATCTGTTGAGGCCGTGAGCCAATTGCAATCATGCTATACTCGTACTTTTGTATTTTCTATATTCGGATCACCATGTGTCATAACAAAACATGAATTATGCAATGACAACTTTTTAATTTTGACAACGTAAACATGAGTGTTTTATCCTCATAGTAATTACTATGTATGTAATTACTCTAAGGTTTTATCGTTTCACCATGAAGTTGCGTTACTAAAGCGATATAATGACGTCACTGGCGTTCGAATTTATATTTTAGAAAAACCATTTCAATTGTATGATCACATGAAAAATCAGTGATAATTTTTCTCAATAACTTTCAAAAAAAAATTAAAAAACATGCAACTTCTCTATTATTTCCTTGTATTTATTGTTTGTCGCATCCCTGAGCAGAACGTCAACCCGCGGACGCGCTTGGGCGTGCGTTTTGCGGAGACGCCGCTAGTGGAGGCGCAGAGGGAGCACGAGTCGCGTGTGGGCCGCGCGCGCACCTCACGGCCGCCGCTGCACCTGCGTTGCGCACCGCACGAGCGACAGCGCGCGCTCTTCAAGTGCACAGAACACTATTACTCCTACCGGAGAAGAACGACAACTTCATACAAAATTTAAGAAATGCTATATATAACCAATAGCTCCATCTATCGTCAGCCTCCTGCACTTCTCGTGTGGCGGGAAATTTGAACGTGGTCTTTTTTTGGTTTTTTTATTTGAGGCATTTTTGGGTTGCCTATCCCAGCGCTAAATAAAACAAAATTACAAATTACAAAAATTAAGAACAAAAATTACAAAATTTCTATTTATTTATTCAAAATAAAAATAAAAAAACATACATAACTTAAGACAAAATTTCTCCAGCAGCTTAGTTCTTTCTATAAAGACATTTGATGGGTTTAAACATGAAAAGAAAATCAATATTGATTACAACATTTCAATTACTTAAGTAAACAATATATATAAGATTTACAATCATGGATGAATTGATGATATGCACAATCACAAATCACAGAATGTCTACAATAACCCAAATATCAATATTTTAATCAAAAACAAGTTAATTAATAAATAAGCTCCTACACACAAGTGCAAAATTCACAAATAATAATTTTGTTTTGATAATATTTGGTTCTCCATCTATTTTTTATGGGATAGGGTAACAAACGAGCACACAGTCCACCTGATGGTAAGTGGTTGTTATGGCCCATAGACGTCCACATCTATCCTCGATTACGAATCAAAATGCAGATGCCTTGTCACCCGTGAGGACTAAGATAGAATGCCTCGTTTTCAGTAAAAGGGGTATCCGGTTCTCTACACTCACCATACGAAATACAGCAGCATTAAGCTACTATTTCACACTGGTATTCTGTGAGAGCGTGGTCCTTCCCTGGTCGAGCCGACCCATTCGTGCTACAACTATACTTCTAATATAACTGCAGCATGGCTCTACCACGTATAAAATTTCCCTGAATTGACACTAAAAATTTTGTCTCTATATTATATGCAATATATTAAGTATTGAATGAGCTTATAAATAGAATAATTTTAATTCAAAATTATAAAACATATTAAATATTAGGTTACAAAGATATTCCTTATATAATTTTAAAAATTTTCATATAGAGTACTTTCTTTTTCAGGTTCAACGTTATCTGTTATGCTTTGATGTTTGTGGTTGTTCTTCAGTGGATATAATGTTGTCCTTTTTGAAGATCCTGCTTTTGGTTTTGAAGCAATAATTTGCGAGGAGCCAGCTTGTGATTCCACAAAATAAAATGAGAATACACTTTGTTAGTCTGGAAATAAATAAAAACTGATATAATTATAGCATCATAAAATTATTATATAAAATTAAATTAACATTATATTCACTGACATTACTTTCATAGTAAACCAGTCCCTGCTCGTGGCACTACGTTACCCTTCTACCAATACAAAATAAATGAATGGATCTTGTTCATCCAACTTGCTCTATAATACACCCACTATTACAATTAATATAACAAAATAAGTATAACACAATAACTATGTGAAAAGAAGTCTAGTGTTTATCTATTATTTGAGAACTATTCGATGCATGTATTTCCACTGTGTTGTACAAGTTGTGCCTTTAAATTTGATAGGCTTAGGACGAAATGTAATTATTCATAGATTGTGATGCTTGAACTTTCTTAAGGTTTGTTCTTGTTTTAAAAATATTTGATTGTTAAAAATAATATGCAGTGTGTTGCACTCTTAATAATGTAAGGAAGGGCTTGTGTTAACTTTATAGAGTTATAGACTTCAATCCTTTGGATGCCTTGTCTGTCCAATTATTATAAATTAGTTAAAAGCATTTACAAGATTCAAACTACTGTATGTGGTCTGTCCATCCATGTTAGATCCAGATGATGGTCATATGAATAATCATCATCATCTTCATTACTGTCTATCAAAGTCCACTCCTGAATATAGTAATCCCCATATAAAATATCTGAGTAATCCTTAAAGAAAACTATATACATACCATACGAGTATTACCATATACATTATACACTTTACTTACATCACATGGGAATGCAGTTCTTAAGAGCTTTTTCTTGGTTGCATCATTAAATTAACCACCATGAAAACGTTTTTCACACAGCATTCTGGGCTTATTATGTAGCTTTGTCTGGAAAGCTGAAGTAGTATATTGCTCTTGGGAAGGAATATAATATTTCGCCTACAACTTACAGCTGAAAACAAAAGATATAATTATTAAATACAAATATTATCAAAGTAGGTCCAATGGTTTACAAACCAATAATTTGTTTTTAAATGGTTTAAAGAAAAACAATAAGTTGGACAAGAGATTTACTTTAAGGTTAGAACTTATTAGTGTATATGTATATTGTATACGTACCACAAAATATACTTTACTGCGGGTTTCGGAAACTTAAATAATTTAATGTTGTCAATGGTTGGTAAGCTGTTGCACTAAGAACACTTTTTCTATTTTCTTTATCCGCCATTGCAGCGTAGTTTTTAGAGTCACTATTTCGTATTTCACTACGAATCATTGACTAACACATTGCACATCATATAAACGAAGGACATTAATCTCAACTCAACATCGAAAACTTGCAAAATCTTAGAAAAAGACACAAGCAAAACAAACATAACAACCGATCATGAACAACAATAATTTATACGGCGGCGCCATATTTTGAGAAATGTGTTCCTGTATATACTTATTATACTCTTTGGAAATGAGAATTATATACTCATTTAGATATTTTAGTGCTACCAGTAAAAAATATAATTTTCTACTCATTGAAAATCAAAACTTTTCTTTTACTGTCAAGGATATGCCAATATAATAATGTAGAAAAATACGACAGGCATAGTTATCTTCCTGTGGATTATTATTTCTATATTCAAAATTTTTAAGTGTAATTTATCTTTAGAAAAATCTTACTAATTATAAAACAAGACATTTATCTGACAAATGGCAATAATAAAATTCAGCCCCCCGTAGGTATTTCATTCTGTCCATACAGAGTTGACCGAGCCTGCTCAAGTGCCGCGCGGCGAGTGAGCCGCTTGTCTAGACCCACACGAGTCGTGTGCGGGCAGCGCGCGCGGCTCACGGCTGCCGCCGCGTTTGCGCTGCGCACCGCACGAGCGACAGCGTGTGTTCCTCCCGTGCCGCGCGGTGTATTTGTGTATATGGACCGCTTTGAACACGAAAATTAATACTTTTAAACGAATATTATAGTTGTACATATTTAATAGGAAAAGAGTGACAAAAGAGCTCACATTTTTGGTAAGAAAAGCTTACCATCGGGTGGTTTGTGGGCTTGTTTTTCTTTCTATGAAAAAATAAAAATAAAATAAAACGAATGTCATTTTAATATATTTGTCTTATTCTTACAATATGTGCGAAAAGAGAACCGATGTGGCATTAAAGAAGTTGGAGTGTATGACGAAACAAAGATGGACTTTGTTCTCAGTGTTGATAACGCATCTGTAGCCTCCTTTGTTTGAAGTTGGCTGAACGTGTTTATAGACTTAAATGGCCAGTTACCATCAGATGGACTGTAAGTAACTTTAAATTTAGTACCTAAACTGAACGGAACTGCTAAAAAATCTGTAATTATTTCCGGTACTGCGCTTATCCATAGTACATTTTTTTCATTCGTGGCGGCGCTGTCGTTTCACCACAAGCTAAATACATCGAAGCATAAATCGCGCCATCAAAGTTCCGAATCAAAAATGGTATTTATGGAATAGCTCAGAATTATTACATAATTCCATACTGCTCACATTTGCTTCACAGCACTCTCGCAGATTACTTGCCTTCTTCACGACTCACGGCAGACTACAGGGAATCCCCTGACACTTACACATTCGTTGACAGCGAGACTGCACTATCGACCTCCGGTCTGAGCAGAGGGGTGATGTGTTGGCGCTGTCGTCACACTACAAGCGAAACACATCGAAGCCTAAATCGCGCTATCAAAGTTCCGAATCAAACAGTATATATAAAATTGCTCCGAATTATTACATGGAGTGTTGGCCGCCCCCCGGGCAGAACACCTTGCCCGGCGGGAGATCACCCCTTTTCTTTCCACGGCTACACTTTAAATAATGGGCCAGATTTGGATGAGAATACAGGGGTTAAAATGATGATTTTGTCAATTTTACATAGGTATAATCAGTCCGAGCTACAATTGTCTCTCTCACACACAGGAGACAGGGCAATAGCAATTGATTATAGATACGAACGAAATTAAAAAGTTTAATAACAAAGTTGTTTCAGAAATTTTTGGTGGGTGTGTATTAAAGTTTAGACTCGTTATATCCATTATAGCCTATTAAAGTTTAAAGCTGGACGCCTGCCCTTAGATTTCCTCATTGGAAAGATTGTGCCACGTTTGTTAGTAGAGTTGGTAACAATAGTGTTTTACATTATTTTGACCACGGGACAAAATGGTGTAGTGGATATTTTTACACCGCTACCACACTTTTAAGTCCTAATTTGTACGTTAAATAAAAATATTTAGTTGGTTTATGATGTAAGTGGCAGTTGTCTAATGGTGGGAGCGGACAGCGAACTATAAGTCATAGGTTCGAATCCACCATGCGACCACTATCGTGAACCACTAGTAACACAGGTATTTTAAGCTTACCCGGAGTATTATCATTAATATTAGTACGTAATGTTAATAGCATTGCCAGTAAAATGTTTCATAAATATGTAGTTATAAATAAAACTAAAACTAACTGTTACATGTTTATTGTATCGAATTTTACTGTTCTAAGAACGTCACGTTGTGTTGTTTTGGTATACAAAAATATAAAAAAAAGGTAAAGTAAGTGAGTTTTATTTTTATTTCACATCACTACGCTTCAAATATTATTCCACACTTTATTTTTTCTTTTACTTTCATGATTCAGGGTATGAACTCTTGCTCGAAAAGTCGGTGCTAAGACAGAGAATAATGAGGAGTTAAAGCTCCATAAGCAAGACAATAATTAAATGTACCTTTTAGATAACGCAACACGCGTTTTGCTGCTTTCCAATGGGACTCATCAAAGCATTCACTGAGTTGGCTGAGTACACTTACTGCTTAGGATATATCAGGCCTTGTTCACACTGCCATACACATTAAGCAACCAATTTACTCTGTAAATTGGAATTTTTAATTTCAATTTCCCCAGTTTTAGTCCACATTCCACTGGAGTGACTTATGGCTTGCAATCTGTCATATAGAAACGCTGTAAGACATTTTTAATGTAACTTGACTGATCTAATGTAAATCCTGCACTCTTTCTGCACTGATAGAGGAGGCACCAACGAATATAATTGTTTTAAATCTGGATGTTTATCCTAGTGCAACGTATATGTACGAGTATGAAAACTGCCTCCACTCTGCAGGAGAAAATCCTTGTGTTTAAATGTTACGAGCTTGAGGTTCGTGACAATAAAAAATGTCGATTGAATTACCAAAATTTAACAACAACAACAATAATGAAGGTAAAAACAAGGACGCCTTCAACCAGTAATTACAATTTATTTTTGATCCGATCTACGCAGAACGAGCTTATTGTTTCTCCAATTATCGCACATGCTTGGGTGAATATAATTATATTAATTACGGGATCCTAAGCAAACAGTAGTACCCAACCATCTTATTTTTTGAAATTAGGATGTTTTTATTTTTATAATCATCGTTGGTCAATCATTAAAATACGAACATAACATTATTAATTAATTATACGACATAATATTTCTATATTTTACTATATTCAAATTATCGGATAAATATGACGAAAATGATTATATGCAGTAAAATAAAATGTATACTTTTATTACTCTTCAAGATCCTTTTTAATAAGTTTTGTAAATAATTATGGAAACTAATTTACATTTTATAATGTTAATGTTGTAAAAACGTCCCTCTTGGTTATTTGCTGATTCATCCTAGGACAGAGACATTTTAGGAACCAGTAATAAAAGTAGAAAATGACCTTAAATAGAAATAATTTATAATCTGTATTCAATAAAAAACATGTTCTATTCTATTTTTTATAGGGTAAAGGTGATAAACGAGCACATGGTCCACCTGATGGTAAGTGGTTGCCAAAAATGCTTGCCAAATGACCCATAGATATATTACTTTATCCTCGGTTACGAATCAAAATGCAAAATATGTTGTCACCCGCAAAGACTAAGATGGGATGTCTCGTTTCCAGTAAAAAGAGTCTCCGGTTTTCTACACACATCATACGAGGGCGACACTGAAAGTTTTTAGAACTGGCCACTTGTAAACGATATAATAAAAACTAGTTCAAATTTTGAAAATGGAACTCTGCCAATATTATTGTATATGTATTTAATTAATTTGTTTACGATTTGGTTGCAAATTGAAAATTGTCGGTATCATATAATAATTTTCGTAAAAATTTTTTTATGACTTTCGATCTTATTTTAGTCAACAAGAAAGTTATGATAGACTTCGTATATCGTAGATCTCGTGCCACTGTCTACTACTGGATTAATGAGTTTAAGTGTGGTCGCACTAATCTCACCAATATTCAGCGTGTGGGAGGGCCTTCTACGGCGACGACTGAAGATAACATCAGTGTTGTGCGGCGTATGATAGAGACTGATAAAAGAGTGATTTATCAAAAGATTTGGACAAGCTTAGGCATCGGTATGAGTCAAGTGCACAAAATCTTCGATGAACATTTGCGGATAGGGAGTTTTGTGCCCGGTGGATACCTCATAATTTGACTTTGATTTGTCTTGAAAAGAGTTCGGGATAAACTACCTCGCAATAGGATCCCCCTTCACCACGACATCGCCTCGTCGCACACTGTCAAGCAAACAAACGACTACTTAGCGACGCCAGACGTAGAATTACTAGGTGACGCGCCCTATAGCCCCAACCTCGCACCTTTCGATTTTAATTTATTACCGAAAATAAAAGAAAAACTTCGGGAAAAACGTTTTATGGATGCCGAGGAAGCAGTGGCTGCGTTTCAAAATGCCATCGAAGAAACCCCTAAGGACGAGTGGGCGAAGTGTTTTTCTCAGTGGTTCCATCGGATGCAGCGATGTATTGATGTAAATGGACACTATTCTGAAAATATCTAATAAAACTAATATCTTGCTGTTTGTTAAGTTTTTAATTCTCCAAGAAATTTCATTGTCACCCTCGTTGAAAAATAGCAGCGTTAAGCCGCTATTTTAGGCTGGTATTCTGTGAGATCGTTCGCCGTTCCTGCTGACCTATTCGTGCTACATTTGTACTACTAATATAGCTGCAGCATGGTTCTACCACGTAAAATTACGCTATTCTATTACGTTCGATGACAAGAACTTTCATAAATATTGCTTCATTTCCAATGAAGCATCATTTATGCAAGTGTAAAGTATCAGTACTACTAAAGCAGCAGTACTTTGGGTATGGTTTTCACTAGATTCTCATTGATGAATAGCTATTTTTTTAACATAATAGTCACCAAATTGTCACTAAATCTTGGCACATAACCCATTACAAAAAACGTAGAAATTCTGAAATTATTTCACGACATGTAGTTCTCAAATCACAATCCTCTACAGGCATAGGAATAATTTCAGTTTCAGTGCAGCAATATATTACAAAGTGAGTAAATGATAGTCGCCAATCTTAAGATGATTGATTCCTCAACTGTATTGGTGTTTTCGAAGGTAGGGTGCTAGACTAGATTTCTCCAAAAAGGGGTTATATCAACTAAGGTATTGAATTACTATTTTTTAAATTTTCTTATTGTTACCAACTCCTCACAAAATCCAGGATATCGTTGAGGAGGATTTTGGCTTGAAGAATTTGCCTCAATTGTCAAGATTTGCGGGCGCATTACGTACGGACGCAGTACCACACGTCTTGCACCGATAAGGCTGCATGGATATTTTATGTCTGGCGTAAATTAAATAGTATAACGCCATCTATCATCTCTAGTCACGATAAAAATATCAATAAATGTAACAACTGTAAATGAGAAAATGTGACGGTGATAGATTTATAATAAAGCACACTAGGCACTGGCCTGAGGCGTAATCACGGTGAGGGCATCGGCTACTAAATTAAAAAAAAATACATGTTGTATAACTGTAAATAGTATGTGTTTACTATGAAAAAAAATTAATGTTCCTAGGAAACAAAATGAAATCAATCTCACGCAATTAAATCACAGATGCACTTAATGCATTTAGATTTATATTTATTCCAAAACATAAAACAAAATGAAAAAAAATATTCGATAATTTTTTAAATAGATTCAGCAATAAAAAAAATTATAAGATATTTTTATTTACCAAATAAAGGCTTAGATTAACTTATCTCACCATATTTATGAGCATAGAGTAATCTTGTGGGTAGTAAAGTTGCATAAAAATTAGGCGTATGATATTTAGAAGTAGCCTATCCATGCTTGATTTTGCGATGTTTTAGAAGACGTGAGTTTTTTTGAATTTCGGAACTATGTGATACTATAAATTACATAATTACTTGGGTCACTTTTCCAAATGTCACTTTTACATGAAAAAAATCTGCACTGGCGGCAAATCATTCCGTAATGATCTCTTGACATTTACCCGTGTTTTCCGCTTTTTGATTGTCAGATCTAGTCGAGGCGGCACTTTTCAGTTCTCCAGGATAGGTTAAATACTGAATTGAGGAGTGAGGAACATAAGCTGCCTGCAATGATAACGAGCAAAAACCGGCTGCGGAGGTGAGGAGAGGTTGTCCCAGACGGATATCCGACTGGCAAGTTTCAACAGTACCATATAAGGTCATTTACTAGCGATACCCCACACAATATTTGATCGGTCGTAAGGTGCTCTCAACCTTTCTGATAAAACGCGTTGATGCTGATTAAAATCAGTGTCGAATAAAGGCCCGTTTCCACTTGAGGATGCCGAACGTTACATTTAAAATTAAACAAAACATTGGATAGAGTTCATTTCATCTTTGTATACCGTTTTTTTCTTAAATAGTTACTTTTTGGTGCTCATAGTCATAGATGGAGATGTTTAACGTCCTAAAATAACCCACCTAACTCCAAACTTTAAATTATAATCTTACTCCGATCTTTCTTGGAGTCCCGCAGTAGTATTTAATTTTCAAATAAGATCCCAGTTCCTTTCATGGAATAATATTTTGTTTCATTCAGCATTAGAAATGAAATACTGAGAATAATATTTCTTACTCTAACGCCAAATGAAACTTGTCCAATATATATATATATATATATATATATATATATATATATATATATATATATATATATATATATATATATATATATATATGTTATCATATCATATCATCCTTAATCAAATTCATATTATTATTATAAAATGAATTTGATTAAGGACTGATTAATATTTTTTGAGTTATACTTAATAATCTATATAGAATTCGGTTCTACAAAATTATTAATTGTACTTCTTTTTAATCAAGCCGTTTCATGCTAGCCGATGGAAGCTCATAATTTCTAAAAGTGTTTTAAGGTTTAATATTATATCCTAGATACTAGTCAATAAATGTTTTATCTGATCAAAGAAACATGAATGAATAATTTGTTTATTTATATATATTTTATATTGCGTACTCTAAGCGTGAAAAATAGGGTTGAAGATTATTGTCTTTTAACTTGATTTAAAGAAAACACTTAAATGAAGTCTTACCGTTTACAACAAAGGTAAGCGGATTGTGGAGTTTAATCTTCACTACAAACGCTTAAGGGAATCGAGCAAAGGAATGAATCTTTTATACTTGGACACCCCAATGGAATGAAATGAGATGATGAATTAATAAATTAAGAGTAAGAACCGTTTTTAAAAACAAACTTTTATTGAAATGTTCTAAAAAGTAGAAAATAAAACTTAAAATAAATTAAACCCATCAATTTATTACATTACACAATTTATATCACATAAAAGCTTATCACGAGATTTATCGGTTTTATAAAAGCATTATTTTTGTCTTAGAATTACCTACGTATGCCAATGTCAAGTTAAATATTGTATTCTTGATTATACACAGTAATATCATATAAAACGTGTAATGTAATAAATTGATGAGTTTGATTTGTATTGAAGTCTATTTTCTTCTCTATAGAGCATTTTTTATATATATATATATATATATATATATATATATATATATATATATATATATATATATATAGGATAAGATGACAAACGAGCACACAGTCCACTTGATGGTAAGTGGTTGCTACGGCATGTGGTATTGAATGCCTCATTTTCAGTAAAAAGGGTCTCCGGTTCTCTACACTCACCATACGAAACACAGTAGCATTGTTACTATTTTATGCTGGTATTCTGAGAGAGTGTGGTTCTTCCCCGGTCGAGCCAAACCATTCGTGTTACAACTATACCACTAATTTAACTGCAGCATGGCGTTATCACATATAAAATTTTAAATAAAAGTTAAACGCATTTAAATAAACGTTTGTTTTTAATTTTTTTACTGAATATTTTTTGTTTTATAGTTATTGCTGTATATGTTTTTACGTCTATTAATTTAATTTAATGCGTTATTACTGTTTTTTGATCGCCATCTTAGATCCACCATCTTGAAAATTTTAGTCGACCCTTATCAGGACCCTACAACATATGTTCGAGCGTCATCTGACTATCCGAATTATAACTCTTTAAAATCGGTATGGCGGCTATGTTGTTTTCCGCCATTTTGAATTTTTTTAATCACCGCTGCAATTTGCCGCGGTGAAGGTCGACATTATTAAGTCGCAACCTCCTTAAGGGAAATATAACCTCAAATGGCTTAGCAAGATCCTCCGTTATGCCGAAAATATTGCAGCATTAATTTTGAAATAAATATATGGTAAAGTTGAGGATTAATGTTAAGTACTATGTTAGATGAAAACATGATTCCATAATTCCAAGCTACATAACATTAATGCTCAAATTTACCATATATTTCTTTCAAAATTAATGCTGCAATATTTTCGGTATAACGGAGGATCTTGCTAAGCTATTTGAGGTTATATTCCCCCTTAAGTCTTACCGTTTAGTCGAGTAGTAGTACACTATCTCCTTGAAGAGCTGAACACGGACATAACTTTACTTGTATTCTTTGGAAATCCATCATATTGGATTTAGAGTGACGTCATTTTATTTTTGTATTTTTTTAGCAAATCCCATCATTTGATACCCGTATCATGGCAGTGCATAAAAAAACATAGTCTGCTATTTTTGAGTGTCCACCTTATTATATTTAGAGTGACGTCATTTATTTTCGTATTTTTCTCAGCAAACCCTTTCATTTGATATCTATATGATGAGAGTCTATAGAAAGTAACTAGACCGCCACCTTGAGCTGTCCGCTATATTGGGTTTACTACGACGTCACTTAGCTAACCAAGCATTGTAATTCAAACAAGATATGTATCTAATTTTTCAGTTTAATCAAACAAACATACATTGCAAGTTAAATAACGCAATTCGATGAGAAGATTTCGCCATTGATATTATATCCTCAACAGCCTAATAGAGCGTAGACCTTTCACATCAAAGTGCGCGAGTTCGAATCACGTAATGCGTTAAGATTTTTATTCCTTAATTTGATTCTTTGATATTTTATAGATATAGACACTGATAAAATAAATCGCTTGCAAAATTACTTACATCTTACAGCGTTATACGTCAGTATAGGTACTCTCGTTGAACAATATTTCGTTACCGTATTCTTAAAGAAAATTAATGTTTTTATCGTAAGCCAGACAAACCAATTAAATACTTTTTAGTTACTGGTTGCGCGGAAATGCACGATTGATTAACTATATTAACTGGCAATATCCTTCCCTCTCACTTACGATCCTTTTCTTCACGGACATGCCCAATAGGGAGCTAGACATAGTGGCGTCATTTTGTTTACCCAATGAGAGGCGCGCTGTCAAAAATTGAAAGGGGAAGCACGCCACCGGCAGACCGGTAAGTCATAGACGTGTGCCGCTACCGCTCGAGCAGTTGGAGTACGATCTTGGCTGTGACAGAAGCCTATGGCAGCTGAGCTACAGAACAATACGAACAATTTGTGGTGACCGCTTGCAGAGTGCAGTTCGTCATGCACTGGTATAAGCAATTCATCGTGACGTTCAGTCAACCCCAGCGCATTTGCCATCGCGCACCACCGCTGTTGCAACGTAGTACCACCAGCCTTGAGGCCTTGAAGAGAGACCGCGCTCAAGTAAGTGTCCGTTCCTATCTTGAGCTATTTTTATTTGTTGTTCCTTTTTCTCACAGCAGCTAAACGCAGTCCACTTTCGTTATTCTTGCACTCAACAACTTTGAGGACATTGTTCCCGGAATCGAACCCGAGACCCTTTCGCTCAACCATTTTATGGTTCATTCTTTTCGGATTCAAACCCAGGAACTATCAGCCCCACCGTTGTTGTGGTTCCTTTGCTCCGGATTTGAAAGGGCAACCTAGTCGCCCCACCAGTTATTAAAATAAATATAATGTATTTTATCTGGTTCCTCGGAAACGGCTCTAAGGATTTGGATGATATTTAGTACTTATGAGTACATAATGTTTGAAATAGCTATAATCACGGAGAAAATTAGTTTTTTTTTCTTACCAGTTCAGTTCAGTCCACCCGAAGGTAAGGCCATTGAAGCCCATTGACATTTTAGAACAAAAACTAAGACTCAATAAAAACTAAAAGCTGACTTCAAATGACTAAAAAGAACAAAATAATTTCCGCATAATAGCATTTGTTTTCAACCATTCGTAAGTTTGGTTTACAGTTTCGAGTCATAGGATATATATTTAATATTTTACTAATTATTTCATATTAATAAGACGTAATGTTTTTGCACTGATTGCCAGCAAATTTAGTCTTAGTTTAAATTTAGTGTAGCCCACTTATTCTTTTTTTAGTTAAAATATTAGTATTGTGATTGAAGGACATATGTTTTTTCAAAACTCAATGCAATACGTATAATTTACGAACTGTCAATAAATGTGCATATAAATACAATTAATTTATTGAAAACTGACGTGTTGAAGTACATGATTTTTAAAAATCCCCTATGAGCTCGTTCCAAATTAATTGTACTGTGCCTATACCTATCGCGCTAGTCCTAACTACTGTCTGCTGACAACTTATGACAAAGTTTAACTGAATTTTATAATACAATTAAATAGGAACTAAAGATCATTAAGTTTTATATATCAGAAAAAACATGGTAATTTTCTAGACAAGGACCTAATGTCAAATACTTAATTTTCCATTGATCTTCTTTTCATTATATGAGGAAATGCTTACGAAAACCTGCTTCACTGGGGCAAGCACGGGTTTCATGAGACTCGTACCAACTAAAACCCCATGGTGTTCCACCTTCGTCGCATATTGGCAGGGCCACGGAAATGCGAAAGCATCCTCATCATCCATCCAGAACACTCGAACTTTATCTGCGCAACGGGCAACTCCATGTCGATGTCTGAAGCACTAGCCTTCTTGCGTCAGTCAGACCTTAGGCTACAATATGTTATCCTGAGTTATAAGAAGAAACGATATTTTATGTTATTATAAATAAATTTCAGGGCTGACCATTGAACTTGGCACCCATTTAGATCTCACTTCTTTTGTCGTTGAAGTCAAAAACCAAGGCATATATCATAATATTGAACTTGGCTCTCATTTCACATTTATGTTTTTGATGCTATATCACTACTTTTTGTACATACATTATTAGTAGGTACTTATTTATAACAAAATTAATACCAAATGGTTTTTGTTAAACTGCTGTATTTTCTACGTTTACGGGTTATAATTGTCCTTTTTGTGTTATTTTCTATATTTTCTTGTACATTTGATATGTTTAAGTGAATTGCCCATTCAGTATCCGGAATTTTTTCACTCATTTTCTGTTTATACTTAACTTGGCCAAGTCGGGGCGGTATAACGTGCGCAGACGGTTGTACTCTACAATAGAGCTCTCTTGTGACTTGATTTGATTTTGATATCAATTTAGATATACTCCAGGTTTTAGCCCTAGAGAGTCCAACGTAAGCCTGTCCTCTACTAAATATAGAGGAGCCTATGTCGAGAAGAGCACTGTCAACGCTAAGGGCCTTGTGATTTGTGGATAGTAATAACATATGCTAAGCAAATAGGGAATTATTCCATGTGAACATATACATTACTTAATATCTGAAACGGCGATCCATGGAATAGGCAGCTTCCATCTGGAGGCGTTGGAATAATTCGGTGTAAGGTAAGTGTGTCACCCACCCACCCGTAATTCTATTGTACGACTCATTGTACAATATAAATAATAAAAAGATAATTATTTAAGACGATTACATAACAAATTACCTGTTATCTATTGAATTCTCAAGAAAATTTGTTACCATACCAATAAAGTCTCATCAATCTGCATGCCAAATTTGAACTTTCTAGGTCATCTGGAACTGAGTTAGAGTTTTGATCCATAGGTCAGTCAGTGATAAAAATGACGATTTTGAGACGTTAATATCTAAATAACAGTTTGAGATATGTTTACGAAATTTAAAGTACATATATATCTTGCAAGTCTCAATATATGTGCTAAATTTGAAATAGTTTATGTGAAATAGTTTTTGAGTTATGAGGGGGTTAAAAGTGGCTCCAAATGGTTCGTGTAATATTACACACGGTGCTGCTCGCCGTTCTGCTTGAACTTGGCTTGACACGCTACCACGTGTTTAGATTGATTTCTTATATTTACACGAATACTACACATTTAAATAATAATTATAAAAACATACTTCAAGCCGCTGAAGAAGATTGGTCAGTTTTTACCATCAGTCAAGTGTTACGTCCCTCCGCAAGACGCAAGAGTGTACAAGCTTGATTGTGAATGTGGTCTCTCCTACATAGGACAAACTAAAAGAACAACTAAAACCCGCGTTAAAGTACATATAGCCGATGTGAAGAATCGACGCTCCGGGAAGTCTGCAGTCTGTGAACACGTACAGGATCGCCTCCGTCACTACATCAGATTAAATAGACCACAAATCCTCGCTATAGAACACCGATTCCTACCAAGGATGATTCGCGAGGCTGTTGAAATCAAAAAACGAGAGAAGATGGCTGGATGCTACCATCTGCTTG
This sequence comes from Parnassius apollo, assembly GCA_907164705.1. Taxonomy (NCBI): domain Eukaryota; kingdom Metazoa; phylum Arthropoda; class Insecta; order Lepidoptera; family Papilionidae; genus Parnassius; species Parnassius apollo. The sequence continues at coordinate 1,103,844 of CAJQZP010001697.1, forward strand.
GGATCCTATAATTAATAAAATGTAAACCCAACCCAAGCATACAACTTCAAGACTTCAAGATACTATAAGTTCCTACTGCATAGATTGGGACAAAAATTAATAATTTTAATCTATGGTAACTATGACATCTAGACATAGAACATCTCAGTCTTCCCCGTGACCATAGGTGCTGTAAAGTGCTCGAAACGTCGGGTATTTAAAAAGTTAAATATACGCGATAAAATCCGTAAAAACTAGTATTATTTAAATGTGCTTCATAAATTTATTTCTGTCCCTTAATTGCATGTAGCTATCTGAACTACCCGTCAGAACTTGAAAAGTATTTTTCCTAGAAGCGGCTTAGAAACCCGGTGTATAGAATGCCTGATTATATCACTCCTAACAGGTATACGTGAATATAATTAGTAACTTTGGGCATGCGGTGCTGAAGGATTTTAAAAACTACAATTATACATCTAAATACCGGTTTTTACTATTACTATGAAACAAAGTAGTATTTCCATTGTTTTATTCCTAAACATAGCTAAGACAAAATAAAATATCTACTAAATCATGTAATACATGCAATCGAATGATTAATTCATAAATTGATAATGCAGATGGAAGGTATTGGCAAAAAGTAAGGCAACCTAAAGGGCCGACGTTTTGGGGAAGGGAAAGAAATCGGCGGACGATGCAGGTGGTATAAAGAAACATTGATTTAGGCACTATAAGCTCATTATGAGTAGTTTGGATCAAAATTAATAATAGAAAGCTGAATCATTTTGAAATTGCAGGAGATTAAAAAACGTTTGAATAAAAACTTAAAATCCATAAAAAATAATGATGATGAGTTTTACCCGTATCGCATATCAATTGAAATTCATATTTAAAACTATTTTATTAAATCAACAGCTTAATCTGCTTTTGTCAATCTAGATCACGTATGTTCTTAAGGTTGCGTATGCAAACTCGAGCACAGCGGTAAGCGGAAAAGAAGCAATAGTGAAACAGCGGTAGAAAGACGAATGGAGCGGCGGGAACTGACTGTTCTCCACAGCACCTGGGAAAATAGCGTACAAATAGTGACTATACTACTATACTCGTGATATCGAAATCCTGAACTTAAACGTTTGAAGGTAGTTTATTCACGTCCTCGAATCAATGTAAAAGGTCAATGGAATAGTAAGCATTTAGCGTTATTTGCTCTTAGTCATTTGGAATATTCTTAACGAATCAATTTCTTTCAAATCTATTGAATTGTTAATTATTTCTATTCCATTGTTATTTGGCGACGTAGATCCATAATTTATTATATTTGGACTTTTTTCCAATGTCATTGGGATATTGAAAGTTTATTTAGTTAATTTTAATACATATTTATTTGTATATAGTGTGCAAACTTATTGCAAGTACCTACAATAGCAATATAATTTTTTTCTTATTGTAAGATTTTGAACACGTTCAACGTGCGTAGCATCTTATAAGTCTGGGCGTTGCAAATTGTTGTATGTAATGGTATCACAGCTAGCGATGTAGTCTTGTTTAGTGATTTACCGGTAACCACCGGTAAAACTCAAGTGTAGATATAATTTGAAATATTTCAATAATAATTATTGCTATTTTATGTTAATCATAAAATATTCCTTTATAATATTTATTTATTATTAGTTGCCTTTAAAAAGTGTTGACGTGTTTGCCTACGTTGTTTAAACATCCACAAAATGCAATACGTTACAACGAATACAAATTATCTAAAATTGATTATTGGTATTTTAATAAATAAAATACTATTTACAGAATAATAAAATTTAAAAAAAATATTATGTTATAGTAATCATTAAATGATCTAGAAGACATTTGATTACTTTTATGTTTGCCAAAAATTGTCATATTTTTGTAGTTTAATTTAAAAAAGTTTTTTCTTTAACCTTGGAAAAACATATATTTGTTTATCAATTGCCGTTTGGTGTTTTTAGCAACTCAGATTTCCAAAAAGAAATGATATCGAATATTGACATATTTTAGAAATATTTATTTTACCTATGATTTCTTATAGAATATTCCATATGGTTAAATATAATCTCAGAAAACGGTTAATACAGCCTCCGCGTGATTACCATGTTTCGAGCTTATATATTCTTATTTTTCAGTACTGTTATCTGTACCCACGTTTTTTCGAGCCATCACATTATGAGATGTTGAATTAATCTTTATATCTATATATATCATATATAATATATCTATCTATCTATCTATCTATCTATATATAATATATATATATAATTTCTTTATATGGAAATGCATTGTCCTTCAAATATCTTTTGTGACATTATGGATTTTGACTTTTGACTGGTAACGAGGCATTTCATTTTTTATCACTATGGGGTGACACCCCGCCTCCTTGGCAACAGCATCTACTTCCATTAATGGACTGTGTTCTCATTTGTCGCCTTAATAACAAAAAAGTTGTGCCTAATTTTTTATATTTTTTTTATTTAAAAATACTAGCAATGTGATTAACAACCGATAATACTCGTAACTACAACATGTTTTGTTAGGCTGGTTATGTGCTTATTACAATTATTTTTGCATAATCTCAATTTCACACCTATACATGATGATTTTTCACCGTATTGAAAAAAATTGAGTATAATAATTGAAAAGAATAGGAGCCTATGGCACTGATATTTCATATTTTTTTTTTATTTTACGATAAAATATTATGAAATTCATCTATCAATGAATACTACTTTCTTAATGGTTAAAGTAACAAAATAATCTTAATGGCGGTCTAAGAATATTCACTACCCCATATCGACCCATGGGTGTAGTAGGAGCGACGGAGGGAAAAGGAGAGATAGGCAGCAACGTCTTTCTAAGAATGGCTAAAAATAAAATCTGCGGTTGCCAACCCGCTTGCCAAGCGTGGCAACAATGGCAAATATCACCTACATGAAACAATCTACGGATGAGGCCTATGTTCAGTAGTAGACTTTAATAAGCTGTAACAGTACGGTACGAATACTTTCCTAATAAAAAAGTATGACAAAAGCCTTATATTCTCATTACGGTAAAACATTTCCATTTCTTTTCAGAGAAAGTTAATGTGATATTTTGTATTAGAAGTTATAAATAAATTCAGTGGATATAAAGAAAAAAGAATTTAATTTTAAGCACAGTTTGCTACTGAATTTTCACGTTTGTATTTTTTTAACACGTAGTTTTCCTTCTTTCTTCATCATCATCATCATTACAGCCCTTCACAAGTCATTGTGAAGTCAAGTGAACATTGGCCTCCCCAAAGGAATACCACAAAGCACGGTCCTGAGCCACCTGCATCCATCCTGCATGTCTTACCAGGTCGTCACTCCATTTAGTGGGGGGTCGCTTTACACTACACCCACCGGTACGAGGCTGCCACTGGAGAACCTTTTTTTCCCCATCGGTTGTCGGTTCTTCGAGCTATATGGCCGGCCCATTGCCACTTCAGTTTACTAATCATTCTTTAAGGTACCTATGTTAATTAATAACAAATGATTTTTTTTGTTTTAATGACAAATCTGATCAAATAAACTCACAATAAATAACCGTATATCACCAAACATTATAAAACTGAGTTACTAATTTATTTTCATTAATCGAAAGCTTTTATTTAATTTGGCCAGTATGTATATCGTAGAATGGAATGGAATATTTCACCTACTTCCACTGAAGCTATCGCGCTAAAATTTGACACGCATGTTTGGTTCTTGAGACAACCACAACACAATAAATAAAGAGATGTTATTCTAAATCTAATATGTCGATTGTCACAAAATGGATATTTATAGTTTCCATAGAAACCCCTATGATATTAGTATCATATAATAGGGCCTGACAAGCGATACACAATAAGTAAATTGACGTTATTCTAAACCCAATATGGTGGACGTCACAAAATGGCGATTAATAATTTCCATAGTAACCCTCAATATTGGCATCAAATTAAAGGGCTTGATCTGCGAAACACAATAAGTACAGTGACTTTATTCTAAATCCAATTAACGTCAGCAACCATGAAAATACAATGTGCAGTCTCAGACCCGTGGCATTACTGGGGAGGCCTATGTCACTGACTGAAGGGCTATATGATGATGATGATGAACGTCTAATATGACAATGCAATATTATTACAACATAAAGTGGATCTGACAATAGAGCTGGAATGTGGCAATGGATAAAAAAGGTATAAAATAAAATGGCCATAATACTAATTTTATAGAGTTATAATTTGGCAAAGGTAAGGAATAGTTTGGTGGTATTCGAACAAATGTTGTAGGGAACAAGAAGAGGAAATGCTGGCAATAAAAAAAATATGACAGATATGAGTTGACGATCAAGAACTGAGTTGCTCCGATCCGCCCGTAATTTTGTTACCCCGGTGTTTTTATCCCCGATTACGATTTTGGGGTCGAATTGTTCGAGTCAAATTTTTGTTCGAATTTTAAAAGTATGCCTGACTAAGTGCCGTTATTCTAAATCCAGTATAGAGTACCGACCAAGATGTTAGACGATTTATTTTTTATACACTTCCATAATATGGATTTTATATAAAAGTGTTTGCTGGGAAGAATACAAAAACTAAAATGACGTCAACTAATACATAATATAAAGAATAATATGGTGGACTCCCAAAGATGGCGGACTATGTTTTTTTTTTCACATTCATGATATGGATATCAAATGAGCATATGAATTCGAATGATGATAATAAAAAGGTACTATTTGTTTACAGAAAAGAATACGAATAAAGTGATTTTCGCGTTCAGCTCTTTGAAAAGATGGTGTACTACTGCCCGGCTAAAAGGTAAGACTAAGCGGGGTCATGTCTTAACTAATATTAGCTTTTTTAACATAGCGAAATGCCTACGCATATCCGCATTGCGGGGGCAAGGACGGGTTACACATCGCACCAAAACCCATAGTTCCACCTTCAATCCTCCTCCCCTTCGTCACATACTGGCAGGGCCACGGGAACGCTTTCGCACACATCCGCGGCAAATCCAATGCCAGCCACCCCATGGAGGCTCCTCCTCGGTAAAGGACTACTTCTCTCCCATCTCCTTCTTAGGTAAATCGTACTAGATCACATGGCGCGCCTTCTTCCACGACCTCCAACTACAGCTGCGTAATAGCCATCTCCGTGTCCGATGCGCGAAAGTACCATGGGGCCAGGAAAAACTAGCACTCAGAAGCACTAGCCTTTCTGACCCCAGCGGCGGGTCTGGTCTATGGCTCCGCCGCCAACCATGATTCAGCTGAGGAGGGTAGGGACAACGGCGCCTCGCAATACCGACACTCATCTCCCCTCGCAACCCTGGGTAAATTCTAGCGGCAGTGAAAAAATATCAAAATGGCGGAAAACAAGATGTTTGCCATACCCGTTTTAAAATTAATAACTTGGCAGAGGTTAATCTCGGAACAAGCTTTTATATCATATCAATTGTGTAATGTAATAAATTGATGGGTCTTATTTCATTGAAAGTTTATTTTCTTCTTTAAGCATTTAAATAAAAGCCTGGTGTGATTGTAGTCAAGTATTGACTTATAACACCGTTACCGTTACAGCTTATATAAATTCAAATTCATTAATTTGCCAGAAAGTATGTGTACAATAAAATATGATCCTAAATTATGTCTAATGGCCCATTTACATTCTACCACTTTAAATGGTGTGCAAATATTTTATAGGCATGCAAAAAAAATTTATACAACAAGTGAGAATTCAATTTCGTACATTTATGATTGTTATTAAAAGCTAGATTAAGTGATGTCAATATTATAATGTCATATTAAGTAATAGAATTTAAAATGTCACATTATGTAATGATTGTTCATAATTGTTAATGTCCATACTTTCACAATTAATTAATTATTAGTTATATATCAATATTACTGACGTCAGATTTATTTTTAATAAAAAGACATAAATTCATTTAGGTCTTAAAAACATTTTCCTTTTAACCACTGTATCAACATTTTTTAAACATGGTTGGGTATTTTGTTATACACCCTTATAGCATTTACGTAAGAGTTCCTTTCATACAATTTGAGCCTGCGTTGAGGTAAATATAGTTTATATTTATTTCTAGGAGCTACATTTCGTTCAGTTACATCTATATGCCTTTCAAAGTGTTCAGGATGTTGTTTTACAAATATGCATACTTCTTTAATGTACAAGCATGTTAATGTCAAAATATTGTATTTTTTAAATAAGGGCTTACAGCTATCCTTATGCCATGCTCCATAGATTGCACGCACACATTTGTACTCTAAATACTTTTATTATATCTACTGAGTTGCCCCGCAATATGCACATTGAGCAGCATCAGTTGATACCGTGACTCGTAATCTTTTTATTGCGTAGACAAATCGGTCGAGTTGTATGTGAGTTGAGTGTGAGTGTATTAAAGTCCACTGCCGACGATATGCCTCCTCCATAGGTGGCGTGATAGTGGGATATTTGCCACTATTGCCACACTTGACAACTGGTTGGCAATTGTGGCAATAGTGGCAAATGCATGCAGTTGTTATTTTTTTGTTGTTTTAGTCGTTATTAGGAAGATGCTGCTGCCCATTCCGACATTTGTTTCCATTTTTTGCCTCTAAGGACACCCACGGGATAATTACGGTAATGAATATACTTAAACCAGTAATATTCGGTATACTATACTGGTTAATAAGTTAAAAAAAATTACGGCATGCGAACAATCTTGGTTTGACCTCTGCATACACAAATGAAATTTATTTCTTTATTGCATTCCCTAATACCAAACAATATAAAGGGCTGACTTATTGCCATTAAGCATTCTCTCCCTCAACCCATCTAGTATTGAGAATTTGACGTAGGTGTAGCAATATAGAGAGAAAACAGAAACGAAACGAAAAAACAGAATTTATTAGTTAGAATTTTTGATGCTAATTTACTACTCGGCGGCGAAGGAAAATATCGTGAGGAGACAGACATATTTTAAAGAAATTTTAAAGCTCTAAAACCATTTCAGAAATAAGAAAAAAATTTATTATTTATTATAGAGATTGTTACTATGGAGATTTTAGTTGACTTATTATAAAAGTTGATGGCCAAGTGAAAGGCCTCGTACTAATAAAGAGGATCTCAAATTTTACGTTACGTTGTCTGGAAGAAAGCTGTCTTCCAAACAACGTATTGCGTGTGCGTGTGTGTGTGTGTGTGTGTGTGTGTGTGTGTGTGTGTGTGTGTGTGTGTGTGTGTGTGTGTGTGTGTGTGTGTGTGTGTGTGTGTGTGTGTGTGTGTGTGTGTGTGTGTGTGTGTGTGTGTGTGTGTGTGTGTGTGTGTGTGTGTGTGTGTGTGTGTGTGTGTGCGTGCGTGCGCGTGTGTGTGTGTGTGCGTGCGTGCGTGCGTGCGTGCGTGCGTGCGTGCGTGCGTGCGTGCGTGCGTGCGTGCGTGCGTGCGTGCGTGCGTGCGTGCGTGCGTGCGTGCGTGCGTGCGTGCGTGCGTGCGTGCGTGCGTGCGTGCGTGCGTGCGTGCGTGCGTGCGTGCGTGCGTGCGTGCGTGCGTGCGTGCGTGCGTGCGTGCGTGCGTGCGTGCGTGCGTGCGTGCGTGCGTGCGTGCGTGCGTGCGTGCGTGCGTGCGTGCGTGCGTGCGTGCGTGCGTGCGTGCGTGCGTGCGTGCGTGCGTGCGTGCGTGCGTGCGTGCGTGCGTGCGTGCGTGCGTGCGTGCGTGCGTGCGTGCGTGCGTGCGTGCGTGCGTGCGTGCGTGCGTGTGTGCGTGCGTGCGTGCGTGCGTGCGTGCGTGCGTGCGCGCGTGCGCGAGTGCGCGCGTGCGTGCGTGTGTGTGTGTGTGCGTGCGTGTGTGTGTGTGTGTGTGTGTGTGTGTGTGTGTGGGTTAATATTTTTATAAAAGAAGCAGTGACTAATAATCACACTACGTGGTGGGAAACGGATACTGTGGTCTATATATCTCTTACACACCTCTCTTACGAAATTAATAAAATAAATATCCATCTAAAGTTCCACGTGTTGTCGCAGATGGGATTTCACACTTTGATTCTCGTTCTATTGGTCACGTTTTCATATCAATGAAATAGATACGAGCTCCATAGTTGAATATAAGTGACGATTTCCTTTCAATATGAGTTATATTATAAGGACAGTTAGCTATTTGAAATACAATAATTAGTCACATGATTTAGTTAAAAAATAAAATATAGAGAAGTCATGTTATAATAATTAATTAAATGTCAATTCGGAGCATCCTCAATTTCAATACCTAGTAATAATTCGCATAACTTAATTAAAGATATATTGTAACTATACTTTAACAATAATGTTTAACTAAGTGTTTATAATATGGGGACACGGCAGTGCCCCCGCCAATTCGAGCAAAAAAGCGGCACGGCCGTTTTTCGGCCATTTTCGACCTCTATAACTTCATTTTGGATATAACTAGAAGCCTGAATTTTAAGTAACCAAGTAGGCATTGTATGAACATAGTATATTTCAAATTTCGTTCAATTTGAACCTGTAGTTTAAGAATTATAACTAGTTAAATTTTCTTAATTTTGTCACTCACTGACTGACAAATCATCAAAACTCTAAGGCACTTCTAGCGGACATAGAGGCTTTAAATTTAGAATACAATTAGTTTTTAGTGTATAAATCAATGAAAAACTAAAATATTTATCTATTTCTGTCCAGTTTTCGAAATACACCAACTGCATAAATAACTTTGTAATCCCATATAAATATATGGAATTACAAAGTTACATTTGCTGTGAATGAATCAGTGTATTTGTATATTATGTATAATAGGTGTAGATAGGTACATTGTTGGTATTCAAGAAGTAGAAGGTACCGGAAAGGTAAAAAGTAGGAGTATCTACAAAAAGAAATGAGATGCCATCAAAAACATAACTTGTAAAAAAAACCAAGTCTCGCAACTCAGTTCTTCTACCGTAAAAAGTTGTGAGATCCATGTACTTAATATCAAGTCGGTTAATTTATTCAGTCCCTACTTAAGGGTCCTTCTTTTTTAAGTTATTAAGTAATTAGCTAACCTAACAACATCTTATAGTGACCATATAAATGTTAAAAATCTTTTATGTTTTAAATATATAGATTGACTTGGCAATCGCACTAAGCAATCTAATTTAATATAATATGTATTACTTGTGAGATACATTTTGTTTTAAAGCGATGGCGAAGGGAACCGACTTTGGCAAAGCAACTAAAGCGTGAGTCAATCTAAGACGAAGAGACGCAATGCTGCAGACCGCAACAAGCATCAATACAACTATCGTCGGGCTTATACCATCCCAAGGTCGCCCATACAATCACAGCAGACATCACCACTCGCATACCACCGTCAACCAGAATAACCACAAGATGCGTCGAATCAGGCGCAGCACACCCGCAGGTCCATCACAAGACGCAATACTACAAGGAGCAGCAAGCGTTAATAGCGTTATTACTAAGAGTAATTTATATTCATACAAAACTTATTGAATGTATCTGTCAATTTGTTGTTTTTTATTTTGTTTTTCCTTTGATTGATATAGGTATTTACAAATATTTATTCATGAATATAGGAATAGGTGACAAATACAGTTTAGGTACTTCATGATATACTAATACACTTTAGGTACGTGTTAAAATTTATTAACTAGTAAAATTAAAAATTGATTGCGACATGAAATTCAAATTAAATGTACTTTTAATTTAATAATGTCTTCAAGTCTATAAAATACTACTACTTAAAATATTATTTAATTTTGTATGTAATTAATAAGGTGTAATTAATGCAAAATAAAAGGTTATTTTATTTAATATAGAATAAGAATATGTGCCTAACCACGGTGCTAGGGCTCTTCCTGTAGGAGTCTGTTTGGGTGGGTACGACCCTCTCTACCTATTTCTGACGCCAAATATCTGTGCTGGCACTGCTGTCTTCTGTTCTGAAGGATATAAAGATAATTACGTACTGGAGCTTCGCTGCAGATGTATTATAGTTGTAGCTAGTAATAGTCGGCTCGACTGGGAAAGGCCCTCACAGAAGGATGAGTGAAGATAATAAAATGAGAGACCTTTTTTTAATGAAAACGAGACATTCCGTCTTAGACCTCAAGGGTGACAAAGCATATGCATTTTGATTCTTAATCGAGGATAAATACAAATGTCCAAGGCTAACAGCATCCACTTACCATCAGGTGGACTGTGTAATCATTTCTCATTTTTAGGGTTCCGTAGTCAACTAGGAACCCTTATAGTTTCGCCATGTCTGTCTGTCCGTCTGTCCGTCCTCGCTTAATCTCTGTGACCGTTAGCACTAGAAAACTGAAATTTAGTACCAATATGTGTATCAATCACGCCGACAAAGTGGTAAATAAAAAAAATTGTAAAAAAATGTTTTATTAGGGTAGCCCTCCTATATGTAAAGTGGGAAGTGATTTTTTTTTTAAATTTTAACCCTAACGTGTGATATATTGTTGGAAAGGTATTTAAAAATGAATAGGGGTTTACTTAAATCATTTTTTGATAATGTCAATAATTTCGGAAATAATCGCTCCAAAAGTAAAAAATAATGTGTCCCCCCCCCCTCTAACTTTTGAACCTTAAGTTTAGAAAATATGAAAAAAAAACTGAAAAGTAGAACTTTATAAGGACTTTCTAGGAAAATCATTTTGAACTTGGATGGAAACAACAGTACCCACTACCGGGAGTAGTTGCAGGAGCGCGGAGCGCTGCTGGAGCGCGAACATAATGGATACCCACCTTTAAACTCATAAGTGGGAACACTTATTGTGACGGACGGGAAACTACGGAACCCTACACTGAGCGTGGCCCGACACACTCTTGGCCGGTTTTATTATTCTATTAAAAAATCCCCCAAAGCGCGCGATACATTCATACAGTTTCCGTTCAAGTCCAGTTCTCTACACTCTACATACGAAACACAGCAGCCTTAAGCTGCTATTTTACACCGGTATTCTGTGCGGGCGTGGTCCCCCCAGGTCAAGCCAACCCATTCGTGCTACAACTAATATAGCTGCATCGTGGCTGTATCACGTAGGTATAAACCTATGTCTTGACCTTTCACATTTGTTTAAGAAACTTAATGTATAATATACGCGTAAGACTTCGCTTAAGTGATGTTCATATATATGAAAGGTAAAAAGTAAAAGGTCGTTACGTCCCGTCCCTCCTTCCTCAAACTCTCACCTCTTCCTCGCCGGCTTGTAGTGCTTGTGGCGGCACTTAGATACAATGTAACCCGTTAGCCACTATAAAAGTCCACTGCTAAACAAAGATTCGTCGCCATTTTTTTAAAGATTATTCTTTTATAGGATAAAGGCGACAAACGAGCACACAGTCCACCTGATGGTAAGTGGTTGCTGCGGCCCATATACCTCTACATCAATTCTCGATCATGAATCAAAATGCAAATGCGTTTTGGGTGACTCCGTGAAGACTAAGACGGAATGCCTCTTTTCCAGTAAAAAGGGTCTCCGGTTCTCTATACTCACCATACGAAACACAGCAGCGTTAAGCTTCTATTTGACGCTGGTATTCTGTGAGAGCGTGGTCCTTCCCCGGTCGAGCTGACCCATTCGTGCTACAACTATACTACTAATATAGCTGCCATAGTTGATACGCTTGGAGCGTGAATTGGCTACCGCAGTTTTTTATGGTTTGTCACCTCTTTCGACACCCACGGTACGATATGGGGTAATGGATATTTTTACAATGCCACTACGCGATAAAACAATACAACATTAAATTTATATCATATGTTTTACGAATTACAGCAACTTACATGGAATAAAAACTTAGAAGTAGTAACTGGAAATAACACATTATTTCTGAACAGTATATGACAGTTGTAATTTCTTATTCTGTTGACTGTACTCAGCGTTACTTTGAAATGTATTCTACGCTTATATTTTGAAATACAAGTTCTTAACTGAAGCAAGTGCAAAACTCGTGAAGCAATTTGTTTCGTATGAGTAAGGAGATAGTTATGGCACTTCAAGTGTAGCAAACTCGTGCTGAATTGAACTTTAAAGTAGTTAGGCGATAACTCACACATTTAAAATATATTTTCAACATACCAAATCATTGTGATTAACACGTCGAGTTATTGTACAAAAATAATATTTCTATGAACATGCTTTTCCCGCTTTCGGTTAAACTGAAATTGATCTAATTTATAATATTATAATAATAATAATAAATGCTTTATTACTTTAAAATTACATACATAAACAATATAGTAGATGAATCATCCTAGTAAGTCTAAAAGAAAACCTGTGTCAGGAGTCCCCGCTCTTCCTTATCTATAACAGTCATAAATAGGAAAGCATTTCATTACATTGTTATAAATTAAACGATTTCCATTGTTCTAAATTAGCGGTGATTGAAATAAGGTTATTAAAGTATTACTTTAACCTATTTAACAATTTACCGAATTAACAGAGTCAGACGGTGTTGGTCCTATCCTATTTATAATATATTATACTGGCAGCTAATCCTTTGAACATACATAAAACATTTAGAGCTTTCGAAAGTTGAGTCCAGTATTAATGGTATAATCAATTTTATAAGTAATTTTTTAACATAACAAGAATTTTTTTTAATACAAATCGTATAAAATAGAAATTAACATCTATGGGAAGTAAAATACTTAACCCTCCTTTTTTGGAGTTTTGTAATCGAATAAGAAGTAGCCTATAAGTTGCCTCGGGTCCCTAAATACCTACACACAAAGTTTCATGGAAATCTCTTAAGTATTTTTGCGTGAATCGTGAAAACACAGATAGACAGACAGACAGACGGACATACAAACAGACGAATGTTCTAAAAACCACTGATTTAGCTTCAGTGCCCTTTATTTAGTCTCCTGGACTTATTTTTTTCCCCAGAAAATATTAGAATTACAGACACGACTTTTCTACAGATTTATTATATGTATGTTTGCTGTTTATATAAAAAACGTTAAGAAAATGAATCTATTGGAACTAATGGTGGTAATGTAATAGAAAATTTTTGTATTTGTTGTTCCTACACTTTATTGCGGCATACTTAATATTGCCCAAACGCGCTTTCCAATAAACACTAATGCTAAAATAAGAGTCAAAGTTCATTAAAAATGGTGTAAATTATGTAGCTTCTGTAGTAAGTTAAGCACCTAATAAAATATTAAATGCAATGCAAAAAAAAACCGTTAAACGCCTATAACTTAGAAAATGATAAATTAGATTTTATTGAATAAAGCGGTATTTTTAGGATTTACACTGAATTGCGATGTGGTCGGCATATGAAAATTTGGCGAATTCAGCTCTGCAGCTTTACTGTTCCAAAGATTCATCTAACATATTTGGCTACTGCTACATTAGTTCAGCTACTTTCACAGCCTGTTTACGGTATTTTATTGTGGAGATATGCAGCTGATGCGGAGACTGTTTTAATTTTATGGAAAAAGGCATTGTTTGCAATCTATAATTTCAACTCTCGTGATTCGTAAAGGGGGCTGCTCAAAGAATTTAATATTTAAGCTCTTTCAAGCCAGTATATAATATATGGAAATATTGTGAACGACAGAGTTGGGAAGTCGGCCCTAGAAGAAAGTTTATCAAGAAAGTTAGAGACCCTTAATTGACGAGCATGTATGCATAGGTATATGGATTGAAGGAGGTGAGAAAGGTGTGTTAGAATTGTGCCAAGTCGAAGTCCGTAATCTCTGCCTACCCATCTGGGTCACAGGTGTGAGTGTTTATTTATTTACCTTTTACGTACACATGAATATTTTATGCCAAAAATAATAGTCGACATCATTACATATAGTCGAGGAGGGTGATGGCCACACGATCATACTTGTGAGCAGTTGACTTCGACATAGCAATGCAGATGCTGACAGGAAAATGCATACGCTTAATGTGGAAAGGAAAATTGTACCAAACCATGTGAGTGGAATGCGATGAACTAAAACATGCTCTCCAGAACAACACCATGTAAGGCCTTCCACATCTATTATGTTTCGCTGCAGTCAGGTGCCGTTGCATAACCTTGATGGGCTCAAGTTTCTCCAAAGTAAATAAGTTAATTAAATTTATGTATGTTAATAGAATTACAATGAAAAAGAAAGACAAAGTCCACCTGATTATTATTGGATGCTGTGGTCCATAGTCATCTACATTTATTCTCGATTAATGCATGCATTTTCGTTCTTGAGGACTAAGATGGAATGTCTCGTTTCCAAAAAAAAGGTCTCCGGTTCTCTTCACTCACCATACGAAACACAGTAGCAATAAGCTGCTATTTCACGCTGGTATTCTGTGAGAGCGTGGTCCTTCCCCGGTCGAGTCGACCCATTCGTGCTATAACCATAATATAGCTGGCTCTACTACGTATAAGTAAATTTACACAGATTCATAACAGGTAAAAAAGTACTACAACGCGCTGCATATAGATAAGTACTAATGCAAAATATACAAAGTTTTCGAAATACTTAGATTTTCTAATAAACTCTTTATATAGTGTGATATGACTCACGACGTACTATGTTTCTTTCCACAACGAATATTGAATCTAAAGAATCAGTTTACTTTCATTGAAGTAATATTAAACTTTTATTTTAATATTACTTCAATGAAAGTAAACTGATTTGTAAACTGTTGATTTTATTTTAACGAAGCTATCTCTTGTTTTATTAAAAACTAGCTGTTCACCGCGACTTCGCTAGCGTGGAATTTATTACGATTGTATTTCATGGATTTTAATTATTTTGCGCGGAACCCTAATTATTTTTCTAAAATAAAAGTAGCCTAAGTTACTTATATAACTTCAAATATTCGCCAGTGAAAGACCCATCAAAATCGGTCCAGCCGTTTTTGGATGTTAGCTGAAACATACGGATGGAGAGACAACCATTTTTTTTAATTTTTTTTTTTATTTAGTACCGTATATACTTTTACATGCATTTAGTAAAACCTGTTATTTTGACATTACAAACAGACACTTTTATATTTACTTGTATAGATGTATCGATAAGTATAATGTCTAAATAAGTCTACAACAGCGTTTTTAACTTTTTTAACGTAATCTTAGTGCTTTATCTATGCTTTTAACTACCACAAGAATGCAAGTGCTCGAAACAAAAATAAAAATCGATTCTATGTGATTATAATAGAACGGCTAGAATCGTAATAAAACTATTAATCACTTAAATGCTGCCATTTATATATTTCTACTAATGCCCTCTTAAATCTCACTCCCTTTAAGACTAAAATAATGCAAAGCGGCCATTAGAAACACAAAAATTCCCGCAACCCAGTCACCTTCCACTGTATCAACTTTTAAACATACAGACTTTTAAATTGAAATGTATACGCTAACAGACTAACAGACTCTATAAGACTTTATATAAGTTGTTTTTAATAAAGAGATTGATTTGATTTTTTTTTAAATAAACATGTTTAGTGATTTAATAATCTTAAATGAAAATCTATTCTATGCTAGGAGTACTTTTACCGCTTCATTTCTAAAAATAAAATAGTCCGTTCATCCATCACACCTAGTCTGCTGTTAAAAAAGGCCTCCCCCATAGATTGCTTCTAAGCAAGGATTTTGCCATAGTTGCCACGCTTGGCAGGAGGGTTGGCAATCGCAGTTTTTTTTATTACTGAGTTGTTGTAAGGAAGATTCTGCCGGCAATCACATGTTTCGATTTCCCATTTTTTTCTTTTCATGTTGGTAACACTTATTTGGCATGTACGTGTGATTGCTGCTCCCCGAATGACGGCCTCAAATTACATAGAGAGAGTGCATTTGTATGCTCCTATTTTATGGTGATATACATGCAATAACTTCCAGGGCAATATAGACTGCTTTTTGTCCGATTTCGGAACTTATAAAAAGGAGGGTTCTTTTCATTACAAGTTAATTTTCATAATGTTAATTAACAATCCTATTATTTATAAGGGGGATAATGTACCGTTTTTTATGTTTACCATATTTAAAAACTATATAAACTATAAATGTTTATAAACTTAGTTTTTACAATTTTGTAATAAGTTTAAACTACGCAGATAATTTACGTTGTAGCTCTTTTTAAAACGGTGACAGTATATTTTTTTTTATAGAAGAGAAGGCAAACGGGCCGTGAACCGTATCACCTGATGTTAAGTGACTACCGCCGCCCACGAACAACCGCAACACCAGGGGAATTGCAGGTACGTGGTCGGCCTTTAAGTAAGGAGTTGCCGTCAATGTCATAAGAAATGTTTGACATGCTGCAAAAAATGTGATGTTGGAGTATGTGTCAAGTGTTCTGAAACATATAATTCATAAATTATATACCTAATATATAGTCACCTCATAAAAACACATTTTTAAACTTTTTTAACAATTTCTTGATTTTTTTTACGATTACATACTATTTTGTCGTATGATGTTTTATTTCCCTTATTATCCTACTGCCCTACATATAAGACGGCTTTTTCGCTGAAAGCCTTTCAGTCAATATGTTTTTCAACCTTTTTTATATTACATAAGGTCTATAAAACGATTGGTCTGATCTACGCAAAACGAGCTTACAATATCTTGAAGTCTTGTAGTGGTATGCTTGGGTTTGGATATAATGTGAGTGTAGCGGCGCTGTCGTCGCGCCACAAGCGAAAACACACTGAAGCCTTAATCGCGCTATCAACATTCCGAATCATAAACAGTATATATAGAACTTCTCTGAACTATCACACGGAGTGTTGGCCGCTCCCCGGGCAGAACACCTTGCCCGGCGGGAGATCTCCCCTTTTTCTTCCACGGCCACATGAGCATTCCACTGCAATAATTGTAATTAAATGTAAATAGGCGGGATAACTATGACGTGATCATGGGTGCTGTAAAGCACCCGCAACGTCGGAAATTAAAAAAGTTAAAGAAACTCAATAACAACCGTATAAATAGCTTTTTTTAGAAGAGGGGGCAAACTAGCATGCGGCTTTCCTGGTGTTAAGTGACTACCGCCGCCCATGATCAACCGCAACACCAGGGGAATTGCAGGTGCGTTGCTGGCTCTTTAGAAAGGAGTAAGCTCTTTTCTTGAAAGTCCCCAGGTCGTATCGGTCCGGAAAAATCGCCGGTGGTAAATTATTCCACAGAGAGGTGGAACGCGGAAAAAAAGCTCCCAGTGAAACAAGGAGAAACTAAGAGAACAAAACAAGGAGAGCGACTAGAAACTGAGGAGATACGACGAAAGGGTTCTTTTTAGCGGTAAACGCGCAAACTTGTGGCTTCTGGGGATTGAACTGTACTTACTAGATTAAGTCACCCCAGTTCTTTCACCTTGTTCAACAAAGTCTCAACTTCAGACAAAAGTTTGTCCTAGTACTCGGCAACGATTTTCCGAGAAATATCGGCACGGCCGGTGTATAAAGCATCACCAGTTCTGTCGTCCGCATACCAATAAATGTTACCGGTTTGCAACATATCCTTGATATGCAGAAGAAACAGGGTTGGTGTGGCTTGTGGAACACCGGCGTCTACTACGATCTTGATGCTCCGATCTGCAAGAAAACTGGTGATCCAATTATACAAATTGTTTCTCGGGAAGCCCATAGGAAGGAAGTTTCGTAAAAAGCGCTTTGTGCTAAACTTGATTGAAGGCCTTCGCTATGTCCAAACTAACGGCCAACGCCTCTCGCTTGGACTACTGCCTCCACCCATTTATGAGTTAAGTAACCCAGAAGATTACCAGCCGAGCGAGCCCGATGTAAACCGTATTGACTGTCACTAATCAGCTGATGATCCTCAAAGTACCGCGTGACCTGGCAGTTTATAATAGATTTCATTATTTTGGAGAACAAGGAGGTGTTGGTAATATGCCTGTAGTCAGACGAATGTGAGCGGTCACCTTTTTTAGGGATCGGGTGGACGAAAGCCGTCTTCTATGATTTCTGGACGCCTATAGAGTAGGAGTATCGGAAAAGACGCGTTAGAACCGGCGCCAACTCCTAAGCGTACGTCCTTAGCACAATTAGGTGGATTCCGTCTCCCTCTTGACGTGTGGATGTCCAGGGAGAGGAGTACTTTGTGAACCGAGTGCTGTGTGAACCGTACATCCGGCATGGAGCACTCACACCGCGGGATGTGCGGCGATGTACTTCCCCCGTCATCGGGTTAGTGAGCACCACTTAGTGAGCTTGCGAGACTTTAGGTGAGAAATAGCTCTCCCCTTAACAGGTTCCCGCCTTATCGTGGGGGGGGGGGAGCTTAGTAGCTGTGGCTTGGTAACCCACGGTAAACGTAGGAAAACCCACATGGCTGGCCTGAAGTGAAGGGGCGGCACGCGGTGGTCACTGTGAGTGGGCTTGGCGAGCTTGGCTTAAGAGGTGTGTTGGTGGGCTACAACTAGAGGAGAGTTCTCTCCCTATACCTCTGCATGCGAGGTGGCATCGCAAGGGAAGAAAAAAGTTGATATATGAGTAAGTGAGTTTATATCTTTTTTTATATCTTACTTGCTGAAGAAATAATTGTGGAAATATCTTTTTAAATTTGAAAGAGTTATATTTTTTAATAAGGGATGATAATAAAATCATTAAAATTGATCTATAACTATTAAATAAATTATCAGTGCGATACGTGCGCCACCAAGTATAAGTTAATTATCCCAACCTTTCGCCCACGTGTAAACAATAAATTTACAAAATTTTACTACAATCTGATGAACGGTATGGCAACACATAATATACATAATTTTTTATACATTAGATCGTTTATCTGTCTATAGACAGACCTATATGCGATTAAAATATGCTTTATTTTAGCAACTGATTTGTTTATCTGTAATTCAAGAACTGAATGAACGGTTGGCAATAAATTCCTTGCGAAGTTATGTTTATATTTTGATTTTGTATAGTTACCTACTCAGTTGGATGTTTTCCCGTACTAATTGAATATTCAAACCTCGCAAATGAAACAATATACCCAATGGTGAAAGCCAGAACAAAATCTGTTCTGTAGTTACGAATAAAAACGTTGATAGACCAACATCTTGGTTCTATATGAGGCATGAATCTTGCGTCTAAGACCTGGTATAAACTTTTATCGATAATATATTTTGCCACACAGACTGACAGTCAATGACGATAGTCGTCATTGACTGTCTACTGACGTCGACCTTAGTAGCAGACACAATAGCTTGATACTAACGTCACCATCGGATCACTTGTATCATAGTTTCCACTAATGGCACTCTCGCCTCGCCTAGTTATTCGTGGACGAGTACGACGCGTTTACACATTCCTCTGTATTTATTCGAAGTAGATTTTTTTAAAATATGAATGACGTGCGTCTCATTGCTACGAATTTGTGTTTACTTAATATTTATAGACTTACAAATATTTATTTTTATTAAAATTTATATAAAACCAATCCCATATCATAGGTACGAATTGATAAAGTTCTATAAATTTAATAGTGATTCGTTACTCTAATCCATCACAGTAGGTAGGTTTTTTTATTATTTA
Organism: Parnassius apollo; assembly: GCA_907164705.1. Classification (NCBI taxonomy): domain Eukaryota; kingdom Metazoa; phylum Arthropoda; class Insecta; order Lepidoptera; family Papilionidae; genus Parnassius; species Parnassius apollo. The sequence goes on from CAJQZP010001697.1 coordinate 1,123,367, forward strand.
GTATTATGTATATTATTATTTCTTATATTATTTTGTTAGAAAAATGATAATACCCTGCGATAAAGTTCAAGGTTTAAGTGAATAATGACGAGTATATAAACACCGATACAAATACGTATGAACATTCCTTTGATTCGTGCTAATAAACCGACATGAAGTGGAGAACAGGCAAATACTCGGACCGAGTAGCGAGCAGACCTAACAAGACGTTTACATGTTCGTACCCGTGTATATTCGTCTGTGCTCGGCGAGCATTTAGATACGTTGCATAATAGTTCGCATGCGCAAACATTTAACATACAGAATCTCACCACTTTTATGTATAAAGTCCACTTCAAACTATTATTTAATCAATAATACAGGAGAAGCAATCCACAAGCAGTTAACTTCCCGTCAAAACTCCATTCGAGTACTTATAAATTATTATTTATTTCTTTTACGCTCATAATTCGCAATGAAACATTCGTTTAGGCAACTATGACATTTAATTTTGCTCTTTTGTTACTTCTTTTGACATAGGTTGTTCGCTGAGATTCATGTTAAGCAAACTATTTTGTTGCCCTTCATGATTCTAAGTTGGTAAACAGCATCTTAGAGGGTTTTAGGAGACGCAGCGTTTTAAGGCATATGTCTTAAATATTTTTTAACTCCTTAGACACGCAGGTTTTCTCAAGATGTTTTTCCAACACTGGCACGTGGTGGATCAAAACTTTAAATTCCAATAAAGAATTTCATTATTGCCGGTAGGGATCAAACCCAAGTTGACGTGAGCAACCATTTGTGAAGTTTATAATGAGCGCTTAGCCCCTGAGTTACCACGGCTTTCAGCTTAGTTACATAAAAAACTTTTATTTTATTATGTATACACACCGCTGGCGGATATGCCGATATTTTTTATTTTTTATAAGTTACAAACAAACTTACAGTCCACCTGGTGTAAGTGGATACTACAGTCTAAGGACACTTGCAGCCAACTCAAATTGAAAGGAAAACGAAAGTCGTATTCCTTCTCTACGTAGGAGATCGTTTGGGTAGCACCTCCCTCTTACTTGTTGCTGTGGACAAATGGCAGTGCTTGTACAGCTATGTTGTGATTACAGACTGTGAGATATTCCATCTTGGTTCTCAAAGGCGACGCATCTTTAGTCTTAATTTTCAAAAATGGTTAAACGTGTCGATGAATCGCAGTAGTCATTAACATATTATATCAGACCAATAAAGAATAGTAGAGAGTACACTACGTGCGTATATTTCATTAAACACTCCAATTATTGTAAAAATACGCATGTGTGGGCGACACATATGCACCTGTAACCATGATGATTGCAAATGACTTTATGTCCATATGTACGCGTGTTCTCCTACAAAAGTATAGTATAGTTTCGGTTCTTATTATAACTGGACAATTGCATTTTTAATAAATTAATTATTAAGAAATGTTTGCTTTCCATGAGGAATCTATTTTTGTTTTTTTTTTAAATAATAGCAACCTAGACCTAATTATTTCATGCAGCCATTGTTGAACATAGACCTCCCCTATTGAGTGCCTCATAGGGGGGACTTTGCCATAGTTGCAACGCTTGGTGGTTGGGATCAGCAGGTTGAGTTTTTATTTAGATGATGCTCTTGCCTATCACCTGATTCAGATTCCCCCTCTCACCTCTTACGGCATCCACAGGGCGATGTGGGGTTGTGGATATTCTTATACCGCCACTACACGAACATACTTAGTTTCCGGTAGTAGTATTTACCGGAAACTAAAAATGGGGGAGGCCTATGTTTATAAGTGAAAATGATTACGATTTACCAGTATAGTTCAATGGATTGAATAATCTGATCACGCTTTGTCCCGTAACTATACATCTAAATAATTATAACTATTTGAATTAAAAATAGGCAATCAATCGCACGACAAACACTAATGAAATATAAACCACATTGTTTGTTGGCGTATGAAGCTCATTGCACGTCAAACATAATTAACCGCACAAGGATTAATCTGATCCCATGTAAACACTAAGTTGGAATACTTGAAAATTGTTATTTTAAAATCAATAATTCCATAAAAATAATTTAAAATAAAATAAATAAATTCGTATAAACGTATATTCGAATAATGCGTACAATCATGATCGCAGGCTTATAATAATAATTTATTTGTAAGTCATTACATCTTGTATTATAATTCTTTTATAGAATAAAGGTGGAAAACGTTTACACAGTCCACCTGATAATTTGTCAATTAAGAAATGCAGATGCGTTCTCACTCGTAAGTGCTTGGATGGAATGCCTCATTTCCTGTAAAAAAGGTCTCCGGTTCTCTACACGCACCATACGGAACAAGCATTAACTTGCTATTTTACGCTGATATTCTGTGAGAGCGTGGTCCTATCTCATTCTAACCGACCTATTCGTGCTACAACCATAATATAGTTGCAGTTTCACGTACTGAACCCTTTTTCGAGCATGCAAATATTTACAATAAGCATGGGCGTTTTCAGTTTTTAGCTGCAACAGTTACTTAACCGATATTTAGTTTTCATATCGTTATTAAAAACCGTTTTCCGATATCAATAACAGCAGTAACGGTTTGCTACTGAATGCACAAACGACAAATAGTCCAGTCACTTTAGGGAAAAAAGGGGTCAATCTCGGAGCTTGAGATAAAAAGCTGGAAACTCGTGTACAGCTTCATTTTGGCGTTCTAAAAGTTGTCTCAAAAGTCTCACATTATCTCGTGTCTGCGTCGTTAGTTATTCGAGGTCACGAAAATAGGTTTTTTTTGCAATTATCTCAGTTTCTATGGTTCTAATCACATCAACATTCTATTATAAAAATTATAGATAAAAAAAATTTGCCTCAACTTTTCTCAACTTTTTCTATATGCTCAACCATTTTCGAGATAGAGGGCGGAGAGCACCCAGCGCTCAGGCATACGTACTGTATATAATAAGAGGTCATATTATATATATATATATATATATATATATATATATATATATATATAAAAAGGTTAAAATTAGAATAGAAACGGCCCCACAGGAAGTGGACCTGGTCGAGCCCCGACGGTTCAACAAAAAACGAGATTGACTTCATTATGACGTCTAGACGCCAATTGTTCAGTGATGTCTCTATCGCAAGGGTAAAACTGGCAGCGATCACCGAATGGTTAGAGGTTAAACGTTACGTTGGAGAGGTCTCGTCTAATGAAGTGAACGCTCCGTCCCCCTCGTGCTCTAATCCAGAATCCCGAAACCTTTCAGCTAGAGTTACGTAACTGCTTTCAGTGCCTAGAAGATTGCAATGCAGTGGACGATATGAATGACAAGCTCGTGGAAACTGTCCTTCACTGCCGGCCGTATGAGGACGCTCAAGGTCGCTCAGCGAGCTATGGAGAGGGCTATGCTCGGAGTTTCTCTGCGGAATAGACTCAGAAATGAGGATATCCGCAGTAAAACCAGAGTGACCGACATGGCCCAACGGATTAGTAAGCTGAAGTGGCAATGGGCCGGCCATATAGTTCGAAGAACCGATAACCGATGAGAAGAAAGGTTCTCGAGTGGCAGCCTCGTACCAGTAGGCGTAGTGTAGGGCGATCCCCCAATAGATGGAGTGTCGACCTAGTAAGATATGCAGGAAGTCGATGGATGCAGGTAGCTCAGGACCGTGCTTTGTGGCATTACTTGGGGGAGGCCTATGTTCAGCAGTGAGCTTGTGAAGGGCTGAGGGCTGTAATGATGATGACGATGATAACACTAGAACTCACAAGCCATTAGAAGTTGAAGTTTGCAAGATTACCACAAATAGATTCCACATCAAATGAAAACATTTTTTAATAATTGAGCTATTTAAAATTCAATTGTGCATTGACAAAAAGAATATTAAGGGGTGCAAGAAGCGCTATAGCCCTCTCTTTGTCATCATGTATTGATGACCTAATAAATAAATAAATAAATTGTAACATTTTTTTAAATCAAGCTTATATTTGAATGGTCTAATAAGAAAAATTAAATTAAATGAAACTATGCATTTATTACAGTACACAGATGATATAAAAGCTTGTAAATTTATTTTTTATTTTTTAGTTATCGCTAGAAGTTTCTACGTGTGTTCATTTAATTTAATGTGTTATTGTTGGTTTTTTATATTCACCTTGGATCCGCAATCTTATTTTTTTATCGTCAGCAGTTTTAATAGAAATATAATCATTTTTTGTTAATAAAATGCAGTAATTTGCTCAATCGACCTTTTCCAATTTCCATACTAAAAGAAAGTACATTTTTTATAAAATACCGACACAATTTACAAACGAATAATATTGGCATGAAACCCGATTATGTAACTTTTTTCAGGCATTTCAACATGCCGAAAGTTTACCTTTTAACCAGATTCTTCAGGTTCAGAAAGCGAACTAAACCAGTCGACGTTTTAATATCCGCTACTCTTTATACGCCGTCCGAGCCTGAGTTGACTGCAACAATGCAACCCATCTTCCACTTTTTTAGTGCCAATGAGTTCTCTTCCTACAGGAGTGCCATGGAATTTAACTTTAATGAAATTTTATAAAAGCGTTATTTTATTCACAGTAGAAGATCTGATATATATTTTTTGCTCCATCTAGTCCAAAAATGCTGAAGTAATTGTTTGATTCATTGTTATCCGGACGAAGAGCTTACGGAATAATCTTGATAGTCCGGTGTCGGCTTTAAAATGATCAGGCATTAGTGGTAGCGAGTATTCAGCGTTCGGTGACAAAGGCTTGAGTGGTATGAAGTTTAGTATAGTCTCAATTTGTATTAATGTCGTATTTATTGTCTCGTTAGTTAAATCAGCACTCTTAACTAAATGATATTGACGGATTTGACACCAGCCTTCGCAAGCCCAGCAAAATGGGAAGAATAAACCGCGTAGTGGCGGCAAAGAATATCCACTTTCCCGGTGTTGGCTACGGTGGCGACAATGGTAGAGGTGGGGCAGGGTTTCTAAAATCTCGAGTGGAGGATTGGTTGTCACCTAAGACGACTCGACCTGTCAAAATTGTATAATGCGTTGGTCGCGAACATGATTGCCATACCGCCATAAATCAGCGACCAGAAGATCATTTTAGATTTTCCTATGGTCACTTGGTACAACTCCGGGATTAATTCCAGACGCCAAATTTTACTAACGTACATCGCGACAAAATTTACGTAATCCGTTTCAAATCGAATCGTTTACCACCGGCGATTATTCCGCCCTAATGTGACTTAAAAACCTTCAAGAAAAGAACCTACTCTTTTTTAAAAGGCCGGCATCGCACCTACAATTGCCCTGGTGTTGCAGTTTATCATGGGCGAGGGTAGTGACTTAATATCAAGTAAGCCGCATGCTCGTTAACCCCCTCTTATTCAAAAATACACTTATAAAATCTAAATGTTGAAATCTTTGGTCGTGTTTTGTTATATAATTGTAGGATATGCACACTTAATGGCATAAGTTATCATATTATGATCATAACGACTCGAAGTCGAAGTTTAAATTTCTGCTCTAAGCTAAATATGGATTTTGAATTTAAATTTAATTTAATTCATAAATATTTTTTTACTTCAATGAACTCCTGGCTAGCCATCTAAAATCACAGCTTGAAATAAATTAAGTATATTGAGACACGTCAGACGATTTTGGCAAGTAAATCAAAAATCGATTGTTTTTAAAATATGAATTGCTTTTACTTTATCTATAACGGTATTTGGTTTTTTTTTAATTTAGTTGTTAAGTAAAGTAATTTTTTGAATTTAGTTGTTAAGTAAAGTAATCTCATTTCTCAAGAAAGGGTTTTGAGGCAAATTAATATCTGCCGCGCTGCCCTAATACGTGTTGGCGAACTTCACATGTTTTCGAAATATTTTTTTCTTGTCTCGGACGTGTAGGTTTCCTCACGATGTTGTCCTTCACCGTTGAGAATGTGGTCAATCAGCACGTAGAATTGCAATCAATAATTTCGTTGGCGAGCGCTTAGCCCCTGAGCTACCATGTACTTCCTAAGCTACCAAGGTCGTAATATGGAGACATATTATTGTAGTGATAAATATTTGATGCATAATAAAAGTGATAATAATATCCTTCAGACCGAATTTTTAGACATGGTGGCCAATCTCAATGGAGACGAGCGATTTGCACAGCACAAGATTATAGTGCGCAAGTCACATGTGCACTCTCTATTCCCTCATTCTCTTAGTCTGATGGGGCGGTTATCCAAAATGGCCGGAGAGAGATCAAGCACAGGACTAACGGCTTTACATGTTTCTGACTCCGGACTGCTACTGAAATATTCTTGACAGAAAACCCAATAACTGATTTTGGTCCTACCCAAGATTCGAACTTGGGACCTCATGATCAGTAACCGCATATATGACCACTACACCAACGAGGCAGTCCATAATAAAAGTAGGATGATTTTAGTTAGCATGCAACCATACTCGCTAGCGAATAAAATGCCAATAAGTCACTCAAGCAGGTCATGTCCGCTTCATCTTATTCGGCACTTTCTAACAATTAGATCTGGGATTATGAAATGCCTTTTCATAAGTTCTCGCTGGAATCTATCGCTTTTAAGTGATAAGACCGCCTTATTGTACTTGCCTCTTAAGTATTACTTTCTTTAATCTGCTTTTTATCGTTTTGTGGTGTACAATAGAGTATATATAATAATACTTTATGTTGGATTATTGAGAATATGATCCCTATGAAACAATCAATCGTATTGTGTAAGCTTGTTGCTTTTAAAACGCCGAGAAAACTAATTTTCTAGAAATGAAACATATCTTTAATAATGTTTCATTTGATGTCAACGCTTAAAGAAATAGAGCATAGTGGAAATCACTTTGCTGAATTCCTTTAAATTATAGTACTCTTTTACTGTGTTCATTACGAACGACAAAGCAAATAATTTAGTTTGAATGTATGGTATGACCACGAAGGGTGTGCACATTAGGCGAGCGCCTCAGGATCCGATGACGGAACCGGTTTGTTAACCGCTATTAAATCAATATTAAAATATCTTCCATCATACCATTTAAATTTGCTATCCTTATTTCAATGACACAACATTTGGTCCATATATGTTTTTTATTTTTCAAACCGCTATTGAGAGAAAAGTAATCAATAACAGAGCTCTTGTTTGTGACGTACCAGCGCATCGTAGTAAGGTGAACCAATCAGAATTCCTAACCGCTTTACGTGCATGTTGGTAAATGCTTGTCAATATTTGAGATCTATAGTCGGTATCAGTGTTTCACATACACATTATCAATGCATTTCACAAATTGAAACAAAATTTAATTTATTGGATTTTATTCAGCATTAAATTAAGATTTTTAAATTATACTTTTCTTTCCGACTCAAGAAATAAAAAAGAGGAGAATCTGAATTCGAGAGTATGTTGCATTTTTTTATGTATGTTACTCAATTTCTTCGTCAAATGTGGACTGATTTCGATTATTGTATTTTTATTAAATAGGTTATACTTCAAGGAAACAAATCAGGAGACGAGCAGCAGCGTCTTCTTAAATAACGATTAAACTAAAAACTGCGGTTGCCAACTAGCTTGCCAAGCGTGGCAACTACGGCAAATATGGGGGTTATGAGGTAATATATGGGGGAGGCCTATGTTTACCAGTTAAATTTAATAGGCTGTAACGACAACGGGTAACGGTAGGTTACACTTCTGGGGCAGTGCAATGCAAACTTGGAAAAAAAATTGCACATCTAAGGGTAGAAAAGGAGTGTATAAAATTTTTAGTGTATTTAATTAGACGACAATCGAGTCTTTGATATTTCTCGGACCATTCAAAGAGGTTAAAAAATTAGACTAATAATTGCAAGTGAAATTTTAAAAATTATTTAATAAAAATAATAATAAACCACGTCATTTTCATATTCTTACATTGTTATCCGATTCTAAGCTATGTTCAAGATTTCATCATTCAAGACATCATATGTCCCTTGCTCATTGGAAAGTAAGTTTAAAATCAATTCGACCCAAACAGATATACAAGAGAGCGTGTTAATAAAATAATAAAAAAAATATTTTAAAATGTGGTAAAAAGCCGACTTTGAAGAACTAGAATGAAGACAATTTCCGCAAAATAGCTTTAAAAGTCGGTGCGTGTGTAGAATATGAAAGTATACTTCTATTATGTAGAAATTGTCTCTTTTTAGTTCTTCGAAGTCTGCTTTTACTTTTATTAAAGGTCCTTTTTTATACTACATTCAGTTGAAAATCCAGCTATTATTATTATTTTGCCTCATGGTGGATTCATAATAATTCTTCACACGTTATGATTCATAATTGTAAAAGGCGACTTTGATAAAAGGCATCCCAACGTGGTAGAACCAAGCTGCACCTACATTATGGTTGTAGCATAAATAGGTCAGCTCGACCGGGCCAGGACCGCGCTTTCACAGAATACCAACGTAAAATAGGAGCTTAATGATGTTGATATATGGACGTTTCACTTAGCATCAGGTGGACAATGTGCTCATTTGTCACCCTTAATCTATAAAAAGGACTGAAAGATCTCGTTGCCTCCTATATTTAGCGGTATACTGATGACAGTAAAGTTGTTCAGTAGAGTCGATCATTTAATTTTACATTTGAACACTGACTGCCTCGGTGGTCTAGTAGTTGTAGTAGTGCGACTGCTGTTCATTAGGTCCTGGGTCCGAATCCCGGGCCGGGCCAAAAATGTTTAAATAACGTGCAAAGTAGAGTGGGTATATAGTGGCAGCGCAAGATAATCCACTAACCTATATTATACCGTGTGTGTAAATAACTGCATTTGCCAACCCGCCCGCCGAGGGTGGCATCTATGGCAAATAACCCATAACAATACACTTAGGAAACTAATCCAAAAAAGAGTCAATACTTTTAGGAAATAGATCCAAAAATAATTGTAAAAAGATTAATTTATTAGGAGGCTTGCAGAATATTTCAGTGGGTCTGAGAAAGTGAGTGAAAGTGTCACCTGTGTGAATGTGTATTATTTGAATTAAAAGAAGATTCTTAGTTTTGGCAGTTGAGACTGACAAAGTTACTTAACAACAAGATATCTTTTAGGAATATATATCTAAGTTACCGTTAACGTTACAGCCTATATATGTCCCACTGCTGGGCACAGGCGTCCTCTCATTTATAGGGCAAGGAAATTTTCACGCGCTGACCCAATGCGAACTTTTCATGTCCCCGTAATATTTTTTTTTTTTATAACTCAGACATGCAGTTTTCTCAAGATGTTTTCGTTCACCGCATTTACAATTCCACGTACTTTTACCGTTTAGTGGCGGTGTAAGAAAATTCACAACACCACTCCATGGGTGTCGTAAGAGACGACGGAGAGAAACAAATCAGGAGTTGGGCAGCGTCTTCCTAATAACAACTGAAATAATAAAACCCGCGTCAACCCGCTTGGCAAGCACGGCAACTATGGAAAACGTCCCTCCCCTCTATAAGGCAATCTATGGAGGAGATCTATATAATCAGTGTCTAAAGAGCAGTGAGCTACTCCGACAACGTTTAGTCAAAAATATGGGTTGAGATGAAAAATTGTGAACGAATTGATAAGTGTTTTCCTCATCGTCTACACAATCATAAACCTAATACGCCATTTACGTCATGCTAGACAGGTAATATAGTTGCACATTCATTGTGTTATAAGTACCACATAAACGTGGGACCTATAAGTCTTTAATCAACATGAGACAGCTTAAATTAATATCCTACAAAACATCTTTGATCGTTGAATTAATTAAATTAGCATATAAAGATAAACGCGCTGCTACGCCGCTAATTTAAAAAATGTTTACTAAATAGTTCTAGTAATTGATCTCTGAGGTGCAAAGAAAAATGTCATTGATTACGCAATAAAGCGAGCCAATTAACATTTTAATATAGTTTCTACTATTTTCACTCAAGCTTTAACTTAAATTTAGGAACATCATTATTGCTACGTGCCAAAATGATCAAATTGGATCACCTTAATTTTACAAACACTCTAGTCTTTATATTTGTTTGTCTGTTTGTCAGATGTGAGAAACAGTTCTCAAATGTTATTTGATGTAAGTGACACACAAAAATAAGTTTTTCGGAATTGCATTCATATTGCATAATTGCGTCATGCATTCGTAGAATGTAACTTTCGAATGGGAATAATACGTCTAGCAACACATACAGTTTTACATCATTCATGTCTTCCGATGTATTCTTATGAAGGGTAAATAAATGCTTTAGGCATAAGAATTGCGCATTTACTTTTTACTCTAATTTTTATATGCCTAGTCGGTTGTGAGATTTGTAAATAGGATGGGCTGAGTAGAAAGATTTGAAGCACGCCGCGCTGAACTGACTTGAGGAACGACAGTCTCTTTTCTGCGTCTTTATCGCTAGTTACTACCATTTATTCATATCAGGTGGACTGCGTACTTGTTTGTTACTCTTATTATATTAACAAAATGCTTTAGTCTACTCAATAAGGTCAAAAGAACAAAATTTTAATAAAAATTTAAATACATACATACATAAACACTCACGCCTGTCACCCAGAGGGGTAGGCAGAGACTACGGACTTCCATTTGGCACGATCCTGACATACCTCTTTCGCCTCCTTTACATCCATATATCTACGCATACATGCTCGTCGGTTAAGGGTACTTCTAACGTGGCCCATTTTCAAAATATCGCCAATTTGGTCGATAAACTTTTTCCTAGGGCGTCCCTTCCCGACTCGGCCATTCACATCTGCCATATAAATTTGCTTTGTCACTCTTTCCTCATTCATTCTTTCTACGTGACCAAACCACCGTAGCATTCCTTTCTTAATCCTGGTCACAACATCATCTTGCATACCACATTTATCTCTTATCACGCAATTTCTCACCCTGTCATTCAGATTACACCCTAGCATATTCCTTAAAGACCGCATTTCTACAGCATTTATTTTACTTTCGTGCTTCTTCTGCCACACCCAGCTTTCACTACCATACATTAAAGTAGGGACTAACACAGCATTATGAATTACCATACGTGCCTGTTTTGACAAATTCTGGTTCTTCATAATAGAGTGTAGTGCCCCATTCACTCTATTCCCTGCATTTACTCGTCGTTCTATATCCCTATCATATCTACCATCCCTGCTAAATACACATCCCTAATACACAAACTCATCCACTTGCTCAATCAACTCTCCTTCTATTCTTATTTCACATACCGTTTTGCTTTCTTCTCTTTCAAAAACCATCACTTTCGTCTTACTTGCGTTCACTTTCATTCCCCTTTCTTTTAATTCCCAGTTCATTAATGTAACCATCATTTGCAACTCTGCCGCCGATGACGCAAGTATGACTTGATCATCGGCATACAAAAGGCATTTGACGGTTAACTCGCCCATTCTTAACCCACATTCTTCAGCTTTCAAAGTTTGCAAACACCGGTCCATAAATAGGTTGAACAGCCAAGGGGAAGCCACACAGCCCTGTCTGACACCTTTTTGGATGCCAAACCAGTCCGAGTAGACCCCATTGATCCTGACACAAGCACTAGAGTCCCTATAAAGAGACCTTAATGCCTGTATCAAACCAGCGCTCAACCCATATGAGTTCAGTGTTTGCCATAACACATTCCTGTCCACTCTGTCATAAGCCTTTTCCAAGTCCATGAACGCACAAAAAACTTTCTGGTTTTTGGCCAAAAACTTCTCCGCAATCATGCGCATGGAAAAGACTTGATCTGTACACCCCATTCCCTTTCTAAAACCCGCTTGCACATCCCAAATTTTTCCATCAGTTTCTTTCATAACTCTTTCAATTAACACCTTAGCATACAGTTTACCCACAATACTAAGCAAGCTGATACCGCGGTAGTTTTTGCAGTCCTGCTGTGACCCTTTTCCTTTATATATTGGTACTATAACTGCTTTACACCAGTCATCCGGTACCCGTTTTAATTCCCAACATAAATTAAACAAGGTGTACAGCAGGCCTGCCACCACTCCCTCTCCAGCCCTTAGCATCTCGAGTGATACTCTATCATATCCAGCTGCCTTACCTGCTTTCATGCTTTTCATTGCTTTCATTATTTCATCTACACTTATCTCCATACCCCTTTCCACTTCTTTCGGAATTTCTAGTTCATTTAATTCATACGACTCTTCACTCATAAACACGCTTTCAAAGTATTCTTTCCATCTGTTTAAATTCGAAACTTCATCATTCAGAATACATCCATTCTCGTCTCTTATAGCATTTATTATAGGCTGTTTTGTATTTCCCCTGGCAGTTCTTACGAGTTTCCAGAACATTTTTATGTTAGCCTGGAAATTATCAGATATCCTTCTATCATTCTTATCCGTTCTTTCTTTCTTTTTCCTTTCAACAACTTCTTTTACTCTCTTATTTAGACGTCTGAATTCTGCCTTTTTTCTTTCAATCTCATCATTCATACCAGAAGAATTATCAGCTTTGGTTGCTAGTAAATCTAACCATGCTTTCTTCTTTGATTCAACTTCCACCCGTACCTCATCATCCCACCATAACGTATTACTTTTCCTTTCATTTGTTCTCTTACTTACACCGCATACTTCGGTGGCGGTATCCACCAAACCTTTCTTAATATTATCCCACACAGTATTCAAGTCTAAATCATTCATACACAACTCATTCAAACATCTAATATTTTCTCTCAGTCTACATTTATACTTCTCTATCACATCTTCATCTTGTAACTTCTCTATTCTTATACGCTGTAACGCAGTGGTAGATACAGATGTCCGATGCCGCCAACGCTTGAAAAGACCATTAATTCGACATAAGACCAAGTAATGATCCGTCCCTACGTTGGACCCCCCGGTAAACCCTTGTATCTACGACTACGCTCCTCATTCTGTCATCCACAATTACGAAATCTATCATGCTTCTATCATCACCTCTTTCCCATGTATACATGTGAATCTTCTTATGACGAAAAAAAGTATTCGTCACAAAAAGATTCTTTTCCGCACATACGGTGAGGAGGTCTTCACCATTCTCATTTATACTTTCATCACCAAACGTTCCCAATATCCTTTCATAACCAGACCTCTTCACTCCAACCCTTCCATTAAAGTCTCCTAACATAATAATATTTTCATTTTCCTTACATTTTGTCAACACCATCCTTACCATGTCCCAAAACTGCTCTCGGATGTAAGTGGGCTTAGACATGTCTGGGGCGTACACCCCTAGCAGGAACAGTTTCTTTAAGCCCACTTTCATTCGTATCCATAGCAGTCTTGGGCTTACACATTCATACTCTTTCACACATTGACCCATTCTTTCTGAAAGGATGAAACCGACTCCCTGCCATGCCCGTTCGGTCTCGCCTACACCAGACCAATACGCGGTATACGTGCCATGTGCAGTGGCATCCTTTCCCTTTCGTTTCGTCTCATTCACACATAACACATCTATTCCTCTGTCATTCATCATTTCGCATAAAGATAAAGATAAAGATAAAGATCATTTTATTTGTTTAAACATGAGTATACATACATATGCATGCAAGATGTTAAAAGAAATATCTCGACAGTCATGTTTAGCCTCTACGGCGTACAAAATGTTAAAAAATAAATAAAAAAAAGTTACAATTCTAATTGGCCTTCTCCTTATTTAGTATTAATAAATTATATAATAATCATTAAGACTGAAAACAAACATCATTAGAGAAGAGAATCTATATATTTAAATATACTAGTACTTAAAACATACCATTATTTATCCAAATGATTGTACAAATTCTTAGTGTTATATTCTTACATTAGTCAATTTCGTATATTATTACTTTCGTTATTTTATGAATTCTACTTTATTATGTTCAATTAGCAGTAAGATAATGTGTAATAATTTATATAAATGTAGATATTATATGTTATAGCAGTTAGTGGTCAATGTTGTCTTGCAGAAAGTCATTAATGTTGTAGTAGGCTTTATTTGCAAGGAAATTATTTAATTTATTTTTAAATATGTTATTATTATGTTCTTTCCAGCGTTTAGGAATTTTATTATATATTTTTGGGCCCATGCAAAATATGCTGTTATTCATTAAAGAAGTTTTTGATTTATGTAGACGAAGTTTACTGTTATCACGTCTATTACGAACGACCGTATCAGACATGCGTGGGAATAGGTTAGGATTGCTCTTAACGAAAATTGCGCTTTCCAAAATATAAAGTGAGGGTAATGTCAATAATTTATATTGTATGAAAAATGGTTTACAGCTCTCCGTGACCTTTAGTTTGAAAATGGTCCTTATGCATTGCTTCTGGGCTTTAAATGCTAATTCTTTATTCGTAGAGTTACCCCAAAAGATAATGCCGTATCTAAGAATGGAGGAAACTAAACCATGGTACGCTGTAAGAAGGGCATCGATATTGAGCATTGGTACTAATTTATAGAGTGCGTAAGAAGATTTACTGATTTTTTTTATTAAGACTTCTGTGTGTGTTTTCCAATTGAGTTTTTTGTCAATAATTACACCAAGAAACTTCGCATTATCTACCTCATTAATCATTTTATTATTGTAGTGTGTATGTAGGTTTGACATAGTAGATCCTCTTTGTGTAAAGTGCATAATATTAGTTTTTTCCAAATTGATTTTTAAATTATTATTTTCTAGCCATTTTATCATTGATATTAGGGAATTATTAATGTCATTATTATAGGTATCATTATTTTTATAAGGTATAGTTATGGTACTGTCATCGGCAAATAGTGTCACGTATTGGTTAATGCTTTTAGGTAAGTCATCATACTTCATCCATCTTATCATTCATTCCTCCACATACATTCAGCGTAGCCAGTCGGGTTTCCGCAATCCACTTTTCGCCCCTCCGGGAGACAGAACGTGACGGGTGGCGAACCTCGTCGCCGGTTTTTCTCCCGGAGATTCTTCGCACCCCTGCCCCATGCGGCGCCGGGAACTCGGGGCCATTTCTTTTATTTCTTGAGTCATGGTGCGAACAAGGGTTGGTGGTAGATTTTACGCCGCTACCATACGGCGAGGAGCCGAGTCTATTTTATCGGCTTTGTCGCTCGTTTATCACCACCCGGGGGGACACGTGTAGGGTGGGCCTAAGGTTAGGTGGTCGAAGCCTACGGACGCGAGCGACTCATCAAAATTTAAAGCCAATTGAAAAAAAAAACTAAAAAATATTAAAATAATTTTCATATAATTTTTGCTTTTATGCCTTTAAAGTATGAGGTTAAATTCTGCGATACACTATGTCTTAGATCTCTCACTGATTATTAGAGAAAAAGTTTATAGCCTGAACTAAAATTATTAATTTATGGATAAAAGAAAGCTCTTATAGACTTTTTCATCGATACAGATACTATGTGCATTTCTCGATTTTTCGAGATTGCTTAGTGCGGCATGAAACACATCTAATTTTTTATTCAAAATTTAATTGACGGTTAGATTGTCTGATCTGTCATCTATATTTGCGATCAAAGGCCATTCATAGTTAGAACTCCTCACTGATTACTGATGATTACCGTACGTGAAAATGTTGATGGAAATGATACGACAAATGACCACTCCAGACATTTTTTATTGTGAAGCAAACGAATCGTATAGCTATCGCGATGCATTGAAGAGTTAAGTCTCTATTTTTTTTATATGCGTTTGTGCTAGACATCATTGCCGCCAAATCTACCAAGCAAGAAAGTACCCGAGTTGGTAAGCACCATAATATACATTTTTTTTTTACAAATTATCTACATGAGTAAATTGACAGTAAAACTTTCAATATCACTGATTTTATTATTATCAGTGGTAAAAGAAATCATAACAATGAATGAAAAATAATAAAAATGTGAATGTAAACGTGAATGTAGGCCGTGAGTACTATGAGTAAACACTAAAGCTCGCTGCAGTCGCGACTATAAAACTTGTAAACGTCAACGAGTACCTTGCTCTCACGCTTGTACTTACTGGTGGCTATAGTAGGCCTTATGTTGCGCCGCGTTACAATTGTTAAATCAAATTACTAGTTCACTACACACTTTCATGGCAGCCCATCACAAGTCCTTTTAACATAGGCCTTCACCATAGATTGCCGCAAAACCACCATAGATTGTCAGCTCCGATGACCAAGACGGAATTCCTCAGGGCCTGTAATTATACTGGCTAACTTCAGACTAGAACACATCAGTGCAGGCAATGACATTTGGTGGCAACAATAAGTAAGAGTGCGGTACCTACCCAAAAGACTTCCTTTTTTTTAAATAGGCTAAGGGTGACAAACGAGCACACAGTCCACATGATGGTACGAGGTTACTGTGGCCCATAGATATCTACATCTATCCTCTATTACGAATCAAAATGCATATGCGTTGTAACCCATGAGGAAGGACTAAGATGGAATACCTCGTTTCCAGTAAAAAGGATTTACACTTCACTACACTCACTATACGAAACACAGCAGCGTTAAGCTGTTATTTTATGCTGGTATTCTGTGAGAGCGTGGTCCTTACCCGGTAGAGCCGAACTATTCCTGCTACAACTATTACAGTAATATAAGTGCAGCATGGCTCTACCACGTATAAGACCTTAATATTCTTAGACGGTAATATGAAATAAATGATTTTATTCAATATAGATTACTAGCCGATATCCGCTCGCTTCGCTGGGCACATGATAATATTTTATTGCTATATTTTTTATTTTACTAACGTAAAATTCGTTCTTCAAGCCAATCGGATGTGGTTTTGTCAGAGCTATTTTTTATAAAAGAATATTAACAATGCTATAAACATTACTAATATTCCCCTTAACCACTCGTGGTAGGCTTAAATTGCTTGTGTTACGAGTGGTTCACGCCAGTAGTCGAATGGCGGATTCGAACCCACGACCTTTTAGAGTTTGCGGTCCGCGCCCTGCCATTAGGCTACTGTCGCTTTTTAAATTTATGTTTTTATGTACAAACATTATATTTTCATAAATATATTGCTATGCCAAAGTTAATATGTTTATTTGTTTAAACTTTTCTTCAAGACTACTTCTCTCTTTAGACTTTAAGTTATAAATCGCCCATACGGATCTCTTTTCAAAACAAATATGGCTTCAATTGTCAGTCGCATTACTATATGGCAAAATTCCATAGTAAATTGTCAGTCGCATTACTATATGGCAAAATTCCATAGTACATTACGCGATCAAAGTAATTAAATAAACTAATCTAGCTATTTGAACATTGGTGAGACTTCCAATCTTTCTTACAGCATAAGCTGCAGAACCTGCTAGTTTAGATACATTGAAGCGTCGCGTCAATAGCAATAGAAAGAAAAACAGTGGTATACCTCCCCATTTAAGAACACATTCGAATATTTTACATTGGTTATTATAAAGTTAATACATTTTGTTTTATTGTTGTTTAAGAGCAAATTATTGGCGTTAAACCAATGAACTAATTTCAATATAGCATTACTTACATTTTCAAAATTAATTGACTGCCGTTTGAGTCTGAAAATTAAGGAATGTATCATCTGCAAATATGCTATATCGTGATTATCTTCTACAAGATAATGATTTCTTATATTTACGCGAACACTACACATTGAAATAATACTAGTTTTTACGGATTTTATCGCGTATATTTAACTATAAATACCCGACGTTTCGAGCGCTTTACAGCACCCATTATCACGGGGGGGGGGGGGGGGACTGAGATGTTCAACGTCCAAATGTCATAGTTAACAGCGGTTACCATAGATAAAATTTTAACTTTTGTTCCGAACTAGACAGTATGAACCTATGGTATCTTGAAGTCTTGCAGTTGTATGCTTGGGTTGGGATTTAATTTTATTTATAATAGGATCCCAAGGAGATAGTAGCACCCAGCCATCTTCTCTATTGAAATTAGGATGTTTTTTTGATTTCAATAGCCTCGCGAATCACCCTTGGAAGGAACCGGTGTTCTTTAGCGAGGATTTGTGGTCTATCAAATCTGATGTAGTGACGGGGCGATCCTGTACGTGTTCACAGACTGCAGACTTTCCGGAGCGTCGATTCTTCACATCAGCTATATGTTCTTTAACGCGGGTTTTTATTGACCTTTTTAGTTTGTCCTATGTAGGAGAGACCACATTCACAATCAAGCTTGTACACTCCTGCATCTTGCAGAGGGACATTACACTTGACTGATGGTAAAAACTGACCAATCTTCTTCAGCGGCTTTAAGTATGTTTTGATGGAAGCGCGCTTCAAGATGTAGCCAATCTTGTCAGTGACGCCTCTAACATATGGCAGTACAGCAGGTACACGCTCGACTGTGGCCGGCTTCACTCGTTCACTGTGACGTAGGGGCGGACGTAGGGACGACGGGACCCGAAGCTTGTTGTCATGCAAAACTTGCTTAACATAGTGGAGTTCGGCAGCCAGGTGTTTACTGTCACAGATCCCTCGTGTTCTCTGAAACCAAGATTTACTCACGGTAAGTAACTGTGAAGGATGATGGTGAGATGCCCCCGTGACCATGGATGGTGTAAAGCGCTCGAAACGTCGGGTATTTATAGTTAAATATACGCGATAAAATCCGTAAAAACTAGTATTATTCCTACAAGATAAGTTAAGTCATTAATATAGATTAAGAACAGGAATCGTCCAAGAATCGAGCCTTGAGGAACGCCCATTGATACTACCGAATATGCAGGCAAAATTTCAAAATTTTTTTCGTAAGGGTTACTATATTACTAAAGAATACATGATTGATAATAGCCCCTAGGAAGAGCTGATAGCCGTAGTAGTTCAGAGGCTAAGCGCTCGCTGTGAATTTCACAGTACGTGAGGAACCCGGGTTCCATCCCCACCGGCACCAATGAATTTTTTTTTTTGCAATTTTAAGCGCTGATTTACCACATGCTCGGCGATGAAGGAAAACATCGTGAGGAAACCTGCATATCCGAGTAATAAGAAAGAAGATTATGAAGCCGTGAAGTTCACCAACACGTAATAGGGCAGCGTGGTGAACATTTCTTTGTTCTAAAATCCTCTCATAATGAGAGGTAGGTCTTTGCCCAACAGTGGAAGTACGAGTACTCGTATATAGGCTGTGATGTATATAGACTGATAGAAGTTATTTCTAAACCAGAGATAAAAGTTAGAAATGACTCTTAATAAGAATCACTAATAATCTATCTTATTGAATAAAAATGATTTTATTCTATTTTAATTCTTTTACTCCTACGACCTTTATTACCTACCAACTATAATCCCAGCATGTCGGACCCTCTCTCTTTTTTACCTTTCTATATTGTGTAAAATATAAAAAAGCTTTTTTCTAAGATCGTGGGACCTGTAGGTAGTTACCTACTTTGTACTTTCATCCAATTCTCTCTTGGTATCATTGCTTGAATTTCTTTCAAAATATAACTTATTTACGAATAAGAAAATAAAAAAATATTTCTAATAAGCTTCATTACGTACGCCGCAATCAAACATTCGTTTGAAATATAACAAGAAAAGTTTTACGTAATGATTTCTTAAATTTCTACGGATATAATACAAATATATATGAATACTAGTACAGATTATATAGATTTGTATATGTCGTTATTATCGATGCGTTAACACTTGTAACGTGATGAGTATGAAATAATTAAAATTATAAAAGATTATTTAATTCATTCATTCACTCTTTGGAGCCTATAAAAGTCCACTGCTGGACATACTCGTATTTCTCTCCCAATATCCTCATGAGGGGATATTGTCGTACTTACCGCGCTTAAAGCCGCAGGTTATTTATTATACTGCGTTGTTATGAGGAAAATATTACTACCCATCTTCTCTTTTAATTTCCCTTTGATGCCTTTTGACAACACCTACAGGTTAATACGGGAAATTCTTTTACACTGCCAATACAAAATAATGAAGAATCACATTATGCTTAAAATTTAATATTATTCAATGCATCATACGTTAAACTGATCATTTTAAAATATTAGACAATTGTATATAAATATTTTACTATACAATGTAGTAACTATAATTTAATATATAGTATCAAAATCTTACAGTCAATCATTATGAGCAATTATTTTTGGCCTTAATAATGCTACATAAACACTCCGGCTTCAATGCCACCATAGCCTATTAAATGCCGTATCAATTCTCATTTTCCACAGATCATAAAAACTGAACAAAGAAATAGACATTGACTCATTTTTTATTGAATAAGTGAGACAGACGAGCCCACAGTCGATCTGACGTGATAAGTGGATACCGTGGCCCATAGACATCTATCCTGGATTAAGAATCAAAATACAAATGCGTTTACACCCCTGAAGACTAACTTAGATGATGGACTACAGCAACGCTGATATTCAGCGGAGCACTGGAAAGTGTATAGCTCCCGCGTCACTATCGGAGATTTTTTATCATATCAAAGTCACAAATGAGCTTACAGTCCACCTGATGGTAAGTGGCTAATGTCTTACAGTCTGTAATTAAACTGGTTCTCTATACGCTTCAGACCCAGTCCACCTGATGGTAAGTGGCTACTGCAGACCATAGACAATTGCAACCAACTGCTAACAAAGAATGGTGCTGATGCGTTGCCACCTTTAAAAGATAAGATGAAATGTCTTACAGTCTGTAATTAAACTGGTTCTCTATACGCTTCAGACCCAGTCCACCTGATTGTAAGTGGCTACTGCAGACCATAGACAATTGCAACCAACTGCTAACAAAGAATGGTGCTGATGCGTTGCCACCTTTAAAAGATAAGATGAAATGTCTTACAGTCTGTAATTAAACTGGTTCTCTATACGCTTCAGACCCAGTCCACCTGATAGTAAGTGGCTACTGCAGACCATAGACAATTGCAACCAACTGCTAACAAAGAATGGTGCTGATGCGTTGCCACCTTTAAAAGATAAGATGAAATGTCTTACAGTCTGTAATTAAACTGGTTCTCTATACGCTTCAGACCCAGTCCACCTGATGGTAAGTGGCTACTGCAGACCATAGACAATTGCAACCAACTGCTAACAAAGAATGGTGCTGATGCGTTGCCACCTTTAAAAGATAAGATGAAATGTCTTACAGTCTGTAATTAAACTGGTTCTCTATACGCTTCAGACCCAGTCCACCTGATAGTAAGTGGCTACTGCAGACCATAGACAATTGCAACCAACTGCTAACAAAGAATGGTGCTGATGCGTTGCCACCTTTAAAAGATAAGATGAAATGTCTTACAGTCTGTAGTTAAACTGGTTCTCTATACGCTTCAGACCCCTACAGAGCAGTGTAAGTACAGCTGCTCGGCGGCACAAATAATAAAGAGAGTGGTACTGACCCCAACAGACTCGTGAGCAGAAAAAGATTCGTATCATCTAATATAAAACATATCACATAGTATTTAACGTGGTGGAGCCACTACTATATTATGGTTCCACTAAAGGGTGGGCTCGACCGGAGGGGAACCACAATCTCACAGAGTATCAGCGTAAAGTAGCAGCTTAATGCAGCTGTGTTTCGTATGGTAACTGTATAAAAAGATACCCTTTTTATTGATAACGAGGCATACTATCTTAGTCTTTCTTAATCCAGTATAGATGTAGGTGTCTATGGACCATAGTATGCAATTAGCATCAGGTGAGCTGTGTGCTCGTTTGTCGCCCTAATTTTTTAAGGACCAATTTTTCAATTGTTTGGATAATGTTATCCAGCAAATAAATTATATTCGTAACCTAACTGAATATAAAAGAGCTTTCTGTTTTATATTCAGTCAGTTGAACTATTTCATTTGTACAACTGTATTTTTAAACGTGTTTCCGTTTTATTTTATTTTATGAATACATTTTAAAAAATAATTGAAAAATCAGGCCTGAAATGTCGTAGCCATACTATAACCGGCAATTCAAAACATAAAATATGTCACAGCTATGGATCGCGCACGGTAAATATGTCACGAGGCGGTATTTTCGTTTACGACTGTTAATCTTTTAGGCAACTACGAAAAAAGTTACATACTTAACTGAAATATACTTCAAATCGTGTTAACAAAGTATGAACAGAGTGACGTTTTCATAATCACATTTAACAAAACCAGTGTTAGATTGTAGAAAACAACGTTCGCGGTTTACAAAACAAACAATTATGTAGCCTTCTCGCCCGCTAGCGGACGACTAAAAGAGTTATGGAGAATTGACTGTAACTTAGTGCGCTATGAAGAGCCTGTCTAGTAGTAAACATAGCAGTCTTTAATATATACAGATGTCAGAAATTGTGTGGGTCTACACAAGCGCCGATCTTGCTGTGTGGTACTCGTTGAGCGCCCTTAGCCGCTCGTGCGGTGCGCAGCAAAGGCGCGGCTGCGGGAGTCATGCGGGCGCACGGACTGCACGCGACTCTTGCGCCTCCACCAGCGGCTTCTTCGCGAACCGCACGCGCAACCTCTTTCGCGAGTTGACATTCTGTTTAGGAATTTGGCAAACAATCTACAATGCGATTCAATTAAGAATAAGAACGGCTATGGCCTCTACCTGTCAACTGTCACTTGAAAACAACGGCTTGCAAAGAAAGTTAATTTGCGTATTAATAACATCTGATCCTGAGCCAATCTGCATCTATCGACTTTCGGCACAGATTTTCCTGGAATAGAACTGGTAAGATTCCACCAGTTCATCACTGCATCTAATGAGAAGCCGCCTTACACTTCGCTTACAGGTACGAGGTTGCCAGTAGAGAACCTTTCTTCCTCATTGGTGTACATTAACTTTAGTCTATTACTGACCATTTCTGATACGTTAATGAATGAATGAACTGTCCGAATTCGTGCCAAAAGACAAAATATGTGTCATAGAAAATAAATGAATGAATTATGAGATTTTTCTGTAATTTCCCACATTTGCCTCTTACGACACCCCCCCCCATACGAAATTGCATAGCGGCAATTGGAAATTGATATTACGTATATTAATGCGTTCTTACATTATCCATAGTTATTTCGGCGTCGTTGATATTACGGAATTTGTTTTTATGTGAGTGTAAATCCAGTGTTGCCTGAAGGTAAAAATAAAGTAAAAATAAGTTATTTGTGGGGTTTACTTGTAGTTTTTTATAGTATAGGGTGACCAACGAGCACACAGTTCACCTGATAGTAAGTGGTTGCTGTGGTCCAAGTTCAAAATGATTTTCCTAGAAAGTCCTTATAAAGTTCTACTTTTCAGATTTTTTTCATATTTTCTAAACTTATGGTTCAAAAGTTAGAGGGGGGGGGACACATTGTTTTTTTAATTTTGGAGCGATTATTTCCAAAATTATTGACATTATCAAAAAATGATTTTAGTAAACCCCTATTCATTTTTAAATACCTTTCCAACAATATATCACACGTTAGGGTTGAAATTAAAAAAAATCACTTCCCACTTTACAAATAGGGGGGCTACCCTAATAAAACATTTTTATTTTATTTTTATTTTACCACTTTGTCGGCGTGATTGATACACATATTGGTACTAAATTTCAGTTTTCTAGTGCTAACGTCACAGAGATTAAGCGAGGACGGACAGACGGACAGTCAGACATGGCGAAACTATAAGGGTTCCTAGTTGACTACGGAACCCTAAAAAGGAAGTTAAAAAGTTTGCAAAAGTTAAATTTGTCTTTATAATTTGCCACATATGAGGTGCACCCGTAATCGGTAACTTCATTCGCTTTTCGTTTAAAATCATCATTATCACAGCCCTGCAAATGTCCACTGTTGAACGTAGGTATCAACCAATGATTGCCATAAAGCTTGGTCCTGAGCAACCTGCATCCATCGACTTCCGGCTTCTCCTACCAGGTCGTCACTCCATCTGGTAGGGGCCTTAATAGCTACAGCCAACAGAGTTGTTCGTCGATTGACTTCTCGGTCGAATTTGCGACTTAATTAGTCTGACAAAGACCTTTTTCATTACCTACTCAGTAATTAGGGAGTCTACCGTGTAGTGGTAGTGTAAGAATATCACTTCCCTATATCATCCCGTGGGGTCGTAAGTGCGACAGAGGAAAGCACATGAGAATATTGGCAGCAGAGTTTTTCCAATTACGACTAAAAATGAAAAACTGTGGTTACCAACCCGCTAGCCGAGCGTGGCAACTATTGCAAAGGACTTTTTTGAGGAAATTCATGAGGAAGACCTATGTTAGGCAGTGGATGGTAATTAGGAAGTATGCTAAGCAGATTAACGCGTGTGATATTTTAAATAACAGCCTTTAATCTAAAAGTTTCAAGTATGGGTGCTCCAGGAGTCTGCTTCCCACCTTTTTATACATTTGAAATATATAGGCTGTAAGTTCCTCACTGTAATGAATACATGTATCTTCTTTTTCTGAGAGGGATATGGAGCAATTAGTCCGCGGCACTGCCCTAGCGGACTTCAACCCTCAAAATAGTTTATTTCCAGGTACCTTCACCGCCGAGCACGTGGTAAATCAGCAAATAAAATTGTAATTGACTATTTCTTTGATGCTGCCGGACATCGAAGATCGAACACAGGTTGCTTACATACCACGGTGTATTTGGTCTGGTACTGAATCTCAAATGTTAAGCGTAGGAATAATAGCAAACCCAATCTAATATAGTAGATATAGAAATCATGCAGTGGACTGCTACGGCTAACAAAGAATATGTAATTTAAAGTTAAGTTTTACCACACGGCCATGACGGCATACGGCAGCCAGCAGAATGCAAACACGGTGACGATGATGACGGTCATGCGTAGAGTACGGCGTTTTGCTTGCTCCAGCAACCGGTGGTCAGAACGCCGCAAGCGGACGCCAGAATTGCTCTAATTTTTGTGCAGTTTTCTAGAAAATAATGCATTGGTTAGTTTATTTAAAAAAAAAACTTAAGTGACAAAGTAACTTACAGTCCACCTGATTGTAAGCGACTTCCACAGTTCATACACCACCAGCAG
The DNA here is from genome assembly GCA_907164705.1 of Parnassius apollo. Classification (NCBI taxonomy): domain Eukaryota; kingdom Metazoa; phylum Arthropoda; class Insecta; order Lepidoptera; family Papilionidae; genus Parnassius; species Parnassius apollo. The sequence continues at coordinate 1,148,339 of CAJQZP010001697.1, forward strand.
CCATCTAATAAAGAGGCTACAGTATCATCACTGAAATGGAATGCTTCAAGGTCTGTACATAGCTTAAGAAGAACATACAGTCAGTCATCGCGTTTAATGTTGTCGGAAAAGCCGACATAAACAATAATTGCTAGGGTTGTCGAAACGGAAAGTAATAAAAAAATTGAAAATAAATAATTTTATTTTGCGGTTAAAGAAATTAAATAACTTAATCAGACAATTTGTGTTCACAAATAATAAACATACTAGGTTATAATAAGCAGAGTTTAAAAAAAATGTATAAATTTGTCAACTGTCAATTATTTATAACGTATTTTTGGGTAATAGCAACTTATTAAACATTATATTTTTTATTAAAATACATATTAAAATGTAAGTTTTTTACAGCACATGGAGTGTGAACCATTTTAATTTATTTGCGTGACAGGACAACCCTAGTGGACAGTTCCCGAGCAAGTAACAGCCACTCGGGAACTTTCCACTCGCATCTTCTCTAGGTCACCGCGCACGTTGGCCCGGTCTAGACGTCTTAGAAGACAGACTGTTAGTAGTAGTTAGACTATGTTGTAATTATACAGGCTAGTTTTTTTACCTCTACATTTATTTCCTGGAACACTTTTCTGCCTAGATGTTTGTGACTGTGTGGTATCACCCTCTTACTTCTGTTGCCACAGCGCGTGCACTACTGTATACTGACCTGGAGGGTATAGAGTCAGGAAAATTACTGGTTATGAGGCATTCCATCTTAGTTCTCAGAGGTGGCAATGCATATTTAGCCTTCTTTGTTTTTAAGTTGTACATGGGCTGCAATACCAAGTGAAATATCGTTTGTCAATTCATTCTTATATAAAAGATCCTAATTTTTAACTATACGAGTAAAAACAAATCAGCACATAGTACTTAGAGCCACAAAGAAAGATCTGTGTGGTGAGTGACATGGAAACCATGTTCAGTTTCTTGATACGCACTCACGCACACATCGCACTTCCTTTTTTCTTTGACATCCCGTAAATGCACATTGCTGGACGCATACTTAAGCACCTAACACCGTATTGTTCATTGCAAATGATTTTAGATAAACGTGTGTGTGTGGTTGCTTGTTCTTAATTATTATTTGGTTTTTTGCTTGGTTTTGACTTCACTCGAAATAAACTCGGCACTTCGTCTTTCTTTGACAATCTGAGACGTAGAATAAATAAATGTCATGAGATATGGTCCAAGACGATAGGATTTTATACTCAATCATGGAGGCTTTTTACATACGAACATATATAAATTGTACGCATTCAGTTCCGGAACAATTATTTGTAGGTAATACAAACCAAGTTCCTTTAGATATTCAAACCAGTAGCCCTGCAGCATTACAACCACAACCAAACGTCACCGAGTAGCAGAGCAAACCGAGCAATACTTGCATAGCAGTGCAAGTATTGCTATTTGCCGGTAGAAATAGATAAAATTGTAATTGGGTTGTACCTATCCAGATGGGCCCCTAGGTAGAAAGTCTCACCATCAACTTTGAAGTTCAATTATCGTTATTTAATTTAAATGAATTTTATGAAGTTAAATTGTTTATTTTTATTTGATTTCTCATTATTTTTCTATATTTCTGTGTCGACTTTAGAATTTTTTAATTTAGTTTCCGAAGTTTTAACCTCAATACAACAGCTGTTGATAAATGAAAGCTAAATTTAATAATAACGAATTGCTCTTTGTAGATGTCTAACTTTTGAAACCTTTTACACCGTCGTTTATTTCCGTTTTGTATTTTTGCTATAATATTAAAAAAATACCGAAACAAATAGAGCCGATGATTTGCAAATAGCTAAATAGATTTTATTGATACATAGCCAAGAAGACTTTCGATTAAGACACCTTTAAAATAACAACTTAATCAAAATCGGTTCCTCCGTGCAGGAGCTATCATGTTACAGACACATACATACAGATATAAACACTTAAAACGTGTATCTATCCTCTGTTTTCGTTGGGTATTAAAAACTATAATAAATTGGAACAAACATCGTGTAATTGAGCCAGGCTTACTGTCACTAGGAGGCTAAAATATTAAATACATTTCTCAAATTTAGGAATACGTGCTCCACATTTAAGTAAATACAGTAATTTGTGACAGTCCTTCATTATCCCTATAGCACAGGCACAAAGGTTAAAGAGGCAAATTATTATTTGCAGATATAATAATTTCGGCAACATCATTACCGTCCGCCATTTTGGGTAAATAACTATCAGAACAATTTATTGATACACAAAACTATTTCTACGCGAATGCTACACAATAAACACATTCTCTCCTGTATTTTGAACTGATAAGTAATTAGAACCAGTATAATTAAAGGTTTTGAGGTATTTCATCTTAGTACTCAGTGGTGAGAACGTATACGTAGCCTTCTTTGATTCATGTTGGTTGCAGGTTTGTCACGGGGTTCAAACAATATTTGATATAAAAAAACTCTGAATTACCATCGAGCTCGTTGCTACAGCGTCGAATCCTCCAGAAGATGCAGATGTAACATACGGATATGATCAGAAGGGGCAAAAAATACGTGCGCACAAACAAGCCACGTTGTACGCTATCTTCTGCACCATGTTTGTGAACGCGCCGAATGATACGCACTGTTCGAAATCTGTTACTAGCGGATGCTGCATCACTCGGAACACCAAGCTCTGTCACAGGGGAATAGTTGAGTAATTTTACATAAACATATGTTTTATTTATTTATTTTGTCCAAACCTGTAATTATATATATATATATATATATATATATATATATATATATATATATATATATATATATATATATATATATATATATATTTGAATGTATGTTTTACACGATATCTTCATAAATTTGACGTTGTTAGGCAAAATTGATTCCGCCCACAAAAAACGTTTTTGAGTTACTGTCCTTTCTTGTCTTCATATCAACTTTCGTGTATGCAAAAAATTTCCAAGCCGCTAAGTAACTCTTTTAATAAAACCTACAGGCGGTAATGATACCAACAGAAAGTAAAGCGTTTTCGCAGAGTTCAAATGGAACCATGAACACAAAGTGTTATGGTAACCTAGATAATGGGTTTTAAAAGATCCAAACTACTTTGGATCCGTATGTTAAATCATTATTGGTAATGATTTCTTATATTTACGCGAACACTACACATTGAAATAATACTAGTTTTTACGGAATTTATCGCGTGTATTTAACTTTTTAATTACCCGACGTTTCGAACGCTTTACAGCACTCATGGTCACGGGCAGGACTGAGATGTTCAACGTCCATATGTCATAGTTAACCGCGGTTACCATAGATTAAAATTTAACTTTTGTTCCGATCTAGGCAGTATGAACTTATGGTATCTTGAAGTCTTGCAGTTGTATGCTTGAGTTAGGATTTAATTTTATTTATTATAGGATCCCAAGCAGATGGTAGCACCCAGCCATCTTCTCTATTGAAATTAGGATGTTTTTTGATTTCAATAGCCTCGCGAATCATCCTTGAAAGGAATCGGTGTTCTTTTGCGAGGATTTGCGGTCTATCAAATCTGATGTAGTGACGGGGGCGATCCTGTACGTGTTCACAGACTGCAGACTTCCCGGAACATCGATTCTTCACATCAGCTATATGTTCTTTAACGCGGGTTTTTATTGAACTTTTAGTTTGTCCTATGTAGGAGAGACCACATTCACAATCAAGCTTGTACACTCCTGCATCTTGCAGAGGGACATTACACTTGACTGATGGTAAAAACTGACCAATCTTCTTCGGTGGCTTGAAGTATGTTTTGATGGAAGCGCGCTTCAAGATGTAGCCAATCTTGTCAGTGACTCCTCTAACATATGGCAGTGCAGCAGGTACACGCTCGACTGTGGCCGGCTTCACTCGTTCACTGTGACGTAGGCGCGGGACTCGAAGCTTGTTGTCATGCAAAACTTGCTTGACATGGTGGAGCTCTGCAGCCAGGTGTTTACTGTCACAAATCCCTCGTGCTCTCTGAAACAAAGATTTACCCACGGTAGCTAACTGTGAAGGATGGTGGTGAGAATCACCGTTTAAATATCTATCTGTATGGGTCTTTTTTCTATACACAGTATGGCTCAAGGTGTTATCAGGATTCCGAATTACTAACACATCTAGAAAAGCTAAGGAATTGTTTGCCTCTAACTCCACTGTGAACTGAATTTTAGAATTTATAGAGTTAAGATGGTCTAAAAATGCAGTTACTTTATCTAAAGGTAGAATTGTGAAAGTATCGTTTACGTACCGCTTGTAGAATCTTGGATTTATGAGTGAACTAAACAGGGCTTTCTCCTCAAAGTCTTCCATGAATATGTCGGCGACAATGGGAGATACAGGTGAGCCCATCGCCACACCATCTACTTGCTTGTAGAACTCCTCCTTCCACAATAGGTAGCCAGATGTAAGGCAGTGTCTGAGTAATACTGCATATTCTACGGGCATGTTGTTTTCTTCCAGCCTTCTAGTTACAATTGAGATGCAGTCTTCAACAGGTTTTTGACGATTATATAAAGCTTGCCATTTTTTAATGTAAAATTATTCCTAAATTCAACAACATGTTTACTTCAAAAAGTGCATAATATTTTATGTTACGTTTTGCATACAAAATCACTTATCCTAATAGACATGTTCAAATTACTTTTTATTATAAATAGGTGTTTTCCAGTGAATTGCAGTATGACAAAGCAAGCATATTGTATACATTTCGAAAAGGCCTAACCGATTATCAATTAACCGAACCCGTAATTTTTTTATTTAATAAAAGAGTCCAGTATAACACAAAGAAGTCAAATATTATTAACATAATTTGAAAATTACATGTTTCCTCATCATAGTCATGAGATACAAGAGTTTCTGAACAAAACGAAACGGAGGTACACAGACACCTGATGAAATTTTGTTATGTATTAGATTCGAATTTTGGTTTGATTATTATATAATAGATAATTTTTGTCAATAGAAATAAATTAATATATTAGGTAGGTACATAAATAGTTGAATTTCGATAAAAATTAAATATAATGCATATTAGGTACGTCCTAATAATTGAATATAATGAGGGTATAATTGTAAATTGGTAAATTGACCGAAAAAGTTTGTTATTGAGGTACAGTTATACTATAAAGTCTAACACTGGTTGGTTAAATAACTAGTGTTAAACTTTTACTTTTAATTTTCTTAATTTAAAAATTAAATCCCTCAGGAATATTTATATGAACTTGGCCTTGGCCATCAATAGAAGGATCAAATTCTGGTATAACATTAAAATTTACCGTTATATTATTAGTCCACATTTGTCCTCTCATAAGAGTAACAGGAACAGCCATTGAGCTGCTTGTCAAACCTGAAGTAACTGGTGGTTCCATAACATAAGATAGAGACTGAGGGTTCACACTTGTAACGTTATGAGACATATCATTTAAGTTAATCCTTATCTGTGGTGATACTGTTCGAACCCTGGTCAACGGCGGAGTTCTTATTCAAACGCTTCTTTTAGGATTTCTACCTCGTGATCGATGGTCATCACCATGTCGAGATTTATGATGATCGTGGTGTCGACAACAGGTTGATGGGGACCGTTTATGTTTTTGCCTACAATGGCGTGTTTGCTTACTACGACGATCAGAAGTATTAGAGCTTATAAGAATTGATCTTGATGATGAATCGATGTTGATGAGCTTCCATAACGTTTACGAGCGTGATTACGTCGCTTACGTGTAAGTTTATAACCAACCGACAAACCCAAAAATTTAATTGTTAAAAATTAAGGGTATTTTTCACTTGTGTCTACTAAACGGTAACAAATTAAAGGAAGAGAAATATTTGTAGTTACAAATATTATTATTATAATCTTATGATACCTTAGATATTATGATAGCAAAAATATTGCAATTTCACTTAGAAATTATATTTAAGCAATCTTAGTAAAAAGGATTAAATTTATCTTATTCTAATCGAATTGTTTCAATCACGCCTAATAGTATTTTTTTTCACTTAGTCAAATCTTATTCACTGTACTGTACTATGTCAAACTGTATACACTATATGTGGCAGCTCGAAGATTAAAACAGGTTGCCAATTATGAGATTAACACAGACACAGGATGAATTCACATACAAATTTACTACGAATTATTAAAGAGGAATAAAAGCCACTGACTCTCTGATTGGTTCATAGTAAACTCACTTTAGTAGTGTTCTTTGCGTATACTCCAAATCGACTCCCGTAAGCTCATGGCCATACCCTTATTCGATATCATGGCATCATACGTTACGGCTGGCTCAGGACGGTATCGAATTTGATACCAAATACTGCCCTATGAAAAAAAAATTTTTTTGTTTTAAACAAAACTAAAGAAAATATGCAATGAATAATACAGTAAAAGACAAAGATTGTTTCTCAGAAAAAAAAAAGAAATCACTGAACTTTCGGCGTTCCACGTGTCGCATTGCAGAAGGTGCTCAGTCTTTTTTTTATAGAATTTTATATTAGTATTTGACTAAAAACGAAAGTATTATACTTTTTTGTATTCCTTGTAATATAGTAAACACTTTGATATATAATTTGTGACATAAAAAGTGAAAAGTAAGTGCCAAAAGTACTTCGAAATCGAGAAGGCCCATTTTGGCGGTTGGGTCAAAAATGTGTTATTTTTCCAATTTTCATTTATTTTTAGTGTAAAATGTAACTAAAAAATAGTTTTATAACATATTTCAAATAACTTGACGTTGTATTTATTTCAAATTCACACAAAAATATATTTGAAATATTTTTGGAAATGTCATACAGATAAATATTTTTTTTAAATATTTTGGTATGAGTAACTAATAGAAACACATAAAACATAAAAATATACATATTTCTATCTAAACATTTTCATATAAATTTCTCCAAAAACAAAAGTGTAGAATTCAGATTAGTAGTAATTTTGGCACTAAAAGTGAAGTATATACTACTACTATGCTATAAAGGGTAATTTATGAATTTTATTACAATTTCTAGCAACCAAAAATAATTTTATTTGATAGTTTATACATTCAACAAGAATTTCTGTTAGTTTTATCCATAAATATTGTCTCAAAGTGAAAATATAGCAAATTTTGCAAGTTAGCAAAAAATTTGCAATTCCCGCCATTCGCGTCGCGAGCAAACAGGTCTAACCTGTTTGCTGTTCTTTCTGAGCTAGCGGGCTTGCGATTACGTGTGGGTTGTTTCATCCCACTTCTGAATTTGTTAGCTTTTCTCCAGTAAAGTCACGACAACTCACTTAGTTAACTGTTTAATCACTATATTCGTTGTTTAATTTCACTCTTAAATTGTATATAACACACTATACTTTACTTTCACAAAGAAGACTATATATATATATTAATTTAACTTTACTTACAACCTTAGAAATCACCTTATCTCACAATAGACTTGACTATTATAACCTTCTCAGCACCACTGTTCGTAATCAACTGCCGGGAGCGTTTTTTTTTTTTGCGCCCGAAGCAAATATGGGCAACCCTCCGGAAAGCGGGGCCCTCCCCCGCTTTCCGGTTGAGAATGCTCATAGCATACCACACAGCCGGCTGCATGGTTATGTGGTGACTCTTACCCACTAAACTCAACCTTTTAGGAATTGGCTTAACGATCTGACTAGAGATCTCTAAGCCGTATACGAACGCGACCCTCCTTGGCAGAAAGGAGGGCGCAAGCGGTGAAAAGCCGCTTAGAAGAGTGCCTTCTTAAGGCAGATTAAGGGATGTGTTATGTAGGCTCGGCCTGAGCCGCCAGAAGGCAGTTCAGGTCAGCCGAAAGCTTGTTGGGGGGGGTCCGAGAGAGAGTTTCTCGGTCTGCGCACACTATAGCGAGTGTGGATAGGGGCTGCATAGGCAGCTGTCTCACGAATGAGATGATTTGGGTGGGACTCTGAGGCTTTGAAAAATCTCTCAGAGAGTGATTTAAGGAACTGCTGGATTGTTGGGAGCTCTAAGTCTCGATGTAGGTCGGCATTACGAACATAATAGGGCGAGTTAGTGGCCCTACGACAGAATAGATTTTGAACTATTTGAAGTTCATTTACAGCTTTGGGCTTAGCATGTGCGAAAATGGGGGCCGCGTAGGTCATGACAGGTCGTATGCAGACCTTATATAGGGTTCGCTTGTTGCGGAGGGACATTTTACTGTGTCTGCCCAACATGCTGTTGAGCCTACCTATGTAAAAACGTGCGGTGCGAGTAACCTTCTTGATATGGGGCTCGAAAGTGAGCCTTGCATCAAGGGTGACGCCTAGGTATATGGCTTTAGTTTGCCATGGGACAGGGGTTCCTAACATCCTGATTGGCGGAGTGGTGGTGAGACGACGTCGTTTATATTCGAAGCAAACGGCGGAGCTTTTCTCCGGGTTTACGTCGATACGTCATTTTTGGAACCAAGCTCCTAAGTCGCTTACTGACTTTTGGATCTTGTTCCGAATCTGTGGTAGTGATTTGCCTTTAGAGTAAAGGGCTGTGTCATCTGCAAAAAGGGCTAGTTTAACACCATTCGACGGGATAGGGATGTCTTTGGTGAATAGTATGTATAGGAGGGGGGCAAGCACAGAGCCTTGAGGGACACTGCCTTTTATTTGACGAGTAGAGGATAGCGTGCCTTCGTGTCTAAAGCGAAAGGTACGATCCTTCAGATAGGAGGCTACAAGGCGAACGAGGCGGTCCCGGAGGCCTAAGTCGTACAGTTTGTAGATAAGGCCCTCGTGCCAGACTCTGTCCAATGCCTTGGCAATGTCAAAGAAGACCGCGATGGTTTTTTGACCGCTGAGGATGTATTCCACTATGCGGTGAACTTGCTGGGGGCACGAGTGTTTGGCTCGAAACCCGAATTGTTGTGGGATGACAAGAGGGTCGCCGTCTGTGGGAAACAAATGGCGCCTCAAGCGCACGAGAATAACTCGTTCGAAAAGTTTGCCCATGGTCTTGAGGAGGCTGATGGGACGGTGATTGGAGGGGAGGTGGTGAGGTTTGCCTGGCTTGGGAATGCTAATGACAGTTGCCTCTTTCCAAGAGGTGGGAAAGTAACTGAATTCGAAGCAGGCGTTAAAGATAATGGCCAGTAAGGCGATTACCTGCTCCGGGAAGTGTTTGAGGGCTTGGTTGGAGATACCATCCGCACCCGGTGCTTTTTTGGGCTTAAGTCCTTTGATGGTAGATGAAATCTCATCTTTGGACACAGTGATAGGGTCAGAGGCGGTAGGGGGGCGAGTTCCTGCGTCGGACCTCGTCCTCCACTAGTTGGATGTGTAAGGGGTCAGTGGGTTGAGAGCTAGGAGAGCATTGAGCGGCGACGCTGTCAGCGAAGCATTCAGCCTTTTCTTCGTCCTCGAAGGCAATGGAGCCGTCGGGACGAGACAGAGGGAGAGTATGCGTTATAGCGTCTATCCGGAGGGCTCTCGCCATCCGGTAGTACGCTGTGTGGGAGGGAGAGATTTTCTCCATGAGATTGCCCTTTTCGTGGTCTCTGTAATCTTTGAGGCGGTAACGCAGTTTGCTTTGAAGGCGGTGGGCCGCGAGTCTATATTCGGGAGTGGGATAGCGTGCAGCTCTACGGAGGGCAGCTTTTTTGGCTTTTAACAGGTTGCTAATATCTAGGGGAAGACTAGCTTTAGCAACCGGGACAACTTTTTCATTCTCTTTAAGAGAGGATGTTATAAGTGAGGTGAGATTTTCGACCGCGGTGTCTATTTTCCCCGTACTGTCGAGGGCGTCGGAAGAAAGGGTTATGGGAGGGTCCGGAGAGTCTATAACCGAGGCTAGAGACTTCTTGAAGCCCTTCCAGTTGGTGTAGGTTTTGGAAGTGGGAGTTGGAGATGGCTGATGGCCAAGAAGGAGGGATACAGTACGGTGGTCGGATCCTAGATCATCGAGAGACTCGATTGCTCTAAGGTTAAGGGAGACTCCTTTAACTAGAGAAAAATCTAGCACGTAAGGAGCGTAGTTTACAATGTCGAGATAGTGGGTGGCAGTGAGGGGGCTGCAGACAGTCAGGTCGAAAGACTGAGTGATATTGAGCAGCACCCTGCCACTACTGGTAGTAGTGCGGCAGGTCCATTCAGTATGCTTGGAGTTAAAGTCTCCAAACATAATGACTGAGTCGCCTAATGCAAGGATGGCTTCGAAATCACTCTTAACGGGGAGGGTTCCGCTAGGGATATAGCAAGAGGCTATAATTATTGACTGGTGTCCAGTCATAGCTAATCTAGTGATAGTGGCTTCCATACTGGTAAGCGACGGAGTAGATATGTGAGACTTTTTGTAATAGATGTCAGTACCGCCGCCTTTGCGGTCGGGTCTATCGTTACGTAGAAGTGAACAATTTTTAATAGTAAGGCCTTTAGAGACCTTGGGGCTGAGATGGGTCTACTGTAGGAGGAGGAGATCGGCTTCGCGATCTCGAAGAAATAGCCTAAGCTCTGGGAGGTTATTTCGCAAACCGCGGATATTGAATGAAACAAGCGACAAACCCTTTGGTTTGATACGACCGTGAGATATTGCAGGAGCAGAGGGCTCCGGCATAGTTTAATTACAAAGACCTTAGTAGGTTTATGTGCTCAGTAAGAGCAAGGAGACGGTCCTGAGGGGACTGAGCTGTGCGCAGTTTACGCGCAAGGATAAGGATTTCATCTAAATTGATCCTATTGAGAGTGTTATACACTAGGTTTAGGGATTCTACTACAGAGTCTGTCTGTTTTTGTGGGTCGGCGGAGGGCCGCGGGATATTTGATTCCTTTTGGAACCAGGGGTTTATTGGAAGCGGCGCAGGCTGAGAGAGCGGAAGGCTCATAAGGGGCCAAGGAGGGCCCTGAGGTGGTCGATAGGGGCCCTGTGGGGGCCAGTAGATGCTCTTTGTGGGCTGAGGTGAGCCCTGAGGGGGCTGAGGTAGGGGTTGGCCCTGGCTGGGCTTGCGACTTACAAGAGCCGGGAAGGTTCGGTCATTGACCTGGGGTGGAGCTTTGCGGCTCGGAGGTGGGCGAGAAGCGCGAGGACAACCTCTAAAATTGGCCGGATGGCCTGTTTGTCCGCAAAGGATACATGAGGGTGGGGATTCGGCGTTTTTGGGCCGGGGGCACTCTTTCGAGTGATGGGGTTCTAGGCACTTAACGCACCTGGGTGGAGCTGAGCAGTTGGCTGCCGCGTGCCCATAGAGTTGGCAGCGGTGGCACTGCGCTGGGTAACCGCGCCGGTGTGGGGCTTCGACCTTTACGCGCGAAAGGCCGCACACAGTGCGTACCTCGCGGAAGATGGCCTTCGCCTCCGGCACATTGGTGAGAACAAGGAGGGCAAGGTTAAACCTTTCGCCCCTGCTGCTGTGCATTTTGTGCACAGCCTCTATGGGGAAGCCCTGAGACTTAACATCTTCCAGAATGTCCTCGTTAGCAAGTTCATAGGGAACTCCACGGAGGACTGCCTTGACTTTCCTTTCTTCGGCGAGGGCGTATGTGTGATAGGACACACGCTCGGCCGTGAATAGGCGGGTTATATTCCGGAAGTCTTCTATAGACGCCGGCACAATTTTGATGGCCTCGCCGACATTGGTGGCTTGGTCATATTTGAAACCCTTATCGTAGAGGGTTTTGGACAACTAAGTGAATTTCGCCTTGTCTCTGAGAAAGACAGGGGGCGGGACTTGGTTTTTAGCCAGTTTGGGAGCGCAGCGGGTTGCTGGCTTGGCGGTAGTGTCTTGCGACTGAGAGGCGGCAGCGTTTGGGGCTGCGGGGGTAGGGGGCAACGATGGGAGCTGCGGAGGGAGTGCGGGCGGGGCGGCGGCCGCTGGGGCGGGGGGAGTGCGGGAAGTCGCAGCGCGTTTCGGGCCGCGCTTTGATTTCACTAGCGTTAATGGGGCTGTGTCGGTTATAGTTCCTTCGGAGTCAGTTGAATCCGAGGAGCCGGTGGAGCTGAGGGCGGACCTCTTCCAGGAGGAGGAGGTAACGGACGTGGTGTCCGAGTGCTCCATATCGGAGTCGGGGTATGCGGGCGAGTCGGTCTGCGGGACAGCCGCTTGGGTCGCAAGGAATGCCGCGACGGCGGATGGGGGGGGACGCATGCCTTAGGGGCACGGGGGGTAAGATTAATCGAGAAGCTATCAAGGTCTACGCCTTGGGTTTTTAAAAAATTGGTGGAAAAGAGCCAAAATTTGGCTAGCATCCATGGAAGACATGTTGGGCGGACGGGGGGAGACGATGTGATTCTTATGAAACTAGAGGTCCCTGTTCTGAGAGGAACAGGGCCTTGAGGGCAGATGGGGAGGACTAACGTTCTATTCCAGAAGCTGGGGTCCCTATGTTCTAAAAAGAACAAGGGCTCACTCTGAGAAGAGCAAGAGACGATCTTCTAAGAACAGTATATACAACAAATACAACAAGTAACAGTATAACAAAAACAATAACAATAACAGAAAAATTAAAAACAAAACAAAACAAGCGAAGCGCGCTCAAGCCTTCCCCGCCGGAGCAACGGGGCAAGAACGATGCGAAAAACAAAGTGACTCACCAACGGCGCCTGCTCGGCCGGTGTTAGCCGGGGAGAGCGGGGCGCGCGGGCTATCGGTTGCGCTACCGAAGGGTCGGAGGCGCGAAAGAACTGTATGCACGCCCGCTCGGGGGCGGCGCGCAAACGAATTTTTTTTTGCGCCCGAAGCAAATATGGGCAACCCTCCGGAAAGCGGGGGAGGGAGGTTGGGAATGCTCATAGCATACCACGCAGCCGGCTGCGTGGTCATGTGGTGACTTTTACCCACTAAACCCAACCCTTTTAGGAATTGGCTTAACGATCTGACTAGAGATCTCTAAGCCGTATACGAACGCGACCCTCCTTGGCAGAAAGGAGGGCGCAAGCGGCGAACAGCCGCTTAGAAGAGTGCCTAACTAAGGCAGATTAAGGGATGTGTTATGTAGGCTCGGCCTGAGCCGCCAGGAGGCAGTTCAGGTCAGCCGAATGCTTGTTGGGGGGGGGGGTCCGAGAGAGAGTTTCTCGGTCTGCGCACACTATAGCGAGTGTGGATAGGGGCTGCATAGGCAGCTGTCTCACGAATGAGATGATTTGGGTGGGACTCTGAGGCTTTGAAAAATCTCTCAGAGAGTGATTTAAGGAACTGCTGGATTGTTGGGAGCTCTAAGTCTCGATGTAGGTCGGCATTACGAACATAATAGGGCGAGTTAGTGGCCCTACGACAGAATAGATTTTGAACTATTTGAAGTTCATTTACAGCTTTGGGCTTAGCATGTGCGAAAATGGGGGCCGCGTAGGTCATGACAGGTCGTATGCAGACCTTATATAGGGTTCGCTTGTTGCGGAGGGACATTTTACTGTGTCTGCCCAACATGCTGTTGAGCCTACCTATGTAAAAACGTGCGGTGCGAGTAACCTTCTTGATATGGGGCTCGAAAGTGAGCCTTGCATCAAGGGTGACGCCTAGGTATTTGGCTTTAGTTTGCCATGGGACAGGGGTTCCTAACATCCTGATTGGCGGAGTGGTGGTGAGACGACGTCGTTTATATTCGAAGCAAACGGCGGAGCTTTTCTCCGGGTTTACGTCGATACGCCATTTTTGGAACCAAGCTCCTAAGTCGCTTACTGACTTTTGGATCTTGTTCCGAATCTGTGGTAGTGAGTTGCATTTAGAGTAAAGGGCTGTGTCATCTGCAAAGAGGGCTAGTTTAACACCATTCGACGGGATAGGGATGTCGTTGGTGAATAGTATGTATAGGAGGGGAGCAAGCACAGAGCCTTGAGGGACACCGGCTTTTATTTGACGGGTAGAGGATAGCGTGCCTTCGTGTCTAAAACGAAAGGTACGATCCTTCAGATAGGAGGCTACAAGGCGAACGAGACGGTCCGGGAGGCCTAAGTCGTACAGTTTGTAGATAAGGCCCTCGTGCCAGACTCTGTCGAATGCCTTGGCAATGTCAAAAAAAGACCGCGATGGTTTTTTGACGGCGAGGGTAAAACCGCTGAGGATGTATTCCACTATGCGGTGAACTTGTTGGGGGCACGAGTGTTTGGCTCGAAACCCGAATTGTTGTGAGATGACAAGAGGGTCGCCGTCTGTGGGAAAGCGGGGAGCGTCAAGTGTACGCGCTTTTATATTGTGACTCAATTTTAGAATTAATGTAGGTAGTTTGAAATGGATTCATATTAAAATTAACATAGAGTAATTAGACTTAGAGTGATAGTGTCATTCAAAATTCCGTTCAAAGTTGAAGCAACAACACAATGAATGTGTGCATAAGCGGCCTGTAATTACGTTTGCCCGCACGCACACAAGCAAATGAGTAATGTATGCAAGTAAATGATGATTTCCCCAAAAATAGGCAAAGTTTAATAGTAGACATAGTCGTAAAATTTATATTTAGGTAGCGTTTAGAATTATTTATTAATAATTTACAAAGAGAGAAATATAAACTACTTATATTTATTAGCTAATATTTTATTAAAATTATTTATATACGTAATATCACATGCTATAATAATATTCACAAATCTTTTGTGTCATTATATTATTCTATTAGAAGAGTTATTTATATAAGTATATAGTATTATATATTTATATAAATATATGATATACTTTTAGGAATAGGCGTTTTGTATTGAAACAAAATAAGATTCGGAAGGAGAAAAACTATTCAAATAAAACACGAAACTAAAAATATTTATTAAATAACTATATACCAAAGTACTTAAACTAAACGTCTCTTACTAGATAAGTAATAACCCTGCATCTGCAACTTTTCTAAATAACTGCCGCTTTAATGACGCTATCCGCGAAATATTATCTTTTTTGGATTCATATAAGAATCGAACTCTTACATAACGTTCAACAATAAGCCGTGCCAGATTTGTGTCGTGATGTTGCGAATTGATGTGCTCTTGTACAATAGTAAATAGAGAACAACCAACGAGTTTGGCAATAACTTCGAGAGATAGCTCTTTCTCTGAATTGTTTTCCTGTGCATTATGCTTAATATGATTTCGCAGATTATTTTCAGCAATACTACAAATGGAGTAAACTTCATTAGAAATTTTCAGCAATACTACAAATGGAGTAAACTACATTAGAAACGTAAATTAGTTAGTTTTCGTTAGTTTTCTTTGCGATTAAGTCTAATTTTTTCAATTAATTGAGCAGCACAGACCACCTAGCCTACGAGACATGTAAAGAAAGGCGACAAATTTCTGTACTTCATCTGATCAACCAGAGCCTATATAGTTGAACACGAACGCTACCCTGTTTAGTATTGACCAGACAATAGTCCTGTGCACTGCGTCCTTAGCGTTACAATTTTTTAAAATTAAAACAGTAAAACATGCCCACTTGCGCAGTAAAGTGGTGTGATAGTGATAGCGTGAAACGTAATTTCAAGAAGGATAAAGTCACGTTTCACCGATAAATGCATCATTTAATAGTCTTAAAATACTAAAACCGTGAGGGTTCAACGTGTTCTGGTCGTAGTTCTGAGGCTGTCCTTGTCAAGCACGCAGTATTATAGTTGCGTCTCTGTCTATCAATCAGAGGGGCTGCAAGCGGCACATGTAAGTAGAAATGCCCAAAAAAGTATCGACGCAAGTTTATCGACTAATGATTGTGTTATTATTTTTTGTGTAGACGAACAGTCATACTATTATACCTGTGTATATTAATTTTTATGTAATTATAATTTGAAGTCCAAATTACAGTTTTAAAAACCCTAATTAATAAAAAAAATAAAGGTAATTTGTGTTTACATTTTCCTATTACGTAAAATTACCTAATGTAGATATTTTCACCTGACCGTCGCGGCCGATGCCGAAACAAAATCATGGTTTTGGAGAGTATGTATTATGTTTGTGTATTTCTTAGGCACATTCCGCTCTTAACGGATTTATGGTAAGCGATTAGCGTTATAAATGACATGTAAAATTCATGTATATATTTCAAAGAACTTTACTTGTATTAAATGGTGTATTTTACGCATCATTAATTTGTTTATAATTACGTTACGTTTTCATAGTCTCCCATATTTACGCGTACGATTTATGGATGTGACACATCTCTAAGTTACATCTCACGCGCCACCTGCACACCTTTCTTTCTTCTAACCTTGACAGACTAATTTAATAAGAAAATCAAAGTGGTTTCATGTCTCGTAGGCTGGGTGGTCTGTGTTGAGTAGCAACAGTCGGACCAGACGAAAATCTAAAAACGAATACGTTTAAATTAGCAATAATATTCACGTTATTATCAACTTCACTTCATTAAAACAAAACAAATAATTTTGTGCTATTTTGGCTAAACGTTAACTATTGTCTTTACCATAATTTAATACACCACTGTTGGCTAGTGGTAAAACGTACCGTCTTATTAGGAAATGGCGAAGGTATGTAAATCATTATTAGAATTTAAAAAAATGTTCATAGGGTATTTATCCTAAAACACATACTATAAAAAAGATAAAAATAACTGCACATTAACAAAACAAAATAAAATCAACACATTTTTTTCTTGGCAAGTGGGAACCCTATAATAGTATTTGGCAATTAAAAATACCTACTCATGCGTGAATATTGTAGGTATTTTTATTTGTCAAATAAAAATACAACAATAATAGTCCCATATTGGCAGTATGTAATTATAATAATAAGAAAATATGGGGCAAAATATTTTACTATGCCTAGCAACATTTTCATTATATTGGCGTCTGTCAAATTTAAGATTTATTATTTGTTTTGATGAATGTTTTTATAAAAATATAAGATGCTAGTCAGTAATCACCAGGGAAATGAGATTTTTAGATTTTTTTCATAATTATGTGATGAGTTATGACACCCTTTTAAAGCACAGTAAGTTGTTTTTGCAAAATGGCGCGAGCTCTTTACACGACTACGGAGACTCGAGTACTGACACACTGAAAGCCTTAAAAGGCTAACTTGCTAACTTGAAACGGCTTCACTTTGCGTGCGCCTACTGCGGTTCTAAGCCTAATAATTCTATGAATGTTAATTGTGGAGATTGCTAAGTAATATTGCATAATGATCATTTATCTAACATTATTATCTATATATACTAGCAAAAAAGTCAATTTTCCCACGGTACTTATGATATATCATGGTTGTGTTGCGTCCTGGCTTAGATTATGCAATAATCTTTTGGGGAAACGCCACTAACTAGGATAAAGTGTTTAAATGTCAAAAAAACGTGTATCCGTGCAATGTGTATAGTTTAAAAAGAACTGTTATCTGTAATAATTATTTAATGAACTTAAAATTACTTACCGTACCATCAAAATACGTATTTGAAACAGCTTAATTTATCAGGCAATATCCATCACTATTTAAACTAGAGATTTCACAATAGAAGTAGATTATATAATAACCTTGCTAGAAAATATAAAACTACCCTTTATGGGAAAATCACAAGATCTCGAATAAAGTCAAAGGGTTTAAAGATATAGAGATTTTCAAAAATAAATTGTTTCACTTTCTAATTGAACATTCATTTTAGTCTACTGATGAATTTTGTCGAGTTTTCGGAACTAAAGTTCGATTGACTCTATAACATGACATATTACAAAATTAATGAATAATCTTATATAATATGAATAATTTAATCCAATGTTAATAATAATAATATTTAAGATGAATAATTTGATATATTACTATGAATATGTAATCAATGATGTTTACGTACCTCATCATCTAACTTGCGGAAACCTACACTTTTATCGGTACCATGCGTAAAAAGTAATTATAGACAAAACTCTTTTATTATTCGATTATGCTAATGTTTTAATGCTACAGCACATATTCACAACGTGGATATTGATATTCCAGCGTTCTGCAACTTAGGCGTTCACTTTCTAACAATTTCTTTTCTTTTTGATAGTGTACTGTTACTTATACATATCTCTTTTGACACAATCTTGTTATTATAAAGTATTATATAAGTGAAAACTTGTAAATGGCCTTCATTTTTGTCATAATTATATTATTTTTGTAAATTATCTGTAAGTTTTCCAAGTAAATGAAAAATAAAATAAAAATAAATGAACGATATTTGACATTTGTGCCCATGAGGCTGATCACAGACTGAACTTTATTTGTATTTAATAAGGACCTTTTCATCTGTGAATCATATATAAACTATTTGATTTGAGAATATCTTAAAGTTAATAAATAATCCGTATGTCAATAACGAATCTGATCTTGTTAGCTCCCTTTTCAGCAGTTCCTTGTAGATATTTTTTATAGATTAAGGGTAACAAACGAGCACACAGTCTTCCTGATGGTAAGTGGATGCTGTGGCCCATAGATATCTACATGAATTTTTGATTAAGAATTAAAATGCAGATGTGGTGTTTGCCTTGAGGATTAAAATGGAATGCATCGTTTCCAGTAAAAAGGGTCTCCGGATCTCTACACTTTCCATTCGAAACACAGCAGCATTTAGCTGCTATTGTACGCTGGTATTCCATGCGAGCGTGGTCCTTCCTCGGTCGAGCCGACGCATTCGTACTACAACCATAATATAGCTGCAGCATGGCTCGACCACGTAAATATATATTTTAGTCTTTAAAGATAAAATGAGTTTTGATCATTTTCCAGCTAAGGCGTCTTTTTCCCCGATATCATCTCGTGGGTGTCTTAAGAAGTAACAAATAAAAATGAAACACCAGCATATTCCTGATAACAGCTCAGAAATTTAAAAAAGTAATTATAATTGTTCTTCAATCACCGGCACACAACAACCAATAAGAGGATTGTAAAACATTCTAGGATTCTATGTCAATCCAGGTTATTTTATTCTTTCATTCTGAAGGTACTTTAACATTCGCGATCACATAACGATAACGATGTATCTAAACAAAAGGGATTTATATATGTAGACATAAGCTTGCGTTTGTTGCATAAATTAGTATGACCGTCGTCTACTATTACGCCCACAAATTTTATTACTTGTCAGAGGCCATTGACCCTTATCATTGAGAACATTTTCCTGCAACGTGCAATACGCAATATGCAACTGGCTGTCGTTAAAGTATCAAATTAACATTGTTAAAAGGTTTTTAAAGTAAATAATATTTCCTTGAATCTCTACTGTAGATAAAGAATTTCGGATACAGTAACGGAATAAGTCAGAACAAATTTCATTTTTCAAATGCATTCATAAATTTTTAACATTCCGTTTAAAAGAGAAGTTAAGTTATCTATAAGAAAATGCAAGCGAACTTAATGCCGTTTTATGTTGTATTTACTGTTAAACAGAAGAAAAATCTTTATAGACGTGTTGTGGCAGTGTAAGAATATCTTCCCGTTAGTGTAAGAGGCGACTAAGGGAAACAAACCAGGAGATGGGCAGTAGGTAAAAACTAGGGTTACCAATCTGCCCACAGTTGCCACGCTTGAGCAACTGTGGTAAATGTGCCCTTTATGAGGCGATTTAAGGGGAGGCCTATATTCAGCTGGGAACTTTGACAGACTGTAATGATAAATGAAAGACCAGAAATCAGTAGACTAATACAATCATAACTTTTTGGAAAAACGATCCCCATATAACACCAAAAGCAATTGACAGATTGAAAAGAAACTACAAATATCATCAAAATACTGTTTTGTCGTTCATACGTAAACTATTTGACTAGACCCCGTGACCATTTTAAGTAACAATGAATATTTCATCTAAGACGTTGGAAGTGTAACACAATAGCATTTTAATTCTATATCGAGGATAGGTGCAGGTGTCTATAGCTCATGTCAACCTTACACACATGTATAGGAACAAAAGGCGGACTTAATGCTAAAAGCATTATCTGCCAGTCAACCTCAGGGTAGTGACATAATGTCGGAGACGGTTAGAGAATAAAAGCATAGTAGAAATATAAAAATTACAATACATTACTGAGAATAAACCTACGTACATATGTTTATATTGACCTACACATGCATTTGAATATATACATGTTTAAAAAGATTAAATAAATATATAATGTATATAAATAGTATATTATAGATACATACATACATACATATACGTAAACACTCACGGCTGCCACCCAGAGAAGTAGGCAGAGACTACGGACTTCGATTTGGCACGACCTGATATGTCTCTCTCGCATCCTTTACATCCATATATTTACGCATGCATGCTGGTCGGTTATAAGTACTCTTATATAATTTGGCACATTTTCAATATATCGCTAATTTGATCGATAAACTTTCGTCTAGGACGGTCGTTTCCGACTCTGCAGTTCACTTCTACAACAAATCAGCAATTTTGGGCTATATCTAAGAAATTAGCCCCAATTTTCTGCTCATATGAGTATGTGCTTGTGAGGTATTGCAAATTGTCAAGCATCCCATTCCATTCCAGAAGCACATGGCTTGGACAGCGAAAGAAGGTAAAGCAAACCAGAGCGATGAAGTAGAATTAGTAAATTCATAGTCTTCGATGAAAGAAGCCGTCGGGCGTGAGTACCATACAGAAACTGAAAGCTACGATTCGGATAATCCGGATAGTGATCTAGTGAACGGATTTTAAACGTAATGATTTCTTATATTTACGCGAATACCGCGCATATAAATAAAACTAGTTTTTACAGATTTTATTGCATATATTAACTTACTTTATATTCCCTACATTCGAACAGAATATAAAATAGGTAAATATACCGTGATTTCAAACATTTATATTTGGTTACTTAAGACATTTTGACACACTTTCCTTTGAAACCACTCTCCCTTTATTTTGTTTTCAGCGTAGCAAATTGCATACGAATTTTGTCATAGCTGCCACGCTAGGCAGGCAAGATGGCAACCCCAGTTTTTTTAACCCCAGGTTACCAAGAATTTGTTAAGTTTGGTTTATACACGACTAATGATTGATAAATAGCTATTAAAGTTTCAAAGGATGAGTAAATACAACATTTAATATTAAAAGAGAGAAAAAAACAGACTTGGGACTTTGGTAAATCGGATCTTAATAAATTAAGCGCCTGCGTTCATTGCTCCGAGCGGCCGATTTACAGAGAAATTTGCTGTAGCATTAAAAGTTGTCTGAAAGCGAAGTTTAATCTAGAAATAGAGTAAATTGCACACACGCACAAACAAGCTTGCCAAATCTAAGGATAAGTATAATAAATACAGTCATCCATTCCTTCCTTCGTTCGTAAAGTTTATCAAAAATCCACTGTTGTACATTAGCCTCCCCCATAGATTGCCACATAGGGTATACAAGGTAGGGGATACAAGTTAAAGATGGCGAGCAGTCTTACTAATTACGACACAAGATAAAACACCGCAGTTGCCAACCCGCTTGCCTAGCGTGGCAACTATGGCAAATATCCCTCTCCATAAGCAATCTATCGAGGAAGAGCTTCTTCTTTGTTCAGCAGTAGATTCTAATAGGCTGTAACGATAACGGTAGATATGAATAAACGTTCGCAAAAAATCTGTCTGTGTGTCTGCCCGCGCTAATATCTAATAATAAAAAAAAATTAAACTTGACGCACACATAGAAAACAATGTGAGTGTTAGGCTCTACATTTTATTCAAAAAAACTTGGAGAATATTTTTTATAAATTGAAAAATTTACGAAATAAATTGTCTTTGCTGACCTTGAATCCTACCCAGGCGAAGTCAGGTCGCTAGTATATGTATATAATTATAATTAACTAATATAATATCATGTCGTCGAATAATTGCCTAAAATACGTAATAATTCGGCGTAACATTTGACTTCAACTCTCATTACTCTTCATTACCTGAAGTAAAGTTAACGTTAATCAAATGTATCATAGCTTAATTGAGCTCAAAACATATGAAATACAGTTTTGTCTCAAAAGTCTTCAAACACTTAAAATATGTTTATTAAAAAACTAATATTAGTAAAGAAATATTATATACTCAAAGTTGAAAACGGATTTCGAAGTTATTTTTTATTATATTATTGATGTTGTTCATTTTCTTCGAATGTTAGGTTATCAATACATATTTTATAGCATAAGGGTGACAAACGAGCACACAGTCTAGCTAACGGAAAGTGGGTACCATCCATAAATACCCACATATATCCTCGATTGAGGATGATCGATCTATGGAACTAAGATTTCCTGTTGAAGGGTCTCCGGTTCTCTGCACTCGAAACAAAGCACGATTAGGCTGCTATTTCACGCTGGTATTCTGTGAGAGTGTCGTTCTTCCCCGACCGAGCCAATCCTGATGCTACTACAATAATTAAGCTGCAGCACGTGTCTGTCACGTAAAACTGTGATTGTATTATTTGCTCGCAATATTTTAACCCAAAAAAAAAAATACTTCAGTTGTTTTACACGTCCCCCCTAAATATTGGGCTTATTTTAATGTGATGTTTTAATCTTTACAGAAGAGGGCCATTAGAGCGAGGCCTGTAGAACGTCTATGTTTAAATACAAAAGAGTCGCTGAGACAAAAATTTAAAGAAAATAATATATTAAGTCCGGCCTTTCAATGCATTTATGTAAATGTAATGTACGTACACAAAAATAAAAGCAGTTTTGCCAAAATAAGTGGTATTCATTCTGTAAATATTACGAACAGACACAAGCTAGTAGTATCAGTTACTCGACTCCATCGAGTCAGTAATTCATTCTTGGGGGTTGGGGCAAAAAGTCTAGTTTAGTCTAATTCCCAGAAAAATTACAAAATTTGACGTACAAAAAGTTCAAAAACTTTATTAAACTAAATGTGATTAAAAAGGTTTACTATAATATTAAGGAATTTATGGATATAAATAACCCCTGAGAAAGGTGATCGCTACCAAGCTATTTCTATTTTTTTTTGTGTTAATAATTGTAACCTACATTATTGTAAGCTATCCTTTGAAAAAAAAATAGTTCCGCTGGGTTTCTTGCTGGTTCATCCCAGGACAGAGGTGTTTTTGCGAACCAGTGGTAAATTAAAAAAGTGATTTTTAATAAGTATTGTCGATTGTTATATTGAATAAAAAAGTTTCTGTTTCTGTTAGATTTTCTGTTAGATTGTTAGATTTTTCTTATACGATATAAAATCCGTAAAAGTAGTTTGTGTAGTGTTCGTGTAAATATAAGATGTCATTAAAAAATGTTAAAATGTGTAAAAAATTATAGAATACGACACTGAGGCATTGCTTTTTGCATATACATACGTTAGAATCCGAAAATTATAATGAAATCGCAATTTTTCAACAATGATGACGCTGTGTGATCAACTGCGTAACAAATAAGTTCACCTAGTCACAAGTAGCGACATCTCGTGAGCGTAAGATTAATAGCCTTCATTATCACAACGTCACGGCCACGATGATCTGCAGATCAATTGTGAAATACATGCAGTAGCTACAGTTCATTAATAATGCGATATTCATCAATCTTACCATTCAACTTCTGGCAGAGTATGAAGGTAGTTAAGTTCGTAAATCAACAAGTTTTAGTTTTAAATAAAAGTGCTACAAAAACGGTTAATATAATATTAAGGAATACATGAATGAAAATGTCCCCTTAGAACGAGGTAAACCATATTGGTTCTGTTAAAATTCGTATAAGAAATTGTAAAAAGATACTGTTAAGTTTGTTGGTTCTTCCCAAGAAAATATTCCAGGTATTTTCCGAGCCAACGGTAAATAAAAAAATGACTATGATGAATAATATATTATATGAATAAGATATTGAATAAAAATTATTCTATTCTATACTATAAATAAAGATTTAACTGAATAAATCCTATGATATGAAATAATGCCACTGATATATCTTTGAATTACGCTGAATCCTTTTAATTTATGGCGATTGAGTCTTCTTCGAATCTTAACTTTGAACGGTTGATTGAACCTAGGGCCAAAGTACCGGCCAGGAAGCTAGGCTCCATCGTTGGTAAATCTTCCCCAAAACTACAATTTTGACAGGCGTAGGAAAAGGTGAAAATGTTATTATACCACGGATCCCTATAATTCCCACAGATTTTCCTTTTCAATTCAAAAGGTTGCAGTTCCCTATTAAGCTCAGTTTTGTAATGACAATTAATAAAGCGCAAGGGCAAACGTTACAGGTAGCGCTGGTCAACTTAAAAAAACCGTGCTTCTCCCATGGTCAGCTGTATGTAGCATGTTCGCGTGTGTCAAATGCCCAGAATCTTCACATTCTTTCCCCGAATGGAAAAACATATAACATTGTGAGTAGTAGCGTCTTAAAATAGTGTTCAGTTAGTTTTTTTCCAAAATTACCACAATCAATTAATCAGAATTCCCACAGATCTTCCCTTTCGACTCAAAATTTCCTATTTAGCTCAGTTTCTTTTCAATTCCAAATGCTGCACCTCTGACGAACCTATTAAGCTCAGTTTCCTTTCAACTCAAAAGGCTGCATCTCTGACGGATCTTTTATTTGGCTCAGTTTCCTTTCAATTCAGAAAACTGCATCTCGACGAATCATCTTAGCTCAGTTTCTTTTCAAAAGTCTGCATCTCTGACGGATAATTATGCTCAGTTTCCTTTAATTAAAAAAATATCCCATTTCCATTTGGAATTAACAGGCTATTTTCATGCTTTCCTATACGTTGAGTTTCAAAACGTTTAAATAGGCTGACGAATCAATTTTGCTCAGTTTCCTCTTAATGGCTGCATCTCTGACAAATCTATAAAACTCGGTTTTCTTTCAATTCAAAAAAGCAATGGATAGTTCATTTCCCAGTGATCATGCGGGCGAAGCCGAGGGCAACAACTTGTTTCTTAATAAAACAAAAAGAAAATATAATCATAAGCTATTTTAGAATAAAATACGACTGGTAAATATAATGGAAAAATCACATTCGCGAGCATATAAATGAACAACTTAACGGGTTTGGTGGTGGCTTTTTAGAATCACCTCCATTTCTTCCCGTGGCGTGTGTCTCGCCAATCAGTCGTCAATCCATCTACAAAGCGTGGTATCGTGGCAAAGTATCTCCATACAACGATGATTTATAAAATTTTACGAGAACGAGATTATAAAAAAAACTTTATTCAAAGATTGTTTAAGCTAGAAATTTAAAAACTTTAATAATGGTATATTAAAAATTCTCAGTGGATTGGCCTTCTGAATCATGTAGTAATTTTTTTTTACATATAAAAGGTGAAGGAAGCCTTTGTAAACGTAACCACGAACTCCTTAGTGATCATGGTTGCTGTGATTCGACTTCATAGTTTTAAAATTAAAAAAAGTTAAGATGCAATTTAACTTGGACTTCTTAGACTTAAAGACAAGTTAGAGATATACTTTATTATACTAAATTATAACTGGATTCGGGGGCAAAAGCTAGCAAACCACAAAACTTCTTTATGTACCATATTTTTTGCTAATCTATTACTGTGTGCCAAAATTATCAGACTACTGGGCGAGCTTACGCGTGAGCAAGCCACATTGAATTGCCCATGTGAAAAACAATTTTCTCTCAAGTCTATACCTGCAAATTTTAATGTCTGCCCTTGTGATTTGTTTATGGCCACTGCAAAGCACACTATAAGGGGAAACTGTATTCGTATAAATTGAAAGGGAAGATCATTTGGGATCAGGGGAATTGTTGATACTAATATCCTCCCCTTGTGCACATCCAGTTATAATTGTGGCTTCCACTACATTGCGATGTAACGTTTTTACTTTTAGTCTGGTTCCGTTGCACAGTTGAGGAGGTTTTAAATTTCACAACAACATAACAGGAGTGCCCACGCACATAATAAATTTATGATGTGAAATACGCCATGGTTTCAGTGAATTAAGAAATTCAACAGCATAATTAATTGCGCATCTATGTTGACCACAGGGTCTATTGATGTGTACACCATTTCTTCCTCCTCAAGAGACGTTAACAGTATATCGTTAATTGCGGTTGGTTGTTGGTTGGTTGGTTTTTTTGGGTTGGTATGACACGTTCACACAACCATTCCATTGGCTTATGGTGGATATGTCATTTCATTCCATTGGCTTATGTGTAACCCATACTTTTTTAGTAGCCGACCACCCAACTCTAATATGGCATCTTCTATTACCGAAAGGAATTTGTTAAATACCACATCTGTTATGTGCTCTACATCCACATCTCTCTGTCTTTCTAATTGCCTTTTAAAATCTTCAAATAGGTATTATTTGAATTTCTTCCAAAAGCTTAAAGGGTCTGATACTTGGCAGAACACTAAAATAATCGTATAAAGATTTCGAATCATTTGCGGTGATTGGCAAAGTATTGACTTAAGGCCTCTCAAGCGGTACTTAAAATTGAGTCAGTCAGTCAGTTGTGGATTCGCAGTTTGGTAATTTGTAACAGCTTGCCTGGGTACATCGGGATTTTTTTCTGATAAGCGGACACAGCTTTACGGTTTGAATCTGGCTTGTTCTGCCTATATCTTTTTTATTCACTTTTTAATGGGTTTTTTCTTGCGTAAATAGTAAATTTCGACATTCGTTTAATTTTTTTTTATATTTTAATGTTGACGGTACAGATTAATCTGTTTGGCTGGTTGGAGATGATATTTCACCGTTTACAAAATACGAGTATGTAACGGTCAAGCTTTGAAAAGGATCACGCTCATCGACGGGTACCTCTATGCGATGCTGTGTAATTTTCTTTGCAACAATAGGCATATAGTCGTCAAAATGTCTATTAGATAAATCTTCGCTAAATCGTAATCGTAAACCAATAAGGACTGAACAGATATCTGTTCCGGACTCTTTGTGTAGCAGACCGTTTCGACATACTTCAAACCAAAACGGAAATATTAATCCTGCAGCTACCAATTCACAAAGTTCACCGTAGGTTTCGTTTTCTTACACATCCGCTGAATATTTTTTTCTGATGATTAATTATCGCCATTTCTGCCGTAGGTCATAACTGAAAACCTAGGCCAATCATTTAGCACCACCATGGCATTTTCTTGGGTTCCGTACATTAAAATTGAAAGAGCACGAAACAAACAGGCACCGTTACCTATAATTGAACGATAGTATGTCCTTCCATTTTTCCTTTAATATTAAGAGTTTCTGTAGTCATTTTTTCGGTGCGAAAAAATACTTGTATCAACAATACCTAATCACAATGCAAATCGAATTCAAAGTTTGAACAGTGGTTGAAAGAAAGAAAAAATTATGCAACTAATCCGAAACATGAAGTAAATCTTAAGCCGTAAGCAGGCAAACATAGTCGAAGTCCAGTCAAATATCTGTTAACAGTGAATAGTTACCGTATGTGGTACAGTTGAAGCGCTCATTCACTATTTCCTTATATTAGTACAAAAAACACAACTTTACCTTGTTCTAAAACGATACCAACGCCATCTATTTTTTGGGATTGGAACTTGAAGATCAATACAAAATAAGTAGGTACCTAACTATATTTTTTGGTTTTGCCATTTTACTAATTTGTACTAAAATATGTTTGGTTTGGATGCTTTTTTCATTGTTTTTTAATTTTTAAATTAGTAATTTTGGTTCAGATTTAATTTTGTGCAAATTTTTTGTACAAATCTTCTTGTCTATTTTGTTTTATGTTTTTGTCCAATAAAAGTGTATTCTATTTATCAATATCATTTACGTTACGACCCAAAACCTTAAAATGACACCAAAGTCACCCAACCCACGATGATTTTTACATACAAACATACATCCTTCCATCCATGTTGGTTTCAAACCATAATCGATGCCATTTTCGTAATTAAAGTCCTAAAAAACCATAAACAACACCCATATTGACATTTCAACCATATCACACCCCCATAGGGGATGATGGTAGGTATTTCCCGTCTGCTATGTTGGATTTTGAAATAGTTGTTGTTTTCGTAATCAGCGACCCGATAAATCCCGATTGATTTTCAGAATTTGTCATTCCTTTTCCATCTTTAAGGGGTTGACTTCTGATGAGCCTGAAACACTTGTTTACTCATTTATTGATAGGAGTATTCCTGTGAAGTTGCAAATAAAATAGTTTAACTAATCTTGTTTCCCCATACAAACTTTCAACTCTTTTTCACCCCCCTTAGGGGTTGAATTTTCAAAAACCCTAGGACACGTAATTGTTTATTTCTAATCATCATCAAATCAAGATCAAAAAATAATATTCTAAAACTGAAGGTAGCTATTCGCAATTATATCGCTTCGAAGTATTCGCTTGAATTGCAAATTCAATAGTGCCTCGGGTCTTTGTCTAAACCAGCCTTATACATGCCTTTCCACTGAAATTGGTCCCAACCGACTAAGTGTAGAAATTTCTCTCCTAATTCTGCCACTATCGAGTGACTACTACGACAGTACAGACTTGGCTGTAATGAATGAATGAATGAATGTTTTCCTTCCCCCGGTTGAGCCCGGTTGTCTACCACGTATAAAAACTTAACTGTTCGTTTTATAAATGTCTGAGTTATCGACTACTTCACTATTATTACTCTGCAATAATCTTCCTGTTTTTCGTGTGAATACATTAAGTTCATTTGCTTGAACATGTTATCGAGTTATGAAATTTCAATGTTACAAATTCAAATATAAATATTTTGACATAATTTGTTATTGGTTCATCGTCTGTTCTAATTGACATATTGTACGTGTGTTAGTTCCCAATTGTTTAATAAATTAGATCAACAGTTGAACTACTGGCACTTTTTCCCCAGTAACTAAATCCATTTTTACAGTTAAACTGAGGCAAAAAATTTGGACTAGCCACCACGGGTCACCGTATGTTCTTTTTTTTTTTTTTTTTTTTTTTTTTTTTTTTTTTTATAGAAGAGGGGGCAAACGAGCATGTGGCTCACCTGATGTTAAGTGACTACCGCCGCCCATGATCAACCGCAACACCAGGGGAATTGCAGGTGCGTTGCCGGCCCTTTAGAAAGGAGTAAGCTCTTTTCTTGAAGGTCCCCAGGTCGTATCGGTCCGGAAAAATCACCGGTGGTAAATTATTCCACAGAGAGGTTGTACGCGGAAGAAAACTCCTTTTGAAACGTACAGTGGTGGACCGCCAAGCATCCAGATGGTGTGGATGGTATCGGGACGCGCAAACTTGTGTCTTCTGGGGGTTAAACTGGACTAGATTTAGTCGCCCCCGCCCGCGGGTTTTTATGGATCTTTTTGTTTGACCTATGTAAGAGAGACCCGCGTGAAAGAACATATAGCTGACGTGAAGCACCGACGCTCCGGGAAGTCTGCAGTTTGCGATCATGTTCAAGATCGTCCCCACCATTACATTCGTTTTGATAAACCACAAATTCTCGCAAAAAGAACACCGATTCCTACCAAGGATGATACGCGAGGCTATTGAAATTAAAAAAAACATCCTAATTTTTTAAACGAAGATGGATGGGTGCTGCCACCTGCTTGAGATCCTATAATTAACAAAATTAAACCCAAACCTAAGCATACCACTGCAAGACTTCATGATACTATAAGCTCGTTTTGCGTAAATCGGACCAAAAATTAATATTCAAAAACTGAAG
Source organism: Parnassius apollo (assembly GCA_907164705.1). NCBI lineage: Eukaryota > Metazoa > Arthropoda > Insecta > Lepidoptera > Papilionidae > Parnassius > Parnassius apollo. The sequence continues at coordinate 1,177,846 of CAJQZP010001697.1, forward strand.
GTAGCCGGACTAACTATGACATTGGGACGTCAAACATCTCAGTCCCCCCGTGATCGTGGTTGCTGTAAAGCACCCGAAACGTCGGGAATTAAAAATAAGTAAAAGTAGTGAAATAAACGCGATAAAATCCGTAAATTTAGTTTTATTCAATGTGTAGTGTTCGCGTAAATTTAAGAAATCATTATATAACCGCGGGTGTTATATGAGGCGACAAATAGGGACAAATCGGAGCGCACTGCTGGCTCCCTAACATCAACTAATATGTAAATAAATGTTCGTCTACCTCATTTTCTTGCAGACTAAATACTGTAGATTTATATTTTTGCCCTTTTTAATGTCGCTTTTGTATTTCATCTAGTTTCAACGTGTTATCGAGTTCCAAGGATAACAAAGAAGTTTGCACTTCAAAAACTGTGGTCACTAACCCGCTTGCCATGCGTGGCAACTAAGGCGAATATCAATATATGTGGCAATCTGAGGAGGAGGCCTATGTTCAGCTGTGGACTTTAGATAGACTGTGACGATAACGAACCTAGTATTACAGCATTCTAGCTAGTGGCCTGAATCCTAGCATACAAGTTTTCTCATGATAAGAAGTTTATTTATCTAGTGGTAAATAACTACATAGGCAATATACATAGGCGTGGTGGAGCCGTGGTAGCTCAAGAGCCGTGGTAGCTCAGATGGTTAGCGCTCGCTGTAAATTTCACAGTACGCGAGCAAACTTGGTTCGATCCCCGCCCGCACTAATGAAATTGTTAATTGCAATTTTAGTGCTGATTTACCACGTGCTCGGCAGTGAAGAAAAAATCGTGAGGAAACCTGCATGTCTTTGATATACTTTCATACATATACATAAACCCTCACGCCTGTCATCCAGAGGGTTAGGCAGAGACTACAGATTTCCATTTAGCATGATCCTGATATACCTCTTGTTTGAGATATAAGAAAAAAAGGGATATAAGAAAAAATATTTCGATGACACGTGGAGTTCACCAACACGCATTCGGGCAGCGCGGCGGATAATTCCTTGCCCTAAAACCCTTTCAAAAACGAGCGGAGGCCTGTACCTAGGAGTGGGACGTATATAGGCTGTAACTTTAATGTCTATGTAAACAAAATTGAGAAATAGATTCAAGTAATATAAGTCTTGAACCTTTCAACACCCGGTTTCCTTAACGGAGACCTAGCAACTGCAACAGTCGCAATTATATTGGCTTCCACAGCGTATTTATGTTGAAGGTCGATCAATATTATAATTTCCCTGTGGATTTACTGAGGCGATCTAATGTTGTGGAATAATATATCTGAAAGCCTTACCGATGTGTTAAATAAAGTTGTATAATTTATTTTAATAAAAAAAGAATTCTAGTAACGCTGTTAAAATTACTTATACTCCCGCTAACTTTTATAAGTAAGCTTAAAATGCTTGTGTTATCAGTGTATCAGCACATTAATTGACGGATTCGAACCCTTGACTTTCCGAGTCATTTTTTTAGAGAATAAGGGGGCAAACGAGCACACAGTCCACCTGATGGTAAGTGGATGCTGTAGCCCATAGACGTCTACATTTATCTTCAATTAAAAATCAAAATGCAGATGCGTTACCAGCCCTGACGATTGCGATGGAATGCCTCGTTTCCAGTAAAAAGGAAACACAGCAGCATTAAGCTGCTATTTTACGCTGGTATTCTGTGAGAGCTTGGACCCTGGTCGAACCGACCCATTCGTGCTCCAACCACAATATAGCTGTCTGTCCGAACTTATTTAAGTCCTTAATTTAAGCATTTTCTTGAGCAGACTATGAAAATATATAACGAGTATGTATAGTTCCTATACAATAGTTTACCTACTTATCGTTACGTAGTATGTCTTATTACAAAAAGTGGTATATTGATAGTTTAGGGCTTATTGAAGAGGGAAGAGACTAACGGAAAGAAGTGCCTCAGCTTTAGCGTAAATTGACATTTGCTATCAAATTGCGTATTTTAAATTTTAGTTTATATAATTTCCACGAGGCTTCTTTATTGAAACAGATTCTAGTTCAAACCGAAGTTTCCTTGTTTCCTTTTTTACTGGAAACGAGGCATTCCATCGCAATCGTCAGGGCTGGTAACGCATCTGCATTTTGATTTTTAATTGAAGATAAATGTAGACGTCTATGGGCTACAGCATCCACTTAGCATCAGGTGGACTGTGTGCTCGTTTGCCCCCTTATTCTCTAAAAAAATGACTCGGAAAGTCAAGGGTTCGAATCCGCCAATTAATAACAGTGGTGAACCACTGATACACTGATAACACAAGCATTTTAAGCTTACTTATAAAAGTTAGCGGGAGTATAAGTAATTTTAACAGTGTTACTAGAATTCTTTTTTTATTAAAATAAATTATACAACTTTATTTAACACATCGGTAAGGCTTTCAGATATATTATTCCACAACATTAGATCGCCTCAGTAAATCCACAGGGAAATTATAATATTGATCGACCTTTAATATAAATACGCTGTGGAAGCCAATATAATTGCGACTGTTGCAGTTGCTAGGTCTCCGTTAAGGAAACCGGGTGTTGAAACGTTCAAGACTTATATTACTTGAATCTATTGCTCAACTTTGTTTACATAGACATTAAAGTTACAGCCTATATACGTCCCACTCCTGGGTGCAGGCCTCCTTCCATTTTTGAAAGGGTTTTAGGGCAAGGAATTATCCGCCGCGCTGCCCGAATGCGTGTTGGTGAACTCCACGTGTCATCGAAATATTTTTTCTTATATCCCTTTTTTTCTTATATCTCAAACAAGAGGTATATCAGGATCATGCTAAATGGAAATCTGTAGTCTCTGCCTAACCCTCTGGATGACAGGCGTGAGGGTTTATGTATATTATGAAAGTATATCAAAGACATGCAGGTTTCCTCACGATTTTTTCTTCACTGCCGAGCACGTGGTAAATCAGCACTAAAATTGCAATTAACAATTTCATTGATGCGGGCAGGGATCGAACCAAGTTTGCTCGCGTACTGTGAAATTTACAGCGAGAGCTAAACATCGAGCTACCACGGCTCTTGAGCTACCACGGCTCCACCACGCCTATGTATATTGCCTATGTAGTTATTTACCACTAGGAAATTATCATGAGAAAACTTGTATGCTAGGATTTCGGCTACTAGCTAGAATGCTGTAATTCTAGGTTCGTTACCGTCACAGTCTATCTAAAGTCCACAGCTGAACATAGGACTCCTCATCAGATTGCCACATATATTGATATTCGCCTTGGTTGCCACGCATGTCAAGCGGGTTAGTGACCACAGTTTTTGAAGTGCAAACTTCTTTGTTATCCTTGGAACTCGATAACACGTTGAAACTAGATGAAATGAAAAAGCAACATTAAAAAGGGCAAACATATAAATCTACAGTATTTAGCCTGCAGGATAATGATGTAGACGAACAGTTATTTACATATTAGTTGATGTTAGGGAGCCACCAGTGCGTTCCGATTTGTCCATATTTGTCCCTATTTGTCCTTATTTGTCGCCTCATATAACACCCGCGGTTATATAATGATTTCTTAAATTTACGCGAACACTACACATTGAATAAAACTAAATTTACGGATTTTATCGCGTTTATTTCACTACTTTTACTTATTTTTAATTCCCGACGTTTCGGGTGCTTTACAGCAACCACGATCACGGGGGGACTGAGATGTTTGACGTCCCAATGTCATAGTTAGTCCGGCTACCTTCAGTTTTTGAATATTAATTTTTGGTCCGATTTACGCAAAACGAGCTTATAGTATCATGAAGTCTTGCAGTGGTATGCTTAGGTTTGGGTTTAATTTTGTTAATTATAGGATCTCAAGCAGGTGGCAGCACCCATCCATCTTCGTTTAAAAAATTAGGATGTTTTTTTTTAATTTCAATAGCCTCGCGTATCATCCTTGGTAGGAATCGGTGTTCTTTTGCGAGAATTTGTGGTTTATCAAAACGAATGTAATGGTGGGGACGATCTTGAACATGATCGCAAACTGCAGACTTCCCGGAGCGTCGGTGCTTCACGTCAGCTATATGTTCTTTCACGCGGGTCTCTCTTACATAGGTCAAACAAAAAGATCCATAAAAACCCGCGGGCGGGGGCGACTAAATCTAGTCCAGTTTAACCCCCAGAAGACACAAGTTTACACAAAAAAAAAAAAAAAAAAAAAGAACATACGGTGACCCGTGGTGGCTAGTCCAAATTTTTTGCCTCAGTTTAACTGTAAAAATGGATTTAGTTACTGGGGAAAAAGTGCCAGTAGTTCAACTGTTGATCTAATTTATTAAACAATTGGGAACTATCGATAGTGGCAGAATTAGGAGAGAAATTTCTACACTTAGTCGGTTGGGACCAATTTCAGTGGAAAGGCATGTATAAGGCTGGTTTAGACAAAGACCCGAGGCACTATTGAATTTGCAATTCAAGCGAATACTTCGAAGCGATATAATTGCGAATAGCTACCTTCAGTTTTAGAATATTATTTTTTGATCTTGATTTGATGATGATTAGAAATAAACAATTACGTGTCCTAGGGTTTTGAAAATTCAACCCCTAAGGGGGTGAAAAAGGGGTTGTTGAAAGTTTGTATGGGGAAACAAGATTAGTTAAACTATTTTATTTGCAACTTCACAGGAATACTCCTATCAATAAATGAGTAAACAAGTGTTTCAGGCTCATCAGAAGTCAACCCCTTAAAGATGGAAAAGGAATGACAAATTCTGAAAATCAATCGGGATTTATCGGGTCGCTGATTACGAAAACAACAACTATTTCAAAATCCAACATAGCAGACGGGAAATAACTAACATCATCCCCTATGGGGGTGCGATGTGGTTGAAATGTCATTATGGGTGTCGTTTTATGGTTTTTTAGGACGCTAATTACGAAAATGGCATCGATTATGGTTTGAAACCAACATGGATGAAAGGATGGATGGATGTATGTTTGTATGTAAAAATCATCGTGGGTTGGGTACTTTGGTGTCATTTTAAGGTTTTGGGTCGTAACGTAAATGATATTGATAAATAGAATACACTTTTATTGGACAAAAACATAAAACAAAATAGACAAGAAGATTTGTACAAAAAATTTGCACAAAATTAAATCTGAACCAAAATTACTAATTTAAAAATTAAAAAATTACTTTTTATAAAATATTCATAAAATATTACTTAGATGCTTAGATATTAGGTAGGTACTGTACATTTTTTAAAGAAATTAGTTCAAATTTAGTGTTGGACATTGTGTAGAACTAATTATACCTATTAAGTATAACAATATCTTGTCCGCTTACAAGCATAATATGGGAGTATTTTGAGAATTTAAGTGTAATAAATTAAAACTGTATTCTTTGGAGTACACAAGTAAAATAATAATTTGTTATATCGCCATCTACTGCATTTTATACGTAAAATGATTTTATCGAACAAACATTGATTAACTTTCAAGGTGGTATGCTAAAAATTCGCTAGATGGCGTAAACACGACATGATTTCATTTTCTCGCTGGCTAAATCCAATTGATATATAATTATATATAACTTGTTGTACATTTTTTAAAGAAATTAGTTCACGTTTAATGTTTGACATTATGTAGAACTAATTAAACTTATTAAATATAACAATGTCTCGTCCACTTACAAGCAAAATATGAGACTATTTTGAGTAGTTAAGTGTATATAGTTTATACATGGTAGATCCATGCTGCAGTTATATTAGTAGTATAGTTGTAGCACTAATGGGCAGGCTCGACCGAGGAAGGAACACGCTCTCACAGAATAACAGTGTGAAATAGTGTCTTAATGCTGCTGTGTTTCGTATGGTGAGTGTAGAGAACCGAAGACCCTTTTTACTGGAAATGAGGCATTCCATCTTAGTCCTCACGGGTGACAACGCATCTGCATTTTGATTTGTAATCGAGGATAGATGTAGATGTCTATGGGCTGCAGCAACCACTTACCATCAGGTGGACTGTGTGCTCGTTTGCCAATCTATCCAATAAAAAAATTAAAACTGTATTCTTTGGAGTAAACAGGATACTTAGATTACATAAATAATTATTGAATAAATGAAAAGTTAATATTGTTTAAAATATTTTTAATATCTTACAATACATGTAGGTTATTCAGGAATTTTTATCATTGAGTTAGCAGCTAGTGTACACACATACGTCTAGTCGCACGCACACAAACACCGTGCCGAAGTCTGCCGAGTGCCGAAGTCTGCCGAACTGAAACGACGTTAGACGATGCACGGCCTTCAAGCCACACCTCCGTGCCCGTCGGAGTGGGGAACGTGAGGTTTTTTCGTTACGGCGGAATAAATTTCTGGATTCGGTCCCCACGCTCAAGGCCCGCGATAGAAGCTATGCAATAGCTTAAAAAATTAAAACTGTATTCTTTGGAGTAACCAGGATACTTAGATTACATAAATAATTATTGAATAAATGAAAAGTTAATATTGTTTAAAATATTTTTAATATCTTACAATACATGTAGGTTATTCAGGAATTTTCATCATTGAGTTAGCAGCTAGTGTACACGCATACGTCTAGTCGCACGCACACAAACACCGTGCCGAAGTCTGCCGAGTGCCGAAGTCTGCCGAACGGCCTTCAAGCCACACCTCCGTGCCCGTCGGAGTGGGGAGCGTGAGGTTTTTTCGTTACGGCGGAATAAATTTCTGGATTCGGTCCCCACGCTCAAAACCCGCTATAGAAGCTATGTAATAGCTTAAAAAATTAAAACTGTATTCTTTGGAGTGAACAGGATACTTAGATTACATAAATAATTATTGAATAAATGAAAAGTTAATATTGTTTAAAATATTTTTAATATCTTACAATACATGTAGGTTATTCAGGAATTTTTATCATTGAGTTAGCAGCTAGTGTACACGCATACGTCTAGTCGCACGCACACAAACACCGTGCCGAAGTCTGCCGAGTGCCGAAGTCTGCCGAACGGCCTTCAAGCCACACCTCCGTGCCCGTCGGAGTGGGGAGCGTGAGGTTTTTTTCGTTACGGCGGAATAAATTTCTGGATTCGGTCCCCACGCTCAAGGCCCGCGATAGAAGCTATGCAATAGCTTAAAAATTAAAACTGTATTCTTTGGAGTAAACAGGATACTTAGATTACATAAATAATTATTGAATAAATGAAAAGTTAATATTGTTTAAAATATTTTTAATATCTTACAATACATGTAGGTTATTCAGGAATTTTTATCATTGAGTTAGCAGCTAGTGTACACGCATACGTCTAGTCGCACGCACACAAACACCATGCCGAAGTCTGCCGAGTGCCGAAGTCTGCCGAACTGAAACGACGTTAGACGATGCACGGCCTTCAAGCCACACCTTCCCGTCGGAGTGGGGAGCGTGAGGTTTTTTCGTTACGGAATGAATTTCTGGATTCGGTCCCCCGCTCAAGGCCCGCGATAGAAGCTATGCAATAGCTTAAAAATCCTATGCAACTTCATTTCGTTTTCAAAAAGTTCTTCATCTAGTCATAACCAGTATTTTATTAAATTTAACCAAAGTACATCTTCAGGCATTGACTTAAATATTACTAGCGTACCTTCAGGTCACTCCATAAAGTCCAAGACGTTTAAGTATATTTATATATAAACTTTCTACGTACTTTTAACAAAAAATATGTTGTATTGAAAATCTGTGATTATATAAATAACAATAACATCTTATCGTGGTCAAGTATGTATCAAATTTGGATCTTGGAATATTTTGTATTTCTACAGTGATCGATATTTTTCATCACTAGCCGCTGTGAACAAACGACCGACACAGTAATCCACTCACTGTCAATGTATCTGCATTTATTAAAATATATTTTTACAAGGCAGCTCAAGCACTGAAAATTTCGGATTTTCTCAGCCAAAAAAAATAATTATAACTAAACGAAATATAATTAAACAGCCATTTACATTGCGTGGGTTCTCACATGATAGATGAATAGATTAAAAAAAATAATCGAGTTGAACAATTGATAATTTCAAAACTTATCGTGTTTAACCCTCCATGCGGACTTGATAAATCTACACCATAAGCCACTAAAACCACTTTTTAACGTAAAAATAGCAATTAATCGATTTAAAAAAAATTATAATAAATTCAACAATCATTTATCTTTCTGACAATGTGCTTTTTATATCATTTATATTTTTAATATGATTGTTAGATACGATTTCGGGCAACAAAAAGTTGGATTTTTGATTTTTAGGCGATAGTAGAACATACCTACGCGCTTGGCGTTTAAGGCATGCAGTAATCAAACACTACGGTTGGCGACCGTGAAGTTCTCAGATAGTATGCAGATTTCCTTGTGATGTTTTCCTTTACTGCCGAACCGAATTTACAGCAAGAAAGTAGTAAATTGACACTTCAAATTGCAATTGCTAAGTGGTGTTGGCGAGAGTCGAATATGAATTGCTTACAAACCATGGGCGTGCAACTTAGAACATTATTTTGAGAACAAAGTGTTTTTTGTACTGCCATCTACATTGCAAAACCTTAGACTAGACTAACCACAGGGCAGCTTATATATTAAGTTTACGTATACGAAATGATCTATTTTCCAAGCGCACTTTACTACGCATTTAATGGCGGTCACTGGTAGTAAAGTTTAAATTCATAATAATATCTATTTAGCACTATTCCTGTTTCTCGTGTGTTTATGTGTTTTATTTCATTGTAATTGATAAATCTGCGACATAGTTTAGTTTTGTTTATTGACTGTAACTAAAATATCACGAAAGCAATGTGTTTTTAAATGTGACCAATTTGGTAAGAACTTTTCTAATATTCGCGTAATTTCCAGTTTTTGTTCACTTGTAAACAGCTAATATCTAAGAAATTGAAGGTTTGGGCATGGGCTGTAATGATCGAAAGTCCACTGCAGAGTATGCATAGGTACGCCTTTACAGATTGCCTCGTAGGTACTATTTGCCATAGCTGCCACGCTTGGTAGGTGGGTTAATGCCTATCTCCTGATTCAGTTTTGCTCTCTCGCCTTGCAACCTTTTACTCAGACCCTAGGTGCTACAAATTTGTAATTTGGCTTAATTATAGATATTAATCACGCGAAACTGTAAAATAAAATCTTTAAAACATTTTTATTTTGGGTACCTCCTATACAGGTAAATGAATGACGTTTTTTTATTCATGTATTCCATCGTGTATGGTATCATTGGATAGATCTTTCAAAACCATTGGGAACATGGAAGAACATCTTTATGATTCAGGGGTTTGTGAAATATTAAGCTTTAGTAGTATTTTTCATCAAAGTCATGTGTCCCCTCTACCAACTAAACTGCTGTTTTTCTAAATGTGGAAAGTTACTCAATGGTAGCATATATAATGAAGTTAAAGGAAGACTATCGCAGCAAATCAGAATTAACAAGTTAATAAGTTGGATTAGTAAAACTTTCATTACAATTCCATATAAAATGACAAAACTAGCTGCATTATAACTTTGTAATGTTATTTTGAACTGTAAGAAATAAACATTTATGAAGAAATCTTACATGCTTATTACTTTCGCTAATTATATTTGGGTATATCTTTGGGTACATTTTTGGGTATATCTATCAAGACATTCTCAGCATCAGTCTGGAGAAAATAAATTAGCTGTGTTTCACCCCCTTGCCTTGGAAAGCACGTAAAGCTGTTAGTCCTGTGTTCTCTTTTTCCGGTCATGAGGAAATACCGTCCCATTAGATTATGAGATGACCTATTGCTTGCACATACACTTGGGCACTATAAAATTTGGTCTCGAGGACATTAATATAATTATAATATATGGTATGTAGCAGTATATGAAATAAGCCCAATAAAGAAAGTTATGTGTTACTCATATACTTTCACTACTATTACAGGTTTACATGCAGAAACAGAACTTGAACCCACGTCACATATACCAGATGTACTTTCTACACAAATTTCTGGTACAAGTTCACGTGTGAATCGCATAAGAGGTACCTATTTATTTATTTTTTAAGGAGGGGGGGAAGAAACAAATATGTGCCTCACCTGAGTTAGTGACTACCGCCGCCCATAAAGGACCACAACACCAGGGGAATTACAGATGCATTGCCAGCCTTCAAAAAAGAAATTTTTTCCAAAGTCCCAAGTTGTATCGGTCTGAAAACTCTCTGGTGGTAGTATAATATTAACAAATTCTTAATTATATATATTCTATTACTATACCAGTAAGTTTGCTGGAATTTACTATAATAATAAGAAGTACGACATTAGGATGTCATATGCTGAGAATCTTTTCATAGGCGAAACAAGTAAAAATGCTATATATCTGAACTTGGCTCACAACGCACAAGGTAAATAGCATGTGGGGTAGGCAGTTGACTAAAATTGTTCCTGTAGTCAATTCTAGGAAATGATTAATCATGGTTACCTCGTGTTCATTGCATCTAAAGGAACTAGGACTCTGAGACAAACCGCTCCTGGCTCAAATGTAGAAAATGGTTAAAACTCTTGCAGATGTAACTTCAAAATTTTGTTATCACTGGTCCACAAGCCATGCAGTAGGAATGCTACTTTTTCGCACTGTGCACATTGCAGTACCGCGCCAGCTCCAAAAGCATTTTACTGGCATATTGTAAATATACATTATATAATTATAAGGCAGAAGTTGCAATTAAAAATCTTCCATTAAAAAGAGATTCCAATACAATCTGAACTATGCTGTCATTATTTTTACTGATCTCTATATGCTTACCTGTTTGTCATACTTTTTCAGATACATTGATTAAAAGAAGTACGAAAATGAAGAAAATACTACATAAAATACAGATTTAAAAAAAAACAAATAAAATATCAAAAAAAAAATCAAAAGCAGCAGAAAAAATGTCAAAGACGAAATTATTTCAAAAGGTTTTGAAAACATTACCTATACGCAAAGGTATAAAAATATGCCAAGCGAATGTCGGCAGCGTGAAAATCACAATTATTTCAATATATAATACTCGAAATTATTTACGTAAGAAGATAAATTACATTCACTCAAAAACTTTCATTACAATTTTATAATAAAACACTATACTAAAACACGAAAAAAAATTCATAGTATAACATTTTTTTATTGTACTAGAGGAAAGAGTATTTCATATTGATTATATAATGCCAAACTTCTTCATTAAAAAGTAGTCTTTATATATAAGTTTTTATGGGTTAAAGTGCTGTGGGTGGGTGCGACCTCATGAGACCGCTAGGGATTTGACGGAATATGGCCGCGGTCTCATGAGACCGCTAGGGGGTTGAGAGGTTAATTGATTTTTTATTCAATTCAAAATTTTTATTTCTTGTCAAATATTCTACTCCGTTCACATCTTACACCCTATTTTTTCCCGACGGTAAAAATAGTCATCTAGTATAAACTGAGTTGTTATCGTTGTACATATATATTACTTAGGAATATAAAAAATCAAAATTTTAAACTTATCTTTTACGACCATTTATTCACAAGATCTGAAAAATGATACATAGACACTCCAGCGTCCTCATTTCCACATCAGTTCATTTAACACAGTGCTAACCTAATCACTCGCCGCGCGGCACTGGAGGAGCCCGCGCTGTCGCTCGTGCGGTGCGCAGCGCAGGCGCGGCGGCGGCCGTGAGGCGCGCGCGCGGTCCGCACGCGACTCGTGTGGGTCTAGACAAGCGGCTCGCTTGCCGCACGGCACTGGAAGAGCGCGCGCTGTCGCTCGTGTGGTGCGCAGCGCAGGGACGGGCACGGCCCGCACTCGATTCGTATGGGTCTAGACAAGCGGCTCACTCGCCACCCGGCACTGGAAGAGCGCGCCCTGTCGCTCGTGCGGTGCGCAGCGCAGACGCGGCGGCGGCCGTGAGGCGCGCGCGCTGCCCGCACGCGACTCGTGTGGGTCTAGACAAGCGGCTCACTTGCCGCGCGGCACTGGAGGAGCGCGCGCTGTCGCTCATGCGGTGCGCAGCGCAGGCGCGGCGGCGGCCGTGAGGCGCGCGCGCGGGCCGCACGCGACTCGCGCGCCCTCTGCGCCTCCACTAGCGGCGTCTCCGCGAAACGCACGCCCAAGCGCGTCTGCGGGTTGACACTCTGCTCAGGAATGCGACTAACTATAACTATTGTTCATCATCATCGAGTATGTTGTCTTTTTAGTGCATAAATTCTGTCTCTATATATTTTTATTTAAAGAAAGATAATGTATTTCGAGAGTTATTTATTGAAAAGTTTTTGCTTATTATCAGGAAATGAAGAACCTAAATAAAAATGTAGCCGATTAGCCGACTAATAATCTAATTCAATAACATGCTTTTAAATAAACCAGAACCGTAACGTCTAAGCTTTTCTCTTTGATTTAATTATATATTTTATTTCAATTAATATAAAAATACATTCGATTTAATTAAGTATTTCATGTAATGCCCATATTTCCAAGCACATATCATTTCAATACTACTTCAAGAACCAAAATATGTATAAGTATATATAATTTTATCAAGATCGTCATGGCATGCTTGTGTCGGTGCGTGCGTGCGTGCATATATATATATATATATGTGTGTGTGTGTGTGTGTGTGTGTCTGTGTTTATGTGTACTATCTACTTCCACTATCTCACCGCATGTAAATATTATGGTACTTCAGCTATTAGTGACTTCCTGTGTGCCATCATTGGCTTCCTGCAGCTAAGTTACCTGTACGAATCTGGCAGTAATTGCCATCCTGAAAAATCGCCCGAAATGGGGCAATTTTTGACGATGGCAATTACTGCTCATAATTAGGAAGGTTTTAAGAAAAAATTAGCTAAAACGTAGTACTAATTTTATAGTATCCTAGTTTTACCTTGTACGTTTGGGATGAAGGTTCAAAGCATAGAAACAGATTTATAATTGTTCGTAGGTGCTAGGTATAGAGGTAAATATGACAAACGAGCTCACAATCCCCCTGATGATAAAAGATCTTGGATTAAGAATTAAAATACGTTGTCACACCTAGGACCAATATGAAAGGCTTTGTCACGTGTAAAAAAGTTTCTAGACACGCACCATACTGCGATCGTAGTACTTCCCAGGTCGGCTATGGCCGTAATCGGCGTAAGTCGGCGTAAATGATAATTATGAGTGGAATGCCAATGTGCAAAAGGAATCTTGTGACATCCAGCAGATGGCGGAATAACTATCCCGTTCACGTAAGATTACGGAAGTTGGTAACCGTACATTAGCGGTATAAGCATACCCACTACACTATATCATCCAGAGGGTGTCGTAAAAGGTGACAGAGGGAAAATTAATCAGGAAAAGGGCAGCAGCATCTTCCTAATAACATCTAAAAATAATATAAACCTCGGTTGCCAACCCACTTACTATGACAATAGTATGCGATCGTCAATCCGCCTGGGAAGAGTGACGAGAGTGAGAGTGAGTGAAGACAAATCATTCTTAAAACGGAAGAGGTCCGTATCAAATATTGTTTGGACTTTTGCAGGTTGCGCTGTCCTTTCATTGCGCCCTCCTTTCATTGCGCCCTCCTTTCACCCAATAAGGGTCGCGTCCGTTTACGGAAAGATCTCTCGTCAGATCATAAGCCAATCCCAAAAGGTGGTGTTTAGTGGGTAATAGTCTCCACATAACCACGCAGCCGGCTGCGTTGTATGCTATGAGCATTATCCACCTCCCTCCCCCGTTACCGGAGGGTTGCCCTTATTTGCTTCGGGCGCCAAAAAAAACTTTTTCAGGATGATAAATAAATAAAGAAAATACATGTTCAATAGAGGTTGTAAATCGAGAAGAGCTTTGTTACGAGACAACCACAAAATGCATCTTTAAAAAAAATTATAAAATATATATATATATATATATATATATATATATATATATATATATATATATATATAAAGTAAGAGATTTTTTTATAAGATAAGGGTGACAAACGAGCACACAGTCCACCTGATGATACATATCCATTTGTGGTGAATTTTATATTTGAATGGATCATATTGTGTGTGATTTTATATATTAATATACGTGTGTTATAGATATATAATTGTTTGATGTTTAGTAATTTCGTCTCATAGTATATTGTAACCATCTGCGTAGGACAGGATTATAGTGCCCCAGTGTATGTGCAAGCACAGGTACACTCTCTATTTCCTCAATCTGTTTGTTCGATGGGACGGTTACACGACATATCCGGAGAGAGATCTAGCGCAGGACGAACAGCTTTACGTGCTTTTTGAAGCATGAAGGTGAAAAACTGCCAACTCCCTAGCTCCAACCTGCTACTGAAAATTTCTTGACGGAAAAACCCAATAACTGGTTTCATGTTCAGCAATCGCTGTTTCAAACACTGGACTAACGAGGCAGTTAGTTTAGTATTTCTCATATTTACTTCTTAAGACACTCATGGAATGATGAAAATGGGTGATGGACCCTCTTACGTCTATACATATCACTTTTATTCGATTCGACGTTCTTACCTTATTCGATTTCATTGTGGGGTCGTCGATATTGCGCAATTTATTTTTATGTGTAGTCAGTCCAGTGTTGCCTGAAGGTAAAAAAAGATATATATGGGATCTGCTTGCAGTTACCGATTTTGAAATAACTTTTGTTAAATAATATAATATATATATATATATATATATATATATATATATATATATATATATATATATATATATATTAATATAAAATATAATATATATATATATAATGCATGTTATTAAAAATTTCACTAAATGTTACAAACAACATACAAATGTTAAATGTTTTAATTTAGCCATTTCGTTTGAATTTCATTGAGGTTCAAAGTGTAACGTGTTTAGACTAAATTACCTCTATAAATTACAGCATATTTTAAATGAAATTTAAAGAGCTGTGTAAATAATGTAAATAAACAACCTGTGTCCATTGTAGGAGAAGTTAACCAACAGCATGTTTTCTTCAACAGTTCCTGAATGGTTTCATTGGAGCGTAGAGCGTACGAGCCGTACACTATGGGGTTCATGCAGGAGTTGGAGACTGCCATCGCAAACAACATGTCCTGCAGTTGCGGCGACACGCGTGATGCTGAGCTTCGGTCTACCATGTACCTTAGATTTTTATTTACATAATAAATTTACAAATTTAAAAAAGACAAAACATTGTTAATGTTTTGATTAAAACTACTTTTACGGATTTTATCGCGTTTAAATTTAAATAAAAAAACAAATCATTTAAAATTAAACGCGATAAAATCCGTAAAAGTAGTTTTAATCAATGTGTAGAGTTCGCGTAAATATAAGAAATCACTATTGTTAAAGTTTTATGTGTGCCTCCACAAATATTGTCCAGACCAAATTTTATCCTCCAATGATAATTATAACCTACTCTAAACAAAGTAAGAGGTTTACATTATACAACACTACTGTATTTTTTGTATATTGTATGTATGTGTAGAGAGAGAGAGGAAATACCTCCACCCCTAAGGGTGTCCTAATAGGAGTGTAGTTTTAAATGTGTTTATTTAGAACGACGTTGTTATTGTTACGTTCCTTAGTCCACTGCAAAGGTTAAAAACACAATCAATTTTAACAAAACGTAAACTCCCACTTCTAAGAACTCTTATTCTTCTCCTCTCTACTCTTCTTTCTGAGAAGCTTATGAAGCAACTAGTCCGCTGCGCTGCACCAGATATATTAGCGGACTTCACATGTCTCAGAAATATTTTTTTAATTCCGCAGACATTCAGGTTTCCCTCACGATTTTTGCTTCAACGCCATACATGTGGTAAGTGAGCACTTAAAATAGTAATTATCAATTTCATTGGTGCTGAAGGCATGGTGACCATATACATAACATAAACACTCACGCCTGTCACCCAGAGGGGTAGGCAGAGACTACAGACTTCCATTTGGCACGATCCTGACACACCTCTCTCGCCTCCTTCACATCCATACACCTACTCATACATGCTCGTCGGTTAAGGGTACTCCTAATTTGGCCCGTTTTCAATAAATCGCCAATTTGGTCGATAAATTTTCGCCTAGGACGTCCCTTTCCAACTCTGCCATTCACTTCTGCACCATAAATTTTCTTTGTCACTCTTTCCTCATTCATTCTTTCCACATGACCAAACCACCGAAGCATTCCTTTCTTAATCCTGGTCACAACATCATCTTGCAAACCACACTCTTCTCTTATTACACAATTTCTTACCCTGTCATTCAGATTCAGCCCTAACATACTCCTTAACGACCGCATTTCTACTGCGTTCATTCTACTCTCGTGCTTCTTCAGCCACACCCAACTTTCACTACCATACGTTAAAGTAGGGACCAACACAGCATTGTGAATTGCCATACGTGCCTTTTTCGACACATTTTGACTCTTCACAATAGAGTGCAGGGCCCCATTTACTCTATTTCCTGCATTCACTCGTCGTTCTACATCCTTAAATAGCAAATACAAGTGTCTCTATTATAGTTGGAAATGTTTTTGCCAAGTTGTGACAATAACACTCCCAGCTATAATAGAGACAAGTATTCAGCAATGAGCTATTACGGCTGATTTGTTTTTAATTTTGTTGAGGAGAAACGTTACCTCCACATATCCAGACCCGGACCAATTAGTTGTAGGCCATATAAATACTAGTTCCGTACGGGATTCGAACCCGTGGACCCCAGGATCACAGGACCGTCACAAAAATAATAAAAAGATGCTATTTAAATTTACCACATGGTCATAACGGCATAAGGCAGCCAGCAGAAGGCGAACACAGTGACTATGATGAGGGTCATACGCAGCGTACGGCGCTTCGCTCGCTCCAGCAGCCGGTGGTCAGAACGCCGCAAGCGGTCGCCAGAAATTCTCTCGTTGTTGTGTATGCAGTTATCTAAGAAATAATGCTCCGTTTAGTATTTTCTATAAAACTGAAAGTGAACGAACTTACAGTCACCCTGATGGTTAGTGGCTACCGCAGTCCATGAACACCAGCAGCCATCTTCAAACAAAATGTAACGCTAGGCAAGTGCCTTTAATTAAATTGGCTAGTATTTTAAATCTATTTAATTTGATTTTTGAATTATCTTCTTCTTCTTTGTAATTACAGCAGAGCTTCTGAAAGCGGGTGGAAAACTGACACTTAAAGTCCTTCAAAAGCTCTTTAATTCCATCCACCATGGTGGCACTACTCCGCAAGCGCGGAGTAGAATTGCGGTGGTCTTGTCCTTAAAGAAAGGCGAAAACGCTATTAAAAAAAAAAATCTGCATGGGATTTCTAAGAACTTGTTACAAATGATTCATTAAAAACAGTCGCTATACCCGAACTCGGCGTTACATCCAAAGTCGCTATAGCCGCATGAATTTTGTACTAAAGTATGCTTTAAATTCAAGGGACTTAGATTTAACGTCGCTATATATAGTAAATGGTCGCTACAACCAAGGTCGTAAAGTAATGAAATCCACTGTATATATATAATCGGAATCTCGGAAACGGCTCCAACGATTTTCATAAAATTTTGTGTCCAGGGAGTTTCGGGGGCAATAAATCGATCTAGCCAGGATTTATTTTTAGAAAATGTCTTTTTGTCCGTGTTTTCAGGCAATGAATAACTGCTAGAATATAAAAAGGTAAATTTTGACATTGTGTTAATGATCGTAATAGCTCAAGTGGATATCGAGCGGTCGCGAAATTGTAATGCCTTGGTTCGCGTCCTATCTTTGAGCCAGCTTTTTTTTTCTTTTTTTTCAAGTTCCCTTCTTTTGTGAGAAAATCTATTATTTCGAACCTTTTTTTAGTATTTTTTAAAAATACGAAAATTTTAACTAAACTAATTGCATAATTTTGTTATTGAAACCGAGCAAAGCTCGGTCATCCAGGTACTAATACTTATACAGGATGTATTTTTACCGTCTGGAAAAAATAGGATGTAACAGTAGAACGGATTAGAAGCCTATGGCACTGATATTTTATAATATTTTTTTCTTTTACATTAACATATTATGAAATTGATCTATCAATAAATACTACTGATTCTAAATAAACTTTCGGTACTAAAAAAATAAAAACAAACAATTTTGAACTAAATTAATTAATTAATTATAAACTATCGAAATTAAAATAATACGCACCCAATTAGTAGTATTTACTGATAGATCAAGTTTATAATATGTTAATGTAAAAGCAAAAAATCTTGTAAAATATCAGTGCCGTAGCCTTCTATTTCGTTCACCTGTTACACACTATTTTTTTCCAGATGGTAAAAAAATCATCCAGTATGTGATAACATGTTTAGGTTTATAATAAAATTCAAGTTTAGATTAGGTTAGGTTAAATGAGGTTAAGTTAGGTTAAGGAGATGGGGGAGAAGTAGTCCTCTCTGCAATAGAGCGGCCGGCGCTGGTGAGGCTGCAGATGTATGCGAAAGTGTTCCCGTTGCCCTGTAAATATGCGGTGGAGGTGGAACACGATCGGATTTTAGTCAGTGCGAGCCTGACATAACCCATCCTTGCCCCCTCGGGGAGGGTATGTGTAAGCATTTCCCCATGTAAAAAAGGTTTAGTTGGGCTAGGTTTATTTTATTTTAAAACTAAATCAATATTGGTTTTTAATCAAAAAAAGGTTTGTTCAGATTAATGATAAGATTAAGTTATAACTTTGCCTTCTTTCGGTTTTGATCAAAAGCCTAGGTATTTGATCAAAAAACTGATCGTGTATCTATATACTACGAGTTCAAAATGTCTTACCGAGCACGCAACTAAGTCGTACCTACTGTAATTGTATCATAAATATACATATGTAACAGTTCTAAAGAGATTTTTATATCTCTTGCAATATTCTGTACATAAAAATTGCGTAGTTTTTAACTGAAATTTAAATTCATTAATAACGAATATTAATGTTTAAAGCTCACCAAACTGTGCAACAGTTAGTTGTCCATTTTATTAAGTATGAGTAGTCCCTCCTTCTCATCCAGGTTTAATTACTTCATCATCATCATCATCATTAGAGCCCTTCACAAGTCTATTTCTGAATATACACCTCCCTCAAGGAACGCCACAAAGCACGGTCCTGGGCCACCTGCATCCTTCGAATTCCTGCATATCTCACCATGTGGTCACTTCATCTATTATGAACTACTATATTACTTCATTTATTAATTACTTACTTGAATTTAATTTCATAGTACATAAGTACTGCTAAACATAATACAAAGGACGAGATAGTTACACGAGATTTATGAGACCTTTATGAATAATGCGATGAATTAATTATGTTGCGGCGAACTCTGTAAATAGAACATGTCATAAATTACTTTTAAGAGATAATTTGCATGTTGTACTTAGATCTTTTCTAAGCAAGCGAAATTTATTAAATATTGTAAGTATGAAAAACTTATTGCTTTTGCTGTAATAGTATTACGCATTGTCGGACAAATTAACATTCTCTCATATTAACGGATGTTTTTACTCCTAATTTAAATAGGATATTTTAAAACTACTTTAGTAGCTAACAAGAGTCATGTACAGGAAGTACGTCAGAATTTTATTCACATTCCAATTGTTTAGAGTCAAAGTTGTTAAAGTCAAATTTAAGTGTTACCAAAGAATAAATAATAGTTCACGAAACAGAAGGATCACTTTCTGATAGCAAACTTGTGAGTTTAAACCTAGTTACGACGCAGATAATGTTCATAATACCTTGCACGCCTCGGCATAAAACTCTCAAAAATAAATTTCAAGAAGCGACCTTCTTGAAATAAGCCTACCGATTCAATCGTCGAAAAAAATTAATATGGCGGGCGTATGAAATTAAAATGTAGGTACCTTACGTCCGGTAACGAGTGTCTGCATCACTTAGCCCGTTACGCGCCTTTGTTAATGCCGATCCAACTGTAGGGTTAGGCAGTGTGAGACAACAAATTGAATCCTTTGATATAAGTTGTTAAGTAGAATACACCGAGGTGTTATGTAAAGTATTAGTAATTTGCTGATTCTACTTATGCTTTATTACTATTACGTGCTGTGTTAGCCGGTATAGTAGATAGCATGATCTTGCAATAGTAGGCAGTTATTAGCACTGGGAGGTCTACTTACACTGAATGATTTTTTTAAAGTCATTGACATTATACGCGAAAAAATCGAAAACTGTGAAGCTGTGTCGGGCTGCTGATTAAATAATACATTTCTGTAACTATGGAGTCAGTAACTAGGTACCTAATTGTCTAGATCTACCTATAAATAGTATCTTACCTTTCGATATCCTATAGAACAGTAAAGAATGAAAATTGACGTTCCTAATGTTATTTAAGCACTTAGTGCTGGCCATTCTCAAGTGCCTAAATATAGATAAGAAAAAATACTTTTTTTTTGTCAACACGGCACCATAGACAAGGGAAAACAAGAGTGATTGAGTACGTGTACTTACAATTCTTTGATCATAGTTTTGGTTTGGTTTCAGCATTACTTAAAATGAACGCTTCATCTATCTCTCTTTATTGATGAGAGACGTAAGATAAATGAACGTCATGAAATATGATCCCTGACAATAGGAATATGTCCAGTACTGTGGCCCCTTCACAGTACTGCACATATTAATAATTTTACATACATAAATTGCACATGGACAAACGATTAAAGTGGGATGCATACGATTTTCCGTGAGAGATTCGAACCCGCGGTCTTGAAGCGTTACAATAGTATCAAAACACCAAGCCGTCATATATATATAGGTATAACAAAAAAGAATTATTATGGTAGAATTATTATTCATATACTTGTTGGGTTTCACCGACCTAGAAAAAGATTAAATAAAACTTCGCAGGCTTTTGATAATATTTTGTAAGGTAAATATAACGTAAATTGATTTTTTAGACAATATAACCCTTTGAAAGGATATGACTACGACTGAATAAAATATTTATTTGGTAAAAAGGTGTAAATTGACTAGTGGCTTAGTAGTGTGGAGTTCAGTTGTTATAATTTAAATTAAATGACAAATAATGCGATCAAAATTAACCGTTGTTAATTTGCTTTCCCATATATTTTATTTAATATTGATGCGAATATACACTCATGGACAAATTTAGAGGAACGTAAAAAGGATATTTTGAAAAAAAATTGGATATTTGTGACAATTAAGTTTATAAACTTGGAATATACATATTGTTGGTTAATTTAAAACAAACATTAAAAGCAAACATTAAAATATCAAACGATCAAATAACAACAATTAACTATATTAAGAAAAAAGAAAAAAATTACAGTAAACAATAGTTGTGTACTTAACGTTTCATTATTTTTTTAATTCTATAGGCTATAAGCTACAATCAGTACTTTATGGACATACTCCTAATCAAATTATCAGTAATGTCTGGAGAGATTACGTTCCATTCTTCCTTTTGTCTTCAAAGTTTATCCCATACATGCTCTTTGGGGTTTAAGTTTACTAAATATTGATAAACACGTTCCGGTCAAAGTATGAATGAAAAAAAACGCGTGTAATGAAGCCTGTTTGCAGTTTGTATGAAAAAAATAAAAAATATATTTTACTTTGGTATCCAGTATATTAGAGATTTTTAGTAAATAAAGAGGGTTAACAATACCTCTCTTTACTTATTTTTAGTCCCATTTTACAAAAGTGTTACCTAATTTCGTATAACATCATGTTAAAATACTGAACAAGAAACGAAACATAGTAAATCCTAACAATAAAAATTAAAAATATGGTATCGAAACATAATATCGTATCATATAAATAATATCGATACCATTAGATATCCCAGTAATTTTTACAATCACGATCAAGACTTTTTTGCCACCTAGGTGGCGCCACTTAGGAATGAGGTGGAAACATTTGACAGATTTCTTAACGGGGAAAGTTAATTTGTCAAAAAATGTAGAGATTAACGTTTTTTCCGATATATTAGCTATATTTTTTATTAGTTTATTTAAAATGGGTAAACCAAGATAATTATAATTCCAATAATTTTCTTCGTAACATGATATACTCAACAACAATTTATTTAAACGAAAACCAGCTAGCCAGAACTTTATTTCTTTGTGACTTTCCTCCCAGAGATCTGGCAAGAGAATCTAAGCCTTATTCTTCGTCGTCAGCCCATTAATATTAAGAGCTCTCCTGTTGTAGGGAGAGTTTGTCTTAATCGCTATGTTTGGCATTCGAATTAACAATTGTAAAGAAGACAAGGAGTCTTACACCGTCGCTCGTCTATGGGAATTTTAAGTCTGACATAAAGGAAATGGTTATACTGCCATCTATCGGAATAGATGACTGTGGGAAATGCAGTAATTAATAATAATTATTAATTTCTCAGTATTTCCGTTAGATACAGTAAAACTAAATAATATATATATATATATATATATAAAGTAAGTAAGTTTGAGTTCTTATAAATTTGTCCATGAGTGTAGAAAGTTGAAAGCTTAACTTGAAAATGCCAAATTTCTTATCGCCGTGTTTTCTTTATTCATACATTGTCATCCGATTCTGAGCTATTTTCAAAATTTCAATTCTTTACCTCATCGTGAAGTTAGTTTAGAATCAATTGCAACGAACAGCCATATACAAAAGCGAAAAAAAAAATTAAATTACCATCTAGCTCATTGGTGCAGCGTCGAATCCTGCAGAAGATGCAGATGTAGCAAACGGAGATGATCAGTAGAGGCACGAAGTACATCGCGCAAAGACAGGCCACGTTGTACGCTATCTCCTGGGCCGCGTTTGAGAACGCGCCGAACGATACACACTGCTCGAACTCTGGCACTAGCGGATGCTGCATCACTCGGAACACCAAGCTCTATCACAAGTTATTAAGTCATTTTAACGTATTATTTATATATTTTATTTTAGACTACACTTATAGCCGACTTTAAAAAACGAGGAGGTTAGCAATTCAACTGTATGCTCTTGTATGTATTCTTTTTCATTTTTTTAAATAGGTTTAACTTCAACAGCGATTCCATATATATACCACTAAAGGACGCAAATTTATGGGATAAAGTTTTTAATTCAACTATTTAGACAACATTGAGATTGCGATATTCACTTATCCACTATAAAAGGATAAAACAAATAAATAAAAATACAAACAAGTGGTAAAATAAAAAATTGGTACAACTGACTCCGATATAAATAAAATTAGAACATCAAGAAGTCAACTAAATACGCAGTTTTTAAGATAACTCAAAAACTACTTGATATATCTTGATCAAATGTATATGAGACCACATGAAAAGTATCAGCATTCAAATAAAAAAAGAATCATCAAAATAGGTTCACCGAGAAAAATGTTCTGTGTTAACACACATAAAAAAAAAACAGTCAATTTGAGTGCCTTCTCCTTTTTGAAGTAGGTTAAAAAAGTAAAACAGACTTCAAGCACCTAAAAATAATTAAAATAATCTCACAATCTGTAAAATTATTTTAGTATATTTTGTTAAATTTAGTTATTTAATCTATATTGAGCCTCACAAAAACAGTACATGATCAAAAGGCGGACTTAATGCTAAAAGCATTTTTTTGTATAAAAGCTTAGATCAGCAATCAGCACGTAGGCGGCTATTGAAAATATAAAAAATACATCTTAGAAAAGTAAATACATACACACATTTCTTAATGAAACTAGCTGTTCCTCGCGAATTCGTCCCCGTAGAATTTATTACGACTGGATTTCATGGGTTTTATTTTTGTACGAGGAACCTTAATTTTTTATCTAAAATAAATTTAGCCTTAGTTTCTCCTTGTAACATCAACTATCTGTAAGTAAAAGACCCATCAAAATCAGTCAAGTCGTTTCCGAGATTACTCGGAGTAAACAGACCGACAGTTAAAAGTTTTAATTATTGTTACGAGCTTAGGGTTCGTGATACTAGATGGCGCTAGTGGGAGAGTTCTAGAAAGATCTTTACGCTCCTATTTCTGCTGCTTAATACCAGATGGCGCTAATAATCAGCCGCCACATACCAGGCGCTAATTACAGCGCGCAACATTATTATAAGTACCGTATATACTTTCATATGCATTTAGTAAAAAGCTGTTAATTTGACATTACTAACAGACACTTCAATTTTATTTATTTGTATAGATAAATATCTTCTAATATACACAATTTTAGAAGATACAAAATACGATACTGAATAATGACTAATATACTGAATAAACGAACCTATATATTATGTATTCTGTAATCTTGACTAAGCTTGCAGTTTTTAAACATTTTAGAAAATGAGCTTGAAGATTATTTTTTAAATGTTTGCATGCATTTTTTTTTCTATTCAAGAGTTTATTCAATTCAAGTGGCAAATAAATAGTTAAAATATGACTAAATTAATAACATTTCTATGAATCTTATTATTTTTCTTTTAATCTTTATATTATTTTCTTTGATATTCTTATTATTTAATTTAATTATATTTATTCTACCTTCGTACTGACAATTACATTTCTTGAATCGAGGCCATTTAATTTAATATTTGCATGTGAAAATGACATAATATTTTCTATTGTACACTGAATGATGGATTGCAGCCC
This sequence comes from Parnassius apollo, assembly GCA_907164705.1. Lineage (NCBI taxonomy): Eukaryota > Metazoa > Arthropoda > Insecta > Lepidoptera > Papilionidae > Parnassius > Parnassius apollo. The sequence continues at coordinate 1,202,421 of CAJQZP010001697.1, forward strand.
TACCACCGTATTTCTTCTTTGTAATAAAATTGAGTTGACTTAATTTTGTTTGCTTTCATCAATCTTCCGGGTCGTTTTAACTGTTCAGGCTTTCTAAATTAGCTGACGAATAAGAAAGAAGCCATTTAAGCTGAGAGCGGATGAAACGAAACCTGAGCTGTTAGACAGATTCGTCAACTAACGTAGTACATTATTTATTATTATTATTTATACATAAACACACTAGCAGCTAAAAAGCTGATGCGTGTGCATCTTAATGTTTGGAGATTTCGTCCAATCTGTTCTTGAAGGCATTCAATGTAGGAGCATCAATCATATTTTGCGGTAGCTTATTCCAGTTGGTGACAATACGATTTGCAATAAAATTCTTCATAGGATTCCGCTTGGCAGCCCTACGGCAAAGCTTAAGTTAATGTCCTCACAGACGTTTGTTGCTACTGAGTAAGTACAAATTTGGCAGAGTAGGAACATTGTAATATCGTGTCAGTATTTTGTATGTTTCAATCGGACTACCTCTCTGTCTACGGCACTCTTAGTGTTGTGAGGTTAAGCTTTTTCATTCACTACTCATATGTCATGTTTCGCAGATGTTTATATGGATCCTACCATAGAATAATTAATATAATACTATAATTTATTTTGTAGGAGGATTGGCGTCACCGGGAGCACACGTACAAGCAATTACGTCGTATTATCAGTTATCACTACTACATTTTAGACTATTGATTAATGTTTTTGACACATAAATGTATCTTTATTTTTGTTTCTAATATTCACAAATACAAATAGTAACTTACTGGTTGTAGAATATGTCTCCTTTATTTAAATTCCATTTCCCGCTGTTCTTTCGATACGTACTTATTGCACAATTTACCATTTTTTAAATAATTTGCATGCAGCGACGCTGACACGAAAATTGAAAACGATTGATTGTGTTGACATTTATACGTGTGAATTGACATATTAGTGGTTACACGGGCTCCGCCCACTCCCCCATTATATTAGGTATGTATTATAGTATTCTATGGATCCTACTGTCCACTAAGTACATGACTGACGTCTGGACCGAGACCATTCCTTGGGGCCCGTAATCTTAGTCGTAAACCACTTCCTTTTGAGAGAGTGGTTAAGGTTCTAAGGCAAACGTCTTATCAAGGGTCACGCCCACCGCGTTGATTCCCGAACCCAACGAGGTAAGCGGCCAGTAAGTTGTTGATCACTGTTAAGGGCGTAAGATGAAGAACATGACCACCCTTTTCAATTGATTTAGAAAACTAATTGAAAAGAATCGTCGCGTTATTCGTCTCACGCACATAACATTATTTATATAATGAAGTTTCAAAACAGAATAACATTAAAACATAAACTACTTATACATTTTTAACATGGTAGAGCCACGCCGCAGCTATATTAGATGTAGCAAAAATGGGTCCACTCGACCAGGATGTCCTTACGCAGACGCTCTCACAGAATATCAGGTGACTTATTGGGTAGGGTAACAATAACCGTGACTAATGCAAAGTATTCAATTCAACGAACTGGTTACCTGAGGCAAGCTGCACGCAAGTGCCATCACCCACGCGCAGCACAACATGTGTTGGCTTCTTTTGCGCGCCACTCGCAGTTTTAACGGAAACAAAACTGCGAAAAACCTGCAACAAAATTTTCAGCTATATTTTGACCGTTCCGAGGCACGGTAGTTTGGTATTAAGTTGCGGCACTGAGGGTCGCGAGTTCCAAACCTGCACGAAACTAGAATTTGTTTGTTCATCAAATAATTGTCTTGGGATTGGATTTTTGTCGTAATTTGTTGTAATATTCATAACGATAAAATGATGTTTAAATCAATATTAGTTACCTAATCCGACTTGACTTGTTATTTGTAAATATTGCCCTCGTTATTCACTTGGCCCATAACATTAGTAAATCCTATACTATTAAACGAGCAACTCTTGAAGCAAAAATATATATATATATATATATATATATATATATATATATATATATATATATATATATATATATATATATATATATATAATCGGAATCTCGGAAACGGCTCCAACGATTTTCATAAAATTTAGTGTCAGGGAGATTTATTTTTAGAAAATGTCTTTTTGTCCGTGTTTTCAGGCAATGAAAAACTGCTAAAATATAAGAAAGTAAATTTTGACACTGTGTTAATGATCGTAATAGCTCAAATGGATATCGAGCGGTCGCGAAGTCGTAATACCTTGGTTCGCGTTTCGTTTTCGGTCCGATTTTTTTTCCTTTTTTTTTCAATATCCCTTCTTTTATGAGAAAATCTATTATTTCGAGCCCTTTTTTTTGTATTGCTTTATATCTAATTACAACTTCCGTATAATTTTCATGTTATAAAGGTTTGTACTGTAGTCTATGATCGAAATTAACCAAAATATTAAATTTTTTCTATTACGTGTCTTTATGAAATGTAAAAATAGTATTTAATTAGTTCAGTAATTTAATATTATATTTATAGAAGAAGACACCATTCACGTGTCTCTACCTGGAACCAAGTTACAAGAAACTTACCCCTTACCTATGTACCTACGTCATATTACTATACATAGGTCTCCTTCGATTCAATAAATAGAGAGTTAAAACACATTACAGGATAAATGAAAATTATTTATTTATATATAAAAACCAATGGCTCTCCGTTAGTCCTACTAAAACTCTAAAACGGCTCAAAAGAGTTTGATGAAATTTTTGTGTGCGGCGGTACCCGGTAGGTAGCGCTGTTGTTGAGATCCAAAAATCGAGATCCAAGGATCGCTAGTAATATAAAAAAGTACGATTTTCCGCCTACAAGCGTGGCAAATATGGCAAATATGGCAAATATTCCCGCCTTTTAATTAATCTATGAGTTAGGCCTTTGTTCAGTTCAATGAACTTTTGATAGGCTGTATGTAACCGTAACCGTTTACGTGGGAGGGCCAGGCTGCAGCTATGTTATGGTTGTAGCACGAATGGTTCGACACGACCGGGTTAGAAACACGCTCTCACAGAATACCGGCGTAATATAGCAGCTTAATGCTGCTGTGTTTTGTATGGTGAGTGTTGAGAACCGGAGATTCTTCTTAATGAGAATTAGGCATTTCATCTTCTTCTTTAGTTGTAACAATACATCTGCATTTTGATTCTAAATCAATAATAATTGTAGATCGAATCGGTGTCAAGACAGATGTAAAGTCACCTTGAAATTGATCTGAGGTTCCCAATGAATTCGAAAATGCACCTCAAAAACCTTTCACCTTTATTAAGGGAGACATAACTTACTTCATTTATCTATGTATGCAATAAGTCTTTGTCCATTAACCCTTCCCACTTTTTATGCAGATCTATATAAATATTATATGTTCTTAACAAAATGTTATTGACCTTCTGTGGCTGTTATCAAGAATTACAGGTAGAATTCCAACAGGTGCCGATAGTGTGGCCAACCTGTTGACACACCTCGCACCGTGGAACTTTGTACATTTGATGTTTATGGGCCACAGCATACACTTACCATCAGATGAACTGTGTGTTCGTTTGTCACCTTTATTTTAAAAAGAAACTATATTTATTAGCTCAGTGCAATTTTATGTACCATTTACTACCCAATTGCTCACTCACAAGTCACTCGTTACTACATACATACAATATATTAAATAAACTAAACTGTACATTATCATCATCATTACAGCCTATCACAAGTCCACTGCTAAAAATAGGGCTTTCCCAAGGAAAACTAGAAAGCACGATCCTGGTTTGACACGAGATCTCCCGAACGCTGCCAAGGCGTGTTGAATCGCCAATCGATTTCTCGACTGAATTCGGACTAACCACGTCGGAAAATTTTTACCTGGTAAAAATACAAGTCCAACAAGTACAAACAACTTCGAACTTAGTACTCCATACAACTTTTTTAGAAAAATGATGACAAGCAAGCACACAGACCACCTGATGGTAATGGATGCTGTGGCCTATAGACATCATCTGTGCGCTCGTCGTTCTCTCGAAATTCGAATCAGCGTATCTTATAGTTATTTTAGATAACTATCATCTTTGAGACCGATATATCTAATATGTGTATATGTTCTGAAATAACGATGTAATGCAGAGGTATATGATACATAGTCCATCGCCCGATATGGCATCGTCATTCTTCGTTATTAATTATGAATGACGTTTAATTAGACTACTCTATATACTTAACTTAACTCTAATACACTAACACCTCATCACTACACGAAGGACAGGATCAAAGAGCTTGCCTTGCCATTTTTAAGGCACTGGAGAACCATTCTAATTTCGCTCAGACTGACTTCGGGGATATCATTGGAATAGTGTCGATTAAGACTTGCTCTTCGACTTGCTGATCGTTACTCACACATGGCGTGTACAGCTGCCCATAGAACCTCTCAATCTCACCCAAAGTATGACTTTGATCCCTTGGGGGAGGTGTAGCCTTTGGCAGCCTCTCATCTCAGGGGCACATTGTTTAGAGCCGGGGCGGCATCAACGGTAGCCGAACTACGTTGCGCTATTAAGCGCAAATATGATTCTCTGAAGGATGAATATATATTTCTGTAATTTACTGTAGAGAATATCGGTCCGTGAGGTACACGTGCGGTGAAGGAACTGTATCTATAACTAATCGTCGCTGCTGGTGATAAGAAGGCTGTTTCTTTTCTCCGAAGAAGCTTTGTATCTAATTCAGCGAGGAAACGCAGCCTGCGTTCTTGGCACTATTCCGCGGGGAGAACGGCTGTATGATACGAGTAACTTGAGTTTTTAGTTTAAGTTTTTTTAATTATGCTTTTTTAATATTGTATATATTTGTAAGGTATGTAAATAAATAATAGATAAAATTGTTTACCTATCAATGGAAATGCAGACTAGGACGTTAGAAGATAAATATAGTCCGAAAGCTCTCATGACGAGCAGCACCTTGCAGAGCGCGTTGCCCGCCAGCCACTCGTTTGTGTACTTCCAGCCGATCTGCGGAAAAATAAAGCATTATTAATTGCCCTCACTTTGTCTTCTACTTCTTCATCAAATTGTAAAATCCTACGTAATATACACTTTGGGTGCTAGAGCTACGCTGCAGCTTTATTAGCACCAATGCGTCGGTTTGATTCGGGTCCACGCTTTCACAATATACCAGCGTAAAATAGCAGTTCAGTGCTGCTCTATTTCGTATAGTGAGTGGAGAGAACCGGAGACACTTTTTACTGGAAACGAGGCATTCCATCTTCCATATTCTTTTAAGTATATGTATACCTATGCCAGGATATCCGTAGAAAATTTTATACTTAAAAATATTCAAACTTTTAAATAATATCTAAAATAGTCTTATAATAACAAAACTTAAATTTAAATTATAACAAAAATAGTTTGTGTGTGTGTGATGTGTGTGTGTGTGTGTGTGTGTGTGTGTGTTTCTGGGTGTGGTGTGTGTGTGTGTGTGTGTGTGTGTGTGTGTGTGTGTGTGTGTGTGTGTGTGTGTGTGTGTGTGTATGTGTGTGGTGTGTGTGTGTGTGTGTGTGTGTGTGTGTGTGTGTGTGTGTGTGTGTGTGTGTGTGTGTGTTATTCTATAAAAAAAACTGGCCATAGGTCTCGTCCAATGCGGGGAGGATTTGCCTTAATCGCTATGCACTAATAACTCTATCCACATCTTTGCTTTACGTCGATGACAAGGAAGTTTTATGTCTATGATGGACCATCAAGTGCTTAGATCCGTGCTTTTCGGCATGTTCAGCAGTGGAATTTTGAAGGGGTGCAATGATGATGATGCCGATGAAGCGGCATTGCACCCATATCTGTGTAATGCTTCAAGTGGATAGAGAAGTCAGTATTATTACAGGCCGTGAGGTATTTCATCACATTGATCAGCGGTGAAAATGCATCTGTGACATTCCTTATTTGCAGCCAAATTGTGTGTGTGTTTGTGTTTTTCTGAACATACGCTATGCACCAGCGGGCATGCATTGCTTGAAAATATAACCCACACTAGAACTAGTGATGCGACTCATCATGGCCAGAAGTGCATTTATGTGGGTAACTCTGGTTGCCGAAGGAAATCACTCCGCAGCTGTTTTTTTTTTTACTATAACCATTACAACCTATTAAAAGTCAACTATTATACATAGAACTCCCCCATACGTTCGCTCACTTTTATTACTTTAATTTACGTTCTCTATATATTACTTTAGCGTCAAACATCAAAACGAAACCAACAACAATTCCTGCTGAAATTACAAAAGCGCACAGCATTCTATGGAATTTTTTTAGAATTCTTTAGCATTCTTGGATGGATTTTAAATTATCGGAATTTGATCCATCAATCAATAAAGTATATCTTGTACAGGTGAAGTGCCGTTCTTATTTAGAAGTTGGGACATACCTAGGCTGCACTAAAAGTATCGGGAATGGAATATTTCCACTGTTCCTGTCATATTAAAATCTTTTTAATTAAAAACTCCTTAGTTTTAAAAATCGAATACCATTTATTTATTTAAAAAAAGATTCTCGGTCTTGTCACAAGGTTTTGTCAAACTTGTTTAGTCGTTGAGAAAATGGAATTGACTCGAGAAAATTCAAGTGCGATGATTTATTATGACTTTCGAAGTGGTTTAACACGAAAACATTGTGTTGACCGGATGATTTCTGCATTTTGTGATGAAGCCCCATCCAAAACCACAATTTATCGCTTGTTTGCTGAATTTCAACGTAGACGTGTCAAGCTCAGTGATGATTCCCGTCAAGGTCGTCCAAAAACTGCAGTCACCCAAGAAAACGTTGATGTTGTGCGTAAGCTGATTGAGGAAGATCGACATGTGACATACCGCGAAATTCAGGCAACTTTAGACATTGGCATGAGTCAAATACAAATAACTTTTTATACAAAAAAAAATTATAAAAACTTTATAATTTTTTTGTATAAAAAGGGTTATTATAATATAAAGGAATTTATGGATGATAATAACCCCTGGGAAACGTGATCGTTACCAAGCTATTTCTAATTTGTTTTGTATTGTTAAGTAAAAAAAGTTAAAGTAACATAGATGTAAGCTGTTATTTAAAAAAAGTCCCGTTGGGTTTTTTGCTAGTTCTTTCCACGACATAAATTTTTTTCCGAACCTGTAGTAATTTAAACAAAAGAGTGACTTTAAATGGGTATAATTTATAATCTTTATTACATAAAAAACGTTTCTGTTTCTGTATCTATATCGACCCGGAAAAATCACTAGTGTAAGCCGATTGCCCAAAAAAGTCGAGTGGAAAGAAAACTTCTGTTAAAGCGCACAATAGTGGTCCGCTAAGCATGCAGATGTTGTGGCTGGTGTCGTGAATTTTGTCGCGATGTGCGCTGGAGTTTATACCCTGAGACAATGCGATTTACAAATAAACCAACAAATTTTCCTTTACACGTAATCGTATCTCAATTTTGAATATTTAGTAATATTGCAGAATGAATTGAATAAGTTTGATTGATTTCATTTTTAAGATTACTCTTGTCTTTAAAGAATAATTTAAATGTCTGGAAACATGGACATGTAAAATAAGTTAAATAAATAAAAAATTAAATCTTAAAGCATTTGTTTCTTGTTCGTTGAGATGATAATAAGTATTACAATTAATACATAATGTTCCTAAGAGCTAACTTAGCTCACCTACTAAGCGTTCGCCGTAAATTTCCATGCCGCCAATGAAATAGTTAATATAAATTTTAAGTTGTGCTGATTTACTAATTGCTTTGCGGTGAAGGAAAACATTGCAAGGAATAGAAATAATATTAACTTTCGATATATGACGTATTATATATATATATGATAGAAGGAAGAAGGGAGGCCTATGTTCAGCAGTGAACTTTTCATAGGCTGTAATGTATCAAAGGATGAGTACCATCTCGTTTACGCCAGGCGTAAAATACTCGATGCGATGACGAGCAGCAGCTTCAAATCTACGTGAAATCTGACATTGAGATCGTCAGTCCTTTTGTAGTTGCGATTAAGGCTGTAGCAGCCAGATTAATCAAACCGAAACGGGAATAAATAATATATACTCCGCTGCTACCATAACGCGGAAGGCGAGAATAAATAAAAAAAAAACATTTTATTTCCTAATTATTCTTGGCTACTGAGATACTGCGGACTGTATATAGATAATTTGACGTTCTTATAAAGAAACAAGAAGCAGCCGCAAATATCATTCAGCGCCACACCGACTTCACACGCCGCTATCGTCACGTATCCGTCGACCAATGGTGAGCCGTTTCTTCAACGCCGCAGTTCGTTTCCTCTTGCTGTTCCGGAGCTGTATTCCACACCGCCGCCGCCCGCCGACTACGCGTGCGCACCGATCTGCATGTCTTTTTATAGCCCGGTTCAGCGACGTAGCTTCGTGAACAACAAACAAGTCTCACGCCGGGAAACGAAACGTAGATAATTGTATATTTTAAATAGTTTTCATTGGTCATAAAATAAGCAATATAATTGGCTAGGCAAAATATTAATTGTTACCATTGGCAAATCAATAGTGAGCCAGCCATATAAATATAGGCAAGGTTGATGCAAAATATATTCCATTCTGAATCCCATTCGACAGTACATTCATAAACATAAACAGTAGTTTCATTTCTCCACCTTAAAGAAAACCACTCGGAGTCTGTTAATAGTGGACAGTTCGTCTCCACTATTACAGTGGTGACCCCGTACGAACACCGAGGGGGGAAGATCCGGTACGAACACCAAGAAGGAACACCCTGCGACGTACCACTACTATTGCACGAACACCGCGAAGGAAACCCGTACGAACACCGAGAAGGAAGACTTCAGTTTATATAAAATCAGTGTAATCAAGCCGTCATTATGGAGCAGGAGGCAAACACATATACATCAAACCCGGTAAAGGAACCAGAAATCGCCGGTATATCTCTATCGTTAAGAATACCACCGTTTTGGAGAGACAAACCACGACTTTGGTTCGTCAGTTTTGAAGCCGCAACGAATGGTTTAAAGAAGAGCCAAGCGCAATTAGCACAGATGGTGATAGCCCAACTTGAGAAACAAGACATCGAACAAATTGCGGACCTGTTGTACAACCCACCAGCAGTCGACCAGTATAATTCACTGAAGGATCGTCTGATCTCCGCATATGAAGAATCCGACAGTCGACAGCTACAAAAACTTCTATCAGAAATAGAACTTGGAGACCAGAAACCCACACAACTCCTACGCAAAATGCGTACTTTGGCGCGAGATAAAGTTCCGGATTCAACACTACGGCTAATGTGGGTAAACCACCTACCACCACATATTCGATCGGTAATAGCAGTCAGCGAAACATTCAGCACGCAGACGAAGCTCGACGAACTGGCACTCCTGGCGGACAAGATGATCGAAAACAGCAGTAGCTCACACATATCGATCATCGAAGGCACTTCAACAAAGGCCAATGATACCCAGTTTCTTCTCGAAGAAATTCGGAAGCTATCATTCGAAGTCGCCGCGCTCAAAGCTTCCCAGCATCATACCTTTTACCAGCAACAGTACAACCAGCGCAATCAGCAACACCGAAGATCACCTTTTCGTCGCAACCGCTCTGCAAGTAGAAGTCGAATAAGCTCAACATCAAGATCCCCTTACTGCTACTATCATCGACGTTTCGGGGTCGAGGCAAGAAAATGCACAGCACCGTGTACATTCAAAAATGAAAATACGAATACGGAAAACTAACTAGTACGCTCGATGCGACGGGATCCAGCGTAACAGCAAAGTCCTACCGTCTTTTCGTCACCGATAAAAAAAGCAAGCTTACTTTCCTTATCGACACCGGAGCAAATATCTCAGTGTTACCGCCGAAGCAAGGACAGAAGTTGAAGCCACTAGATTTTCAACTCTATGCAGCAAACAATACGGTTATTCCTACATATGGAGAAAAAACAATGGAACTTGATTTTAATCTACGCCGACCATTCAAATGGAGATTTATCGTCGCTAAAGTCAGCAAACCAATCATCGGTGCTGATTTTCTTCAACATCACCAGTTGGTCGTCGACATCAAAAATAGAAGAATCATCGACGGGAAAACCAATCTTGCATCTCAGTCTTTTGTACAAGCAACCAATCTGCCCACAATAAGAAGCATAGATGTGCAACAACCGTATCACAAGATCCTCGAAGAATACCCTGGTATCACAAGAATAACTTCAATGAAATTAACACCGAAGAACGACGTTGAGCATTTCATCGACACCAATGGACCACCACTTCATTGTCGTGCACGTCCAATCGCACCACACCTATACGAGCAAGTTCGAAAGGAATTCGAAAACATGATTGAGCAAGGAATATGCCGTCCAAGCAAAAGCCCTTGGTCATCACCACTTCACATTGTACCGAAGAAGAACGGAGAATTACGAGTTTGTGGAGATTACAGAAGACTGAATTCTATTACCACTCCTGACCGCTACCCAATACCGCGAGTCAGGGATTTCACTCATCAACTATCAGACAAGACTATATTCTCCACCATCGATCTCAACCGAGCTTACCAACAAATAAGAGTCCGCGATGAAGACATAGAGAAGACAGCAATAATTACCCCAATGGGATTATTCGAATTCCCAAGAATGATCCCAGGATTAAAGAACGGAGGTCAAACTTTCCAAAGATTCATACACGAAGTACTTCATGGACTGGATTTCGTTTTCGCATTTATTGATGATCTCCTTGTTGCAAGCCCTGATAAAGAAACGCACGAAACCCATTTACGCACCGTGCTACAGCGATTAGAAGACAACGGAATCACAATCAACCCTTCGAAATGCATATTTGGACAGCAAGAAGTTCAATTTCTTGGTTTCACCGTCAGCAAGGAAGGAATAAAACCGCCTGCCGAAAAAGTCAGAGCAATCATCGATTATGCAAAACCTAATACTATCGAAGAGCTAAGGCGTTTTCTTGGGATGATAAATTTTTACAGAGAACACATACCTAAAGCCGCTGAAATCCAAGCACCACTTCACGTCTACCTTCACAACACGAAGAAAAAAGATAAAACGTCAATCGAATGGAACGATGAAGCCACGAAGGCATTTGAAGCTTGTAAAATTGCGATCCAAAATGCAGCTTTACTCGCTCACCCATCACATGAAGCAACCCTTGCTATCTTCAGCGACGCATCCGATCTCTCAGCAGGAGCAGTTCTCCAACAATACAGCAATGGGAAATGGCAACCACTTGGATATTTTTCGAAGAAGTTCTCCGATACTCAACGTAACTACAGTACATTCGACCGAGAGCTACTCGCTATTTACATGGCTATCAAGCACTTCAGAAAAACGTTCGAGGGTCGAAACCTGATCGTTTTTACCGACCACAAACCATTAACATATGTACTTCCAAAGAAACCATCACTATCGGAAACACCACGAAGAGCAAGACAACTTATTTTCATAAGTGAATTCACGACCGACATACGTCACATCAGTGGAAAGGACAACATAGTTGCCGACGCACTCAGTCGCGTACCAATCGACAGTGTAACGTGCCCTACATCAATCGACTATCATAAGATCGCCGCAGCACAAGACAGAGATAGTGACAACATAAAACATCTAGCGAAGCAAGGTAACTTGTCCATCAAGCAAGTTACAATGCCAATGACGCATCTACCTATATACTGTGAAGCCTCAACGACAACCATGCGACCATACATACCAGAAGAATGTCGTCGCGAAGTCTTCAATGCACTGCACAACATTAGTCATCCAAGTGTTAGAACAACAAGAAAACTATCACTGAAAAATTCTTTTGGCCTGCAATGCAAGCGGATGTTGGCAACTGGGCGAAGCAATGCATTCAATGCCAAAAATGCAAAGTACAAAGGCATACATCAAGTAGTCTAGCTACATTTCCACCCACGGAGAGATTCGAACACTTGCACGTTGACATCGTTGGACCATTACCTACTTCACCGCAAGGACATCGTTATCTCGTAACAATGATCGACAGAACAACAAGATGGCCAGAAGCAATACCTACCGATGATACTTCAGCCGAATCCGTCGCGAAGATAATTTATGAAAATTGGATTACTCGTTTCGGATCACCTAAAACCATCACAACGGATCAAGGAAGGAATTTCGAAAGCAACCTATTCCTCAAACTTCATCAAACTATGGGAATACAGAAGACGCGTACAACAGCATACCATCCTCAGTCAAACGGAATAATCGAACGATGGCATCGTACATTAAAGACTGCACTCAAAACTCGTTTATCTCAACATACAAAGTGGATTGATGAGCTACCTACAGTGCTACTCGAACTACGAGCAACACCGCGTGCAGACACTAGTCTTAGCGCCGCTCAGCTAACCTACGGCTGCAGCATAAGGCTGCCGTGTGACTTCTTCAGTTCAGCAGCGTCAAACAAACAAGAAATGGATTACGATTTCGTAACTAAACTTCGAGAATCAATTAACAAAGCCTTATCGTTGAAATGCACCGAAATGCAATCACACAGAAATAATAAATCAGTATTCATTCACCAAGATTTGAAAACATGCAAACAAGTTTTTGTAAGAAACGACGCAATGAAAAAACAATTTCAACCTACCTACGATGGACCGTATAAAGTATTAGAGAGAAATAGCAAGACTTTTAAACTACAAATACCCGGAAGGAAATCTACGATTATATCGATCGACCGACTAAAGCCTGCCTATATTATTAACGAGGATACTGCAGAGGATTCATCATCATCATCAAAACCACCAGCGAGGAAGCTTGAAACCTCATCATCTACATCAACCCAGTTGAAACCTATTTTAAAAACTACGAAATACGGGCGAGTCGTCAAGCCTCTGGTACGCTTTCGCTGGGGGGAGAGTGATGTAGCAGCCAGATTAATCAAACCGAAACGGGAATAAATAATATATACTCCGCTGCTACCATAACGCGGAAGGCGAGAATAAATAAAAAAAAACATTTTATTTCCTAATTATTCTTGGCTACTGAGATACTGCGGACTGTATATAGATAATTTGACGTTCTTATAAAGAAACAAGAAGCAGCCGCAAATATCATTCAGCGCCACACCGACTTCACACGCCGCTATCGTCACGTATCCGTCGACCAATGGTGAGCCGTTTCTTCAACGCCGCAGTTCGTTTCCTCTTGCTGTTCCGGAGCTGTATTCCACACCGCCGCCGCCCGCCGACTACGCGTGCGCACCGATCTGCATGTCTTATATAGCCCGGTCCAGCGACGTAGCTTCGTGAACAACAAACAAGTCTCACGCCGGGAAACGAAACGTAGATAATTGTATATTTTAAATAGTTTTCATTGGTCATAAAATAATCAATATAATTGTCTAGGCAAAATATTAATTGTTACCATTGGCAAATCAATAGTGAGCCAGCCATATAAATATAGGCAAGGTTGATGCAAAATATATTCCATTCTGAATCCCATTCGACAGTACATTCATAAACATAAACAGTAGTTTCATTTCTCCACCTTAAGAAAACCACTCGGAGTCTGTTAATAGTGGACAGTTCGTCTCCACTATTACAAGGCACAGTCTCTCTACAGCGGAGGAAACTCACTCCATCCAGGCAAACAGAAGCAAGTCCTAACAGAAAAATACGCACTGTAACTTTTATGTCGTGGCGGTTTCTGGCGATTGATGGACAATATACTTTTGAATACATTCCATAATACTTTGATATTTGTATCTATATATCTGCTTGCTATATTGAATGCCTCGTTGGTCTAGCGGTTGTAAACGCGGTTGCTGATCTTGCGGTCTAGGGTTCGAATCCCAAATCTACGGTCGGGTCAAAATCAGCGATATTGTTTTCCTGTCAAAAAATTCTCAGTAGCGGCCCGTAGTCAGGAAGTACACGGTGCTTCGGAAAGTACGTCAAGCCGTTGATCCTGCGCCTGATCTCTCTTCGCTTGCGTCGGACTACCGTCCCATCGGACTATACGAGAGTGAGGGAATAGAGAGTGCACCTGCACTTGCGCATACACTCGGGCACTATAATCGTGTCCGGCGCAGATTTACAGGTTAGTTTCTGTTCAAGCTGACCACCGTGACCAAAATTTGGTCTGGAGAAGATTATTATTACTGTTATTAGAGGCAACAGAAGGAAGTTAAAGAGATGGGTGTTCATGCCGTTCACACATTTGAAGTTTAGTATTAATATAAATTTGGATTTATAATAATTATATTATAAGACATATGTGCCAATAAGTGTTAGATTTATATTTGTTAAAGATACTTTCACCATATTAATATCAAACTTAAAGATCATTTCAGGTTGCGTAAACAATGTGAATTATTCTAACAATAGCGATCCATTACGTTTTCATGTAACAGCCAACGGACATAAAATTTGTGCCTTTATTTTTCGACCCTCAAACTGTTAGCTCGTCCTTAAAAATACAATATTAAATATTGAAAATTGTAACAAATATATTAAATCAAGTTTGTGATACTCTGATCTATCATTTCTTTTGGGCAATAGCATGTAACTATTAACAACTCCCCTATAAAGAGTCTATAACTATAATGAATGAACGTATTTACCTCCAGTGGTATAACTCCGCAAGTAACCAAGACATCAGCAATCGCCAGATGAGTCATTAGCAAATCCACTCTGGACTTTCTGCGGCGAGTTCTGGTTAAGCTCAACAGCACGGCCAGGTTGCAGAACGCCCCCAGAGTCATCAGCACCCAGTAGGTAACAATAACTGCATGCTGGTCACGCGTGAGTAACTCTTCGATCGTTTTGTTTGCAGGGATCTCACTTTTCTCACAATTCTCTGTTTTGTTAACTTGCACAGAGACATTATCATACATTGTTGTATTTGTAAAAAAAAATTTGTAAATAAATTTTCGTTGCCACAGTCTATAAAAAACTTAATGTGTCAAATAAATTAGTTAAATAAATACAATTTTATCAAGAACAGTGGCACAGTGGCTTAACCATGAGCTGCGGCGATAAGAGCGGGGGCTCGATTCCCGCACGGAACAAGTATTTATATGGCTTACAAATAGTTGTTCCTCGTCTAGATGTTTGTCTTAGTGCAGCACGGTACAGGTGAAAATAAATTACTGGAAAATTGTAACGTTTTAACTTAAAAAAAGTTAATTTTAAAATCCATACATTTATTATTTATTTCACGTCTTATATAATAACATATAAGAATGATATACGGACTTAACACCTGAGGTATTCGCTACCAGTCTACCTTTGGGTGACAGAGCGATAAAAATATGAAGTTTAGTTATATACATTTACAAAATTAAAAAAAAAACTATGGTTGCGCGGAAAAAGAATCTGGTACTCTCATATATTTTTTTCGGTTAATTATTGTTCGCCAGTGACTTTCCTTCCTGTATCCACACATTCCTTCCGAACGTACTGAAGGGGAGGAGAATCTAGAAGGTGACTATGATAAATAATAACACATGCTTATTATGTACATATAAAAATACATAATTAATAAATTCAGATATAAATTACGGAAATCCGTTATATTAAAGTTGTTCAGAATTAACTAAGATCCGCGCTATACAATAAAATTATGTGTCTCACTTCATTATATTAATTTAAAGAGCACCTTTCGCCCTCCTTGCGTACTCTATCCCCATCACCACTAATCCCTACACCACTACTTAAACGAAGACACACCGCCATTGATAATACGACACATGTTTCGCCTCTAAACGAGAGATCATCAGGAAAAATGGACTCTGCGGTGACTGACCACTAAGTGAGTTGCGAGCCAACATTATATAATTATATAAATACAAATACATACTTTCATAAATATTAAATCTCACTTCTCTCACCCAAAGGTAAATCACGTAAGAAGAAACTACGGACTTTAATTTGGCACGGTCCTGACACACCACTCTTGCTTTTAACATATCTATACATACAATATCATGTTCGTTGGTTAAAGGTACGCATAATTTGGCTGATTTACAATTTTCAATACAAAACTATTGCCTCATATATCTCACAGCTAAGCACGGGTCAACTCTCATTTCAATTGGGGTTTATGATACAGGTGAGAATTCTCCCCGCTGCCCCAATGCTGTTTACCGACTTTATATAACTCGAAATATAGTAATTTATAAGAGTAGAGTCTTACTGCAGTTTTATCATAAGTTTAGCACAAATACGTCAGTTTGCCGGAAAAATAACGCTCTCAAAAATACCAGCGTATAATTGCAGCTTAAAGCTGATGCTGTTTCGTATGTTGAATGTGGAGAGCTGAATATTTTTACTGGAAGCGAGACATTCCATTATAGTCCTCAGGGGTGACAGTGCTTCTGCATTTTGATTCTTATTCGAAAATAGATATAGATGTATAAGTGGGGAACAGCATCCACTTATCATCAGGTAGACTGTGTGCCCGTTTGTCACCCTTGTTCAATTTTTTCAAAATCACGTTGTTCACCCAACATGATAAAACAACACTCACAACAGTTTCAAACTCCTTTAAACTTCGAATATATTTTTTTTTAATTTAAATTAAATTTAAAAAAAATTGTTTTGAAATACAAAGGAATATGTTATTTTAGTTACAATTATCCAAAAAATATTGAATTTGTTTATAATATAATAATAATAACTATATTTCAGATATAATAAGTCCATATTAAGTGTAAGTATATTAGTAACAATTTTACTTCATAACTATGTTAGTAATGTTAGGTTAGTTTAATGTTTAAAAACGAACTTAGTTTTTAGCAAATACTGTGGTAAATAAATTTATATATAGTGTAGATTCTAATAAATCTCTCTTGATAAAAAATCAAAATAATAAAGCATCTCTTTGCAAACTGGCGTAAAAAGATATTGTTTGCAATATTAATAAGCTTACATTTTCAGACATTATAAAAAGAATAGATGCACTGAGACTACTTATTTTACGGATTTTAATTAAAATATATTTTAATCGTGCTAAATGACTTATTTACAAAAAGTTACAGCCTATCTATTATAAGTTCACTGCTGACCGTAGTCATTCCCTATAGATTGTCTCATAGGAGAGATTTTGAAATAGTTACCTCACCGACAGGAGGGTTGACAACCGCAGTTTTTTTTATTATATTGAGTTGTCATCAGTCTCTGACTTCTCTTACAACTCTTACGGGATAATATGGGGTAGAGATAATATATTCTTACGCCACCACTACACAACAAAACATTTTTCTTGGCCTACTCTAAATGATGACATTATAAAATTGCAAGTATTTTTAGTTTTTTTTTTTAATTTAAGGATTACACTTTTATAATGTACAATTATTAGGAAAACAATATATATATATATATATAAAATATTTATAATATATTTTTCATTTATGTTTTAAGCACTTCATTTTATCAGGAATAAATAGTAAACAAGATTTAATTCAATGAAGTTACTAAACTAACTTAATGTCAAATTATTGTTGCCAGAATATTTTTAAAAGCTCGTGAGATAACATGAACAATTCGCATAGATCATAAAACAACACTTATGTTTAATTCACTTTATGCTTACGTTTAAATAAATTAACCAAATAATTAATAAATTTCTAATTGCGTATCGCGTTCGTATCGCGTTCAACTCTTTTCTTAATATTTCTACGACTAATAACGTGATCCAGCTACGTTCGGCGTAGTCGGTGTCGTAGCCAATACTGACTACTCTGTTGTTACGACTACGAAATACCGCTCTACACATAACGCTACTTAATTGCGCCCCATATAAGTTTTTTTATGAGAATTTATTTTCCTTCCAAATATTCATAACAGAAAAAAGATTACTCAAATAATTTAACGTATACTATTACATTATCCATCAACATTTCATCATAATATTAAAAAAAAAAACTTGTAATTACTTGTATAATATGTAATTTTTACCAGGTCGTACAAAAGTAATCTATAAGAGAGGGTTACACTTGCTGACACAGCTGCCCCTCGCGCGCTTTTCTTCCCATGGGTTGTGAGTTTTTCGAGTTTTATTTATTTAATTCAAAAACTCTTGTGGCTTACAGAAAACCACCAACACTTCAATACCAATACGCACACAAGGTAAAATTTTACATGCAAAAATATTTAAAAAAAATTGCATCCAATAATAACAACAAAAATTAGTAGTTATCACTTATAAATTAATAAATTAAAATTAATAATCATAAATTAAATAATTATATAATATTAGTGATATAAAATCTCTAAGCTTTGTGGAGAAATTATAATAGTAATAAACAATAAAATATTAATAATTGTACAATGTTTAAAAAAGGAAAAGGTCGCAATCATACAATATCAGGCTATGAAATATTTTTTCATATCAATTCATAATGTAATATCAATAAAAGCTAATTAGAATATGGCATAGTTAAAATTATATCTTAAATACAAATAATTAATTTTACATAGTCAAGCAAATTAAATTGTGGAATTATTAATTGTCTTATTATCGATAATTTTATAAAAAGAGTGTTATAAAAAGAGTCAGTTTCATCGTGTTGAGTGACTATGTCCCCTATTAGTATCAATGCTCGATTTGTTGGTTGCATAGGCAGCACGTTTGGTACGTGTAACTGGTCTGTCTAGGAGACGCAGCCTACGGCGCGGAGCCACCGTTCCTCCATTGTCTCTCTGCAGGTACCTGAGCACCAACAAACCGATTCTCTCCACAACCGACTAGCAGTCCAACTTGTGGTGAATTATAAAAAGATAACACCTAATAGTTGACATCGACCTCCTAAACATTAGGGTTTCTAAATCAACCATACCCAAAACGAACAGGGAACGATATAAATAAAGGTAGTAACCGTGACTCTCCTTATAAAGCCAACGAAAAAATTTACGTCGTATTCTCTCTAACATGATAGTATACTTATTCTCATAAAGATTCCAGGCCGCAGCTGCATACCTACTTTAGTTTACTCCGAACATACGCATTATACAAAGTTTTAGCCAACCTTATATCATCAAAGCCAGCAGCAGTCCTCATCACAAAACCTGATGTGTTACTAGCTGACTTGCAAAAGGATGTCATATGATTGTGAAAATATTTTTATCTAATAATAAACCTTAGTCAATTATGTCATATACTCTTACCATAGGCGCGTCAAATAAGTTATAATTAATAATGATAGAATTCGGTTTTAATGCAAAAGTAATAACCTTACATTTAGTCTCATTAAGAGGAAAGTGGTTCGCCATACACCATTCCGATTTCCTTTCTATGTCCTGTTGAAGAGCCTGTGCATCAGAAGCACTACCAATTCTCAAGCTTAATTTTAGATCATCTACGAATAACAAGCACTTCGCAAATTTAACTTTGGTAGGCAAGTCATTTATAAAAATTAAAAAAATTAAAACAGCGTAGGGCCAAGAGTACTACCCTGACTTACACCAGATCTAGTAAAATAATTAGCAGATTCATAACCACTTACTCTAAAGAACTGACGACGATTACCCAAATAGCTAGCAAATAATTGAAGAAGCTTCGGAGTAAACCCCAACTTAGCTAGCTGCTGTAACAGTATGTCATACTAAAGCTTTCCTAAATTCGAAATATGCGTCGTCTACCTCGTCTTCTAGAATCCATCTCTGCACATAGTACATAGTCCACGTGTGCTATCAGGTTAGTACTCGTTGAGCGATTTTTTTCGAAACACATGTTGACTGTCATGCAAAATGTTATCTAACTGTTTGCTAATGTGGAAATTCAATATTTTTCAAATATCTTCGCCAGAACCAAAAGCACCGCTATATGTCTAAAAGCAGAAACATCCTTTCCAGGTTCTCTCCTTGGGACAGGTGTCACCCTAGGTATTTTCCATTGTTCTGGATATTTATCCCGTCTAAGAGACAGATTCAAAATAAATAAGAGCGGTGATCGAAGAACTAGCGTACAATCCTTGACAAGAAAAGCTGGAATGCGGTCAAGGCCATCAGCAGATCGTGGCTTTAGGCGTTTTATTGCCAATCTAAAATCATTCTCGTCTACTTGCCTGACTGAGATGGGCACCATATTTACTTGTATTTATATCTGATGTCGATATTTACTACGGGTTCTATCGCACAGAGGAACACCGAGCATGGCCCTCTCCTCAGCTCACTAAGCGACCTTGAGCTTCCTTAAACCGTCAGAAGTGAAGGACATCATCTCAGATCCATAACTCATCATGTAGATGCCAATGGCTAAGGACACCTGCAACCAACTTCTACTTGTATTAGATAAGTTTACAGATGACATATATGTGAACCCTTGTGGACTAACATGGATGCTTTATAACCCGTAATTAAGCAAGCTTCTGTACTGTCTACTGTTTCCTATTGTCTTGTGCTACGGCTTAGTAGCAAAAATTGGCAAAAGGGTAGTTTTTAACGCGAGCAATATAATGGTTGCAGCGCGAACGGATCATCTCCCACAAGAAGGACCGCACTCTCACAGAATACCAGCCCAAAATAGCTGCATTGTGCTGTTGTGTTCCATATGGTGAATCCATATGGAGAATCGGACCCCGTTTTTATTTATAAAAATAATTTTGTTTTAGCACACATGGGTGGCAACATCCCTGTAGTTTGATTCTTCAATCAAAAAAATGCCACAGCTCAACAAAGGTACTCCCCCCCCCCGCCATAGATTGCCTCATGAGAGAGATTTAGTTTCCCTCTGTCGCCTCTTACGACACCCACGGGACAATATGGTCAATATGGTCAATACAACACCACTACAATTACAGTATCATACTGATGAAAATTTGATGTTAAAAATGTGTTTAGCCTATACAGGATCTACTTACAATCAGGAGGATTAGGTACCCATGTCACTGTTTTCTATGAAAGTATAAATATTTAATTAACATAATACACTATTATCAAATAATTGCATATTATAATATTATGTACATGGATAAGAAACTATAATTTCAAAAAATACTTCGTAATTTATTATATCAGATATATTTAGTAGGTAGAGAAAAATTAAGTATGGCTAATGGCCATATGAATAAATGTAATAGTAAAAATCTGTAGCTGTCAACCCGCCTACACGCACTACAACAGTGTCGTTCTTCTATAGATATTGTATTATAGCTATTTCAATATTCATTTTATATTGCTTTGAATTTAAAACTTGGTGTAATAGGTATACTCCTCTGATAATCAAGGGAGTATACCTATAATAAGTATATAATCAAAGGTGTACCCGTTTGACACGGCTATATATTCTTTGAGACACATTAATCTTCTACATTCATTTCGTTTCTGTTTGCATTTCTCTGTACTTATTAATGAACGGGTCGTACCTCTCTTCGTTCTATCTCATGTACACCTACTCTATACTAATGTTAGGATAATGGTTTTATTTGTATGATTAATAAACTATATAGTATTACATTTAGTGATGAGATTATATAATACAGCTGTTTATTATCGTAAATAAGGAGAAAAAAGGCAAAATCTTCTCTATGATGCAATTTATGTGAGGAAGAATGTAATTGTTGAAGCAATGGACTTTCGATAGTGTCAACAAGCAAAATGGTTAAAACAGTAATTTAAAAAACCAGCCAAGTGCTTTTCGGTCCACAATGTTGGGTTCCAAAGTTGCTGTCACTATACGTGAACTTAGAAGGGGCGTTCTTGATACTATTAGCATATTAAACGAGTTCGCGTTTTGACCTCCATAACTACTAAAAATGTACCTACATCGGAGTGGTATTCAAAAAGTTTAAAAAAAATTCTTCGGTTTCGAAAATAATACAATCTACATCAAATCATTCACATAACCCACCATTTCCTTAAACTATCCTGAGGGTCGCCCACGTAAACTAAGAGAACCACGAATGTAACTGTAGCCCTACAAGAACAACTTACTAAACAATAAGCGAAAATTGTATATCAGGATCGATGTCTTGGCATTCTTTATTTTTTACTGTTTACAATAACATTTCAAAGTTTTTTTCACTACATTAGGTGTGATAAACGCGTACACAGTCCACCTGATACTATGTCTCATATAAACATCTACATCAATTCTCAATTAAGAATCAAGATGTAGATGCATTGTTACCTCCGAGGATTAAAATGGAACGCCTCGTTTCCAGTAAAAAGGGTCTCCGGTTCTCTACACTCGCCATACGAAACACGGCATTGAGCTGCTATTTAACACTGGTATTCCGTGAAAGCGTGGTCCTTCCCCGTTCGAGGCAACCCATTTGTGCTACAACTATAATATAGCTGTAACATGATGTTCGTAATTATAATGTGTATTGTTTAATATACATGATTGTAAACTGTTATTTTTTAAAGTCCCGATGGATTTCTTGCTGGTTCTTTCCAAGACAAAATAAAAGAGTGAACTTTAGCTATCATCCTATGAACAGATTACGGAGTAATATAAATTGAAATAAGTGTTATTTAGGGCATGGTGTTTGTGATAAGTGTCCATACAGTGAAATGTTACTGACGTGACAAAATAGGTCATTATGCACAACTTTTTTTTATTTATATAAACGACCTACCTAAATCTACTAACAATCGGATGATATTGTTTGCAGATGACTGAACAGTTATTAAAAATAATAAAAACATAATAAATAGGAGCTTAAACTCAATAATTGAGTGGTTATAAGACAATAATTTAATAATAAATATAGATAAAACTAAAATAATACAAATTAAACAAAAAACTAATCAAATTTTATTACAAAAACTAAGTTTAATGAAAAAACAAAGAAGTCCAAATAACAACAATAACGTTTCTTGGCGTTCACACTCCTGAAAATCTAAATTGCAAAAGCCATATTGAATTTGTATGCAAAAAAGTGTCACAGTCATCTTATAATCTATATATGCTAGCAAAAAAGTCAGTCTCCCCACGTCACTTATGGCTTATTATGGTTGTGTTGCGTCCAGACTTAGGTAATCTTTTGGGGAAACGCCACTGGGATAAAGTGTTTAAATGTCAAAAAGGCGTATCCGTGCTATGTGTGGTTTACAGAGAACTTACTGTACCATCACCATATATATTTAAAATAGTTTTAACTATCAGGCAATATCTATCACTATTTAAACTAGAGATTTCGAGAAAAATGTTGAGTTTTATAAAATAATAAATTTTTCGTATGGTATTAAGTTACATAACACATAGAGGTACACTATATTTAGTTTAGTTTTCTTTATTTTTTCTTGTGTTTTCTCCCCCTTTAGTGTCATACATTTTTTAGAAGTGTCACTCCTATAAATTAATAATAATAAAAATATAAAAATAGTGCCGTCACTGAGATTCTACAACAACACACTTTTAAATTGCACCATCAGAGAGGTGTAACAGTCACCTAGGTTTTTATGATCCTTTTCAAATGAGTTCAAACACGATCGCCCTATCTAGTGGCGTCACTGAGATCCTATACCCACCTTTGGAGTCCATCAGCTAGGTGATATCATCATATTCATCTAAGTCTGCATGAACCTTTTTGAAAATGAGTTGAAAAAAAAACACGATGGTTCTACGTAGCATCACCAAGTCCCTAATCCTTCACCCAGCTTCTGAGTCAATCATAAGCAAGGTGATATTATCACAGTCACCTTAGTCTTCATCCTCCGTGAAACGAAATTCCCTAAATATATAAAATAACTAGCTTGCCAGGCAGACGTTGTTCTGTCCTTCTAGACGACAATTTAACATGTCCTATTAATAATCCTTAAATTCGCATAAAAAAATTGTTGGCAAAAAACTATCCAATCTCTTAAGTTGGACCGAACCGCACACGGTGGGCGAATTTGATTAAAATCGGTTAAGTAGTTTAGGAGTTCATCGCGGACAAACAACGTGACACGTAATATATATATATTAACATAAAAATCTATATAGCATAGAAATAATGTACGTAGCTACTAAGAAAGTAGGTAGTTACCAGTAATTAAAACGAACTGAATCCAGCGGATTACGCCGCGTCCGGAAAACTCTGTGGAGTGCCATCAGTAAAAAATTTCAACTCAAGATTTCGCACTCACGATCAGTTTTTAGATTTACGTCAGTTCGACTGAGCAGTTTCAACTGACAGTGCGACCGAAAAAATCCGTGTGTTGTCTTCAGTTGAAAATTTGAACTTAAGAATCCAGACTTACGGTCAGTTTTTGGATGTACGTCAGTTCAACTGATCATTTTAACTCACCGTGTGTGGCATCCATAAGTCGGTTTGAACACTCTGATACACGCAATATGGCCCGATCCTTCAATATCGTCCATAATGATAGTATTGATAGAATTAACGTTTAACTATTAAAAATTCCAATACATAATTCATATGAACAAGGTGGGTAGTTGTAAATTTGGATGACAAAACAATTATTGTTACCTTTAGATAAATATCGGTGCTACCATCAATAATTTTAGAGTGATTTCGTAAATATTCGTTCGTAAATATAAGTACGTAAAGAGATAAAAAACTTAATTCATTGAAAAATTGAAACATATTAAAAAACAGATCCGAAACAACTATAATTAGCAATAATGTTATGATAAACCTTAAATATAAATGGGCATTCATGTTGTTAATATGTAATAATAAATACATTTATTTCATGTGTGAACTTTATTATAGAATCGTAACATTTAAGCTGCCTCAAGTATGACAATGATATTAACATAACAATGATATTTAAATGTGATATAAAGGCAATAGAGCAATATTTTGGGAATATGATAAGTGTAGTGTAGTAATATGTAATATTGAAAACAATATTTTAACGAGTCATACTTATGTGCGAGTATATTTTGTGTAATGTTAAAAAATGGTTAAAGCAAAGTACGCAATGTACAGAAATTAATAATAGAAATAAACGAATAACATTGCAACATTCTATATAAAATTGAAAAAAATATAATAAATATTAGCCAAGATAACGGTATTGTAACATTACATAGTCAGTTTTTAGTTTTGAGTTTGTCAAGTTCTACCAGTTAGATTCGTATGGCCGGGATGGATTCTGCTTTGGGTATGTAGATATTACCGTGACTCGTTCATATGTATTTATAATTATTGTCATGGCCAAAATTAGGAGCAATGTAAAATAATCGCTTAATTCTCGGAGTAAGATTCTTTGAAATGTACACAATTGCCGGGGGATCTGCTATCTTTAGATTCTCGGTTGTAAGTGATTTTTTATTCTTACTGTACTTTTTCATTGAGCTAAGAAGTTCCTCTTTTATGTTGATGTTGGACCAAATTGAACTATTATAGGGTTAAGCGTAGACCATTTAGACTTAGATTAGCCTAAAATATCCCGTATCTCTCTATCTTCAATTGAGACATTGAGCTCCGTGCAAACCTTTCTTATGATATTTTGGAGATCCCCCTTAAGTTCCGGCTGATTTTGGGTAACATTTCTAATTTCAATACTGCACGATCGAGCTTTGCGCTCCAAACGGTCAATCCTGTCTTCTAGTATTTTGATGCAGTTCATGTAGCTCTGCGGTCAGCTTCCAAGATCTCCATTTTCCTCGCATTTCTTCATATTTACTCGATATGAATCGAGTGACTTAAAAATATCAACATTTTGATCTTTTATTCCTTTTAATGTGTTTTCCAACGAAGATAGTTTATTTACTTCTAAATGGTTAGTTAAAATTATATATATAATGGACTTATTTATAAATTTTGCTTCTTGTTGCAGTATTTTATACACTCTTTGATTTCGTCCATATAGTTCTACATATTAATGTGGTCGGCTCGTCATCGCGCTTGCGCTTTATCCTGCATGTAACATTTCTTCCTTCCAGATAGCTCAGGCTCCGAGTCAGAGCGAGGTGGTGTACGATACATTATTACGTCACTGTTAGCTAGTTGTCGAATAATACCAGGGCGGCAGAAGAACTAATCATACGTACGTATAATTTGCACTTAGTACAGACCATTCACAGATGTGTAGGTATCTATTTCACTCTCACAAATACCATCCAAGAACGTCTGTTGACTGCTCACTTTTATTTATACCACACAAGCATATAAGAGCCGTGGTAACTCAGATGGTTAACGCTCGCTGTAAATATAACAGAACGCGAGCAACTCGGGTTCGATCCCCGCCGGCACTAATGAAATTATTAATTGCAATTTTAAGTGCTGATTTACCACATGCTCGGCGGTGAAGGAAAACATCGTGTTCACCAACACGCATTGGGACAGCGCGGCGGACACTTCTTTGCTCTAAAACCCTCTCAGAAATAAGGGGAGGCCTGTGCCCAGCAGTGGGACGTATATAGGCTGTAACTTTACTTTTTTTATTATTACAGAAGCATAACACAGTATTATGGATCTGATTGTGATACATTATGCGCTCCTAATGTTTTCGAACAATTAACTATTAAAATGATTATTTTTCTTTATCCACTGACACGTCTTATCGCTACGGAAACACGAACGAAAGGGTGAAAATATTATTTATATGTACTTTAGATTCAACGAAATCGGATCTTAATAAATTAAGTGCCGGGAGGAGGTGGGTTAATGTACCGAGCGGCTGATTTACATAGAAATTTGCTGTAGCATTGAAAGTTGTCTGAAAGTGAAGTTTAATCTAGAAATAGATTAAATTGCACAAACACACCCTAGCCTAGGCTAAGGATGAGTATAAAAAATACAGTCATCCATTCCTTCCTTCGTTCGTAAAGTCTATCAAAAATCCACTGTTGTACATTAGCCTTCCCCATAGATTTCCACATAGGGGGTATTATGCCACAGTTTGGTAATTTAGCAGTATTTTAATTTTTTCCGTTGTTATCAGCAAGATGCTGCTGCCTATTTCTGTTTCAGCTTCTCATTGGCGCCTCTTACGACACCCGCGAAATGATGTTGCGTAGTGGTTATTCTTAGATTTCCACATAGGGGGTATTATGCCACAGTTTGGTAATTTAGCAGTATTTTAATTTTTTCCGTTGTTATCAGCAAGATGCTGCTGCCTATTTCTGTTTCAGCTTCTCATTGGCGCCTCTTACGACACCCGCGAAATGATGTTGCGTAGTGGTTATTCTTAGATTTCCACATAGGGGGTATTATGCCACAGTTTGGTAATTTAGCAGTATTTTAATTTTTTCCGTTGTTATCAGCAAGATGCTGCTGCCTATTTCTGTTTCAGCTTCTCATTGGCGCCTCTTACGACACCCACGAAATGATGTTGGGTAGTGGTTATTCTTAGATTTCGACATAGGGGTATTATGCCACAGTTTGGTAATTTAGCAGTATTTTAATTTTTTCCGTTGTTATCAGCAAGATGCTGCTGCCTATTTCTGTTTCAGCTTCTCATTGGCGCCTCTTACGACACCCACGAAATGATGTTGCGTAGTGGTTATTCTTAGATTTCCACATAGGGGGTATTATGTCACAGTTTGGTAATTTAGCAGTATTTTAATTTTTTCCGTTGTTATCAGCAAGATGCTGCTGCCTATTTCTGTTTCAGCTTCTCATTGGGGCCTCCTACGACACCCGCGAAATGATGTTGCATAGTGGTTATTCTTAGATTTCCACATAGAGGGTATTATGTCACAGTTTTTTAATTTAGCAGTATTTTAATTTTTTCCGTTGTTATCAGCAAGATGCTGCTGCCTATTTCTGTTTCAGCTTCTCATTGGCGCCTCTTACGACACCCGCGAAATGATGTTGGGTAGTGGTTATTCTTAGATTTCCACATAGGGGGTATTATGTCACAGTTTGGTAATTTAGCAGTACTTTAATTTTTTCCGTTGTTATCAGCAAGATGCTGCTGCCTATTTCTGTTTCAGCTTCTCATTGGGGCCTCTTACGACACCCGCGAAATGATGTTGGGTAGTGGTTATTCTTAGATTTCCACATAGGGGGTATTATGCCACAGTTTGGTAATTTAGCAGTATTTTAATTTTTTCCGTTGTTATCAGCAAGATGCTGCTGCCTATTTCTGTTTCAGCTTCTCATTGGGGCCTCTTACGACACCCGCGAAATGATGTTGGGTAGTGGTTATTCTTAGATTTCCACATAGGGGGTATTATGTCACAGTTTGATAATTTAGCAGTATTTTAATTTTTTCCGTTGTTATCAGCAAGATGCTGCTGCCTATTTCTGTTTCAGCTTCTCATTGGCGCCTCTTACGACACCCACGAAATGATGTTGCGTAGTGGTTATTCTTAGATTTCCACATAGAGGGTATTATGTCACAGTTTGGTAATTTAGCAGTATTTTAATTTTTTCCGTTGTTATCAGCAAGATGCTGCTGCCTATTTCTGTTTCAGCTTCTCATT
The DNA here is from genome assembly GCA_907164705.1 of Parnassius apollo. Classification (NCBI taxonomy): domain Eukaryota; kingdom Metazoa; phylum Arthropoda; class Insecta; order Lepidoptera; family Papilionidae; genus Parnassius; species Parnassius apollo. The sequence continues at coordinate 1,230,739 of CAJQZP010001697.1, forward strand.
GGCGCCTCTTACGACACCCACGAAATGATGTTGCGTAGTGGTTATTCTTAGATTTCCACATAGGAGGTATTATGCCACAGTTTGGTAATTTAGCAGTATTTTAATTTTTTCCGTTGTTATCAGCAAGATGCTGCTGCCTATTTCTGTTTCAGCTTCTCATTGGCGCCTCTTACGACACCCACGAAATGATACGGGGCAGTGGTTATTCTCACGCAGCTACGATGCGGCGAAAAATAAATTATTTATTTATTTATTTATTTATTTATACTTTCATGCACAAAAAAAAGTACATATGGCGGACTTAATGCCATAGGGCATTCTCTCCCAGTCAACCATTAGGCTAAACAGAGATAGACATTATGGAGGCGGTGCAGCAATAATCAAATAGAGAGGATAAAAGAAATAATAATATATGTAATAAACAATACATAGATATTATATACATACATACATATATATATATATATATATATATATATATATATATACATATATATATACATATATAATATATAATAGAATATATATACATACATACATACATACACTGTATACACATAAATACATAAATATATATCTATATATATATACATACACAATAGGTTCGTATAAATATTATATATGTCAGAACAAATATGAAATATATACGAAAAAGAGCGCTTAGTCAATTCATACTTGCAACGATTTAATCATATACTTACGGACTTGATTTTTAAAGACGAATTTGTTGGGAGCTTTTTTAATGTCAAGAGGGATGTCGTTCCAGAGTCTGATGGCCACGAGGGCGAAAGAGTGAGATAAATAACCAGTACGGTGTAAAGGAGTGAGTAACTTAAGATTGGCCGAGGAACGGAGAGAAAAATTATGAGAATCTCCCATGTATTGAAATTTAGATTTCAGATACTCGGAAGCACATGGATCGTTCAAAATTGAGAAAAGGGTGCAGAGTATTCTAACATATCTGCGCTGACGGATAGGCAACCAGTTTAACTGTGTACGAAAGGAAGATACATGGTCGTATTTACGAAGACCATAAATGTATCTGATGCAGTTGTTTAGCAGACGATCCAATGTATTAAGATGAAGTTGAGACAGGTCTGAGCAACACACATCGACATAATCAATAATCGGTACAATAAGTGATTGGACAAGTAAAATCTTGGTATTGGTGGGAAGAAAGTTTTTAAATCGATATAGAGATCGCAAAGTTCCAGTAGTTTTGCGACTCACCTCCTGTATATGTTTGTTCCATGTTAAGCAACCATCGATGTACAGACCAAGGTTCTTTACGCTAGTAGAGAATGGTATGACATTATTATTAAACATAATTGATGGTAGGGTGGCAATATCCAGTTTAGATAATAATCTTGAGCTACCTAAGATTATCGATTGGCATTTAGACGGGTTCACGTTTATGCCATACACAGTAGACCATTCTGAGATATATTTTAAATCATCATTTAACAGTGAAATAGCACTTAGGATATTTGAAGGCTCCACTTGCGCGTATAACTGCAGATCATCAGCATACAAATGGTAAGAGCTCTTGAGATTTAGTGTGATGAGATTTATAAAAATGGAAAACAGAAGAGGAGAGATAATACCGCCTTGAGGGACGCCAACTGACACATCACGCCAGTCAGATAGTATATGACCAGTACGCACAGCCTGTTCGCGCCCCCCGAAGATATGTTGAGAACCATTCCTGAGCTGAAGACGAGATATTCAAATGAGAAAGAAGAGCTAACAGGATACCATGATCGACAGAATTAAATGCATTAGAAAAATCAATTAAGATGAGAACGGTGAGTTTTGATTTTTCCATCCCCTCACGAATATCTTCCGTAACCTCGAGAAGAGCAGTAGTAGTAGAATGACCCGGGCGGAAACCAGACTGATAAGGGGAAAGAATATTCATTGAGAAAACAAAAGCAGAAATCTGTTTATGAGCGACAGCTTCCAGAACCTTAGAAAGAAAAGGCAGAATAGAAATTGGTCTGAAATTAGATAAAGAGCTGCATTCAGTAGCTTTTGGGATGGGAATAATAAAGGATTTACGCCAGAGAGTTGGAAAAGCACCATTCATCAGCGAAAAGTTAATTATATGAGTTACCACGGGTAAAACAGAATCCAGCACGTGCAAAACCATTACCCTACTCACGTCATCACATCCAACGGCTTTCGATTTAATAGAGGAAAGTGCTTTGCGTACCTCGTCTTCGTCTACAGGAGTAAAAGTAAAAGTTTCATGAGAGTAAGGAGGCATGGAAGATATAAAAGAGATGGCATTAGCTCTAGAAGCATCAGAAACTATTTGAGAAGACAGAAAATGACGATTAAAATCGTCAGGAGAAAAGGTGACGCTATTATAGTCAAATTGCGTTTTTCCATATCCAAGCGTATTCAGAAACTTCCATATATCACCCGAAGATGAATTAAGTAGTTGTTCGTGGATATATCGGCGTTTAGCAGCTCTCACCATCTGATTGCATCGATTTCTTGCTGCTTTATATGCTTGCCACTTTACCTCAGTGCGATTCTTCTTGAAAGCACGGAAAGTTCTATTGCGTTTAGCCATAGCCAATCTTACCCCAACCGTGATCCATGGAACAGGAGGACGCTTCAGTCGAACAACACGCTTAGGAGCATGTTTATTATACAGTCCTAATATGTTGCTGTTAAAGAAGTCGACTTTTTCATCAACTGTGGAAGCAGTATATTACAGATGACCAGTTAATAGCATCTGCATCACATTTAAGCTTGTCCATATCTATTCTAGCAAGACTACGAATAGAGATGGACACAGGTAAAGGCTTGGGGGACTTTAATTTATATGAGAGATAAAGCAGGTCATGCCGTGAAAATCCAGAAGCAGGGAATTGTCTATAATTGACAACGTGATCAACGGAGGAGACGGCAATAAGGTCAATCCAGGTGTCAGCAGAGTGGAAGTTGTGATGTGTTGCATTTAGAGGCAAAATAGTGAAATTATGCGACAACATGGTCGACCTCAGTTTCGAAGATTTAAGAGAAACCCTTAAAGATAAAAGATAGGTCGGTGTTAAAGTCTCCCATGATAATGTGATGTGTGTAGGCAGAACTGTAAGGCAATAAATTTACTTCCAAATCGGAGAAATAGTCCACTTGAGGTGGACAGTAGACAACTCCAAGAAACACTTTAACACTCTTGACATTAACTTCAACAAAAATGTATTCCATTGAACCGGAATAGAGAGCCGGAGATGTGTTTAATATTTTATAAGGTAAATTACTACGCAGATAGATAGCAACACCTCCGCCTCTTTTACCAGTGCGGTCATTACGGAGTAAAATATAACCTGGAAGACTATAAGACGTGGAAGAGAGTTCAGGCTTGAGCCAGCTTTCGGATATGAGTATAGCATGAATTGCATTAGAAGAGAAAGTATCCAGGAGCTCCGTATGATGTTGAGGAATACTTTGTGCATTTAAATGACAAATGTGAAAACAGTTTAACAATTTTTGAGATTCGTCGAATATTAGCGTACGTAGCGTGGCGGGCTCATCCGAAGCATCAACAAGTGAAAGGGAAGAGGAGCTGTTGCAAGCGGAATAAAAAGATTCATCATCAGACATTAAACAAAATTACTTAAAATAATAAAATAAATAATATTATATAATAAAATAATACTAAATATAAATAAGTATTAAAAATAATAAAATTATATCAAATAAATATAACTGAATGTAACAAAAAATGACTAAATATAGATGTATATCTCCATACATCACCCTCCGGCTAACTGTTTACAATCTTAAAAATAACACCAGGAAAGTAAAAGAAAACAATATAGAAAAATAAAAAAGAAAATCAATAAACGAACGAGGCATTTAAAAGTAAACAACTAAAGAAAATATAATAAAAAACAAAGTAATGAGTAATTAGGATAGATTATTACATATAACTAAAATAAAGTTGAATCAAATATAACTTGTGTACATATTCCGTCAATAGTAATGCTAATGTAATTAGTATAGCAAAAGGCCATGCAACCGAAGCCAACAACATAACCATCAGTCTATGTCATCGGACATCTGTTAAAATGTCTGTTATTATACTATAGTTATAATATGTTATCTATGGCCTTAGTTCAGCAAAATGTAACTTAGGCTTAGAATGGCTAGAACCCAGAACCATAAAGCCAGTTAATAAAAAAATAAAATAAAAAATATTACTTAATATGTAGGTAAACAAAACAAAACAAAAGTTATTATACTATCGTATCGTAGCAAATATACCCAGTTGTTATCAATAATAATAAGGCAAATAACAAATATACATGACGGCTTACAAATTAAAATTTACACAAATTAAATCCAACATGAGAATAAAGCGAAGACGGTGAGAGTTATTTGTTGCGAATTATGCGCTTGGACCTCACCGTCGACTTTGGTGCACTACCACTGTTAACATTTGGTGACACTTTCTTCATCGTAGAATCAGATGGTCGATCCGATGCAGCAGGCAGTTCATACTGTGTAATGAGCTCATCGAGGTCCTTGGTGTCCGTCAGCCGATGGCGCTTACCACAAGGCAATTTGACGTGTATATTACCATCGAGTGACCAAACTTGTCTAATACCAAAGTGCTTACGTGCAGCAATGAATAAGCCTTGACGCTGACGTGTAAGAAACTCGGACAGCACATATGAAGTGCCTTTTAACATAGTCTTTTTGGCCCAAATGGTTGACTTAATGGACTGATCACTAAACCGAATCAGAACTGGTCTTACACGAGCTTCCGATACTGCACCTAGACGATGGCAAGCCGTGATGGAGCTTGAAGAAAATTCCTGTGGTTGAAGCTTATCCTGCAGGACAGTTACAACTTTATTTAAGATGTTTTCATCAGATGATTCCGGAACTCCATTTAGCAGCAAATATTTTCTCCGATGCCGCATCTCAATATTGTCAACAGTTAACTAAGCTAACCTCATTGATCTTCTGGTGTAGTAGTGACATGATTTGCCAAACATTATCCTTAAACGCTTGAAAGTCGCTTGAGAGAGATTTCATGTCAGGAGCCGTGGTGGCAGATTTTTTATAAGTGCTTCAAATTCCGCCATACGTTGATTGAGAGAAGTTAACGCAGCCTTTTGGATATTTGCTAACTCGGCAATAGTGGAAATTTTCTTGAAAACTTATCTTCTGGTGTGTTGTGAGAGTTGAAAGTGACCGGTGGTAGGGTGATGTAACTTTATCACAGTTTAACCATTAAGGGGGAGCTAAACCCACAAAGTATGTAATTAAATACACAAAAATAGTAAAAACTGTAAACTAGGACACTGTATATTACTTAAAATATCAATAAAAAACTATTTTGTTACTTAGAGCAATGTGCACTTTATTTCACGCCTACCGCCAAAAAAAAAATATATTAATAAAAATAAATTATAAAGTTTAATTTATTTTTATTAATATACACAGACTATATATGGCTATTGTCATTTTTATTTTATATTTTCATATCTTTTACGATACTTCGAAAATCAGGCAGTTTATGAGGCGGCATTTTCGGTTCTAGCGGCCTCAGGCGGCAGATACCTACGCTATGCCACTGTACTTGACAGAAGTGGAAAATAGCAGCGTAGTCATTTCCTAGACACTCAGGAAAAAGAGTAAGCTTGTAAACCTGTCATTTCAGCGTAATATTTTTATTATTGGGACAAAAAACAGTCATACTTTCATGTAATACAAAATAATTAAGATAATTGATAGAATCAGGCGTTACTTTGCGGAAATCCATTATAATAAAGATATTAATAGTTACTTTGCAACCATCAGCTCAATTAAATGAAATGATGTGTCTTACCTAGTTTGAAGAGCACCCATTCCCAACACCACAATTCTCGGAAAGACAGACCATCGACGATAATACGACACGTGTTTCGCCTCTACACGAGGCATCTTCAGGTGATGTAGACTCTACGGCGACTGAATGCTAACTGACGGCGGCAGACTCGATGTTGTGTCTTTCATAGAATAGTGGTGTTGGGAGTGGGTGCTCTTCAAACTAGGTAAGACACATCATTTCATTTAATTGAGCTGATGGTTGCAAAGTAACTATTAATATCTTTATCAAAATAATTAATTTTTATAAGAAACACTTAACGTGTAACCCACAAAGTAATATTATATGCTTAGATGCTTAAATTATTTATAAAAAAGTTAAAAGGTAAAGTTATAGTCTATATGTACAGCTTTTGAGGCATGCAGTTTTTTCCTACATCACTAAGCGCTTGTGAAATCGGCCCTTAAAATTGCAATGAACACTTTTATTGGTAATGGCGGAGATCGAACCCGGATTATTCGTATACTGTAAAATATTTGCCACAAAATTGAAAAAGGCTTTAGCAATTACTTAGACTTTTTGTTAAATTTAAAACAAATATTGCGGTTGCTTCATTTAAAAATAAATACAGACAAACGTTCTAAACGCTTAAAATAATTTAGCCTCGAGCAATAACTACATTTAATTAAAACCGCAAATGTGATACATCTTTAGTTGATTAAAAGAGAGAAAAAATATTAAATTTAAACTCTTAATTTATTATTTCAACAATCAAAAAAAAATAAACTTATCAGTATATCAATTTTCACCTGTTCTGTGTATCAAGTTTCACATTTTGGATGTAAATAAATAAATAAAAACAAAATAAATAAAATATTTAAATACACTGCACATACAATTTAAATCGTGTATTTACTCCTTTTCTGCATACTAATCTGTCCAGATTCTTACCTATTTCTACTGCCAAAGCAGTGTTTGCAGTCTGAACGGTACCTAGAGTAAGTTAGCACAATTATAGGCTAAGGGGTATGTAGTTTTAGTCCTTAGATGTAACACAACGCAACAGTAATTTTATATACTTGAAGTATTGCCACTGCTGATCATGAGGTCCTGGGTTTGAATCCCGCGTCGGGCCAAAAAATTAATTATTGAGTTTTTCCGTCAAGAAATTCTCAGTAGTTGCCCGGAGTCAGGAAGTTGGCGGTGTCTCACCCCCGTGCCTCGGAAAGCACGTAAAGCCGTTGGTCCTTCGCCTGAACTCTCTCCGGTCGTGTCGATTTACCGTCCCATCGGATTATTAGAGAGAGGGAATAGAGAGTGCACCTGTACTTGCGCGTACACTTGGGCACTATAATCCTGTCCTGCGCCGATGGCTAGCCTCCGTTGAGGCAGGCCGCCGTGACTGAAATTCGGTCTGGAGGACATTATTATACTTGAAGTTGACTACAAATGTCCATGGACTACAGTAATCATTTACTGTCAGGTGCACTGTAAGTTCGCACATCACTTCAGTATATTTAAATAAAAACATCAGATGGAATATTTTTTTTAAATGGACTTATGTATTAATCCGTTTTTCTTTGCCTAGAATTTTCCTTTTAATCTGAAACGCAGTATTCTCTGAAGCTTTATTGGCAAATCCAATTTAGAGACTAAAAGGATGTAAAAGAAATTCTTATGTAAATTTAAAGATAAGTATTTCCACGATACTCTGAAATGCTTCCAAGTGAAATAATTTTAGATCTTTAAGCATTTAAAACGATTTTCTTGCGTTTATAAATAGAGATTGTTCATTTTGCCGCACCGAGCATTGTAAATGATTATCTTTATCGACTGGTAAGTTTTAATTTAGTGATAAAGCTCGTTGGTGGATCATCGTAAAGCTGCAGTTTTGCGAGACGACGAGCCAGCGTTCATGATTAGCACGTTGTTTCAAAAACTCCAAGTACTCGTAATAACTGCTTGGAACGCCAGTGTATTACGAACGACGAACCGCGAGTAAGTTAAATCTAAATAGTAAGCTTATGGCTCACCCGTCGGTCAGGTACACACTTAACAGAGTGATAACTATAAATAAAGTAAATGAAATGAAACGAAATAAATGATTTTTTTACCATTAATTATGAAAAAAACCTCTGTCCTTCAAGAACCAGCAAGAAACCCAGTGGGATTTTTTTAAACATATTTCACTTTACAATAATTTATTTTGTACAATTTTTAATGAGTTTATATAGAATCAGCATGGTGGTGATCACCTCATTTCCAGGGGCTATTTTCATATACGCATTCTTTGATATTAGAATAACCCCTTTTGTACAATTTTTATACAAATTTGACTAGAAATTCCGGGACTACCATACTTAGAAATAAGGTAAAATTTTTGATAGATTTCATGGAAATCAAATTAAATTGTTAGGAAAATATAATATTTAACCATTCTCCTGAAATATTATTTATATTTAATATTAATTAGATTAAACCCTACACATATTACTAAAAGTAAAAAAGTTAAAAAGAGGTATAAAAATGTGCAAAAATTTAAGGATTGACAGTTGCATATAGCATAACACAACGAAAGATATTTTTAAAGCATGTACTGAAAATCGGCCTTAATGACTACGGCATAACGATTCATGTGCTTAGCTTAAATAGAAGTGAGTTGTTTCCATATAACAGACACACGCTTCAATTTTATTTGGAGGTATATAAAAACGATTGACAAACGAGATATGAGGTACTTTGTTAAGTGGTATACATAATTATATATTATGGTTGTTGTATGAATGGGTCAGCTCGACCGGGGAAAGACCACGCTCTAAAATATCAGCGTAAAATAGCAGTACAACGTTGCTATGTTTTATATGGTACTCACCGTAGAGAACCGGAGACCCTTTTTACTGGATACGAGGCATTCCAGTCAAAGTGCCGCAGTATCTACTTACCATCCGGTGGACTATGTGCGCGTTTGTCACCCATTTTCTAATAAAAAAACCTATCCTTGATTAAAAATTAAAATGTTGCTTTGTTACCTCTAGTTACATATAGACAGTTCAAAAATTAAAATTATTGTGATTTTAATACAAAAAACAATACACAAGAGTCTACACAGCATAATGATATAACTGGACTACTACTAACATGTAAATATGTGATAAAAAAATTTAAGCCAAAATTACGAAAATTTCTTTTATATCTAAAAAAGTAATCTACTATTAAATATGTCCAGATTAACATTAATTAATTTCAATGCATCGTAACGACTAACTATTAATATATATTCTAACTATTGTTCCTATTGGACTGAAAAGAAAGTGTTAGTCCCACGTATGTTTTACCTGAAAATTCTTTTATTTGAAGATTACCACTTGACCAGTCCAAAAGTGTCCGATTTTTTACACTCACTGTAAGAGCAGCATTAAACAGCTGCAGCAGCAACATTAAACTACTGTTTGACCCTGGTAATATAAAAGGGCATGGTCCTTCCCTGGCTGAGCTAATGCTTTCATACTGCAACTATATTTTTTTTATCTGCAACGTCGCTGCATGCAAGTTTTTTCTTAATAAAACATCGTAGTTTTAAAATAATACAATGAAAACGGTATTCAAACGTGTAGAGCTTATCCTTCCGTGGGTATCGCAAAAGGCGACAGAAAGAGTACTAAACAAACTAAAAAAAATGGACAGTATAGTCTTACTGGTAACAACTCAAAATTAATAAACTAATAAACTAACTGCGGTTGACAATCCGACTTCCGTACTTGGTAACTACGGCAAATATACAGTCTATGATGCAATCTAAGGTGAGATCTATGTTGGCAAATATCCAACAGTGTGTGCGTGCGTGCGTGCGTGCGTGCGTGCGTACGTGCGTACGTGCGTGCGTGCGTACGTTATTAAAGGAAAGGTATGAAATAATAATTTAAACATTTATGTTAATAATATTAAAAGAGAAAAAAAGGTATACAAAAAAGAACTTATCGGCTATTTAAAGTCTACTAAAGTTAATCAAAAATATAAAGTGGATATTATATTACAACTAAATTAGTATTGACAAGTAAAATTTGTAATTTATTTTCTCCATGCAGTTTCTTATGACGCTCACGGAATGATATGGGTAATGGATTCTTTTTCGTCTTTACTATACGGCATAAGTTAATGAATTCATTCATACATCTATACAAAAATATCTCTTATAAAGTTAATTGCTGTCTATTTAACATGATAAAACTCGAAAGAGGTTTGAACGATGATTTTTTTATGTGCGTTTGAGTAGGTCCTTGGATGGTTTAGACTCAAATTTGTATCCGGTAGATAGCACTATTGTCGATCCAGAAATCACCCATGGAAAGCCCAATGTAAAGTTCGCTATTTAAAATAAAATAGAAGTGTCTTTTATTGAATAAGGATGACAAACGAGCACACAGTTTTGTACGTGGTAGAGCCATGCTGCAGTTATATTAGTAGTATAGTTGTAGCACGAATGGGTCGGCTCGACCGGGGAAGGACCACGCTCTCACAGAATACCAGCGTGAAATAGTAGCTTAACGCTGCTGTATTTCGTATGGTGAGTGTAGAGAACCGGAGACCCTTTTACTGGAAACGAGGCATTCCATCTTAGTCCTCACGGGTGACAACGCATCTGCATTTTGATTCGTAATCGAGGATAGATTTAGATGTCTATGGGCCACAGCAACCACTTACCATCAGGTGGACTGTGTGCTCGTTTGTCACCCTATCCTATAAAAAAAAACACAGTCCATCAGGTTAGTGAGCAGGTAAGTGAATGCTCTGGCACGTAGACATCTACATCTATCCTAGTTTACGGCTCAAAAATACGATGCGTTGTCACCTCTGAGGAATAAAGGAATATCTCGTTATTAGTAAAAACGGTCTCCAATCCTCTACACTTAACATACTAAACACAGCAGCATTAAGCTGCTATTTTACGCTGGTATTTTGTGAGTACGTAGTCCTTCCCCGGTCAAGCCGACCCATTTTTGCTAAATACATAATATAGCTGCGGCATAGCTCTAACTCGTAAAACACGTGTTTGTAATATTAAAATTACTGTCTTCTATGAAGCTCAGGGGATTATTGGCATTCTAATTAAGACATAAATAACCCTTCGTATTGTGAGTGAAGAGAACCGGAGACCCATTTTACTGAAAACGAGGCATTACATCTTAGTACTCACGGGTGAAAACGCATCTGCATTTTGATTCCTTATCGAGGGTAGATAAAGATGTCTATGGGCCACAGCATCTACTTACCATCAGGTGGACTGTGTGCTCGTTTGCCACTCTTATACTATTAAAAATACTTAACGATCAGATAGAGAACAATACTAGGAGTATTAGGGGATCTAGGCTTTGTTAATTATTACCGAAGATTTTTTGTTTAAACTAAAAATTTGTTTAAACAAAAAAAATGATATTCTTTAGTTGAAACAAAATGTATTTTATGGCTACGTTAATTTTTTTAGTTTAAACATAAAAAATATGAGGAAGTCTTCAGATTAATTGCTACATTGCAGTTACGGTTAACTGAAGTTAATGAGCAGATTACACAATTTAAACAATGCATTGATAACATTTAAAACTCAGTCTGTTCAACGAGCTCGTAGAATGTAAATTTTTTAAAACATTGCGACCATCTACAAGAATAGATTTGACTAATGATTCTGCCACATCAAAAACAACAGAAAAGATTACTGGCAGTAGAAGGAAACTAAGCAAATATATTAAAACTAATAAATATGTAAGGAAAAGTGCAAACATTAGATAAAACTAAAATAATACAAAAAATATAATTAATGTATGTAAGGAAAAGTAAGGATTAATTAGCATCATCATCATCATCATCATTACAGCCCTTCACAAGATCCCCCCCCAATTAATGCCACAAAGCACGGTCCTGAGCCACCTGCATCCATCGACTTCCTGCATATCTTACCAGGTCGTCACTCCATCTGGTGGGGGGTCGCCCTACACTACGCCTACCGGTACGAGGCTGCCACTCAAGAACCTTTTTTCCCCATCGGTTATCGGTTCTTCGAGCTATATGGCCGGCCCATTGCCACTTCAGCTTACTAATCCGTTGGGCTATGTCGGTCACTCTGGTTTTACTGCGGATATCCTCATTTCTGAGTCTATCACGCCGAGAAACTCCGAGCATAGCCCTCTCCATAGCTCGCTGAGCGACCTTGAGCGTCCTCATACGGCCAGCAGTGAAGGACCACGTCTCAGATCCGTAAGTCAATTAATCAGGGTTAATTAGTAAACTTTAATTATATTCAGTTGAGGGGGAAAACATAAAAAAATTTTATGAGACTGAAATAGTGTCTTAATTCAGAAATTTTATTACTTCCAACCTCATTACAAATTATGTCAAATAAATACAAATGAGGAGGCAATGAGATAAAAGAGCACATACTGGCCATAGACAATCTGGTGAAGTCTACTAATTATAATGAGGAAATTTTTGAATACTTGTTAAAATATCAAAATGAGTATCAGCACTCAATACCAGGTTCTTTAGGGATAGCGTGTGTTAATAACATTACAACGTTTATAGAAAACAACCCAATTTTATGACGTCCATATCATATCTAAATAATATGTGCCAATGTACATTATCATGTTCATGGATTTTAATATTTATTGGACAAAATGTGTACAGACAGCGAGCTACTGGTCGCATGCGGCCGACATTTCGTACATCTCATTAATTAATTGTGGTATTGTAACGTAATTACCGATAATTATAATAATACAATGTGAATATAGTAAACGAATTTTTTATTTTGGATAAAATAATGCATTAATTTTTTTTACAAAACTCTGTGACAAACAAACTTCCTTACTCTTATAAAATACGAGCGTAAAGTAGCAGATTATTGCTGTATTATAAGCATTTTGATTCTTTATTGAGGATAAATGTAAATAATGGTGTGTACCATCAGGTAGACCGTGTACTCATTTGTCGCCCTTATTCTATAAAAAGTCTTACATTACACAAATAGTAAGCGGCTACTATAGTCCATGGACACCAGCGGCTTCATACAAAAAAACTACAGATGCGTTGTAACCACTGATGCAATATAAAAGCAGAAAAAGCAAGGAACGCTCTAGATGGAAGTTTACTAACCAAATTGGTGATATATTGAATAAAGGCCAAGTTAGGAATTAACAGACAAGCGTATGCGTACGCATTATGCATATGAATGTGACGAAAGCGAGAGAGGTCAGGAAGGTGCCAAAATAAAAAGGGAGCCACTGCCTATCCCTTTGGGTGACGGGCGTGAATGTTTATAAGTTTGTAAGTGGAAGCTATGCAGAAGTCCAGCATTTATTTTTGATTAAAAATCAAAATGCAGGTGCTTCTTATTTATATCAATGATCTTTGTAATCTGAAAATTAATGGTGCCCGTGTGTTCACATATGCAGATGACACAGCTGTAGTTTTTACTGGAACATCATGGGATGAGATTCGTAAAAATACAGAATCGGGCCGTACTAAAATTAATGTTAATGCTATCTTATGTTTAGAAATGCATTTAATACGAGTAGTAAAAGTGTGCGAAAATTGATCCCGGAGAAGTTTTATATTTAATATCAAATTTAAACTAAAGTCTGTTTCAAGAAAGAAGTCCCGTGGAAAATATGCGGATTAAAACATAAAGTATGTAATGTGTATGTAAAGTATGGTAAAGTATGTAATGTGTATGTAAAGTATGGTAATTTGACGACAAATGTCAAACTTTGTGATGTGATGACTTTACAGCTGCGGCTAAGAGACTTATTGTATGACAAAGACTTTTTTAAACATAAACTTCCTTGAGAATATCAGTATAACCACATTTTGTATAACAATAACAACGATTAAAATCTTTACTAGGTAAACCTTGTGTAAGATAAAACGAGCGATTAAGTTAGTAAGACTCGCTCCCGGATGGTCCCGAGCAAGCTTAATTAAGTACTTTCTTTTATCAATATAATTAAGTTACCGAAATAAACAAATTCAGTAAGATAAGCAAAGAAAATTGCTGTAATGAAAAGGTAAGTCATGTTATATAAATAAATCTTTAGTTCGAATATTTTATTTATTTTATTTTTGTATATCAATATTTGCTTAGTAGAGAACAAAAAACTATTTGATAAAATTGTAATGCAATTTTAATAAAGCGCAATACGTTCATAAAATGCAATTATATATACTATACAGCAATTGATTTGATAAATCAATTTGTTTGTCGCAGAAAACACTCGCATGTTAATTGTTAATGGTAATTGAGACTCCAATTAGTCTCTTTATATGCCGCCGCAAATAAGATGATTTTAAGCATGCGTTTAGTTCGTCAGCAACAATTGATCGGGGAATAATTGGAAGAAACTGACGAAAATCACCTGAAAACATAATCATGACTCCGCAAAAATGTTTTGGTTGTCATGAAGATCTTTTAACGTACTGTCCAGTGCCTCCAGTGACCTCTTATGGGCCATTGTACATTTACGCTCTTTTTGGCGATGTTGCAAACTGGAGCTTCGTTTATTTGCATGTTTAGTGGTAATATCAAGGCAGAATGTGCAGTTCGTCCACCTTCTAACAATGTTGCTACAAATGGGCTGTTTTACTTTGCAATCTTTGCCAGCAGCAATGAAATTAGGAACATTTTTCCAGTCTCCCCGGGAACATCTAAGAATTAAATTTCACCAGATCCACTATTTACAGCTTCCATAAAAGTATCTTAGACAATTATTTGTTATTCATTCAATTGCGGAACATTTGAACGAACTGTTACGGCCAATACTTCAGTATCGTTTTGTAGTTCTCTTTTTAACTTGTGGTTAAATGAATTGCGCATGGGACGATTGGGCGCTGTCATGCTTAAACACGACAATACTTTATTTACCATCAATAAACACATATCGTCTATCATGATCAATGTCTCATTGTAAATTTCTGCAGTGAGTTGATTTGTAGTTGTAATGTAGCATTCAAAGTTTGACAACGCACACGTTGCAGCACATCTTTATACATGTCATCCCTATATTTCATCCACAATCTTTCGGAATCAAAGGGGAAACATGTCGATATTATAATCGCATACAATGTGCGAATTTGATGTGACGATGAAGATATGACGGAATCCTTTAGCGTATTATCCCAATATGAATCGTTTTTAAGCATCTGTAGTAAGTGACACGACGCACGGTATGTCGCACACAAATATCCATCAACTGTTCTCAGCTGTTGAAACGATGTTAGGCCACGAACATTCACTAACAACAAACAATCGAAGATTATAACATTCATCGTTAAAGTATGGTAAAGTATGTAATGTGTATGTAAAGTATGGTAATTTGACGACAAATGTCAAACTTTGTGATGTGATGACTTTACAGCCGCGGCTAATAGACTTATTGTATGACAAAGACTTTTTTAAACCTAAACTTCCTTGATAATATCAGTATAACCACATTTTGTATAACAATAACAACGATTAAAATCTTTACTAGGTAAACCTTGTGTAAGATAAAACGAGCGATTAAGTTAGTAAGACTCGCTCCCGGATGGTCCCGAGCAAGCTTAATTAAGTACTTTCTTTTATCAATATAATTAAGTTACCGAAATAAACAAATTCAGTAAGATAAGCAAAGAAAATTGCTGTAATGAAAAGGTAAGTCAGGTTATATAAATAAATCTTTAGTTCGAATATTTTATTTTTGTATATCAATATTTGCTTAGTAGAGAACAAAAAACTATTTGATAAAATTGTAATGAAGTTTTAATAAAGCGCAATACGGTCTTAAAATGCAATTATATTTACTATACAGCAATTTATTTGTAGACAGAGGAGAAGTGCGATGCAAAAAGATCACAAATATGTTGACCATCAGACGTTGTTACAGAACCATCTGTCATCTCGGCCGGATATGAATTCTGACTGCCACGTTTCGATTTGATAAAGGACCAAAAGAATTTGGAATTAATGGCAATATTTTCTTCGGTGCGTTTTATATAGGAATTGTAGGCATCCAACGATAGTTTTTCACATCTTTTTCTACAAATATTTCATTCTGTTTTGTCTAACGGATTGTTATGTTTTTTGTATCTAAGTCTTATTTTATTTTTTTCATGCAATGCCTTGATCAATCAAGAGAAATTTTTTGTTTCGCTTTTTTACCATTGGAACGTACTCTTTAATGATTTTATTAAGTTTATCATAGAATATTGTTACCATGTCGTCTACCTTTTCTATTCCGAAAAAAACTTGTTACCAGTCGACTTCCACCAGTTTTCGGTTAATCATTTCATAGTCAGTCCTAAAAAAGTTTCGACTAGTGAAGTTATAGTTTTGTGCTAAGTTGTAATATTTTTTTGATTTTAAAAGTATTTCTAAGGGAGGATGCAGCACATCGACTGCAGACAAAACATCAGTTGCAAGGTCTACTTCAACTAATAAATGTGATTGCTCCAAAAACACTAGATCCAGGACTTTACCCTTACAATTCGGAATTTTATTGTACTGTTTAAAGTTATCTTACTAGCAAAATCAATTAGAGTCTGACATAGTGTTGATTGTGTGGCAGAAGATTATTTATTTCACTCCATTCTATTTGGCTTAAATTAAAATCTCCTACAATCATTGGATATACATTACTTTCTACGTACTCTAAAATCTTATTACAATTAACAGTAAATCTGTTTAGCATGAACAGGGGTGGTAGGTATAATGCGCAAAGTGCGATATCATAGTTGGGGTTTGAGTCTATGCTAATTTTGACCCACAGATCCCCGCACGTACTTTCCCACTCAGTTATGCGTCTAGCATAAATTTTTTTGGCGACAGCAATCAGCACACCACCTCCCCTCTTATCATAGTAAAAACCAGTGGTTTCCCTGTCCCTGCGAAAAACTGTGTATCTATCATCAAAAAGTTCAGTACTGAATACACTCCTGTCTATCCATAATTTCATAATGGCTGCATATATTAATATTATGCAGCCATTATGAAATTATGGAGAAAATATTTTTTAATTGTTAACAGATTACACACTGAAGCATGTTATTCAAATGCGTTTAATAACCTAAGGAAACATCTTTTTTTTACATGCTTGCCTAGCCTGCTCATAATGTGATTCTACTGATGTCCGATATCAAAGAAATCTTGTAAAATCATCAAAAATTGGGATTGCATTTTTATTTTTAGCAAGTCATTTAGTTGGATTTATTCTCTTATTGAATTTTTAATAAAATCCCTGAATTTTTCGAATTTTTACGGTATAGTGTACATAGACTGGGCCTGAAATGGATCGTCTCCTTTTAGTATGTAAGTTTCGACTTGGCGACGTCGCAACATGGGTGTGAAAGCGAAGGGTAGAGTGAGCGTAAATACAATAATACCTAATGCATTGTTTCGTACCGAGCTCGAAAAAAGAGTTCAGCGTCCGCGCGTTTTTTGACCCTTTATCAGCTGATTTCAGGTATTTTAGGTATTGAAGTTTCACTGCTGGTTTTATGTTTAGGTATTTCATGATTTTTTTATGAAATTATCGTTTCATTTAGCTGTACTAACATGATAGAGCGTGAATAAAGCTAATTAAACGTTGTAAAAAATTCTTTTTTTCATCGGGATCGATTATCTTTCTATACCATCATTATAGGTATCTTCGTACTATCATCTGTCTTCATTTTCAGGAGTGTTTTAGAAAAACCCGTTAAATAAAAGGTAATGCCTTTATTTTGTAAATTTGACGTGGCAGATCCCTTTTTGAAACAAAGAACTGGACGATTCGGTATTTTAGTAGGACGTGGATTCAGCCTCGCTACTAGATTTAGTATAGTGAGCAGTGCGGCTGCATCTAATTTTATTGTACGCATAGGACCACGTGGACTAATACTTTGACGAAGGGGAACGCCTGTATATGTCTACTTCCTTTCGATCCGCCGGTGGCCCGCGTTTTTCTATGTATAAAAGTCCATTCTACTGCTGAACATAGGCCTTTGAGGGGTTTTAGCACAGTTACACGCTTGTCCCTTGGGTTGGCAGCCGCAGTTTTTATTACTTTTTGCTATTTTCAGGAAAATGCTGCATCCCAACTCCTGATTCAGTTTTTCTTTATCGTCTTTCACGACACGATATGGAATAGTGAATATTCTTACACCGACATTCAAATACCACATGTTAATAGAAGTGACGGCAAACACCGTCGAAAATACAAAACGTCTAGTAGATATTGTGAATCCACCTGTCAAGCGTGAGCGTGACGCTTAAAGGAAATTCTCTCTTCAACGGGAGAAGCACTAAGTAGAATATTACTTATAAAACTAATTTAAAAAGTAGAGGAAAGCAATGGGGAAGCATTTTATTACAATCGAAACTTTTGTACTAAAAATATAACCTTTTCTATATAAGAGACATCAATTACCTTTTACCATGCAGATTCCATTTGCATTGACTAGTTTCGAGTTCAAAGGACGAAATTTGATTTGAATGCTTTCAGAACTTGTTCTGAACGCAATATAGAGTACTAAAAAGTTAGTGCATCTCGAACCCTATTCTTATAAAACTATTTGGCTATATATTTCCAATGTAACCTATTTTAATGGGACATGCCGACGGTCCAAAGTACGTCAAGCCCAGAATTTGATTGTTAATACTAATTACATTTAATAACTACATTTTAAAAATATTTTATGATTATTTTAAATACTAAAATATTTTATACAAATAAATAAATTACTGCTGCTGTGTTTCGTAGGATAAGTGTAGAGAACCGGAGACCATTTTTACTGGAAACGAGGCATTTCATCCTAGTCCTAAAAAGTGATAATGCATCTACATTTTGACTCTTAATCGAAGATAAAGGTATCTTGCTTTGACTATTTAAATCAAAAATTTATTGTAATAAAAATGGCCAACAAATTTAAATACGCCATATATTCATTAATAGAACTTGTAGAAAGTAAAGAATATTTATGGGATAAAAACAAGGATGTGTCCAAAGATAAAATTTTGTGCATCGCCTATGCCTTTATGAACGTACAGGAGCAGAATAAGGTGTTGTCGCCGGTTAAAAAAGCTATTCCGCAGTTTGTTTTATTTTTATTCACAACCACACACGACAGCTACAACAAACCGCCTAAACCACTGAAATCGTCACGGTGGACTAGAGCGCGCTACATACGAGATGATATCGGTGGAGATCTAGGGTGGAGTAGTAGGGATGTCTCCTAGATTGCCACTAAATCGTGTCGTATGTAGGGCCATCCTAAGTTGTGGCCAATATCGCCTCCTTAATCGGCTGGCAGGAGCAAAAATGCAGCCGATGCTTCCTAGATCGGGGCCCCGCCCCCTCCGTACTCTGTGTGTGTAGGCGCATGGGCCTGGTTTCCTTTGGCAGTCGCTGCCGGCAGCCTTCGCGGAAGGACGTTAATGGAACAGTAATACTGAATGACCTTTTTTACCGTCTGGAAAAAAATAGGGTGTAACGTGTGAACGGAGTAGAAGTCTATGGCGCTGATATTTCACAAAAACCAAAAATTTGAATAAAATAAATAAATTAATTAAAATCTATCGAAATTCGAATCATATCCACCCTAGCCTGTGACCCTGCGAAGTAAGATGGTCAAGAATGCCTACTAAACTAATTGTTTTATTGCCATTCGTAAAGTAGGGTGTATGAAGTAAGTAAGGAGAGGATGAAGCCTCTCCTCAACAACTAACTCCTATTCCCACGCTATCAACACAGACTGCACTCATATCTCTTACGTGCCTGCATCCTCTCATCAACAACTAACTCCTATTCCCACGCTATCAACACAAGACTACAGTCAGATCTCTTACGTACCTTCAACCTCTCATCAACAACTAACTCCTATTCCCACGCTATCAACGCAAGACTGCACTCATATCTCTTACGTGCCTTCATCCTCTCATCAACAACTAACTCCTATTCCCACGCCATCAACACAAGACTACAGTCAGATCTCTTACGTGCTTTCATCCTCTCATTAACAACTAACTCCTATTCCCACGCTATCAACACAAGACTGCACTCATATCTCTTACGTGCCTTCATCCTCTCATCAACAACTAACTCCTATTCCCACGCTATCAACACAAGACTACAGTCATATCTCTTACGTGTCTTCATCCTCTCATCAATAACTAACTCCTATTCCAACGCTATCAACACAATACTGCACTCATATCTCTTACGTGCCTTCATCCTCTCATCAACAACTAACTCCTATTCCCACGCTATCAACACAAGACTGCACTCATATCTCATACGTGCCTTCATCCTCTCATCAACAACTAACTCCTATTTCCACGCTATCAACACAAGACTACAGTCAGATCTCTTACGTGCCTTCATCCTCTCATCAACAACTAACTCCTATTCCCACGCTATCAACACAAGACTACGGTCAGATATCTTACGTTCCTTCATCCTCTCATCAACAACTAATTCCTATTCCCACGCTATCAACACAATACTACAGTCAGATCTCCTACGTGCCTTCATCCTCTCATCAACAACTAACTTCTATTCCAAATCGATCAACACAAGACTTCACTCATATCTCTTACGTGCCTTCATCCTCTCATCAACAACTAACTCCTATTCCCACGCTATCAACACAAGACTACAGTCAGATCTCTTACGTGCCTTCATCCTCTCATCAACAAATAACTCCTATTCCCACGCTATCAACACAAGACTGCACTCATATCTCTTACGTGCCTTCATCCTCTCATCAACAACTAACTCCTATTCCCACGCTATCAACACAAGACTACAGTCAGATCTCTTACGTGCTTTCATCCTTTCATCAATAACTAACTCCTATTCCGACGCTATCAACACAATACTGCACTCATATCTCTTACGTGCCTTCATCCTCTCTTCAATAACTAATTCCTATTCCCACGCTATCAACACAAGACTGCACTCATATCTCATACGTGCCTTCATCCTCTCATCAACAACTAACTCCTATTCCCACGCTATCAACACAAGACTACAGTCAGATCTTTTACGTGCCTTCATCCTCTCATCAACAACTAACTCCTATTCCCACGCTATCAACACAAGACTGCACTCATATCTCTTACGTGCCTTCATCCTCTCATCAACAACCAACTCCTATTCCCACGCTATCAACACAAGACTACAGTCAGATCTTTTACGTGCCTTCATCCTCTCATCAACAACTAACTCCTATTCCCGCTATCAACACAAGACTGCACTATATCTCTTACGTGCCTTCATCCTCTCATCAACAACTAACTCCTATTCCCACGCTATCAACACAAGACTGCACTCATACCTCTTACGTGCCTTCATCCTCTCATCAACAACTAACTCTTATTCCCACGCTATCAACACAAGACTGCACTCATATCTCTTTCGTGCCTTCATCCTCTCATCAACAACTAACTCCTATTCCCACGTATCAACACAAGACTACAGTCAGATCTCTTACGTGCCTTCATCCTCTCATCAACAACTAACTCCTATTCCCACGCTACATATCAACACAAGACTGCACTCATATCTCTTACGTGCCTTCATCCTCTCATCAACAACTAACTCCTATTCCCACGCTATCAACACAAGAACACACTTCGATCTTTTACGTGCCTTCATCCTTTCATCAACAACTAACTTCTATTCCTATACCATCCCTGTTCCTCCTATCGTCGGGCCTGTTCCTCGGAAAGTTCGAGTGTGGGGCTTCCAGAAAGCTTAAATCTTCTGTTTGATACTAGATGGCGCTGTTGATCGAAAGATTAGTCATGTCATTTTCTGAAAAGCTCTCTTCGCTTTGTTACGCGGTACTAGATTTTTTTTGCGCCCGAAGCAATTAAAGGGCTACCCTATATGTAGGGAGGCTGAAAATGCGTTACGCATACCACGATAGCCGGTCTATCGTAGTTATGAGGGACTCACTGCCTACCGGGGGGAACCTAAGTGTTACCCTCTAAAAACCGCCTTTGGGGACTGGCAACTGGCTATTTAAGCTTTCTTATGCCGTATCGGGAGCGACCCTCTTTTGGGAAAAGAGGGCGCGGGCGGCCACAAGCCGCTGAGGGAGAGCCTTCGAAGGCAAATTAATTATGAGTAATTTAATTTAATTAGAGTTGGCCTGAGCCGCCAGGAGGCAGTTCAGGTCGTTTGATAGTTTATTAGGCGGGTCCGAGTGAGAGTTTCTCGGCCTGCGGACTCGATAGCGAGAACGGTGGGGCTGCATAAGTAGCTGCCTCACGAATAAAATGGTTGGAGTGCGACTCTGAGGCTTTGAAGAAGTTCTCAGAGAGTTTTTTGAGAAATTGTTGAATTGTAGGGAGCTCTAGGTCCCGATGAAGGTCGGCATTACGGACGTACCAAAGTGCGTTCGCAGCTCGACGACAGAAAAAGTTTTGAACTATTTGGAGTTCATTAATAATTTTAGTGTCGGCGTGGGCAAAAATGGGGCCCGCGTAGGACATGACTGGTCGTATATAGACCTTATAAAGGGTACGCTTGTTTCTGAGGGACATTTTACTGTGTCGGCCCAACATACTGTTGAGCCTACTCAGGTAAAAACGTGCGTGACGGGTTACTCTTTTGACGTGGGGCCTGAAAGTGAGCCTTGTGTCTAGAGTGACACTTAAATATTTGGCAGTCGTACGCCAGGGGACAGGGGTCCCTAGCATACGTATTGGTGGAGTGTTTTTGAGACGGCGTCGTTTATAATAGAAGTGAACGGCGGAGCTCTTCTCCGGGTTCACATCGATGCGCCATTTTTGAACCAAGCTCCTAGGTCGTCAACTGACTTTTGAACCTTGTTCTGTATGAAAAGTAGCGAGATACCTTTGCAGTAGATAGCAGTGTCATCTGCGAAGAGGGAGAGCTGAACACCTTTCGACGGGATGAGAATGTCGTTGGTGAACAGGATGTACAGCAGAGGAGCAAGTACTGAGCCCTGAGGGACACCAGCTTTGATAGGGCGCTGTGAAGATAGCGTGCCTTCGTGTCTAAAACGAAAGGAACGATGCTTTAAGTAAGAGGCCACGAGACGTACTAGACGATCGGGGAGACCTATTTTCTACAGCTTGTAGATAAGGCCTGTATGCCAGACTCTATCAAAGGCTTTAGCTATGTCGAAAAAGACCGCAATGGTCTTATGACGACGAGGGTAAAAACCGCTGAGGATATATTCCACAATACGGTGAACTTGTTGGGGACATGAGTGTTGCGCTCGGAAACCGAATTGATGGAGAATGATAAGAGAGTCGCCGTCTGTGGGGAACAAATAGCGCCTCATACGAGTTTGGATGACTCTTTCGAAGAGCTTGCCCATTGCCTTGAGGAGGCTAATGGAGCGATGACTGGAGGGGAGGTTGAGAGGCTTGCCTGGCTTGGGAATACCATTCACAGTTGCCTCTTTCCACATAGTAGGAAAGTAACTAAGGTTAAAGCAGGCGTTGAAGATAATAGATAAAAAGGTTAACACCTGCTCAGGAAAGTGTTTTAGGGCTTGGTTGGAGATGCCATCCGCGCCCGGAGCCTTTTTGGGCTTAAGTCCTTTGATGAGGGATGAAATCTCATCATTGGATACAGAGATAGGTTCGGAGGCTGTAGGGGGTGAGTTCCGGCGGCGGACCTCATCCTCCACTGCCTGGACGTGTGAAAGGTCGACGGGTTGAGAGCTAGGAAAGCATTGTGCGGCAATGCTATCTGCAAAGCACTCGGCCTTTTCCTCGTCCTCGAAGGCAACCGTACCGTCGGGACGGGAGAGAGGGGGAGTGTGGGTGACGGAGTAAACTCATGGAGATATTCTCCATGAGTTTACTCTTTTCGTGGTCTCAAAATTCAGAGAGGCGGAAACGGAGTTCTCGTTGAAGACGATTGGCCGTGCGCCTATATTCGGGGGTGGGATATTTTGCTGCTCTCCGGAAAGCAGCTTTCTTGGCTTTAAGTAGGTTGCTAATATGCAGAGGAAGCCCACTATTGTTAGCAACCGGGACGATCCTTTCGTTCTCCTTAAGGGATGATTTAATAAGGGTGGAGAGTGAATCGACCGCGGTGTCGATTTTTTCGGGACTGTCTAAGTCCGACTGTAGGGAGATGGTAGAGTCCTGTGAGCACAGAGCTTTAGCTAGGGACTCCTTGAATCCCTTCCAATTAGTGAAGGTTTTCGTGTGTGTTGAGGAGGCGGCTGATGGCCAAGAATGAGGGAGACCGGTCGGTGATCGGATCCTAGATCGTATTGTGTCTATTGCTCTAAGGTTGAGAGAAACTCCTTGGAGTAACGCAAAATCTAGTACATCGGGGGGCGTGATCGGTGTTATCAGGAAAGTGAGTAACAACGAGGGGACTATGGACGGTAATATCAAGAGACTGCGTGATATCGAGCAGTATCTTGCCACTAGGGAGGTAGTACGGCATATCTATTCAGTATCCTTGGAGTTAAAATCTCCAAACATAATGACTGAATTGCCTAAAGATAAGATAGCCTCAAAACCTTTTTTGAGGGTATGGGTTCCTGAAGGGATGTAACAGGAGGCTATGAGGATGGACTGATGTCCAGTCATAGCTAGTCTGCATACCGTGCTTCCATGTTGGTAAGCTGCGGAGTAGAAATGGGCGAGCAGTGAAGTGTCTTCTTGTAATAGATGGCCGTCATTAGGAAGAAGAGAGAAGTTTTTAATAGGAAGGCCTTTAGTGTCCTTAGTTTTGAGATTAGTTCCCTGTAGGAGGAGGAAATCGGTTTCACGATTCCGAAGAAAGAGCTTAAGCTCTGGGAGGTTATTTCACAAACCGCGAATAGTAAAGGATACAAGCGATAAACCCTTAGGTTTGATACGACCGTGAGACTTTGGTAGAGCAAACTGCCCTGTCATTGTGAAGTTAAGTTAATTAAGTTAACTTAACTTACAACGAGCACAAAAGATTATGGTGCTCTGTAAGAGCGAGGAGACGGTCCTGAGGGGACCTCGCAGCGCGCAATTTGCGTGCTAACACCGCGATTTCACTAACGCCGATATTTCTAATAGCGGAATACAGCGTTTTTAGGTCTTCAATAGTGGGCTGTGATTGTTGTTGTTGTGGGGCGGAGGTTGTCCGCGGTGGGTCAGCCTTATTGGGGCCCCAGGGAAAGACTGGAGGCTGCATAGGCTTTGAGAAGCCCGGAGGGGGCCGAATAATGCCCTGAGGGGGCCTAGGGGGACCCTGAGAGGGCCGAGAGAAGCCCTGGATGGGCTGAGAAAGGCCCTGACGGGGCCGTTGGTAGAGAGCCAGGAATGAGCGGTCATTGACCAGCGGTGGAACTTGTCTACTGGGGCGAGGGTGAGGTGCGCAAGGGCAGCCTCTGTAGTTTGCCGGATAGCCTGTTTGTTTGCACAGGACACAAGTGGGTGGGGATTCGGCGTCTTTGGTGTTGTGGGATTCAAGGCACTTAATGCACCTGGGTGGGGCGGAGCAGTTGGCCGCCGCATGACCATATAGCTGGCAGCGGTGGCACAGCGCCGGGAATCCGCGCCTATGTGGGGGCTCAACCTTCACTCTCGACAGGCCACACACTGTGCGTACCTGCCGGAAGATGGCTTTTGCCTCCGGCACGTTTGTTAAGATGACTAGGGCAAGATTGAACCTTTTGCCCGTTCTGCTGTGCATTTTTTGCACGGCTTCTACGGGGAAACCTTGGGACTTAAGGTCCTCAAGGATTTCCTCGTTGGAGAATTCGAAGGGGACGCCTTGGATGACGGCCCTGACTTTTCGCTCTTCCGGAAGAGCGTAAGTGTGGTAGGAAACTCGTTCAGCTGTGAATAGCCTGGTCAGTTGATGGAAGTCTTCGATTGAATTGGGGATGATTTTAATAGTCTCCCCGAGGTTGATGGCGTGGTCGTATTTAATACCTGCGTCGTAGCAGGCTTTCGATAATATCGTGAATTTTGCCTTGTCTCTTAGGAAGACAGGGACGGACTTGCTTCTTGGCAAGGACTGGAGCACATCGAGAGGCTGGCTTGGTTGTAGCGGGGATGTCTAGTGACATAAGTGGGACCGCGGCAGCGGCGGGGGCTGCGGGGGCAGAGGCGGCAGCGGGGGCTGCGGAGGTAGTAGGAGCGGCAGGGGCCGCTGAGATAGGGAGGGTACGTTTTTTCGGGGCGCGTTTACCGCTGCGCCTGGAGTTCACCGTGGTGAACGAGGAGTCTACGGTTCCGTCGGAGTCACATGACTCCGATGAACCGGTGCCAGTATTGGTGGCGGGCCTCTTCCGGGAGGCCGACGCGGAGGACTCGGAGCGTTCGTACTCCATTTCTAAGCAGGCAAAGGAGTTCCGTGTATCTAAGTAAGTCGCAATTACCGGCGGCGGTTGGAGCGCCTGAGGTTCAGGGGGAGTAAATTGAGCGGCGATGGCGGCGAGGACCGTCTCATCGAAGTTTAGGTTCGTACCTGTAGTTTGGTTTATTGCGGCAAGGAAGGACTTAAGTATGCTAATTGTGGACATTTTGAGGCAGTAGTTCTATGAACGGAATGATTTGGGACTTGAACACGAGCCGTAATACGATACAATATACACGTATAACAATAAATAATAATAGATAAATAACAAAAAAATCAACAATAAAAACAATAACAGTAAGAATAACAATAAAGTAACAATAACAAGCGGAGGTCAGTCAAACCTCCCCGCCCGAAGACAGGGGGGCAAGCACTGTTAGCGGTAGAAGACTCACCGGTGCGTTGGCGCTGTACAGCGCGAGCAGGACAGCGGAGGCGCGAGAGCGAGATAGCACTAACGTATAAGGACGAGAGCACGGACTACCTAGGCAAGACCGCTCGAGAGCGATGCCACAGGCGGAATGATGACCCCGACACTAAAACACAATGTTGGCTTTTATAGGGTGGTCAAAACAAGTTTGTTTACTAAAAGTATGACACTTTACTTTGACGAGCAATAACAATTGCAGAATGGACCAGCGTATTTTTGAATTTACACTTTATATCATGTTTACGAAAAATCTTATATTAAAAAATTTAGTCGGAAAAATAATGACATATATATTATTGTGAAATAATTGCTACTTATTGTTACCACACAAGTCATGATAATTTAGAATCCACAATTTAGTACAATGTTACGGCTAAAAAATAACTAGTCTGGCCATAAGTACTTTACATAAAAACTTCTTTTCTTTTTTTTTTCAATTTTTTAATTATTTTGAATTTGGAACGCGTTTATTATTTTTAAAAGTTCTTTCGATTTCACATATTTTTTCGTGTTCATTATAAAATTACAATATGGAATGGGTTGTTAAAGAAAATAGGGTTGCGGTGATCGACTTGCACAAAGTGGGTATGGAGCCGTCGGTCATATTCCAGACACTTCAAAAACTTGGTATCAGCCGTATATTCGTATATCGTACTATCAACAGATACAACAATACTTCCTCTATCGAAAACCATAAAAGATCGGGGTGGCCGCGTGCTGTTAGAACTACAAAGGAAATTTTACTGCGTGATATAATCTGTAACTATGTTAACCGTCCGGAAGCAGGGTAAATGACAAAGCTCAACGAAACGGTGTGCTGAAGTGGTAATGGGATGGCCCCCTTTCCATATCGAGTAATCTATTAAGACATACAGGAAGTCGATGGACGAAAATAATTTAGGACTATGTATTACATGATGATGGAGAGATATTTATTTATTTATTTTTATTCTTCATTACACAAAGTAGTGCATATGACGGACTTATTGTCATAAGGCATTCTCCTCAACATAAGTCAACAACTAAACCAAAGGGAGATAGACGAATAAGGAGGAATAAAAAGAAAAGGATGATAAAAGGTATATATTCATATCATATCATAAATTATAAACACTCACGCCTTTCACCCAGAGGGGTAGGCAGAGACTACAGACTTCCATATCTCCCATATCTGATGAATACAAATCCCAAATATACAAACTCATCTATTTGCTGGACCAACTCTCCTTCTATTCTTATTTCATATATCGTTTTACTTTCTTCTCTTTCAAAAACCATAACTTTCGTTTTACTTGCATTGGCAACGCATTAGGGCTGGCAACGCATCTGCATTTTGATTTTTAATTGAAGCTAAAGGTAGATGTCTATGGGCCACAGCATCCACTTAACATTAGGTGGATTGTGTGCTCCTTTGTCACTTTTATACTATAAAAAATCTACATTTATCCTCGATTAAGAATGAAAATGCAGATGCGTTGTTACCCTTGAGGACTAAGATGGAAAGCCTCGTTTCCAGTAAAAAGGGTATCCGGTTCCTTAAACTACCCATACGAATCACAGCAGCTGATATTTTACCCAATCGAGCTGCTATTTTACCCCGGTCGAGCCGACCCATTCGTGCTACAACTCTAATATGGTTGCAGCGTGGCTCTACCACGTAAGAGATATACATACCACGCATTCGAACCAAACTTCGTCGCTTATAATGCGTGAAGCAAGGAACTGGAATAAACTGCGAGCATCTCTGTCTTTCCAACCGATTATAAAGTGGGTGAATAGGGATATAATAAATAGCAAGGCAAGAGTGAATATGGATTTTGTTGAGTTAAGTCAATGCACTTTACCATCTCCGACTGCAATACCACTTACCTTCAGGTGGGATAGTTTGCAAGCACCGGCTTATAATATTAATAAAAAATATTACAATTTAACTATGTTGGAATACGCGCCGCTTTCAGTCACATATCTAATGTTATTTTTTTAAATAAAATATGGGTGACAAACGAGCACACAGCCCACGTGATGGTAAGTAGATGCTGTGACCCATAGACATGTACGTTTATCTTCGATTAAGAATGCGGATACGTTACCACCCCTGGGGACTAAGATCGAATGCCTCACTTCCATTTAAATGAGTCTTTGGTTCTCTACACTCATCATACGAAACACCACAACAATAAGCTGCTATTTCACGCTAGTAATCTACGAGAGCGTGATGCTACCCCGGTAGAGCGGACCCATTTGTGACACAACCATAATTTAGCTGCAGCATGCCTCTACCGCGTATAAAATTTAATAGACATCATTATTGGATAATATTAAATTCAAGTACAGCCTTCATACGGCAAACAGCAGTCTTGGAAATATTTTATTTAATTACTTAGACATGCAGGTTTACTCACGAAGTTGGTGTAATGAAATCAGCACGGATCGAACCCGGGTTGCTCGCGTTTCACGGTGCGCGCTTAGCCTCAGTACATTACTGCTCTCATTATTACATAATACTACCAAAAAAGATTATTACAATAACTTTTTTTACTCATATATCTACTACATTAAACAAGTGCTTTGTCTGACTGCCCCATTGGTCTTGTGCTCAAAAACGCGACTACTGATCATGAAGTACCGGGTTCGCATCCCGGATCAGCCAATCAATAAAAGATCAGTAATTCAGAGTTAAGGATTTGGCGGTGATTCATCCCCATGCCTTGAAAGCATGTAGACGTCTCCAGTGGTGTCAGGTTTTCAGTCCATTATATATTCCAGATAATAAATTTGATATAATAAGGCATAGAGAGTGCATTTGTACTTGCACACACACTCGTGCACTATAACTCCACCATAATCTTGTCCTGCGCGGGATGGTTAGTCTCCGTTGAAACTGGCCGTGACAGATATCGGTCAGAAAGACACACAATACAAGTATACCTAATACTTTTATGCTTATAAAAAACCAAGAAAATAACAGTCAGCAACGATAAGTATCAATTAAAAACGATAATATGAGTACAGCCTTGTGTTCTTGTTTGTCTTCCTTAAAGAGGAATAAGAGGAGAAGTTTTTCTACCGAAGAGGGGGCGCTAAAATTGCGTCTTACACTAATGGGGCCACATATGTGTGCGAAAGCGTTTCCGTGACCTTGCTAGCATGCGTCGAAGGGAAACACCATGGGGCTTATTTAATGCGAATCCGATATAACTCGTCCTTACTCCTGCAAAGCGAATAGTTATAGCGTGCATTTCTTCAGGAAAAAAGCTCTTACTTCTCCTGGCTTACCACCTTATCGGAGCAGGAAGACTTAGCAGCTTTATCGCTCACGACATACCAAGAGCCTATATGGCAGGTCCAAGGTGTGGGGTTGGTGAACCTAATGAGTACGTAAGCTTGTACTCAATGCAAACACGTATAACAACAAATCTTGATATCTGTTGTGAAATTTTACACAGTTTTTGTGAGTACGAACGTGACCATCAACAGCATTTTGTGTGACTCATTTTATGAAATTTGCTTCAAAACAATAGGTGTTAGAAGTTTTTCAGTACATGCGTAGGGTACGCGCGCCCGTCGCGCGCAGTAGATGTTCCAGTGTTTGACCGTTCAACATGGATGTCGGTCCGGTCGGATTGCGGGGTAGGGGAGATGATATTTTATCTTGCCCTAGCAGGCGAAGTGGGATTACGGGAAAGAGAAGTGTCGCTTTAGCAAAACTTCACTCATCATATCCCACGAATATGGCAAGACTGACTGGCATGAGAAGAAATATTCATCGTATCTGATACCTTCTATACTGCAAGATAGACTTAATTGAGATTAAATTGAGCATTTATATTTTATAATTGCGTTAGTTTATTCAAGTTCAGAAAAGCACTTAAGAGGGCCATAATGAAAAGGTAACAGAGGTCAAGTAGTATAAAGACTTTATTTCTGAATTAAAATCAAAACATCTATACGTGTACTTTAAAAGCACGACGCAATGTCAAGAGAGTGAATAAATTAAGAGGCAATAGAAAAAAGTAAATTAAAAGTCAGATGCAATAAAAAATAGAAAATTGATTAAAACTAGCATTGCATTGAAGTCGGTATGACTAGACGGTTTTTAATTTAAAGCCACTCATATGCAACGATATAAAGGGCATGACTTGTCTTTCTGCTTTGTGCGTGAGGCATTAGATAGATTGCATGAATTTTTTATTTTAGATTTTTTTTAAATTAATTTTATTAGAGTGTAAGATTATACAAGTCGTAAAATTAAACATTTTGTACAATCGACTTCAATACGACCGAATCAATGTGTTTGAAGTCAATTAAATACGTATTATTGAACATAACTCAAAAACTACTGGTCAGATCTTGATATAATTTATAAGGTACTACACGAGAAGCACCAGCTTTCAGATAATATGTATATTGTATAATTGTTTTCTAACAAACATGACAATTTTTTTCGAAATTCAATAAATGTACAATCGTTTTATGACAAACATGTCAATTGTTTTTAAAAATATTATTTCGGAATTCAAATAAAAATGTATTCAAAATCCATTGAAGTAATATGTTTTTACGGTACTAGAACAGTTATTTCAAACAAAAAATGTGCGCTACTCTGTGTTCGCGCGGTTGGTATTTTTATCATAGAATAAACATAGGTAGAATGATCAGTAGGTAATAGTAGATTGTATTGTGAAATAGGTAAATTATATCGAGAACAATTTTTAAATTTTGTCATTTATTTTGTATATTATATTTGCTTATTTAATATAATATTACATAATAGTACATCAAAATTACATTTTAATGATATTTTTATCTGAATATTTAAAAGTTATTTGTGTCAAATTTAAAAAAAAACATACTAAACTTATTAATATAACATTTAAATTACAAATATATTTATTTAATTAGTATAACAGTCGTCGTCGTTAAAAATGGACGAATTTATTCCACTTATTTCACTTTGACTTCGATGTGGAAATCTAGAAATAAAATAAAAGAATAATGAGCAGATTTAAATATAAAAAATTTAGTCTAATTATGATAACTTAATATGTATATATGTTTCTACAAAAAAATGTGTATAATAATATATTCGTCCCCACAGTTAAGTACCCACAGAAATGTCGCATCTGAACAAATTAATTTCATAATCTATATTTCATGACACGAGATGGCGTCTTAGGAATAGTTTGTTTTATTATTTAACTATAATACTTTTTTATTGATTAAGCATCTTATTAACCGATGAAAAGTAATTCCTTGGTTTTTACTAACATTTATTGAATTATTTGTGCAATATCTAAGTACACACGACGGCATATTTTTATCAAGAGATTTTCTTAATCAACACAACACGTGACAACTCTACAAGCGCCTAGGAGTGACTGATTAAAGTGCGGTGTAAGCACCGCAGTTGAATGTTTTATTGGGTTATTTTGAACAATGCTTTCGAAGCCTACTCACGTGGTTCATATATATTGATCACACACATAGTATATTTTGTAACAGTATATCTTATAATTCACTACTCACTACTGCACTACTCAATAAAAGTATTCTTTGTATGGCACCACTGATTCACAGCAAACTTCCAGATGATGTCAGAAAGTTCTCACGATTTAAGACGATATTACACAAATTTCTGATTAATGAATGATATTATAATGTCAAAGAGTACCCAGAGGATAAAAGTATTATAATTTAATAGCAATAGTTTTAATTTAATTGTAACTTAATAATTTGAATTTAATTATAGTATTTATACATTTACCTAATATATGTTACACATTATAATAATTTAATAATTTGTTAAGATTAGTATATTAAATTATAATTTAACTTTTAATTTTGTATGACTACATTTTGAATTTGATTGTTCGTATTATCAAAAATATTTAATTTCGAGTTTATATAACATCAAGGTATTTAATATGACAACAATTAGCACTATAGACTCAACTATTGACAATATTTTTTTCTTCTTATTCTTAATTTTTATTTCAAAGCACCATTATTGAATTAGTAATTTATAGTATATATTGTAGTGCATTTGCACACCTCATAAGGTAATAATATAGTGTACATATTCCAATTTTTTGTAACAACTTTTGTACCTGTATTATGCAAATAAATGAATTTGATTTGATTTTATTTGAATTCCCTTTTGGCCATATCTGCCATTTTATTGGTTGGTGGAGCATATGTGTCGACCGACCTCATGCGGGTGTTAGCTGGAGGGAGGAGACTGTCAAGGCTGCGGCAGGAAGCTGCTCAACGTGAGACCCCATTTCCTTGAGGTGAGCGGTTGACTCATGACTCATGATACGTTCTGCGGCTAGTAGCTGTAGAGATTATGCAATCGGTGGTGATGCCTTACAATTACATAACGTCTACAAGTGCGGCGGTCTGGCAGGTGATGGCACCGGCGATCTGGCAGGTGATGGCACTGACGGTAGGCTTTTTATGACCAGTGCGCCTATTATTCGATAACGACGTGAACCTGATGCAAGTGGAATAGGAACGATTTAATATTCTTAACCTCTTTCGGAGCACCGTCGACTACGACCTTCATGATCCGATCTCAGAGAAACTGATGATCGAATTGCATAATTTCTCTGGAAGCCCATAAGATGAAAGCTTCTAAAGAAGCGCTTTATACCAAACCCGAACGAAGGCCTTCTCTATCTCCATACAAACTGCCAAGGCCTCCCCATTGACCTTGTGTTAGGTAAACAAAAATATCACCTACTGAGCGACACTAACCAAAACCGTAATGCCGGGATTTTTTAAACGTGGTAGAGCCATGCTGCAGTTATATTAGTAGTATAGTTATAGCACGAATGGGTCGGCTCGGATGACCGGGGAAGGACCTCGCTCTCACAGAATACCAGCGTGAAATAGCAGCTTAATGCTGCTGTGTTTCGTATGGTGCGTCGCATATTGCATCGCATCTGCATTTTGATTTGCACTCGAGGATAGATGTAGATGTCTATGGGCCGCAGCCACCACTAACCACTAACTGTGTGCTAGTTTACCACCCTATCCTGTAAAAAAATTCCGCTGGGAATAATACCAGGAATTTCTGGTAGAGACCAAAATGCACGGATTCCTGAAGAAAGGAATTAATTTCTCTAATAACAGATTCCATTATTAACTGCTAGCTCATGCGGTACCTTATGAAAAATCACTTATCAGATGGTTTTCTACAAGGTACCGCTTGAGCTAGCAGTTAATAATGAGATCTATTATTTTGGACTACAAGGAGGAAATGGCGATAGGCGTGTAGTAGTACAGATCGTAAGATAGTAATAGATCAGAGCGAGAGATTACCTTTTTTAGGCATCGGATGCATGGGACTACACCTAGGGAGTAGGTGTACCGGAAAAAAGCGTTAAAACCGGTGCCAACTCAGGAACACACGCCTCAGACAGTTGGTAGATAAGAGCTTTGCGTACTGAGCACTGTCTGAGTCGCACATGAGGCATAGACTCACACGGCGAAATGGTCGGAGGTGTGTTCCCTCCGTCATCGAGAGTCGAGTTGGACAAAAAAGGAGCCTAAAATGTAGTCAGTGTGTCGTTTCCCTTGTGCAGAGATGGAAATGATGGCTTACAGAAATTCCCTTGGACAGCGTTGGCGAGCCAGGAATAATGCCGGGATTTTTTATACGTGGTAGAGCCATTCTGCAGTTATATTAGTAGTACAGTTGTAGTCGGTAGGTCGGCTCGACCGGGGAAGGACCACGCTCTCACAGAATACCAGCGTGAAATAGCAGCTTAATGCTGTGTTTCGTATGGTGAGTGTAGAGAAGCGGAGACCCTTTTTACTGGAAACCAGGCATTCCGTCTTAGTCCTCACGGGTGACAACGCATCTGCATTTTGATTTGTTATCAAGGATAGATGTAGATGTCTATGGGCCGCAGCAGTGGAGCAGAAGCGCGGTGGTCTTGTTCTTTAAGAAAGGCGACAACGCTCTCTTGAAGAACTACAGACCGATTTGCCTTCTGAGCCGCGTCTACGTGCTGTTTTCGAGAGCCATTAGGAATCGTCTCGCACGCAGACTCGACGACTTCCAGCCTCCCATCAACAAGCCGGTTTCCGAAAAGGCTTCAGTACCATAGACCACATACATACCCTTCGGCAAATTGTACAGAAGTCCGAAGAGTACAATCTGCCACTTTGCCTGGCGTATGTGGACTATGAGAAAGCCTTTGATTCCGTCGAAATTTGGGCGGTGCTACTGTCTCTTCAGCGGTGCCTAGTTGACTGTCGGTATATTGAAGTGCTGAAGTGTTTGTACAGTAGGGCTACGATGGCTATCCGAGTACAGAACCAGAGTACGGAACCTATCCAACTGCAGAGAAGTGTAAGACAGGGTGATGTTATATCCCCGAAACTCTTCACCGCTGCGTTGGAAGACGTTTCCAAGCTACTGGACTGGAAAGGATACGGTATTAACATCAATGGCGAGTACATCACTCACCTTCGATATGCCGACGATATAGTCCTTATGGCAGAATCGCTGGAGGACTTTAGCACTATGCTCAATGACCTCAATGGTGTCTCCCAACGGATAGGTCTTAAGATGAACATGGACAAAACAAAGATCACGTTTAATGTCCATGTCACACCTATGCCGGTAATTGTTGGGAGCACTATGCTCGAAGTTGTTGACGAGTACGAGTACCTGGGACAAATAGTCCGACTAGGTAAGTCCAACTTCGACCGAGAGGTCAATCGACGGATTCAACTCGGCTGGGCAGCGTTCGGGAAATTACGACACATCTTCTCATCAGGTATACCTCAATCTCTGAAAACTAAAGTGTACAACCAGTGCGTGTTGCCAGTGATGACTTACGAATCTGAGACGTGGTCCTTCACCGCTGGCCGTATGAGGACGCTCAAGGTCGCTCAGCGAGCTATGGAGAGGGCTATGCTCGGAGTTTCACTGCGTGATAGACTCAGAAATGAGGATATCCGCAGTGAAACCAGAGTGACCGACATAGCCCAACGGATTAGTAAGCTGAAGTGGCAATGGGCCGGTCAAAAACAGTATAGCTCGAAGAACCGATAACCGATGGGGAAGAAAGGTTCTCGAGTGGCAGCCTCGTACCGTTAGGCGTAGTGTAGGGCGACCTCCCACTAGATGGAGTGACGACCTGGTAAGACATGCAGGAATTCGATGGATGCAGGTGGCTCAGGACCGTG
Source organism: Parnassius apollo (assembly GCA_907164705.1). NCBI lineage: Eukaryota > Metazoa > Arthropoda > Insecta > Lepidoptera > Papilionidae > Parnassius > Parnassius apollo. The sequence goes on from CAJQZP010001697.1 coordinate 1,266,539, forward strand.
CTTTGTGGCATTACTTGGGGGAGGCCTATGTTCAGCAGTGGACTTGTGAAGGGCTGTAATGATGATGATGATGGGCCGCAGCAACCACTTACCATCAGGTGGACTGTGTGCTTGTTTGTCACCCTATCCTATAAAAGTAATCCGCTGGGAATAATGCCAGGAATTTCTGGTAGAGATCAGAATGCACGGATTCCTGAAGGAACGAGTTAATTTCTCGCCAATTCAGCCAATGTGCTCATATTTCACATATATGTAAATGATAAATTAACTGGAGATAGCATACGTTATCACAACCCTAGTTTATTAATTTGTTGTTTATTATGTAAGAAATGTTTCCGGGTCGTATTCAAACCAGTATAAAGTAAAAGTAAGGCTAAAGTAGCCTATATACGTCCCACTGCTGGGCTCAGGCCTCCCCTCATTTCTGAGAGGGTTTAGGGCAAGGAAGTGTCCGCCGCGCTGCCCAAATGCGTGTTGACGAACTTCACATGTCTTCGAAATATTTTTCTTATTCCTCAGACATGCAGGTTTCCTCACGATGTTTTTCTTCACCGCCGAGCACGTGGTAAATCAGCATTTAAAATTGCAATTAACAATTTCATTGGTGCCGGCGGGGATCGAACCCGTATAACTAACGCAAAATAAATGATCAGAGGGGGAGCGCTAGAATACTGAACTTGTTACTGATTAAAATTAAAAAGTCTGATCTATGTTCAAAAATTGATGCCTTTATAGAACATGTTGAATTAAATTACTTTTTATGGGCAGTTTTCTGGGAAAAAATATCTATATATATATATATATATATATATATATATATATATATATATATATATATATATATATATATATATATATATATATATATAAACGACGGCAGTGTTGCGTAAATAAATGAAATCAGACTCCATAAGGGTGGCATTAATACGTTGTGATTATATTTTTTGGATGGCTTAAGCAGTAAAATTGAGGAAAGGATTCTCATTTCTTCTTTATATTACACTCGTATATATTTTTAAAAGGGAAGCTTCTAGATGTACATGTAATGTAGGAAAAACTTACGTGGGGACACGAATATTAAAAAAAAGTTAATCGAAAGAATAAGGGTTAATCTACTCCTAATTCTTACTTTTACATTATTATTGTTTGTAGGATCATGCCGAATAGGATTCCACAGTCTCTGGCTATATTATTAGTAGGCCTACACGGTGGGATATATAGGACGAGAATAACTATTTTGCTCTAATGTCCGGTAAGCAGTCTGGCTGGGGGAGGGTGCAGGTCGTGATGATCCCCAGGGAAAGTCTGAGGTATTCTTTCTTCACGTGGTTGCCGCCTGTTATTTGGTCTGGTTCAATAGGAAACAGATAGAACAGAGACACTCAGACAATGATCTCTTCTTTTTCTACCCACTTTTTCCTATCTTAATCCAATTCAAGGTATCAAGCGTACCGTACCGATGGATGCGCGACTGGAAGGAGTTGCAAACGGTGCCTACCTGAGACCACGGCAATTCGAGTAGTGTTTTAGTCCCTCCGTCTTGGCATGCTCTCTGTCTGTCTCTGTCGGGGGAGACCGTTCATTTCCGTAGCTACTCGTGAGAACAAAATGAACGGAAAAGTTCGACATTTTGAGACGCTTTCTACTTTAATGGAACTTTATGCGGATGTGGAAGAGACTCTTTTAGCCTCCTCAATACCCTGCAACACAACGCCTCAACCTCGGACGAGCACCTGGGATGAAGTGGAGGGCACGTCTATAGCTGAAAGACCGCCGGATATGAACCATGGAAGGGACAGGGAAAAGTTCACTAGATCTTACAAGGCGTTGTCACCCGTGAAGACTAAGAGACTTACATTTAACTGTATGTTTTTCTGCCCTTTCCCCAAGACTAATCTTATGGGACGAAACAAGAAGATATACTATAAGTAAGAACACAGAACATTTTCAAGTGAAACCTATTATGTACAAAACTGGTGATATAGTAACATAAAATACACAAAAACTAATCCCTTCGTTTTGAAAATATGGTATTACATAATGGTGAAATTTTTCATTTCTCTTTTACAGTACAGTCTACACTTTTTGGAACGCCCTACACGCGAGAAAAAGTTGATCCAACTTTTCTCTCTAACTAATAGTATTTTATAATATTTTTTTATATTTTCCTTTAACTGCTTTATTCCAGGTTTTTTTATTTGTTCTAATATTTGTACTGTTTTTCCTCTAATAAACCTATATATACTATGATATATTTCATTTTTGTAATAACTATTAGACTGATATTTTTCTTATTTAGATTGCATTGTATCTGATATAGTTTTTGTCTATTGTACCATTAGGTTAAAGCTTATACTCAGAATTTTTATACTGGCGTAGTTAAGGTGTTTTGAATAAATATACAAATAAATACGTTAATTAATTAAATGTTCTTTTTTGACACCGGGAGTGCTGAGGGCATTCAGAGAAATGACTTTCTATGAAGGGAAGATGTTTAGAAAACTTAAATGTATTATTCAACAAAAGTTCTTCAAACGCCAACATTCTGCCCGAAGTTCTTTTAAATCTATTTCTCATTTTTTCTCTGCTTTAATCAGGAAATCTAATAAAGCGAACCGTTTTTTAGTTCCTTCAAAAATATTTTTGGTTTATCTTCTTCTTCCTTCTATCCACAATGACACTATCCGCAAATTAATGGACTGTATTCAAGCATTTGACCAATTTCTTGTTCAATATTGTCTGATAAAATACTTAATCAGCATGAAGCCAAAATTTTGCTAGACAATTAGAATCACCTTGATCACCAATATGTTTAATCGCTTCTTTGTATTTAACGCGACTCACATTTCGCGCGTTTTCTTAATTGAGGATGAATGAACTATAGGTCTCTATAGGTCTCAGCATCTACTTACCATCATGTGGATTGTGTACTCTTTTGTTACCTATTAAAAAAATTCACAATGACAAACATCCAGGCCGAAAGCAAAAAGACCATACAAATACTTGTTGCGTGCGGGATTCGAAGCTGCGGCCTCCAGCGCATTAACTTATTGCTAAGCCACTCTGCCAGGGAGGTGTAAAAATTTTCTATGGCGTAAATTATTTTAGCTATTAAAATAAACTTCTTAAATTTGGAAAAATAAAGAACCTTACTCGTGGTAAGTATCAATGAATTAATAAAGCCCTTGACCTTGAACCACTAGTAATGTTTATTGGTAGTTAATATTGATAAACTGTCAATAAAAGTAATCAATCTGTCTATACCAATGTTTTAGGATTTTCGAAAATTATTTTAACTCACAAACTCGAAGTCAACTCCAAACATTTTTTTATGGGAGAGGGGGCAAACAGCATACGGCTCACCTGATAGCAAGTGACTACCACATTGATGATTGCAGGTGCGTTGCCGGCATTTTAGAAAGGAGTAAGCTCTTTTTTTGAAGTTCCCTAAATCGTATCGGTGCGGATTTATCATCATTAAGGCTTCAGTTACGTTACAGAGGCTTTTGAGGACTAAGTTGGAATGCCTTCCCCTCCGTACGGGTTTCTGCCTTGCCGTGGCGGGGAGAGCTTATACAGTGAAATAAGAGGAACCCACAAGGCTGGCCCGAGGTGAAGGGCTGGCGGTCTTTGGTGGTTGGTCCTTTTCCAAGAAGAAGCAGGCGCTAGTGGGGTCCCGAATAAGTGCGAAAGCGTTCCCGTGGCCCAGGCAATTTGTGACGAAGGTAGAACACCGTGAAGTCTTATTTGGTGCGAGTCCGACATAATCCGCCCTTGCCACCGCGAGGCGTAGGTAATTTAGAAAACGCCTGCAGCACTCTGATAGGTTCTGTAAACGATAATGAATCACAATTCCTAGCAAAATCGCAAAAACTTGAACTAGTCAATTACACATATTTTATTTTTGTGTATTTCAAGTATATTATTGCTATATTGAAGGTTGGAATTTGTCTCCTCGTTAAAATTCGTATTTTACTTAGTAGCTGTACCAACCGCATATTGCATAGAGCTTGAAATCGTTAAAAACAGATGCAACGCTTTCTTCAGGCATTTTTTTTCAGTCTATGAACCGGGTGGCGACTTTTATATTCTAAAACTTTTGAAAAATTCTGGAGTATATTGAAGTGGTTAAGTTGGTGTTAATTATCTTCCTGTGTTCAAACACGTAAAGATTAAACAAATTGGAATTAAAAATAATTGAAATAAGCGAAAATGGGAATGTTATCTAATAAAAAACAATAAGCTAATGATGAAAATCTTAAACCATTTATTTATTTATGGATACAAAACGTTTGTTTACATACATCTAGTGAGAACAAGAGGTGCTTAGCGGAGAAAGAAGTTGTCTCCTGCATATAAATTAACCCACTGTGGGGTGGATCAGAATTTATCAGAGACATATTAATTTTGGCAGCGTAAGAGAATCCCATAACCTCCTCTCCATTCGAAGGAAGACGCTGCTGTCCAACTCCCTGTTTTAGTTTTTGTCTGTCACCTTTTGTAGATGAGTGTAGAGAACCAGAGAACGTTTTAACTGGAAACGAAGCATTCCATCTTAGTCCTCACGGGTGACATCCCACTGTATTTTAATCCGTAGTCGAAGATAGATGTAGACGTCTATGGGCCGCAGCAACCACTTACTATCAGGGGGACTGTGTGTTTGTTTGCCATCATTATCTCATAAAAAATGTCAGGTGTATGCTGTAGCCCATACACATATATCTATCCTCGATCTGTCATCTATGCTCATAGATCTATCCCCGATTAAGAATCAAATGTAGATGCGTTGTGATAGATAGAATAAAGGTGATATATAATGCCTCGGGAGGATATCCAGTCTTGGTTACTAATAATACGAAATACTGTAAGTATTCTGTGAGACCGTAGTTCTTCCTCGGTCAAGCCGTCATTATATAGCTACAGCGTAGCTCTATCACTTTGTAATCCTAAAGACTACAGTGCAAAAATTTGCGAGGACTGAAAATTTCTATTCAACTCTGTCATCTTTTTGGTAAACTTGAGATAAGCTAACAACAATTAATCATGAGATTCATTTTTACTGACAAACGTTATTTTAATTCCAACGTGAAATATTAGCTGAATGCTGCTGTATTTCATAGGGTAGATGTTATAAACAGTAGACTCTTTTTACTGACAACGAGGTAACTTAGTCCTCAGGGGTGACATTTTTGATCTCTATTTTTTTTCTTTACAATGTTATGTTTATGTTATTTTGATTTTCAAGCGAGGATAGATGTAATCTATGGGTCACAGCAACACAAACTCGTCAGTCAACTAATACTATAAAAAACTTTTAATGCCTAATAACAAATGGTCCACGTGCGGTGAAGTTCCTAAACGAACTATATCCGCGACTGGTAGTTACTGCTCGTGATAGGATGGCTGATTCTTTTCTCGTTCAAAGGCGAAGTATAGCCATTTAGCGAGGAAACGCACCCAGCATTCTTGGCGCTTAGTTTTTCTTTATTATATTAAAAAAATAAAAATGTTAGTATTAAAAATCAGAAAAAAATTAAAAAAGATCATCCATGCGTGAGAAATAAAAACCTTTATAAGTGTAATCATAAAAAAGCACCTAAAACTTCATATGACTCTTCTCACATTCTCTAGATCTCCGGTTAATCCCTTAATCACGCGAAACGTGCGTGTACTTTAATGAAGGTTTAGTTAAATTTATACTTTAGACTTGTAAAAATAAAACAAAAAGGTCAAAAATTTTCCTGATACATTAATATTAAAAGCCTTGTTTGTATCCTTTTAATGGTTGCTCATATTATACATAAATATATTTTTTGATATCCTTTAATACGAATTTGTCTTAAATTTAACTACAAGCTATAGGAAAATGTGCTATAAATATATACCATATCGTTTTGTATACATAAAACAGAAAGGTGGAAACTTTTCCTGATCATCATCATTACAGCCCTTCACAAGTCAACTGCTGAACATAGGCCTCCACCGAGGTATGTCACAAGGCACGGTCCTGAGCCACCTGCATCCATCGACTTCCTGCATGTCTTACCAGGTCCTCACTCCATCTAGTGAGGGGTCACCCTACACTTGGCCATTCAGTATGAGGCTGCCGCTTGAGAACCTTTTTCCCCAACGGTTGTCGGTTCTTCGAGCTATATGGCCGACCCATTACCACTTTAGCTTACTAATTAGTTGGGCTATGTCGGTCACTCTGGTTCTACTTTGGATATCCTCATTTCTAAGTTTATCGCGCAGAGAAACCCCAAACATAGCCCTCTCCATAGCTCGCTGAGCGACTTTGAGCGTCCTCATACGGCCAGCAGTGAAGGACCACGTCTCAGTTCCATAGGTCATCACTGGCAACATGCACTGTTTGTATAGTTTCGTTTTCAGGTTTTGAGGTATTGCTGACGAGAAGATGTGTCGTAATTTCCCGAAAGCTGCCCCAGCCGAGTCGCTCCGTCGATTGACCTATCGGTCGAAGTTGGACTTACCTAGTCGGACTATTTGTCCCAAGTAAATCCCCGTTTCAATGTTAGCCCATATTGAGAACTCTTGTCCTAACCTATCCTCCTTTATGAATGATAATAGCCCCTGGAAATGAGGTGATCGCTACCAAGCTAAATCTAATTTGTTTTGTGTTGATTAATTGTGTAACATACATGATCGTAAGCTGTTATTTTTTAAGTCACACTATGTTTCTTGTTAGTTCCTCCCAAGACAGGTTTGTATTCCAAAGCAGCGGTAATTAAGCAAAAGAGTGACTTTCAGTGTGTATTATTTATAATCTGTATTGAATAAAAAAAGTTTCTGTTTATCGTACTGTTTTCATCCTACCTTCGCTGTGAATGAAAATCATTCCAAAGCTGGGATCGAGAATCTAAGATTAGCTAGGAAGGCTATAAGAATATCGTGGTCAACTGTGTTAAAAGTATTTGAAAGATCACCAAGCACTTCTAATGTCGTCTGTAACTTTTATCAAGGGAGTAGTAGTATTATTTATTCAACAGGCTATGTTTGTTTATGAATATAGAGATTTGCTTGTGAACACAGGCTTCCAGAAATTTGGATGGATAATTGAAATTGGTTGAAAATGGGTAGGTAAGGAGGGATTAGGTACGATGTTAATGGAAGATTTTAACGAGAAACTAGTCATAAGAGAGAACGGTGAGCTGAAAGTAGGGACAAGGCAACGGAACCCCAGGAACCAGCAGCTGGCTGAGTTCATGGATAAAGAGGGATTTTTGACGTGACAACGCCTAATAAATCGATGAACGCCGGCTGCACACACAAAAAAGTATGACTAATTGTAACGTTACGCTAATTGTAACGTTACACTTTGATCTTACTCTATATATCCTGCTACTACTTTTGGTAAGATTACGACTATACAGTATTTTATGTATATGATATTTAGGTACTGTGAACTATTGTATTTTTAATTTTAGTCATTTTTACTGGCATTCTAAAAAAATACAGAATCCAACAAATATTACGAATGTAAAGATAAAGACACACACTAACACACACACACAAACACAAGCGTGCGCGCACGCACGCACACGCACACGCACACGCACACGCACACGCGCGCGCGCGCGCACACACTCACACACAAATAAATTACGTGTTTCACATATTCAATTCAAACAAAATGTTATGAAGGTGAAACTAGTGTAGCAATTGTTTAATCGATATGAAGCTAGAGCAATGCAGTATGCAAAAATGTACTTAAAGGGGATTGCCCACTCTTCATAGACTCTTCGTCCATGGGTGCCCACATATAAAAGCATATAGATATGATAATATGCAATTAAAACAATGAAATGGTTAAGGAATTACTTTAAAAAAAGTCGGGGTTTTGAAGATATATAAGTTATTATTTTCACAAATGCAGTTTTTTTAACAACTATTTTTATCGATTTTATCGCGTTTTATTTCTTTGATTTTTAATTTCAGACGTTTCGGGTGCTTTCCAACACCCATGGTTACGGCGGACTGAGGTGACTGACGTCTCAATGTCAGTGTTAACCCGGAGTACCTTCAGATTTTTAATTTTTATTTATGGTCCGATCTACAGAATGAACTTATTGTGTCTTGAAGTCTTGCAATGGTATGCTTGGGTTTAATTTTAATTTCATTAATTACAGGGTCCCAAGCAGGTGGTAGTACCAAGCCTCCTTCTCTATTGAATTTTTTTTTTATTTCAATAGTCTCAGGTATCGGTCCTTGATAGGAATTGATGTACCTTTTAGAGTATTTGTGGTCTATCAAATCTTTTTTATACGTCTATCTGGTTGGGGCCGTCCAGGATATGATCAAAAACTGCAAACTTCCCTGAACCTTGATGCTTCATGTCAGCTCGCTTCAAGATGTAGCCAATCTTGTCTGTGACACCCCTGACAAATGCTAGTACTGTACATGCTTGACTGTGGCCGGCTTCACTCGGTCACTGTGACGTAAGCGCGGGCCTGAAGCTTGTTGACGTGCAGAACCTGCTTGACGTGCTGAAGCTCGACGGCCAGATGTTTGCTGCCACAGATCCCTTGTGCTCTCTGTAACAAAGATTTGCTCACGGTAACTAACTGTGAAGGATAATGGCGAAATTCATTGTTTTCTATACACAGTGTGACCTATGGTGTTGTTAGAATTTGGGATGACTAACGCATCTAGGAAAGCTAAGGAATTATCATTAGTCTGATGCCGTGCCCAACCCAAATACCATATTACTGTCATAACATGGGCACAGCATCCAACAGTTTGACAGCCGACAGTACTTTTTAATTGCACTTCTACCAGAACCATTGCCACTAATTAAAATATATATAAAATACACTTTACGACTAATGGTGATGACTTGCAATTCTAGCCCTAAGTAAAGATCAGCTAGGGCTTAAGTTTATTCCTTCCATAATGCTGCTCCTCTGGTTATCACAGATTTCTATCAGGTAGCAACCATTAAATCTTATATGCTCACCATAATAGTAGCGAGCTTGCTTTAATTGGTATGTGACACAAGCAATTAATATTAATTCCCTGTAAGTTAAAACAGGAAATTCCCTAACATTTTAAAGTCTACATTTATATTTCTAAAGTCTGCCTGCCCTAGCTCTATTTATATTGCTTTCCCTAGCATACTCAGACAAATCATTATTTGTCTCCATATTTTGGTGAACTATTTCAAGTATTTGAGCCGCATTATCCCTGTCCCTTATTTTTGTGTGGAATTTATTAATTATAGCAGCAGCCACAGCAGTCTATCATCAAATGTGTAGAAGCCCTGTTATAGTAATTTTGATGAAATATTTTAAATTCAGTTTTAAAAATGCCGTTCACCACCTCTACTACTCATATCGACACATAGTCACGGCTCTCGATTTATTAGCATATCTTGTCATTAACTGAGATTCACCATCTGCTGGAGACATTGCTGCGGCCCTTAGACATCCACATCTATCCTCTATTACAAATCAAAATGCAGATGCGTTGTCACCAGTGAGGACTAAGATCATTTTCTCGTTTCCAGTAAAAAGGGTCTCCGGTTCTCTACACTCACCATACAAAACACAGCAGCATTAAGCTACTATTTTACGCTGGTATTCTGTGAGAGCGTGATCCTTCCCCGGTCGAGCTGACCCATTCATGCTACAACTATACTTCTAATATAACTGCAGCATTTCTCTACCATGTATAACACACGTACATAGTAATTGTAATCACAAAAGAGACATACTCGCAATGCTGATGGAACATTGAGAAAAAAAAAAAATCCATTGGAATTGTTACAACCAGGTAAAAAACATTGATTTGGTGTTAGTGGTGCTTTTAAATAATTAGTTAGCAGTACACTGTGTGATGTATGATCTAAGCTTTGTTGTTCTGGGTGCAATACATTACTCACTTCAGATTGCAACGAGGATGGACTAGATGATTCAGATGGTTCCCGTTCTGCAGTTGAATGTGATGCTGTTCTATCAGTTCATTGCCAGCAATTATGATACACACGGCATGACAATGGCAACTGAAATAATGTAAAATACAAAAAATTAAGTCAAAGTGAAAAAAATAGATTTATTTATTTTAAACTCAAATATAAATAAAATATTTATCAAGTTAAATGTTACTGCACAAGAATGAACTTAATACCCTATATTATTTAATAATTAAGACCTGACAAACTACCAGCAGTCCAAAAACAATGAAAAATCAACGGTCTCCTTTCTAGGTAGTTGATAAAAATGGTCAATCTCATAAATAAGCTAGTATGTTTGTCAGATATAGCTTGTGCAGATGTGAAAAAATAAAACAAGTTCTTGAGTTGATATACAATCAGTGTAAAAACATGTATAATTATCAGATATGAGCATCACACTTAATAAATTGAAAAATGTTAAACACTTAACTCCAAAATTATATCCAATTGTTAAGAGATCAACAATTGCATTTTCCAACAAAACAAAATAACACGATAACACGCAATGGAATTCTTGTGACATAACAGTGACGGGAGCCTACCTGTCAGATTCGATGTTGCCACTTAACTGTCATAAAATCTATGAAACGATATCGATTTTTATTCGATTAATAATATCATAAAAAGAATAATCTTTGACGCGTTTTAAGTTCTGCACGCTTTTTAAAATATAATTTCCTTTATTTATTGAAATTCTATTTCAAACGTATTTTAAGAACAGTTAACTTGTGCTGTATTGTTTTGTTATGCTTTAGAGAATTCATGGTAAATCAGCTACAATATTAACTTCTTGAATTATCATAACCATAATTCCATTTTAAATGATGTTAAGAACAGATAAGAATAACAGTTAAATTATGCAGTAGCGTTTTGTTATACTCTAAAGAATTCTTGGTAAATCAGCTAGTAATTCGCTTGTTTAATTATCATAACTATAAATGTGAAGATTGTCATCGATTTCAACCGAGCCTATAACAACGGTTGTTTTTGTTTTTAACGGTTGATTATCGCTTTTGATTACTTGAAATGGATAAAAACCCATTTTGTGCAATAAGTTTTTTCTCTTTGGTAATGAATAAAGCACAGAAACCCGTATAATGTATAATAGTCCTTTTTTTTTAGATACAAGTAGCACATTTTAAAGAACCGCAAAAACAACTTTGTTATTAACACAAACACTTTGAAAAACAAAATAATTTGTTGCTGGCGATAATGATAGTGGTATTTTGACTCGATTTAAAATATATGCTTGTTACTACAGAACTTTTCATGGGTCTAGTCCGACTCGCACTGAACCAGTTTTTTTCAACTTTTAGTTTTATTTTAATAAATAGTTTTTTCGTTTAAACGGAGCTCTTTTACTTTAGATTTATTAACTCTTTAGCTATAATAATCAATCTGAGTAAGTAAAGTGTGTAAATACGATTATTAAATTGTAATTGTATTTAGTTTTATTTATTTAGAAAATATTAATCTCACAATTAATTATTGTAATAATATAATTTTATCACACAACCAATGCCCTCATTAGCAATGTAATGGTGAAAGAATTTTCAAAATCGGTCTAGTAATTTTTGAGATTAGCCAAAAAACGTATTCACTGAAAGTAGCGCCCTCTATAATAAAATTCATCCTAAATACAAAATATACATAACAATCTGTGAAAGAATTCTCAATTGTCAAGTATTTTACTTTGATAGTAGCGCCCTCTATAATAAAATGCATCCTACTTTTAAGCACCATAACAAAAAACTATTCAACATAGCCTAACCCGCACATACAGTAAAAACATAACCATCCTTTTTAGTCTGTAGTCGGATAAACAACTGGTTGATAACGGTTGCGTATCGGCTGCTTTGGATAAATATCCATTGTCAACGGTCCTTTTAAATATATATCGTAACATCATAATAATTATCGAAAAATTATATTAGCATTGTAATAATGACACCATAAGTAATCGATTTTTTAATGAGATTTGTGATTGGCAACACTTTTTATTTTATTCACAAACTAATGAATTAATGATTTACCTAATTTTATTCTTATCTTTTCGGTACTTTTAATTTGTGCAAAAATATTCCCATCTTTTTAGGATAAATGAATGCCGCGATTAATAACCATAAATAAAGATATATTTTTTTAACAAATGCACATTGTTGGGCGTTCCATGGCCGAAAATGGGCATCCCCCTTTCCAGAATTTCAAGATATAATAGCGACAGCTGTAAGTATTTTTTTTAAATGATCTCTTTTTTTACAATAGACTCAACAGTTCACGGATATAGTTTTAAATGAACGCTTGATCTATACAACGCTGGTACGAGTAGTGTTTTAAACAGGCTAATAAAATCGAAACAATTTCTACTTACTTTAACAATTAAAAAACAAACAAAACGACTGCAAAATTTCAAAGCAATCGGTGATAAATCTTCAGTGACTTAAAACTGTATAGAAAAATTGTATACGCGTTCGTTTGATTTATTACCGTTTCTTCTTCTTATTTATTTATTTAATCTTCATTTTACACCTTATCTAAGGGATACAAAGGGCGGACTTAATGCCTTTAATGCCTTATGGCATTCTCTACCAGTCAATGCTACTTCTTCTTCTGAAATCAAATTATGAAAATAAAAAAACTATTTTTATAACTTTATTTATTTTAGCTAACGTGGTAAAAACTTGACATGTATAGGTTCGACGGTTCGCAGTATAATATCGGTCTTAAGCGTTGGTCGGGCCCCTTTCATTTTCGGCACCAGCCTGAAGTTTCGACAGATCTCGCTGAGGGCACATTTCATTTCCTGCATCGCGAATCGCTGACCTGTATATTAAGATTTATACTTTTTATTTAATGCATATAAAATGTTCGACTTTAATGCCATTTTTGAAACCCTTAGCGAAATAATGATTTCTTACGTTTACGCGAACACTACACATTTAAATGAAATGTTTTATTATAGACGTAGGGACATCAAACGCTTTAGTCCTCCCCCGTAACCATAGGTACTGTAAAGTAAATAAGTAAGATACAAAAAGAAAGTAATATACTCTTAAGGAGATTTTCACGAATTGGACTATTAAGTTGGGCCTCGTATTTTACTTTTGACTAAAAGAGAACCTAGACACTCTTTAACTGACTCATATAAATTCAATCTTAGACTATTTAAATCACACATATTAGCTATTAAATAAAAAACAAAAACCAAGTCCGAATAATTTAAAAGAATAAAATAATTTTACACGCTGACTTCACAATGTGAAATTATTATCTTTTTTTGTCTTTGTATATTTTTGTTTTTGTTGTTATTATTTTGTTGAATTGGTTTTTTTCTTTGATGTCGGCCTTAAGGTACAATAATATTATTGTAGTGTAGATCAGAATATCTTTTTCTTATTCTTGTTCATCAGGTCACTAAATTTTAATGCTTGTCATGGGCATCTCCCATTTAAGGTCGCACTGCTACTGCCCCATAATGATGAAATAAGGATTAATTATAATTAACCCAAACTTAAATAATGCAAAAGAAGTTTTTGAAATAATAAGTGTAATAAGATCTAACCTCATTTCTATTTATCTTCACATTTAGCAGGCGGATTGACTATTAAAATAACATTGCCGCACTGTTATAAAACTGAAATACGGATTAACTATCGACCGATGCCTAAATCACGCTAGTGAAGTTTTTTTAATTATAAATATAATAAGATATACCCACATTTCTATGTATCTTTCCTCTGTCTCCGACGAATTCACAAGTTACTTATGCTGTTGGGAGCTTAATACGCTACCCGTTCGAATGACTTACTCGTACCTTGAATGATATCTTTCTCTCATTGGTAATGTTTACACCATGGTTTGACTATGTTTTGCAAATGTTTTGCAATATTTTACCACAGTTGCATTATTGAGCAGTTTTCAGGATATTTTTTTTTCAATTAATTAAAACTAACCAATACAGTTTCTCGGTCCAGCACTGAACGGTATATAAGCATACGGGTGACGAACTTCTCCGTTAAGGAACCGTTCTGGTTTGAAGGCCTCTGCTTCCGGGTAGATGTCCTCACGACGATGCAGATCATATATATGTACTAGTATTTCAACGCCTTTCTTCACTGGCAAATCATCTAATAATAATAATAATAATTCATTATTTATTGTCAAAATATCTCACCGCGGAGTTATATTTAAGTTTTCGATTCTATTCATAATAGTCGTGCACTTAAAAGTTTTTGTGGTTTAGACGTGTATTGTTTAATAAAAAATTTATTACTTTGCAACCTTCCGCTAAATAAATACAATGATGTGTCTTACCTGGATTGAAGAGCACCTCCCGTCCTCCTTCAATTGCATGCACTAACTCCGTCACCACTAGTCCCAGCACCACTACTCCCAAAACCACTACTCCCAACAACACTATTCCCGGCACTACTACTTCCAACACCACTATTGCAGGTAAGACAAGTAAGTTACTTAGCGGTCAGTCGCCGTAGAGTCTACATCACCTGAGGATGCCTCGTGTAGAGGCGAAACACGGTGTCTTACTCGGAATGATGGTGTTGGAAGTAGTGGTGCCGGGAGTAGTGGTGTTGGAACTAGTGGTGACGGAGTTAGTGCATGCAATTGAGGGAGGGCGGGAGGTGCTCTTCAGGTAAGACACATCATTGTATTTAGTTAGCGGAAGGTGGCAAAGTAATAAATGTTTTATTATAATGGATTTCCGCAAAGTAACGCCTGCTTCTATCAATTAGTGTATTGTTTAATTTTTTCCCTAAGTGGTGATCTGGTTACCCATTACTATTTGTTACATACACAGAATTGTCTTGAAGAAAAAATGCTGCATAGCAATAGCCGGTGTAGCGGCGCTGTCGTCGCGCCACTAGCACACCGAAACACACCGAAGCCTAAATCGCGCTACTAACATTCCGAATCATAGACAGTATATATAGAACTTCTCCGAACTATCACATGGAGCGTTGGCCGCTCCCCGCGCAGAACACCTTGCTCGGCGGGAGATCTCCTCTTTTCCATCCACGGCCACACCAGCTTTATTTTATTTTTTCTCTACATTTGTAATTTTTTACATAATTAATTCTTTTGCCGTGTGGTAAAGGCGAAGAAGCATCCATCATTCTAGGTCCTTTAAATCATCAGCCCATGTCTATGAATAATGCTAAAGTCTTATTGTTTCCGATAGGTGGTATTTTCATGTCGTTTATGTCAGAAGCAAAAATTCAATTGTAAAATTTTACAGGCCGATGAATAAGAAGGAGAAAAACATTTCCTGCTGAACAATATAGAGTATTGTATTGTACTTTATTATATCGTATGGTATCTTATTGAATACGTGTTTCATTGGGCACAGGTTAAATTAGAACTACTCACTAGTACACTTCTCTGTATTTGAGCGTGAAACTTGTGGCACTACAATTTCGAGGAGGATGATATCATCATCATCATGATTATTTTTGAACCTAGATTATTACATAGTGAACTTTCCTGTCATTAAATACTTAATTTTTGCTATAGCAACCTAACATAAAGAAAATGAGTTAGAATGCATGAGGTCTTACTGGAATTTTTTATAGTTGCGAGTTACGACACCCACGGGGCGAAATGGGGTGACAGTTGTCTCACAGGAACAGACACTAGCTAGTAGTACCAGTTACTCGACTCCACCGAGTCAGTAATTCATTTTTGGGGCGATGTATACGCTTTTACAACAAAATCCCAGAAAATATACAAAATTTGTCTTACACAAAGTTCAAAAACTTTATTTAACTAAGTTTCAATAAAAAGGGTTATTATAATATTAAGGAATTTATAGACGATAATAACCCCTGGGAAGGGTGATCGCTACCAAGCTATTTCTAATTTGTTTTGTGTTATTAATTTTAACATACATGATCGTAAGCTGTTATTTCAAAAACTAATCCCGCTGAGTTTCTTGCAAGTCCTTACCAGGACGGTTCGGTTTTTTTTCCGAACCAGTGGTAAATGAAAAAAGTGACTTTCAATAAGTTTCTGTTTCTGTTACACTGTAAATTTTATTATGAACTTAGCGTTAATAGAAATGTACGATAGTTTACAAATATTCCTGTACAACACACAATTATTTTAAAACGGATTATCTCTGTCTTTTAACCTTTGGTTTCTCAATCATGAAACAAGTTCATAACATGTCAACTCACCCAACATAAAGTCTTCAGTAACCTTTCTTCCAATGAATGGTACACTAGGATAAAGCCGTAATGTCTCCTTGATGGTCGCTTCTAGATATTTCATCTCCGCTAAATCGGACCAACTCGGCTTTCGGTCCGAATCGCCAAATATAGTTTTACACTCTTCGTAAATTTTCTCCTGTATTTAAAGTTCCTTTTATTTATCTAATTTTAATGTGTTAAAAATATGAATTTACAAATTTAATCTACATTAAAATGAGCCATACCTGAACTTCTTCGTGATCAGCTAACAACATGAGGCCATAAATCAGAGCCATGGCGGTAGTATCATGGCCCTAAAAATAATACATTAAGTGTACCATTACCTATGCATATATAAATTAAATCGAAATATCTGTCTATAATATAGAAATAACTGGCATCTTTTCTGGTTATATGCGTGTTATTAATTATCATGTTTCATATGTTTGGGGGTCCGTCCGTCTATCCGAGATAAGCCTATGATATTGGATATAGGGGTCTCTTACGCCAACACTACATGTAAAACGACTTGCACAAGACATAAAACATTAGCCAAAAAGGATATTGGCACAAAACCTGGGAAATATACCTTACAACTTTAACGCAAATATTTATAAAATTGTTTTTTGGACAGTGTCACATGTTTTGTTGGCATTAAAAACTTAAGATAAAACCTTAACTTAAAACTCCTCTCCTCAGAACAAAAACTTATCAACAAAATTTAGACATAAAAATCTATATTTTTATTCATTCATAAAATATAATATCACCTTACTTCAAACATGAACGTATTTACTTCTTCACGAATTCCTTCCATATTTATTTCTCCTTTGTTCTCGGCTTCAATCAGTAAATCCAAAAAGGCGAGTCGTTTTTTAGTATCTTCGTCAGCATTTTCATCGAAATTCTGTATCAATGAACTATCATTTTGAATTATCTTCCTTTTCCTCTTCATAATAACATTATCCGCAAATGAATGGACTGTATTCAAGCATTTGACAAATTGTTTCCCCAATGTTGTCTGATAAAACACTAAATCGGCACGAAGCCAAAATTTAGTAAGACGGCTTACAACTAGGTTACCAATTTGCTTAATCGATTCTTTGTATTCAACGCTACTTGTAGAATTATCAAAATCGAGCTGGGTTCCCATTGCTGTTTCTGTAATATATTAAACAGATTTTTAATTCGGCACATTTAACATAGTTGTAATATACAAAGTTTACAACAATTGTCCTACAAATAGTTTTAAAACTATTTCTAATTATACAAACTACTTATTTACACGTACTTTGATCGAAGCTTTTGTATTTTCGAAACTACGTATAAATTTCTGCTATTTTAGAGTCTTAGATTTGTCTCCACGTTAATATTTTTTAAACAAAAACTATACCAACCGCAAATTGTGTAGAGCGTAAAGTCGCTGATAACAGGAAAAAGATCCACATATTCCTCAGGCATTTGTTTTAGCCTATTTACCAGGTCACGACTTTTCTCTTCAAACACTTTTGAAAAATTCTTTAGTATATTGAAGTGGAATGTTGGGGTTAAAATTTTCCGACGTTGATGCCATTTGCTACCTCAAAATAAAACATAAAATAAAATTAAACATATTTATATAAACGAAAACGAATATTATGTCAATAAATGCTATATTTTGTAAAAAAAATGAACAATGATGATGAAAGTCTATGACTATTCACTTACTAATTTAAATATTTATTTATTGCTCATTATATATTCATTTAATTTATTTGTTCAGTGGAAAAAGAAGGTTGTTTCCTGTGACTAAATTAACCTATATGGTTTATCTGCATTTTTCGGAAATGACTGGTACCCCCTCCCCTATCCAACCGCTTCTCCTCCCGTGCGGTCTTATCGCGTAGGTGGCAGAATAGTCGGCTTAGGGAATTGTCAATAAAGATTATTATTATTATTTATCATTGAAATGTAAGTATTATGCCAAGCGGAACGTATTAACTTCTATATACATCTTACTACTAGTAAATAAATATGAGCGCAACCAATTGTTGAATAAAAAAGAGATATGCAATTGGAAAGGTCCTAACAGTGGTCTTCTTTTGGCTGAAAGGGAAGATAGTAAAAGAATAATATTCTGTAACAATATATGAATTAACATCGTAAAGTCCTGCGAAAAACACAACCTCTCTTAATATTTGCCTTAAGTGTTCGCTTCCGCATCTGTGTCCCTAATTTTTAATTCCAGATGCTCGTAACTAAAAAATTTGGTACACAGATTACTCTCACCTGTACTTATCAACAATCCAGTCCCGAGCCATGGTTCAAGAAATGAGTATGGCATAGTTTTCGTAATATTTCTTGAATGCGATAATACAATCTGAAATGAAATAAGTTAGGACTGTTACTTGCGATTTATACCTTATACGCCACCACAGTCTAACATAATACCATCGTGAAGTAAAAGTCTCCATGTCTTCTACGTTTTCTGTGTTAAGAACATGTAACCCTTCCCTCCAAAACATGGTAGCGGAGTTAAATAAATATGTTACCCCAGGAGAGTACCGTCATCAATATCTCTGCAGAATCCGTCACTGAGCATCCATGTCGAAACTATCCTACTACTTCCGAGTGTGGGTGCTCAGGCTGTGTCACTTATTTGTCTGCTGATCTCTCATCTGGACATATATCGGGTCTCCGTCAATGCCCCTCCTCAGAACATTGTCCAATCCGAAGTATGGTGTCACTAACGCTCCAAATGCAAATACATTCCGCAGACTGCCACTATAACTGACACTATCTAATTATTTTTAGGTTTATATTGTCTATAGTTTTTTTAGCATCCTGGGGACAGCGTTGTTTATCGCCAGATGATCTCAGCGTTGCTGTTTTGTTCCATTATATGTAGTGCTCATCATAAGCAGATCACAGCTTTGGTTTTGTAGCTCCTGTGGAGTTGCATCAAATAAGCTGGAGTGCTACCAATCCTGAGTTGACTAATCGATGTCTCGGAACTCAAATACCAGAGCTCTTAAAAAGAAGTATGATTCCGCCTTCAGGTTCTGTATAAGAGTCAATGCCAAGGTAAAGCCAGAGTACACCGACAGAATTGCGAGAAGCTAGTTTCACCTTCATTCGAAAACTCGTGCATTCTGAAGCCAATTTTTTATGCTCTCTCTTTGTTTCCAATTCAATCGAATGAACGGCAAGAAGAAGAGGAGGATTTGGTGGTTAGTTTGGACATAGCGACGTCCTTGGATCGGATTTGGCACAAAACGCTGCTTTCGAAGCTTCCTTCATATTAGCTTCCCAAGAAATTGTGCAATTAGACCACCAGCTTCATTGCATATCAAAGCATCAAGATAGTAGTAGATGGTGAATGCTCCGACTATAAGCTTATGAATGCTGGTGTTACATAAGGTTGCGTGTTACCCACGTTGTACCTGTGCATATCAATTATACGTTACAAACCGCTAACATTCCTTACTATGCGGATGTCAGCACTAGTTATGGTTTTAACACCGGATGAGCAAATATTTCTAGGGAACTCTTACATGAGTGCCTAAACAAACTTGTGTCTGAAGTCGAGTCTTAGTGACACAAAGTCTAGGAATAGGATCGACTAAATCTAGTTCAGTTTTACCCCAGAGGACACAAGTTTGTGCGTTTACGGCTAAAAACGATAAAGGGAACCCCTTTATCGTATTTGAACAATTTCAGGAGGCTAAACTTGCTGCCTCATCCAATTTCGGAATATTTGACGTTGATATAACGAATGACGTTCTCTAAAAATCTTGGCCTGCTCAGTTGAGTGAGGCAATATTTCATGCCGACACACCGCTAACAAATTTTCAAACCCCCAAATTCGGCCTCACAAGGAATAAGGTATTGAAAGTGTTTTATTGAAACTACCATATACTTATTAGAATAACTAACTACATAGTAGTAGTTACTCTAATATGTGGTACTATGCACGTAGGAAGGGTATCAGTAATAATCTAAATATTAGATTGGGCTTACTGACACCTCTACACAATTTTGTTTAAGTTTTTAGTGGTATCTTGAATGCTGGTGGATTTTTCCTCCTGTATGATTATTTATATTATAGCTTAAAGATACTTTAATAGGTAAAAGTGGTGCGATTTTGTATATGCGCATGTGGAACACAATTTCAATAATAATATCTTATTATATATATATACAATATTACAAGATTATATATATAATCTTGTAATATTGTTGCACAACTAGTGGAACAATATTACAAGTGCTTCAGTGTCGATGTGAATCCCGCGGATTTTGTCCGCTTGAGCACGTTCATCATCTCCGCTGGTTAAAGCATGGTCCGCTGGTTAAAGCTTCGTCAATATCTGTGTGATCGGTGTGTTGTGAAAAATGTAACTAATCAGCAGGTTTTGAAAAGTATAGTGTAGATTACAATACACATCAGACAAGGCTGGAGATACTAAAGCCTTTGCCTGCTGTAATTGGCAAATCGTAAAAACAACAAGTATTTTATTTAAACCATCAATCCATTCGGTAGAATCTACCAGTTAGTCTGTGCATCAAGCTTTCAAAACATGAAGAGCACGGTGGTAGACTGCCAATCCTTAAAATAACGTGAATAAAAAAGCATAGAAGATACCTCTATATCCCCTACGTTGTAGATATGTATAATACGCCGACCGAACACCTTGATCACGTATCGGTACCCATACTTTTTTGGAAATTCAAGCATCATATTAAAGAGGTCAACTGAAATAAAGAATAGCCATTTTTAAATGAATTTACAAATTCACCTCTCAATAAACTATACATATAAATAAGATTGAAGTGTCTTTCAGTAATATTGAAGTAACTCTTATGCTATAGTGTTTTATGCTCAGTTAGGTCTTTTATGTTATGGAGACATAAATAATCATTTTCAAAAATTTTGTCTGTCTGTATATCCGCGCTAATATTCGGAATAGTTTAACCGATTGTGTTGAAACTTCACAAACAGACAGAGTGCAATGTCAGGAGGGATCTAGCATATTTTTATCAGAAAAGCTTGAACATTTTTTGAAAAGACAAAAAATTGATAAAAAAAAGGTCTACCTTAAATCTAAATAACGCCTCGTTATTAGATCCTATACAGGCGCAGAAAGGGCGGGTCCATAGTTTATTAAATATTTTTATAAAGGTACTGAATCTTTTATACACTCTAAATAATATTATATATTCAGCATATATTATGAAACAAGCTTCTTTAAGCGTCTAATCGTTTTTTGCGTCTATAAATGAAAAATATAGAGTTTAAAATCCTGAACAATTTTCTCTTCAGTCATACACTTTCAGACTGCAAGAAGTCAGGAGTTAAAGATATTCTAGTTTGCACAAAAATCACATCGGACTAAGCTGTAGCCTGCCTTAATTGACAAATCTTTACAACAACATTTTATAGTCATTAGTCAGTCACATGAGTAAATTTGTACCATAGATTACTGTTTGTACGTCGTACGTCGCGCATCGTGCATGTTTTCTTTTCTCGTTTGATTTAAAATATAAAAGAGTGTAAATATGATTTAGTGTACTGTGTGTATGACCAATAATAGAACGTGTATACACAATTAATAATAGTTATTAATAGCATTTGTAATAATATTGTAACTTGTTCAAATCAAATTAAATCAATAAAAATTTATCATTTTTTAAATAACCCAACGACCACCTTATGTGATTAGTACTTGAAATTCGTAAATATTTTGATTTTTAAATAATCATTGTTAATATATTGTGACATACTAAAACATAACATAAACACTCACGCCTGTCACCCAGAGGGGTAGGCAGAGACTACAGATTTCCATTTGGCACGATCCTGACATACCTCTCTCGCCTCCTTCACATCCATACACCTACGCATACATGCTCGTCGGTTAAGGGTACTCCTAATTTGGATTTTTTAATACTAATACTAATTTTTTTAATACTAAAACGTGTACAAGCTTTTATATGCCATGTGCGTGCTTTCCATAAAAATTATATAACTTTATATTACATTAGATATGTTTCATAAAACAAAACGGCACAACAAATTATTCAAAAAGAAAAACATTGATATGCCATGAGCTTAATTAGATAATATACTAAATTATTTTATTGATATCTGTAATGGTGACATAAGTGGACGCTTAATAATTTCATCAACAAATTGCGACAACAACTAGGTAGTCAATTTAGTTTTAAATTATGTAAGATGATTTTTTTCCAGACTTCGATAGGGCATAAGCTGGATTAGATAAAACATAGCAAATTATTATATTGATATATGTAATTTTGACATAAGACATTTAATAATTCCACCAACATTTTTTTGCCATTGCCTTATCAGCGTAATCATATATCAGCAAAGACATACGAAGCTGGTAGTAACATACTCACTATGAGACATCCCAATAAAATTCAAAGCGCTTCCAACGATGGGCCATTTCGGTGGCCCTGGAAGTTGGTCCAATGGGTTTTCTTCTTCATTAAACATGAATTTCCATATTACAAAAGCTATTAATACAGCCAGTCCAATTATCAAAAACATTTTGTACTCCAAGTAGCTCTAGTAGGTGACCTGAAACATTGACAGCATCATCATCTGATAAGTACACTGCTGAACACAAGCCCAGCTAAAGGAATAGGAAAAGCACGGTTCAGGGCAACGCGTGGACAGCGATCACGTAAACATATCGACACTCGCTCATCATGCTTTCGGATGTTCAAATTAACCATTTCACTGTCCCATGAGTCTTATATGAACATTTCGATTGTTTAACTATTGTATCTTTTTCGCGGACAGGGAAGTTGTTAAAGTATATATTGTGATAATATCAAAGATAAAATTCTATGCAATGTTAGAGAGCATAGAGAATCGTACTGCCAGACCCCAAAACTTATATGATGAGACACAATGGATTTAGTTTTGATTAGAATTTAGATTAGAATACGCGAAAATTCAAATATACCGAAGGTAGTCATTTTCTATTCTTAATAAATTGTAGCCGGTTAGTTACAGATTGTATAAGTCCCACAGCTGGGCACAGGCCTCCCGCTCATTTCTGAGAGGGTTTTAGGGCAAAGAATTGTTCACCACGCTGCCCCAATGCGTGTTGGCGAACTTCACATGTCTTCGAAATATTTTTTTTCTTATTTTTCTGACATGCAGGTTTCCTCACGATGTTTTCCTTCACCGCCGAACACGTGGTAAATCAGCACTTAAAATTGCAATTAACGATCTCATTGGTGCCGGCGAGGATCGAACCCAGTTTGCTCGCGTACTGTGAAATTTACAGCGCGCGCTAACCATCTGAGCTACCACGGCTCTTTGAGCTATCACGGCCCAGTTGTACCCGGCATGCATTACAATTCCTTTTTTGTCAGAAAAAATTGTGGACGTGCCGGCAACAATTCAACAAGTTTTCATCATAATCAAATGAATGGATATGCATAAATATGTTCGAAACGAGCTCACTACTTTTTATGCATATAGACTGCTATTTTAGTGATATGTCTCTTCTCTCGAACTGATGACCTACGCTGCTTTAAGTAATAATGCTGTCGGTTAAAAAAAGAATAATTTTCAATACTTTTTTTCGAAGCATTACTACCGATACTTTAAATTTCTTTGACCCCTTTCGCTCAAAGGCTCAAAGAAGTTGAAATTAAGTAAATAAAGTAAGTTTAAGTTACAGAATGCCTATTTACACCACGATACAGTAAAGCTTAAATAGGTGTAAAATAATAAATAACTACTCTGAGCAGCTTCACTGGACAACTTCAAAGTTTGGTTCAGCTTACGCATCCGTGTACTTCAGATTTCTATGTAAGCTGCGAAAGAGCCTTTTGTCTATCGTTACACCCTGGTATCGGGAAGTCAGTGATCTTTAAGTTTTTTCATAATTACAATCGACTGTGTTATTGGCATAGCTGTGAATCCATGCACTAGTTAGTAAGCCAGCTCAGACTAACATCCCTGATACCCATCAATTCTAACTTCCTCGAAAGGATCGGGACGGTTACAGTGTTAACATTATAATATATAAAAAAATAATATAACACTGACTGCCTCGTTGGTCTAGTGGTTGTAGTAGTGTGACTGCTGATCATGAGGTCCTGGGCTCGAATCCCGGGTCGGGCCAACAAAATCAATAATTGAGTTTTTCCATCCAGAAATTCTCAGTAGCTGCCCGGAGTCAGGAATTTAGCGGTGTCTCACCCCCGTGCTTCGGAAAGCACGTAAAGCCGTTGGTCCTGCACCTGATCTCTCTCCGGTCGTGTAGGTTTACCGTCCCATTGGATTATGAGAGTGAGGAAATAGAGAGTGCACCTGTGCTTGCGCATACACTTGGGCACTATAATCCTGTCCTGCGCCGACGGCTAGCCTCCGTTGAGCAGGCCGCCGTGGCCCAAATTCGGTCTGGAGGTTGATGAAACATTTTAAATATAATACACAAATATGCTAGTATCCGAAACTTACCAGTGAATTAAAAACAAATCTATACAAATAATAAGTAACTAACTGATAACTTTATTGTATAACATGGGTGCAGCAAAGTACTTGAAACGTCGCGTCGGGAATAAATGGACATAAGATAATTAAACGCGATAACATCTCTAAAAACTGGTTTTATTCAAGGAGATAATTGTTATTGCAAATGTAAATGACCTTTATTATCCATTCGCTTCGCTGTGCATAAATTATAATTTAATAATGATTCTTATAAACAGTATCCTCCTATGTACTATTTTATGACTATTATGGTTATTAGGTACGTCGCGGTCATACCTAATCGACTTTTTTGTCTAATGCCATAATAAGAATCCATCCAACCGGTCTAGCGTGATCAAAGGTCAAACATTTACACAAACATTATATATCCCTTTTGTAATATAGCAAAATATTACCTACTTGTGGTGTTATACAAGCAAAATATTCTTTACTTGTGTACTTGGTAGAGTCGCGCTATATTATGGTTGTACCACGAATGGGTCGGCTCGACCGGTTACGGACCACGCTCTCACATAAAGGCAGCTTATAATATGCTGCTGTATTTCTTATATGCGTATAGGACCGGAGGCCGTTTTCACTAGAAACAATGCATTCCATCTTAGAACAGTAAATCGATGATAGATGTAGATGTCTATGGGCCACAGCATCCACTTACCAGCAGGTGGACTGTTTGCTAGTTTGTCATCCTCATTGCATAAAAAATGTACTGTGCTATTAATGTAAAACGACTGATATGAAGATGACATGATGATTCAAAACGAAAACAGCTAAACTCATATAAAACAAAGACGCGAAAGCTATTTTCTTTGCAATATTTGAATAAAATTGTTATATTCACATATTGCATAAGTAATAAAATATCGCGTATTCATCATCATGATCATCATCATCATCATCATCATTACAGCCCTTCATCGCGTATTCATTTATTACTAATTTCTAGAAAAACAATTATTATTATAATATAATGTTTATCATAACAATTCGTTCTTATCATAACTAAACATCCATAAAACTGTCAAGAGCTGAATATTTTGACTTTACTAAGTTCTAATAAATTCGTACACATTTCTATTAAAAAGAAACATTTACAAAAAATACTTACAAACAATTACTAGCTATTTATGACGCTTAAAAACAACAACAAACTCCAAATAACATCTGACAGCGACTGCTAATGTACGTACACTGTCTAGTTATCCGTGACGTACACTGTGCTATGAGATATACACAGAGGCGTCGCTTGAGTGGGGCATTAGGGCCCGGTAGTTTACAAAGGGGGCGCGCAAAATCACCAATTAATAAATGTAAAAATCATAATAAACCACAATAAACCAGTTAACTTTAAGAATTCGTTCCGAGATTACCACGTTTTGCGAATGAGACAGGAAACTAGTTTTGCTCGCAGGCAGTGCACTTGCGCGTTCGAATTCGACTCGACAGAATTAGATTGAGTTTAATTTCCGAATGGCGTTTAGCGCTCTTGACAACAAGGCGCAAACTTGTCTTAAAACACTAAAAACAAAGGAGTGGATTTTATATTCTTTATTTTGTAAATCGAATGCATAGTTAAATTGATTTAACACATTTAGCTACACGGATATTTAGTTAAATTCACAATATTAACCCTAGAGTAAATAATAATAAAATTTATTATTATATAATACTAATTATCACCTGGGAGTCTACTTAATAAATAAAACAAAATTACAAGAACAACTAAAAACCATTCTAATCATCACATTGTTTTCTGTAGACTAAGTCAAACTTAAACTTCTAAGTTTATCACGGGAATAGCAGTTAGGAACTGGTAAAACTGGCTCTGTGTTTCTGGATGTTAACGGTATTGGAGAGCTTCGGTTTTGAGGATCAAGATCCTCTAGCACAGTATTTTTAGGTCATTTTCTGGTCTGTTTGGAACGAAAGTAGGACTTCTAAATAATCCTCGGTCTCACTGTCAGAGACGTCCTCTAGTAAGAAATGTGCGATCTGCTCCTCTTTGAGGTCCATCTATTAAATAAAACATAAAATTACCTTGGTTTCTACAGTATTGGAGCGACTTCCTTTAAATACATGATTTGTAAATAAGTTTATAAGAATAGAATACTTAAAGTTACAGCCTATATACGTCCCACTGCTGGGCACAAGCCTCCTCTCATTTCTATGAGGGTTTTAGGGCAAGGAAGTGTCCGCCGCGCTGCCCCAGTGCGTGTTGGCGAACTTCACATGTCTTCGAAAAAAAAAATTTATTTCTCAGACGTGCAGGTTTCCTCACGATGTTTTCCTTCACCGCCGAGCACGTGGAATAGAAATACTTAATTTAGTTAATATATCTACATTGGTAATTGTAAATATTGTTTTATAAATAAATTTATTTTTAAAGTGCCCAAAGAAGAAGAATTTTTCGCGGCGACATTCATAAGTGAAATTGAAATAATTATGAATTTTTATATTATAAAAATTTGGAACGACCAACATGCTCTCGTTACTTTTTTGATAGTTTTTAATACCTATATAATTTTATTGTTGCATGTGTTTATTAAGTAGGTGATGTTGAATTTTATAATTATGTATTACAATCCGTATGTATTAAATTGCCGTGTAGTGGCGGTTAAGAATATCCACTACCCCATATCTTCCCGTGGGTGTCGTAAGAGGCGACAGAGGGAGACAGGCAGGAGATGGGCAGCAGCGTCTTCCTGATGACAACTGTGACGTAATAAAAAACTGCGGTTGCCAACCCGCTCGCCAAGCGTGGCAACTATGGCAAATACCCCCCAATGAATAAATACACAAACAGACGGCCCCCAGTCCCCGGCGGCCCCGCTATTCCTGGCTACGGTGGCGACCATGGTAACGGCGGGGCAGGGGGTGCTAAGAATCTCCGGTGGAGGTTCGGTTGCCACCTACGACGACTCGACCTGGCAACATATAACGCACGCACCCTGAGGACTGACGAGAAGATACTGGAGCTGGAAGAAGAGGTAGACAAGTTGCGCTGGCATATAATTGGATTATCCGAGGTCCGAAGAGAGGGGGGAGGACACGGCAATCCTCGAGTCCGGCAACTTGTTCTATCACCGGGAGGGCGACCATCTGTCCCAAGGAGGTGTCGGATTTATCGTCCACAAATCTCTCGTCAACAACGTTGTAAAGATTGGGAGTGTGTCGACGAGGGTCGCGTACCTGATACTCAGAATCACCAAACGGTATTCGCTGAAGGTCATTCAGGTTTACGCACCAACCTCGGCACATCCCGATGAGGAGGTGGAGGAAATGTATGAGGATATTTCCAGAGCCATACATTCCTCTAAAACCTACTACACGGTGTTGATGGGAGACTTCAACGCAAAACTGGGCACAAGAGAAAGCGGTGAGCTGAAGGTAGGGAAATTTGGAGTAGGGCAACGGAACCGAAGGGGCCAGCAGCTGGCCGACTTTATGGAGAAAGAGGGACTCTTTATGATGAACTCTTTCTTCCAGAAGCGGCCCCACAGGAAGTGGACCTGGTCGAGCCCCGACGGTTCGACAAAAAATGAGATTGACTTCATTATGACGACCAGACGCCAACTGTTCAGTGATGTCTCAGTGATCGCAAGGGTGAAAACTGGCAGCGATCACCGAATGGTTAGAGGCACACTGAACCTAAACGTTAAGTTGGAGAGGTCTCGTCTAATGAAGTCAACGCTCCGTCCCCCTCGTGCTCTAATCCAGAATTCCGAAACCTTTCAGCTCGAGTTACGTAACCGCTTCCAGTGCCTAGAAGATTGCAATGCAGTGGACGATATGAACGACAAGCTCGTGGAAACTGTCCATGCGGTCGGAGCTAAGTTCTGCAAGACCCGCCGCAGAAGAACACAAAAACTCTCCGATCACACTCTTAATCTCATGGCTGTTAGACGGGAGATGAGGCTGCAATCGTCAACAGATTTGACAGCATACAGGCAACTGAACAGACAGATCTCCAAATGCATACGGCGAGACTTACGCAACTTTAATACTTCTCGTATTAAAGAAGCGATCGAGCGGAACCAGGGCTCCAAAGTCTTTGCCAGAGATCTGTCTGCCAGAAAGAACCAACTGTCAAGGCTGAAGACTGAGTGTGGCAACATCGTTTCCGGGACACCTGAGATTTTGAGTGAGATTGAGAGGTTCTATGGGCAGCTGTACACATCATCGTTGGAGCCACACGCAAGTGTGAGTAACGATCCAAGAGCAAGTCTTATCCGACACTATTCCGATGATATCCCGGACGTCAGTCTAAGCGAGATTAGAATGGCTCTCCAGCACCTTAAAAACGGCAGGGCCCCAGGCGAGGATGGAATTACAGCGGAGCTTCTGAAAGCGGGTGGAACACCGGTACTTGAAGTCCTTCAGAAGCTCTTCAATTCCGTCCTCCATGGTGGCACTACTCCAGAGGCGTGGAGCAGAAGTGCGGTGGTCTTGTTCTTTAAGAAAGGCGACAACGCTCTCTTAAAGAACTACAGACCGATTTCCCTTCTGAGCCGCGTCTACGTGCTGTTTTCGAGAGTCATTACGAATCGTCTCGCACGCAGACTTGACGACTTCCAGCCTCCCGAACAAGCCAGTTTCCGAAAAGGCTTCAGTACCATAGACCACATACATACCCTGCGGCAGATTGTACAGAAGACTGAAGAGTACAATCTGCCACTTTGCCTGGCGTATGTGGACTATGAGAAAGCCTTTGATTCCGTCGAAATTTGGGCGGTGCTACAGTCCCTTCAGCGGTGCCAAGTTGACTGTCGGTATATCGAAGTGCTGAAGTGTTTGTACAGTAGGGCTACAATGGCTATCCGAGTACAGAACCAGAGCTCGAAACCTATCCAACTGCAGAGAGGTGTAAGACAGGGTGACGTTATATCCCCGAAACTCTTCACCGCTGCATTGGAAGACGTTTTCAAGCTACTGGACTGGAAAGGATACGGTATTGACATCAATGGCGAGTACATCACTCACCTTCGATTTGCCGACGATATAGTCCTTATGGCAGAATCGCTGGAGGACTTAAGCACTATGCTCAATGACCTCAATAGTGCCTCCCAACGGATAGGTCTTAAGATGAACATGGACAAAACAAAGATCATGTTCAATGTCCATGTCACACCTATGCCGGTAGTTGTTGGGAGCACTATGCTCGAAGTTGTTGACGAATACGTTTACCTGGGACAAATAGTCCGACTAGGTAAGTCCAACTTCGACCGAGAGGTCAATCGACGGATTCAACTCGGCTGGGCAGCGTTCGGGAAATTACGGCATATCTTTTCGTCAGGTATACCTCAATCTCTAAAAACTAGATTGTACAACCAGTGCGTGTTGCCAGTGATGACTTACGGATCTGAGACGTGGTCCTTCACTGCTGGCCGTATGAGGACGCTTAAGATCGCTCAGCGAGCTATGGAGAGGGCTATGCTCGGAGTTTCTCTGCGTGATAGACTCAGAAATGAGGATATCCGCAGTAAAACCAGAGTGACCGACATAGCCCAACGGATTAGTAAGCTGAAGTGGCAATGGGCCGGCCATATAGCTCGAAGAACCGATAACCGATGGGGAAGAAAGGTTCTCGAGTGGCAGCCTCGTACCGGTAAGCGTAGTGTAGGGCGACCCCCCACTAGATGGAGTGACGACCTGGTAAGACATGCAGGAAGTCGATGGATGCAGGTGGCTCAGGACCGTGCTTTGTGGCATTACTTGGGGGGAGGCCTATGTTCAGCAGTGGACTTGTGAAGGGCTGTAATGATGATGATGATGATGATGTATTACAATCAAACTGTTTTATGAGCATTACTCTAAAAGAACATTATTAGTGAGATAGATCTTTTTACGAGATAGATATTTAGGTAAATTATTATAAAATTAAACCAAATAATTTAAATAAAATAAAAATAGTGCTTTCTTATGTTCTATACAAAGACATTCTTATTTTTTTTAAATGTTAGACAATCCACATCACCCGAAAAAAAAAGATAAGCCATATGTGGCTGCTGGCCATATAAGGAATCTGAAGATCTATCAGCAAGTTATGGAGAGGGCTATGCTCTAAACGTGGTAGAGCCACGCTGCAGCCACGTTATGGTGGTAGCACGAATGGGTCGACTCGAACGGGGAAGGACCACGCTCTCACAGAATACCACGTAAAATAGCAGCTTAATACTGCTGTGTTTCGTATGATGAGTGTAGAGATCCGGAGACCGTTTTTTACTGGAAACGAGGCATTCCATCTTAGTCCTCAGGGGTGACGGTGCATCTGCGTTTTGATTCTTAACCGAGGTTAATTGTAGATGTCTATGGGCCACGGAATCCACTTACCACCAGGTGGACTGTTTGCCCCTTTTGTCGCCCTATTCCTATAAAAAGAGTCGTGTACGTGAAGGTACCGGTAGATACAATTAAATAAAAAAGCGTATTAGCTGAATTGCTGTGAATGTAAGGGAGGAATGAGATAATATTGGTCATTTTCTTGATCTTGATCATGTATGTAAACGAACCATGTACGTGAAAAGAATGCCATAATTATCTAATAAATAATAGCAAAAATGCTGAGTAATTAAATGTGAAATATATAAAAGGAAAATATCACTATCCAGTATAAATATACGGACTAGAAAAGTCGCAAAATGAAATGATGATTTAAGTGACTAAATGAAAATACCTTTGTGACTGACTTAAAGTGCACAAGAGCTAATATAGCTGTAGTGCATTTTGTGTAAAAGTACTTTGTGTATAAGAAATTATGTAAACGTCTATATTGTTAATCATAAATAGACTGCGAGGAAACTAAAACAAGATTATAATCCTGACAATAATATAGTAGGACAGGAGGTGCTTAACCTTACGAATCAAAATGCAGATGCGTTGTCACCCCTGATGACTAATATGGAATGCCTCAATTCCAGTAAAACGGGTCTCCGGATCTCTACACTCACCATACGAAACACAACAGCATCAAGCTGTTATTTTACGTTGGTATTCTGTGAAAGTGTGGTCCTTCCCCGGTCGAGCCGACCCTTTCTTGCCACAAATATAGTATAGCTGCAGCGTGGCTCTACCACTTATAAAAAAAATTTATACATGAAAGAAATTACAAATCTTAGTAAATTATCCTTCCCATCATTAACTAATGAAACAAAGTTCATATTGAAAGAAAGTCATTACAAGATTTCTATGGTATACTAAGACTACCGATGGGACTTCTTAAAAAGAATAAATTTTTATGTTGTGTTTAATTTAATTTGAGTTTAAAATAAATAATTAAATATTTAATTATTTTCGTTGAAATGCATAGACTAGAAGTGCAACGTCGCATAGAGCTATAATACTCAAGTATTCGCATGAACGTTTTAAAGATATTTTATATAAAGTAGACTTGACTACGTTTCATCAATTCATCATTGATAAAAATGAGAACAGTAATTTTACAATTGGGTTTACAAGAAACACCATCAATTGAATCTTGTAGCTTATTCATGTTTTTTATAACCAATACCTATTAATGATGGCAGAAAAGAATGTGTGGAAAGAACATGGCGGAACCTTAGGGATGGAATGGTAAGTGCAGCGGAAGAAGTATGTGGAACGACAAAAAGAGGTAGTAGTAAAAAAAGAGATGCATGGTGGAATGATGAAGTGAGAGAAGCTGTAAAGAAGAATAATAAAGCATGGTTAGACTCCTTGGCCTCTAGTAACGATAAGCATATGAGAGAGAAGATGAAAAAAAAGATATAAGCTGCAGAAAGTTCATGCGAAAACATTGATTGAGGAAGTACGTGAAAGGTGTAGAATAGAAGCGGACGAGAGGTGGTCGCACAACTTTAAGGAAAACTCCAAACTCTTCTGGAAAGAGGTTGGAAGGTCCTGGAGTAGTGCGACAGCCTTAAGAATGAACAAAGTGCTTTCGAGAACCAATGACGTCCTCTCAGAAAAATCGGACGTCATGCAGCGATGGAGTGAATTTTATAGAGAAATGTATGCGTGTCATGATCTTAGTGAAGGATCCGGGGGTGACGCCGTGACTGGCACGCCAGACACGGACCTCGATGACACTGAGGTCATCAGCATGAAAGAGATTGAACGTGCGATTCAAAGTTTGAAATGTGGTAAGGCTGAGGGACTAGACAGAGTTACTGCTGAAATGGTCAAGTACGGTGGGCCTGGCGGACGGGAGGTGTCCCGGATGACTGGCGATCCGCGGTCATTGTGCTTTTATATAAAGGTAAAGGTTCACATTTTGACTGCGGGTGCTATCGGGCGATCAGCTTGACCAGTTTAGCAAGTAAAGTTTATTCGAAGGTTTTGACACGTAGGATGCAGGAGAAATCAGAAAGATTGTTATGGGAGGCACAAAATGGAAGAGGATGCACGGATCAAATGTTTTTTCTCCGCATGCTCACGGAAAAGCTTCTGGCTGTTAATCAGAGGATTTTCTGTGCTTTTGTGGATCTGGAGAAAGCATTTGATAAGGTTATAAGGAAGAAAATGTGGGAACTATTGCCGAAATATGGTGTGGATGGTTGATTGTTAAGGGCTGTGCAGTCACGTTACTATGACTGTAAAGCCTGATAGGGCATGACCTGTTACCCATATTTAGCGTCCAAGCGGGCGTAAAACAGGGTTGTGTCATGTCTTCCTGGCTGTTCATACTGTATCTCGACAGCTGTTTACAGAAGCTGAAAAATAGCTGTTTGGGTGTGAAATTGGGTGACATTAAAGTAAATTGTCTTCTGTACGCTGATGATGATGCAGTGCTTATTGCACCATCAGAAGCAGAACTGCAGGCATTAGTCACGTGTATGAAAGAGGAATGTGAAATTAAAGGTCTCCGTTTGAATGCTAATAAAACTAAGGTTCTGGTATTTGAAAAGGACGAAGAGAGAACGAAATGTGAAATATGGGTAAATCAGGAATGTCTAGAACAGATAAATGAAATTGTATACTTGGGGAGTGCTTTCAGCCGGGATGGAAGATGTGATTTAGATGTGGACAGGCGTGTCGCTGCCGAGAACAAAGTCAATGGTGCCCTGAATGCGTTAGTCAAAAGGCAAGGCGTAGTGAAGAGTGCACGCCTTGCAATACATAACGCAGTGTTGGTACCGACTTTGTTATATGCAGCGAAACCTGGGTATGCCAGAAGAAGCATAAAAGCAAGTTGAATGCAGTGGATATGCGATCTCTTCGTAAAATGTGCGGCGTTACCATAGCTGACCAAAAGCGAAACAAAGAGATTCGCAATATGGCAGGGTTGAAAGATGACCTTATCACAAAAATTGATAGGGGCGTAATCCGATGGTTTGGGCACGTTGAGCGAATGAGTGAAGACCGAATGGTGAAGAAAATATATAGCGCGAAAGTAAATATCAAAAGGTGTCGAGGTAGACCGAGACTAACTTTCGAAGACCATGTGAGCAAATTACTCGAAGAGGGGAAGATCAATAGTACTCGGATACCTAGACGTGCATGCATGAAGAAGATAATGAACCTGAAAGAAGCGAAAGAGGTATGTAAGGATCGTGACACTTGGCGATCTGTTCTCTCTGGCTACCTCGTTAGGGATTGTGCGTGAAGATAAGTATACCTATTAATGTATATTATTATTATTCCCATAACATTTCGTACTATTTTTGATTCTGTCCTTTCTGAAAAATTCCAAGCACTATAAAAAATGTGGCGTAAGAAATGACTGACAATCACTAGAACATTTTATCTAGGTACAAAAATGTTTTACGTTTTTGTGGCCTCCGCATGATATTTTTCCGTGCATTACTTACCCTTCTGTATTTGAAACGAATATGAATATTGCATATATATACGATACTTAAGTGAAGTAAAGTAACAGCCTATATACCACCCACTGCTGGGCACAGGCCTCGTGTTATTTCTGAAAGGGTTTCAAGACAAAGAAACGTCCACCGCTCTGCCCTAATGCGCGTTGGTGAACTTCACATGTTTTCGAAATATTTTTTTCCTTCACCGCCGAGCACGTAGTAAATCAGCAGTTAAAATTTCAATTAACAATTTCACTAGTGCCGGCGGGGTTCGAACCCGGGTTGCTCGCGTACTATGAGATTTACAGCGAGCGTTTAGTCTCAGAGCTACTACGGCTCTAATGCAACACAAATAAATATGATTCAATAAATATAATCGCTGGAGGACCTAAGCACTAAGCTCAATGATCTCAATGGTGTCTCCCAACGGATAGGTTTAAAATGAACATGGACAAAACAAAGATCATGTTTAACGTCCATGTCACACCTACGCCGGTAGTTGTTGGGAGCGCTATGCTCGAAGTTGTTGACGAGTACGTTTACCTGGGACAAATAGTCCGACTAGGTAAGTCCAACTTCGACCGAGAGGTCAATCGACGGATTCCACTCGGCTGGGCAGCGTCGGGAAATTACGACACATCTTCTCGTCAGGTATACCTCAATCTCTGAAAACTAAAGTGTATAACCAGTGCGTGTTGCCAGTGATGACTTACGGATCTGAGACGTCAGTCCTTCACTGCTGGCCGTATGAGGACGCTCAAGGTCGCTCAGCGAGCTATGGAGAGGGCTATGCTCGGAGTCTCTGCGTGATAGACTCAGAAATGAGGATATCCGCAGTAAAGCCAGAGTGACCGACATAGCCCAACGGATTGATAAGCTGAAGTGGCAATGAGCCAGCCATTTAGCTGGAAGAACCGATAACTGATGGGGAAGAAAGGTTCTCGAGTGGCAGCCTCGTACCGGTAGGCATAGTGTAGGGCGACCCCCCACTAGATAGAGTGACGACCTGGTAAGATATGCAGGAAGTCGATGAATGCAGGTGGCTCAGGACCGTGCTTCGTGGCATTACTTTGGGGGAGGCCTATGTTCAGCAGTGGACTTGTGAAGGGCTGTAATGAGTACCTAACCACCTGATAGTGGTAGACCGTTCTACACTTCACGCACTAGTACGAAGCTGCCATTCGAGAACTTTGTTTCACCATCGGTTTTCCGTTTTTCGAGCTATATAGCCACTTCAGCTTACTAATTCATTGGACTATATCGGTTACTCTGGTTCTACTACGGATTTCCTCATTTTTGAATCTATAACGCAGAGAAATCCCAAACATTGCCCTCTCCATAGCTCACTGAGTGACCTTGAGCTTCGTCATACGGCCAGCAGTGAAATACCACGCTTCAGATCCATAAGTCCTGGCAACACTCACTGATTACTACACTGGCTATATATATACTGGTGACCTTTTTTACCGTCTGGTAAAATTTTCAATAAATTTTAATTATTTATTTAATTCAAAATGTTTGTTTTTATTTTTTGTAAAATATAAGTGCCCCAGGCTTGTAGTCCGTTCACATGTTACACCCAATTTCTTCCAGACGGTAAGAAAGGCCATCCAGTATATGTATGTGTGTGTGAATTTCATAGATAAACTTACATATTACACGCTTAGTTAATTCATTTTATTTTATTATTTATCCTTTATTTTATATAAAATAAGATACCTTCAACTAGGGGTAACAAAGGGCAGTCTTTTTGCCCTAGTACATTCTCTACCAGTCAACCTTGGTAAAGATGAAATTAATAAAGATGTTGATAGGGGCAAATCGGTGAAAAAAAAACTTGAACAGATAAAGAGTTAAAATAAAGTTAAATAAAAATTCAATCATTAATAGCAGCCTATCAAATGTCGTCCCATAGATTGCCTCTTAGGAGATATGATGATAGAGTTGCTATACTTGCTACGCTTGGCAGGCAAGTTGGCAACCATAGGTTTTTATTACGTTTGAGCTGTTATCAGAAAGATACTACTGTTCATCTCCTAATCTCCTATTATATTTTCTCTGTCACCTCTTCACCACTCGCGGGGTGATATGGGGTAGTATTCTCTTACGCCGTCACTACACGGCACACGTAAGCACATCTTAGTAGGGGATCACTTTTGACATAGCAGGGGATCACAATTGTTTGTTAGCGTTACATAATAAAAGCAAACTACTCGATATGAATGATTGTATCTTATCGATACTTTGATAGCTTAAACGGAATATTAGATGTAGTAAGTGTCGTGCGAGTGAAAAAGTTTTACATTTAATATACAACATGTTTATTTAATTCAAAACTAACGATATGTTGTAACGGCTTCGCACGAGTTATACAGGGATTCTACAACAGCGCCACCTTACCGTAACACAGCGTAACCTTCGTGGAAGTGCAATCAATATGTTGACTACGTTTTACCGTAATCTAATGAACGATATGGCAGCATAAAATACAAACAAACAAATATTTTTATATATCAGATATACTTGCGTGCTTTTTCTTTGCCTGTGTAATTTTAAGCGCTGATTTACCATTTGATAAACGAGTTAAAATCTGAACGGCTGCCATATTCCAGGTGCATAAATCTTAAGTAAACCAATGTATGACGTTACTATCTAAAATTACAATTATCTTTTAATAGTTAAGTTATGGAGGCTTTGAATTTAGCTCAAAATATTCGAACAGAGAAATTAATCTTTTATTTGAGTTGTAGTTTCGCTCCCTGTTTCAGATCTGGTTTTCACCATATTTAAGGAACACGACAGTATGTCAGCCGAGTTCGAAAAAGAAAAGAGCAACGCACTGGCAGTGTATAGGTATACTGGGTGTTTCCTTACCGTCTGAAAAAATAGGGTGTAAAACGTGAATGGAATAGAAGCCTATGGCACTGATATTTTACAATTTTATTTTATATTTACATTGCTAGCATCATAAACGGAGCGGATTAAAAGTATAAAGTCATTACTATATTTTTTCAACAAAAGATTCAATCAAATTGTGTGACAAATATTGACGAAAAAATTTTGTAAATTGGCCTACGGGTTAAAGAAGAGATAGATTTCAAAGAATCGTTTTCTTGCGCCATCGGAGCTTCGCTCACTCCGCTACAATTATGAAATTGATAAAACTATCGAAATTAAAATAATACGTACCCAATTATTATTATTGATACATATATTTCATAATATTTTAATGTAAAATAAAATAAAAATTGTAAAATATCTATGCCATGAGCTTCTATTTTGTTCACGTGTTACACCCTATTTTTTCGGACGGTAAAAAAATCGTCCAGTATATTCACTACCGGTGCATTGCCCTTTTCTTTTCTGAACTTGACTGACATACTGTCGTGGGCCTTGATTATGGTGAAAACGAGATATGAAACAGAAAGCGAAATTACAACTCAAATAAAAGATTAATTTCTCTGTTCGTAACATGATTCATTACTAATGCCCTTTGTTAAATGCACAAAGAAACGTATAGTCACACTCGATATTTTGCGTTTTGTGAATAATTTATTCCTTCATTTGCATTGTAGGAAAACATAATAACAACGATCCAACTAAAAACACCCTGTAGCAATTCGCTAGGGTTTTAAAATACAGATCTATCTGATATATGTTACGAAAAGGACTGTCCGAGATAAGTGTTGATAGACGAAATAATAAATTGATGAACGCAATCGCAGATTACGGAATCCGTGTTGTTTGTCCAAGATGAAGTGGATTTTGTTGTTCACAGGTGAGAGACTGATATTTCATCGTTTTCAACATGTTAATATATCATCTGATAATTGATTCAAATTCATTTTTTTTATTTATGAATACAGGCAATGATACTAAATAGATCTAATTTTTTAAATTTCGAGCCGGACTAGCGCATGAAGGGTTCCGTACCATCGTACAATATTTAATACTGTGTAGCTACTTTTTAAATACTTTTGTAAAAGAAACTAATTAGGAGCTTGAGCAATACGTAAAGGTTTGTTAAGCTTTTCTAATTTAATTATATCCGTCAATATAGGTATTATTAAGATTATTTGACAGTAGTACTGAAATCTATTAATACTTACTTATTATTTTTGATCAAGTAAGTTTCCCTGGTAATTCTTATATTACTTAATTTGAAATTGTATCCACAACGGTTTATAGTAATTATATGTACCAGCATTTAATTCAATGCTACTGAATATTTGAGTGTAACCCGTTGTAGTTTCAACATTTGTATTGTCGTTATTATAATCCACCTTTATGCCGTTGAAATCTAGCAAAAATACTCCAAAAAACACGTTTCCTGTATGGGGACCCCCTTTAATTTTTAAATATTATTTTATTTTATTACAATTTGATTTTAGCAAATAATGAAATACTAACTCTGTGAGAATTTCAAGCGTCTACCTGTTTCCATTACTGAGATCAACCAAAAAAGCCAAAAAAAATACACGTTTCTAGTAGGGGAGCTCCCTTTCATTTTCAGTTTTTTTTATTTGTTATCGTGTCATCAGAAATACACATTCTGTTGCCACTATAACAAATACGCCTGTTGACATACATGACGGACGGACAGCTTAGGCTTAGTAATAAGGTCCCTTTGGTTACGGAACTCTAAAAACAATAACATTCGCTACATTCAACCTTTAGATATACATTTAAATATTATACAACAAAACTAAAATTTACATTCATGCAATTTGAACTTAATTTAATTATTATTTCAATGTATTATTTATACAAATATTATAACTATATTTAAATATGTACTTACTATACTTATAAATTAGTCAGTTTCGATATTTACAATTTTCTAGATGAAATAACTACAAAAAACATAAATTCAAAGTCGCAGTTGTAGAAATAAAATAATTCAATTGTTTCACTTTTATTAGTCAGGTTAAAAATGTATTTGATGGGTAACTTCTATCTGACGATCATGACATGCTTGTTTGAATTCAAATAATGACGAAAATGATAATTATCAAAAACCCGCAATACATTCACACATAAAAGAAGCACTGACAGGTCAGCAAGTTGACTGATGGTGATGTTTCCCTCACTACAATAGTGGTTATTACAGGAGCGGCACTAGCCTTGGGCGCTGCGCCGCGGCTGCCAAAACCGCGCGAAATCTCTTTAGATGAACATGAAAATGGCGGTTTCAAGCTTGCTCTTTCTGGAGGTAAGTATAGCTAAAATGCGTTCTCTGTTTTTTACTTTTAAGTTCTTTTTACTCTTCTAGCCTTCATAATATCCCCAGACTCCATTTTTCGGCTAGTTTTAACGGGAATAGCAGGAAAGAACTACAGCGCGTAAAAAAAAAATCCAAGTACATGAGCACTCTTTATATCCACATTCCCATAGTCCGGTAACGAAATGGAACGAAAATCCGACATGATCGGGGAGAGATCATTCGTAGGACCAATGAATTTACGCGCTTTCGTAAAAAATAATATCGTATGCAGAATATCTAATGGTGGAACTACGAGTACGTGGTAATGGATGACTTTCGCACGGAAAAGTTACAACCTTTAAACTTCCTACTGCTTGTCACAGACCAAACTGTTCTGGAGTCCGCCGCGCGTGTTGGCAGACTTTACACGTCTTTCGAAATAGGGAAGGCGATTCTTTTCTAAAAAGATCGATTTTTAAATCGATTTGAATTGAAATCTGATGAATCGATTCACATAAAAATCGAGGTCTAAAAGATCGATTTCTCAAACGTCGATTTTTTTCCATTTTCTTTCAGAGTTTATAATTACATTATCAACAGATACAATAGAGTTCATATTACAAACGTAACTTATTTTTTATTTCTTATATCCATTAAGAAGAGGCAAAAGAAATAGAGCATACAGCAGTTTTGCGAGTTTTTGAATAGAAAAACTGTCATTCTTTATGACTTTTGGTACATTCAACGAATTGTAAATAATTTTATAGTTATTATGAAACAGAAAAAGATTCAATCTCGATTTTCTAGGGTGAAATATCGATTAACTGGATCGATTCAGTACTACATACCCATTCAAAAATCACTTTTAGCACATGATATCGATTCTTAGATTAATCGATTTTAGATCGCCATACCTATTTCGAAATATGTTTTTTTTCAGACATGCCGGTTTCCATATGACATTTTCCTTCACCAGCGATCACGTAGAAATCGGCACTTAAAGTAACTTGTGCTTAGGTTTTATGGCGAACGCTAGCCCTTAAGCTGTAGTGTAGCCTAAAAATAATTATTATTGCCAACCAAATTACAAATATGTTTGTGCATGAGGCGTGGTAGCTCAGATGGTTAGTGTTCGCTGTAAATTTCACAGTACGCGAGTAAACCGGGTTTGATCCCCACCTGCACCAATGAAATTGTTAATTGCAATTTAAAGTGCTAATTTACCACTTGCTCGGCGGTGAAGGAAAACATCGTGAGGAAACCTGCATGTCTGAAAAATAAGAAAAAAAAGTTTCGAAGATAGATATTATATTATAAGATATTATATATATATATATATATATATATATATAATATTGATAATGAAACAATGAAAATTAAAGTTATTATTCTAAAAAAACTGTTATAAAATATTTCATTAGAGGCAATTCTTGATACATAAATAAATAATACTAATAATCCTCCTAAGAATACTAAAAATAAAATATATGAAAATCAATATATATTAATTAATATTCCAGATAATAAACAAATTAATAAAGTTTGAAGTAAAATTAATAATCCTATAGATAAAGGTTGGTTAAAAAAAATATTATAATAGAGAATATTATAATTAATAAAGATAAAAATATTTTTTAAGATTTCAAAGAATAGTTTATGAAAAATAATAATTTTGGAGATTATTGATAAAGAATTTCTTTTTCTTTGAAGTTTTTAAAGTAACTTATTTTTGATTTACAAGACCAATGTTTTGATTTTAAACTATAAAAACAAATGATAATTTTAAATATATGATTTATTGTTTTTATTATATTTATTTGTGGAAATAGCAATTTATGTTTCAAAACATAAGCATTTGTTAATTGTTTTATTAAGATTAGAATTTATTGTATTAAGAGTATTTTTTTAATAATAATTTATTTAAATTATATTGAGTATGAAATATATAAATTATTATTTACTGTTTCTGAGGGGGCATTAGGTTTATCTATTTTAGTTTCAATAATTCGTACACATGGTAATGATTATTTTAAAAGATTTAATTTATTATAATGATAAAATTTTTAATAATATTAATTTTTATAATTCCTTTATGTTTTATAAAAAATATATTTTGATTGGTTCAAATAATATTAATATTAGTTATATTTATTTTTTATAAATTTATGTTTGAATATTAATAATTTTTGTAATTTAAGATATATAATGGGTTGTGATTTAATTTCTTTTGGTTTAATTTTATTAAGAATTTGAATTTGTGTATTAATAGTTATAGCTAGAAAATCTTTATATAAAAATAATTTTTATATTAATTTTTTTTTATTAAATATTATTATTTTATTAATTATATTATATTTAACATTTAGAGTATTAAATTTATTTATATTTTATTTATTTTTTGAAGGAAGATTAATTCCAACTTTAATATTAATTGTTGGTTGAGGGTATCAACCTGAACGAATTCAAGCTGGTATATATTTATTATTTTACACATTATTTGCCATATATACATTTCCGCCAACACGCATTGGGGCAGCGCGGCGGATATTTTCTTGTCCTGAAACCCCCTCAGAAATAAGGGGAGGCCTGTGCCCAGCTGTG
Organism: Parnassius apollo; assembly: GCA_907164705.1. Lineage (NCBI taxonomy): Eukaryota > Metazoa > Arthropoda > Insecta > Lepidoptera > Papilionidae > Parnassius > Parnassius apollo. The sequence continues at coordinate 1,308,813 of CAJQZP010001697.1, forward strand.
GGGCGTATATAGGCTGTAATTTTAACTTTTTTTATGTGCATTTTATCTATATATGACACTTGGCATAGCCACGCTGCAGCTATATTATGGTTGTAGCACAAATTGGTCGACGCGACCGGGGAAGGACCACGCTTTCACATAATACCAACGTAAAATATTCGGCATTAAGTTCGCCTTTGTACCAAATTGTTTTTTTTTTGAGTGCAATAAAGAATTTTCTATCTATCTATCTATCTAAAATAGCAGCGTTTCGTATAGTGAGTGTAGAGAACCGAACAGGTAGACTGTGTGCTCGTTTGTCACCCTTATTTCATAAAATATAGAATATCTAACACCACGTATCGTGCCGCGGGTGTCATACATAAGAGGCGACAGAGGTGAACTAATCAGGAGATGGGCGGTAACGTTATCCTAGTAACGACTAAAAATATAAAGCTGCGGTTGCTAACCCGCTTTTCTAGAATGGCAGCTATAGCAAATATCCTCTTTATAAGGAAATCTATGAGGCCTATGTTCAACAGTGGACTTTAATAGGCTGAAACCGTAACAGATCTTTACTTTTTTACGTGGTAGAGCCACACTGCAGCTATTTGGTTGCAGCGTGAATGGGTCGGCTCAACCAGGGAAGGACCACGCTCTCACAGAATACCAGCGTAAAATAGCAGCTTAATGCTGCTGTGTTTCCTATGGTGAGTGTAGAGAACCGGTTTTACTGGAATCGATGTATTCCATCTTAGTCCTGGGTGACAACGCATCTGCGTTTCGATTCTTAAGCGAGTTTAACTGTAGATGTCAATGGGCCACATTATCCACTTACCATCAGGTGGCCTGTGTGCTCGTTTGTCACCCTTATCCTATAAAAAAATAGATACAGGAAAATACTTAAAAATTCTTAATCCGTCTATAGACAGGGGTCTGGAAAACCTTGGTCATATCGGTCGCAAAGCATCGGCTGATGACAGCGAAGTTACCTTTGACTTGAGCAGCACCTATGATGAAGACCTGGGCGGACTTCGCATCAGTGTTCTCTGGGACGGACCCCCGGACAGAGTGTTTGAGGACTGCTTCGATTTCGGTGAGTTCAATTAACTTATACATATTTATTTCACCTAACGGCACCAATTTAAAATAAATGGTGAGATAAAGTGTTACAAAAGGCCATGACAACACATTTTTAACAAATTTTCGTACAGCACGTGTAGATTGTGATGCATGGACAACAGGGTCCGCTGCACATTTTTAGCTAAGTACAAAGTCCCGATTGAATAGAAAATTTTAAAGAATAAAAGAGAGGTTAAGTTTTACGATAGATAATATTTTTAACTCTGTCACATACTTATTCTGCAAGAGACTATATTCTCTTAATAACTTGACATCATTGATATTCTAGGTTTTTTGTATATCTATGCTTGAAAATGAAAATATTTTGATTGGTTTATGCTCGAGAAATCAACAGATTATTTTTTTTACATTATTTAATAAGTATCCTTTAGTTATTTTTACTATTTTCTTTTTAATAAATTTCCTTTTTAATTTTGTGCCTTATTATATTATATATTATATAATGTTTTGTACACCTAATATTTATTATATATAATATTGTTGCGCGCCTAAGTTGATGTCTGGTACCTGATACTACCGCCATCTAGTGTCAGGGAACAGAGCGAGGAGGGCTTCCTAGAAAATGTCAATCTTGAACTTTCCACCAACAGCGTCATCTAGTAACGAACAGAAGAATTAAGCTTTCTAGATGGGTCCATTCTCGAACTTTCTGAACTTAGTCGGTCAGGACCGGTATCTGCTACTACATGTATAAAAAGCTATGAAATCTGTCAAAAATTACACCTCATTTTCAAGTGGCGCCGCCCTGGTGGCAGAGAGAGCCGTGAATACCCTCATTGTTGTTACATATGTTTACGTTATTGTAGCATAATGGCAGCGCCAACGCTATATTTACTATATCCATATAGAAGCACATGTCCATCCTGGGACTAAGCAACTCAAGGATGTGTCGGTTCTGTTCCATAACGGAAGACAAGCCTCTACATATCCTAACTGATTGCGGACCCTTCATGCGCAAACGTAACACTCATCTGGGAAACTGTGTACTCCGCCCAGAAGAAGTGAAATTGCTCACGGCTAAGCAACTCCTTCTATTCATTGAAGACATAGGGCTAAGCCGTGAACTATAGCCATAGTCTGCATAGCTGCTCGCACTTAGTAAAAAATAAAAAATATCCATATAGAATATGCAATCTGTTATATCATAAAGCCCTAACTCTATTGTAAGAAACTTTTGTAATAATATGTAGTTTTCTTTCAAAGTAATAAAATAGTTGAAATATTTTGACGTTTTGCGCTTAACCACCAGGAACCAAGCAGTGGTACGGAGGTCCGGAGCAAAAGGAACAATACTGGCCAATACAAAAATCAAAAATCCAGAAATACTCGATTATTTCCAAAGAAGATGACAATGCTGCTATATCAGAAAGATACTGGCTTAACTCTGACGGTCAATACATATACGTGCATCCAGAAGCGCCATTGTTTGTGGATCATCACAACATCTTGGACAACCACATCTGCTTTATCGCTGAAGTGGCTGCACCGTACTCCTCAAAAAGAACTCACAATGTTCTTAAATACGACATCTGGGTGTTTGATAATCCGAAAATCGCCCATCAACACGCCGTCGATACGTATCTAGGAAAACCTACCGGTATACCCGATTTCAGAATGATCCAATACCCGGTTTGGTCCACTTGGGCTCGATACTCCCGTGAGATCGACCAAGATAATCTGTGGCAATTCGCAAACGAGATTGCGGACAGTGGCTTCCCTAACGCCCAGTTTGAAATCGACGACCTGTGGGAGATATGCTACGGCTCGCTGACCGTCGACGAAAGGAAGTTGCCCGACTTTAAGAAACTGATCCAGGACATCAAGGGTCTGGGCTTCCGAGTCTCTATTTGGGTTCATCCATTCATCAATAAAGACTGTAATCCGTGGTACAGTGAAGCTTTAGAAAAGGGGTAAGATTTTCTGTTTTAAATCTCATACTCTCTCATTAACACAGGGGCTAAGCTGAGCCGTGGTAGCTTATGGGCTAAGCGCTCTCTGTAAATTTCACAGTACGCGAGCAACCCGCGTTCAATCCATGCCGGCACTAATGAAATTGTTAGTTCAAATTTTAAGTACTGTTTTACCACGTGCTCGGCGTTGAAGGAAAGCACCGTAACTGAAAACGCATGACTGAGAAATAAAAAAAACGAGTGTGCTTATGACCATACGACTCAAGTAAAACATCTTTAACTAGCTAATGCATATATCTACTATATACATGTTATACGGTAATGAACATGTGCGCGCGTACTGCTCTCTCTTGCTTATATCACCCACTCAACTCCCGTTCGCCTCGCCTCATCACACTTTTCGTTACACTTTCGTCACGCGTTCGCCAGCTTAAACCCCAAGTCAAGCGTACGTAAAGAAGTTTTACTTCAAAAATGCATTATAATTTTTGACTTGTCTTGATATTTTATATCGACGTTATTATCGTCTATTACCGTGCGTACCATTGCTTTGTTCGACAGTGCTACTTTTTTTTGTCTTGCCGTAGACTACCAACTTTTATACATTATAAAAAATACGGTAATCTTAATTATTAAGTTTCTATCTTTAATAAAATATTAATAAAACACACAAAGTTATTAAGGGCAAAGGAGACGGGCGAAAGTTCATAGAAAGCTGGGCCTGATGTTACAGTAACGATTACTGCATTATTTTATTTATATACCAATACCATTTTAAAAAAACTAAAATTTTTGCGACTGCTTCATGGTAGAAAAAAATATAGGATGTTCTTGGTTTGTATCAAAACAATGTTATTGCTTACGTTATGCTTACAATGTTATTCTTACACCAAGCTCTCACATTACACTTTAAGAAAATAATTATTAGAGTTTATTGTAAACTAGACTTTACCATATTAATTTTATGTATTTTAGGACATTCACACATAGAAGATTCAGACGCCGCCGTCCAACTAAATTCTAGAGGTTTGAAATAATTATAAAAAAACAGAGGATGTATGAATTAAAAACACTTTCTCTTTTAACGATTTATTAATCGTCCACTTCATCATAAACAAACAAAATATCGTTTAAAAACGGTGCAGGCGGTATTAAATTCTCTTGATGCCTTGCCCAGCTTAGGTACAATATTATAGACATTACATGACAACAGCAACCTACAGTTCTTTTTCCTACCAAGCAATTAAAATATTACTGTTTGATGGCCTCTCTACCATTAAGAGAACTGTCAAATAAATATATGTAAAATACGTTTTTGAGCTGTTTGATTTGAATGGCTCAATTTCATACGACCTCTTAGAATGATTGGATATTGACAGTTCTCTAGTAGGCTGCTGACCGTTTCTTAACACACTTCTATTTCATATCTCCCATCTTGTCGTTTATGTTCTGATTAATGGGACCTAGCCTACTTAATTTGATAAATACCTAAAGATATTTTTATTAAATCACCATGTGTGAGCTGGGGGAAATCATTTAAGTTCATCATTTTGCACATGTATTCTTCAAGAAAAGAAACCGTCAGAATCCTTTATACGTAGACAGAGTCGTTAAAGATCAGAACATTATTACAGCACACAAAAAGAAAAGAAAATATTCAATACCACTGCAAGCTCAGACCCAAACAAACGTAACAAATGATTTGATTGACGTTTGAGTTTTCGGACTAACGTTGACATTTCCGCTTTGTGGCCTGTATAAAACATTAATAATCGATTGTGAAATCGATTTATTAATCTATTCAGTCAATTTATTTTTACGACTTTTTTGAAACGTTTAAGTGTCACGAGGAAACCATTATTTAAATAATAAGTTTCTTAAACTTATCATAAAGAAGAAAATAATGAATCACTTTTTATTGTTTTTTTTTTCTCTATTTTTTTTTATTAAAATCGATTATCTAACCTATTTCATCTGGCAGCATTGTTTAAAAATGAAAATAACGGAAGTCAGTATTATTTTTATTAAATATTTAATTTCTTTTGCCATGATAAAACTGCTCAATATTTCGTTATTAACTACAAAAAAACTGTAAAAAAAAAATATTGATAAATATTTCACTTGTGTAACATTATGGACCACTAATGGCCAAGTTTTTATCCGAAAATTGACTGGTGAAAGGTCTATTAGAATTGATTCGGATAATTTTTTTCTCTCTAAGCCAACTGAAACGGAGAATGCAGAACCCAATCCAGAAATGTCATTCCAGAGCGATTTGGAGAAATTTAGTCAGCAGAATTAAATTACGTATACATAAATTTAGAATATGCCTTCCAAAACATGTTCTGTCACTCATTTTTTACAGTAAATTTAATAGTATGTATAGGAAATCTTGGAAGTTAATTTTAAGAAAATTTTTAAAACAATTTATGATACTGTGGATACACTTCACCACTATACTCACACTCACCTGGACATCTTCACTTTACTCACCCAAAATATCATCGTGCAAAGACTATTCAAACACATAAATTCAATTATAACCTCACTCATACTCATAAAAATCACATCAATAGCTTGTTTACTTGCATTCCATAATAATATAAACCAAGTACGTATAACAATAATAAGTGCCAATCTATCAACCTGTTCGCAGTAATTGATACAAATGAAAATATCTCAACAGTGTTAGACAACATAGATGTAGCATTGGCTTATGAGTGCGACACTGAAACATGTAACTCGCTCATTAAAAATAAGTCTACTTCCCTGAAAATATTCTGTCAAAATATTCGCAGCATATACAAAAACTCAGATAGTTTACTAGTCCAACTGTCTCGTTTTACGTTTGAATGTGACATCATTATTTCTGAATGCTGGCTGAGTGCCCGTAAACAAATCCCTCAATTTGAAAATCACAATATGTACTATACGCACAAATGTCTCAATCAAGACGACGGTGTAGTGATATATGTTAAAAAAGGTATTAAATGTACAATAAAAGAACCAGAGCCATGAGGTGCTAATATTATATCTATTAATATGATTGACCCCGACATTTTCATTTTAGCTTCTTACAGATCTCCGTTGACTCAATGTATTGACAGTTTTTTGAATTCTATAGAAAATATAGTTCGTCCACTGGACTCAACTAAAAACATGATACTAATTGGTGATATTAATATTGATATTAAAGTTAATAACAACGATCGAAAAAGTGAAGCGTACTTAAACCTAACATCGGAGCTAGGTTTGCTTCCAGGTCGCATTTATCCTACTAGGTTACACAGCTCTCTAGATCATGTCATGCTGAAAACTGGTTAAGCAGCATCAGTATTTGTGATTAATAGTACTATAACAGACCATTCTTTAATTCTACTCAGCATTTGCCCTGGCCAGCAAAGACCAAAAGAACCAAAGCTAGAATCAACTATGATGCTTGTTTAAAATATTTAGAGACAGTGGACTTTTCATTTATAAACACTTCATCTGATGCAAATGAAGCCGCATTAACTCTTGTAGAAAAGTTGGCTAGTGCAATTTCACTTCACTCTGATTCCCGTCGTGTCCCTAATAAACAAAGAACGCTAAAATCATGGCTAACTCTTGGTCTTTTACGTTGTATTCGACACAGAGACAAACTTCATCGCAAACTTAAAAAAAGTCCTGAAAATAAAATTCTTGAAATCACTTATAAGCTTTACTGAAATTATTGTAACTCTTTGTTGAGAAATCTTAAACGAAACTACGAAAAGTCATGCTATTAGGTAATGCGAAAACTAATAAGATACCTGGAATGCAATTAAAACTATAATAAATTACACAAAACAAAAGACGAGTGCTGATAACCTTTTGAGTTCTAATTAAAATGCTGTTCGTGATGTAGAAAACATAAATAAATACTTCTCTAATATTGGTAAAAAAAACTAGCTGACGTTGCAAATATTTCAAATCAAAATAGCTCTCCATATAATTTCACAATTCCATCAGTTTCTAACTCTTTTGTGCTACTTCCACCAGATGAGGGAGAGGTGGAATCGATTATCAGAAGCTTAAAAAATAACTCTGCTACTGGATGGGACTCTATACCTGTGCAACTTCTCAAATTATCAGTACATCTAGTAGTTCCACCTTTGACTAAACTTATCGAGCTCTGTTATGCGCAAGGAATCTTTCCAAAAGTTTTTAAAAAATCACTGATCACTGCTGTTCATAAGGATGGACCACGAGACGAAATGTCCAATTACAGGCCTATTTCAGTACTACTCGTCTATCTCTAAAATCTTGGAAAAATCATTAAATTATTGACTTATAGAATTTTTAGAATATAATAAAGTTATATCTCCTTCACAATTTGGATGTAGGTCTGGGAAGTCCACTGAAGACGCGGTAATCCAATTGACAGAATTTGTAACATCAAAGGTTGATGCAAAGCAAAAATGTTTGGGGATTTTCCTCGACCTAGCCAAGGCGTTTGACACGGTCTCGATTATCCTTGTGAGCAAGTTAGAACGCGTTGGTATTCGTGGCAATGCACTCATGATTTTAAGGACTTCCTATGTGACCGTAAACAACAGGTTAAAGTTGGTGAAATTGTCAGCCCCGAAGAACCGATTGTATGTGGCGTTCCACAGGGAAGTATACTAAGACCTAGTCTCTTGCTTATCTACATAAATGATTTATGTCAGCAACCTCTAGTAAACGGCAAAATATTTACCTATGCTGATGATACAGCTTTAGTCTTTCATTGTAAGACTTGGGATGAGGCTCGACATAACGCTCAGCTGGGACTTCACAGAGTTGGCCATTGGCTCGGCGCTAATCTCCTAACCTTAAATATTTCGAAAACTACATACATACAGTTTTCCTTGGGAAACACTGTATCCTTAAACATTGATCTTAAGGTCCACTTGTGTAATAACCCTTTCAATACTACCCCTCCATGTTCATGTCTAGCAATTACTAAATCCAATAGTGTCAAATATCTTGGTGTAATACTGGACGACAAACTTAACTGGCGCTCATACATAGAGCTTACAACTGAACGTAGTAGAAAACTTATTTGGGTGTTTAAAAAGTTAAGATACACTGCTAATTTACCTCTCTTGCGTTCAATTTACTATGCTTTAGTTCAGTCCGTAATAGGGTACTGTATAAACGTCTGGGGAGGAGCCTGTAAGACCTTTCTAATCCGCCTGGAAAGGGCACAAAGAACCCTCTTAAAAGTCATGACCTTTAGGCCATACAGATTTCCCACTAAAGAATTGTATGAGATATGTCGAGTATTAACTGTGAGGCAACTGTACATTTTGAAATTAATTACTAAACAGCATATGGTTACCATTTATAATGGCACTGATTATAACAAAAACCGGGTTATAAAAATGTGTGTTTACCAATAACATGTCGAACAGCCTCTGCTAGACGGCAACATGCATATAAAGCTTATATAAATTATACAACAAAATTAATAATTTAACAATTATATATCCCTTAACTAGTAGAAAAGTGAAAATTAAAATTAAGAATTGGCTATTAGGATTAGATTATGAACAAACTGAATCGATATTAGTATAATTTTTTTTTTACAAACATGCAAAAAAAATTGTTTAAATCTTAAATTTCAACCACAGACACGAACACATGCAAACGCACGCACACTCACGCGCACTCACACACACTTGCCCAGACACGCACCCAGCCGCAAGCAAAACACCACACACACACCCACACACACAACACACACACACACACACACACACACACACACACACACACACACATACACACCACACACACACATACAACACACACATACACGCACGCACATATGCACACACGCACATATATTAGAGAGATCGCTGACTCTTGTAACACAGGTTTTCTAACCTAGCTCGGGAGTCAAAGGCTTAAAAATATTGTAACAAATTTTATGTCAATAAAGATTATTATTATTATTATATTGATGGGTTATTAATAGTAATCACATCTGGGTGGGCTGGATAAATATATAAAGGGAAAAAAAAATAAATATATATTTAATATACTAACAAATAAATAAATAAATAAAAGCCCAACCAGATGGAAGCCCTCGGCAGGGGAGACCAAACGGCCGAGGGTTAGGGGGAAAGGGAAAGAAACCGGCGGACGATGCGGGCGGTATCGAGGAGCACCGCCTTCTGCATTTGAGCCCGGAGCGGTCCGTCACGGAGTCCCAGTCGCCTCAGATGGCCCGAGAGGCTGGCTGGGATTAACCCGTTTGCAGACACGACTACAGGAATAATTTCGGTCGGCAGACCACCCCACATGTCGATCACCTCGTGAGCCAGGTCCAGATATTTTGATTGCTTGTCTGTTTCGGCTTTCACGAGGTTCTCGTCATACGGAATGGTAATGTCGACCAAAAATATCCTTGACTGTGCCCGATCCATCAGCACAATATCAGGCTTATTCGCAAGAATAGTCCTGTCCGTGATGATGGCCCGGTCCCAGTAGAGCCTGGCGCGCTCATTTTCGAGCACGGCTTCCGGCAGGTACTTGTAATACGGCACTTTCCGGTCCACGAGATCGTATTTCAGAGCGAGCTCCTGGTGTAGAATTCTGGCTACTAGGTTGTGCCTGTGCAAGTACTCAGAGTTAGAAAGCGCCGAACAACCGGAGATGACATGCCTAAGGGACTCACCGAAATGGCGACAAGCTCGACAAATGACGATGGTGCCATCCTTTAGGATGTATCCCCGATAGTTGTTGGTCTTAATAACCTGATCCTGGATTGCACAGACAATCGTTTCCAAAAGACAAAGCTACCTAAGGAAAAACCACGGGAGGGGGAGGACACAAAATCATTATAGAATGGATCATCCGATCTCGCCAGGAAGCAATCACGGAGGCTGCACACTTCGCGATTATGCATGGTGAGCGCGCTCAGAAAACCACGCCCACCATGCTTTCGCGGCAAGTATAGCCTCATTACCGACGATCTCGGATGATGCATCCTATGGGACGTCATGGTAGTGCGGACTTTTCTATCCAAGGCGTTAAGTTCAGTCTGGGTCCACCTGAGTATGCCAAAGGTATACATGAGGACAGCCATGACCCAACCGTTATATGCGTGTGTCTTATTCACACCGGACAAAAGACTATAAGCACTTTGGTCAAGCGTGCATAAAACACGTCGCAAACTGACTGTGTTTCATACCAGCCTCATCGATACCGATATTCTGTGACATACCCATAGGTATCGGTATGTTTCAGCCTCGGAAAGGGTCCTTAAGTTGATGGGCATAGATAAGTCTATGCCCTCAGAGTTAGCAACCCTCCCCCTTTCAACATGGAGGACCGCACACTTATCCGTTCCCAGCTCCATTCCAATAGAATTGCTAAATTCACAAGTGTTGTTTAGCAATTCCATAAGATGGGAGCGACTGGAGGCAAATAACTTGAGGTCATCCATATAGAAAATGTGGGTCACTTTTGTACCTCCTTTTCGAAGCTGAAATCCCCTCCCGGAGCCCTCTAGTAAAGTACTGAGAGGGTTCAGAGAGAGGCAAAACCAGATTGTACTCAGACAAACGCCCTGGAAGATACCCCTTCTTATCCTTATGTGGTTCTCCGCAGCCATCATCCGCTCGCCCAGATAGCAAAGGATTGTCCCCGTACTCCACTGCCCCATACACTGCTCGAGGAAGTCTCCAACTGTACAGTCAATTTTGTACAGCTGGAGGACTCTCTTTAGCCATGTATGGGGTACCGAGTCGAATGCCTTTCTGTAGTCTATCCAGGCGGCGGAAGAGTCCACTTTGCCAATGCTTATTATTGTTATTATTATTAGGCCCAAATTCGCCCGTCTCCTTTTTGCGCTAAATCGTTCCCTACGGCTTGTATCGCAATGAGTATCTGACAACTTGGTAAAAATGACAATAGAAATAGAAATTAAATTTTTCAGGCGTGGCAACTATGTCAAGTATCTCCATTATGAGGCATGCTAGGAATAATTAAACATCTGAACAAAATATGACATATTGACTGACAGCTCAGTCACTGAATTGGCTATAAGCATTTGTCTTGACGCTTAAGGGCCGCGAATAGAAGTATAGTATGTTCACTAAAATAGTGTTGATACACTTGGAGGCGAACTTATTATTATTATTTTATTTTTATTTTTTTATTGTGTTTGTTAAATAAAAGTTTTTCTATTCTAGAAATAAAATAGAATTTATTTATTTATTTCGAAAACCAACAGCGTATACAGAAAATATTTAACATTAATGTAACAAACTAAAAGTATGGTATATATTAATGTAACAATTGTTGTTGGAGGAAATAGGAATAAAAACAATCCAAAAGACAAATCATAAGCAATTTAGTGTAACGATCGGTCACAAGCTTACAGATATGTTGAGTTCGTTGAGAGCACTAAATTATTCTCATGATAACTTTAATAAAATTCGAATATAAATAATAAAGCGCTTTATTTTAAAATATCAAAATCTCCCGCGGGTGTACGCCGCACGCGGCGAACTTTAGTTTCACGGCAGCGCCTTTGACAAGATGCGGCACGTGCCAAGGCGGCACAACACAAAGGCGACCATATCTAAGCGAACAGGCTATACCGCCAAAAACAAGTGTCTGTATGGTCTACAAGTAATTATATCGGGTTTGGATGTTAATCCATGTGCAATTTATGTGTAAAAAACTACTTCATGATGTAGGCGAAAATCCTAATATGAGATTTATCATTTCTTCAATCAGCTATCTAGTACTCAATGAGGAGGGTAGCCCTGACACGTCGTGGTGGAACAACAACGGATCAGTTCCTGGATACATTGACTTCACAAATCCTGACGCTGCAGAGTGGTACTCCTCAAGGCTAAGGAACCTCATTGAAACATATGATATCGACAGTCTGAAGTTCGACGCTGGAGAATCAAGTTGGTCCCCCCCAGGTAAGAATCTTCATAAAAGTTGGCACATGGCGCACAGGCAGACATGGCTCTTCATAATACTGTACAGAGGTAGTTGGATTTGCGATTGATTGTTACCTGTTTTAATATTTTGAACGCTGCGGTATTTTCATTGCATATATTTTTATTGCCTCCCACTATTAAATAGATAAAATACATGCATCAGTTTTGTATAAAATAAGTTAACGTAATTTTTGCATGCATCTTTGCCAACGCAGTGGCAGTTTATTAATGCCCTTTTTGAATAAATCAGCTGGACGAGGCGCAATAAATTCTTCAAAGGCATTTTGTACTGCCTTTCTCGAGTATTGAATTTTTTTCCCGCCAAAAAGTCATCCGAACTCTGGAAAAAGTAGAAGTCTGTAGGCGCCAGGTCTGGTGAGTACGGAGGATGATGGAAAACTTCCAACCACAGCTCTTGTAATTTGGAGACCATCTGTTGTGCAGAATGAGTTCGCGCGTTATCGTGCAGGAACAGCAAGGACGAGCGGTTGACCAAAGCTGGTTGGACACGTGCAAGCTTCCCCATCATTGTGTACAGTTCTTCACAGTACACATCTACGGTAATGCTTACCTCGTTCAGTAAGAAGCTGTGATGAATCATACCGGCGCCAGAACCCAAACAGCGACCATCCCTTTTCTAGGGGTAAATTTTCAATGTTTAGGGCATTGTTTAAGTGCTGAACTAAGATCGATCAACTTGAACTTGCGACTGTCAAACAGAATCCATTTTTGTCGCAGGTAACAATGCGGATGCCAAATGGACCAATGTTCGATGCTAACGTCGAAACTGGCGATTAAGTATCATCAGCTTCCACAATCGCCTTTAATTCGTCATTGTCGTTTTCGGACGACCACGAGGTTCATTTTTCAAAAGTGCGGGCAAACTAATAACAGGTGTTAAGTTCATTAGTGGTATTCGCTCTGTAAACGTCGTTGATATTGCGTACTGCTGTGCCGCGTTGCTGCCACGACGGTACTCACATTTTCTTATAGGATATGGTGACAAACGAGCACACAGTCCACCCGATGGTAGCTGGTTGCTGCGGCCCATAGACATCTATCCTCGATTACAAATCAAAATGCAGATGCGTTGTCACCCGTGAGAACTACGAGAAAAAAGGGTCACCGGTTCTCTACACTCACCATACGAAACACAGCAGCATTAAGCTACTATTTTACGCTGGTATTCTGTGAGAGCGTGGTCCTTCCCCGGTCGAGCCGACCCATTCGTTCTACAACTATACTACTAATACAACTGCAGCATGGCTCTACCACATATAAAATTCATATTCCATAATTACACGAACTTTTAAAGTTCCATGATACAAATTCAAATTCAAATTCAAATTCTATTTGCAACTAAATAGAATTCATATATACTACACACCGACAAAAAAAGATTCAAATGTGATGAAAACATAACGCTAATTAATAAAGAAATATGACTAGTATTGAAAAAATAATTCCATGTTTTAAAATAAAATTAATTTGAAATTAGAATTCTTAGTAAACCAAAAATTATTATGATTTTAATGGCCAGTATTGCAGAACGGTAATTTCACAGCTAAAGACTATTTTTTTCTATATATTTCATCATAAGCTATAATAAAGTTTTAATACGCTTCCTTCCAGATTCCAGTCCAGAATGGAGACATCGACCTGCACCCAGGTCACATCGTGCGCGATTACGTGAACACCGTCGCTAAGTTCGGCCCAATGATTGAGATTCGCTCCGGTATGAGGTGAGAAACTAAAATACCCAGAATTCTTTACATGCATAAACACTACTTTATGATTGCAATTATTGGCTGCCGAGTCATGAACCTTAGATTGAATCCTAATTGAACAATTGTGTTATAGGACAGTTTTTACCATTACAGTCCATCAAAAGTCCACTGCTGATGTTAGGCCTACTCCATAAATTGCCTCTTATGGGGGAAACTTACCATAGTTGCCATGCGTGGTAAACAGATCGAGTTGGCAACCACAGTTTTTGACGTCATTCACCGGTTATCAAGAAGAAGCTGCTGCCCATCTCTTGGCTTGTTTCCTTTTGTCACCTCTCATGACCCTATGGGTATATATTCATTCGTTTCCTACCCTTACCTCCGCCCAAAGTCAATCAGATCACATGCGTCGTTTCAATCATTCTGCCCATATCCCAATTTATTGGGGCAGTATTCACTCCCTATCAGCCATATAATCTTTCACAAAATCCATCACACGTACACATGTACTCACGGTTTAATAAACGGTCGCCTGGCTGACATTATCTTCCTTGAGAACCCGTGTAGTGGCGCGTAAGAACACCTACTACCCCATATCTTCCCGTGGTTGTCGTAAGAGGCCGCAGAGGGAAACTGAGGCAGAATATAGACAGCAGCGTCTTTCTGATAATAGCAAAAAGCAATAAAAAAACTGCGGGTGTCAACCCGAACGCCAAGTGTGACAACTATGACAATATACCCCCCATGAGCAATGACTCGTCACCCTATCTTATAAAAAAATCACTCCAAAAGTCCCCCAGTCGCCGATGGCCCCGCTATTCCTGGTGCTAAGAATCTCCGGTGGAGGTTTTGATTTTATGTAAATTATATATACACACGAAAATTGTATTTTGTGAATATTATTGTTGAAAAAATAGGGATAGTCTAAGTATGTATTACTCTTAGACTACTCACATTTTTTTCAACTATCCTTTAGTAGGTCTGCTGGAAGATATTTATCGATAGATATCGTGGAATAAGCAATGCCTTTGTACATACGCTTTTACCATTTTCCTATCAAAGTATGTGTGAGCGTAAACTATTAAATAAAGTAAATATTTATTTATACAGAACCCAAGACCTGCCAGTATTCGTCCGCATGGTAGACAAGGACACGCTGTGGGGCTTTGACAATGGCCTAGCAACGTTGGTAACCACCCTGTTGACTATGAACCTGAACGGCTACCCGCTGGTGTTGCCAGACATGATCGGTGGTAACGGGTACAACGAGCGCCCCAGCAAGGAGCTGTTCATCCGGTGGCTGCAGGCGAACGTGTTCATGCCGACGCTGCAGTATTCCTTCGTGCCCTGGGATCATGATGAGGAGGTATGCAATTCTACTCGCATCTTCTTCAGCTGTTAAATATGTTACTATGGTAACATTGCACCACCGGTCTTCATTCCGCGGTCTATGTACACTACCCCGGTCGAGCCGAACCCTATGAGCTGTAACCATAATATTGCGGTAGCATGGCTCTATCACATTAACATTTTATTTATGACATATTCACACTTAGTCTATACTATAGACTGTCCAGGATTTTCTCTACTCTCTATAGAGTCTATTTTACTTGTGCGCATGCAGCACATCGTTCGCGCCATCAGCTCGAAAGACAAATTCATTGGACCTATAATATGAATATTGTATTTTCCTAGAACGCGCGTAATTCAAATACGAGTAAATGTGTTTTTATCCGACTTCAAAAAAAGAAGGAGGTACTCAATCCGAAAGTACTTTTTTAACGTGTGTTGCATCTGAACTTTTTTCTAGGTGAACCAATTTTGATGATTTTTCTTATTTGAAAGTTAGTGCTTCTCACGTGGATCCATACAAATTT
Source organism: Parnassius apollo (assembly GCA_907164705.1). Classification (NCBI taxonomy): domain Eukaryota; kingdom Metazoa; phylum Arthropoda; class Insecta; order Lepidoptera; family Papilionidae; genus Parnassius; species Parnassius apollo. The sequence goes on from CAJQZP010001697.1 coordinate 1,324,415, forward strand.
GTCAGTGACTTTACAATACTTCTGACTACTTATAATCGTAATATAAAAAGTATAAAATAATCGTGCACGCATTTTTGCTGTTTGCTTGAAACGAAATAAGGTTTTTTTTATTTAAAATAATGATGGCTAATATCTATAATAATCTTTCGAATCATTCAACAGATGTCGCTAGAAGGGACTTTGTGAAGTTTTTTGTTACACAATCTCATGTAATTGAGAAACGTTATAAATCATTATAATAATATATTTTATCGCTGTCTAAAGTATTAGATACACAGTGACTTTTTCCTTAATGTTTTACACATTTTAACTCTTTTTAAATTTTTTCTACTTTTAGGAATATCTGTACTGCGCTTTATTAATTTCTGATCTAATTAACAAAAATATAACTAATTTAAATAATACTACTTTTAACGGATTTTATCGCGTAACTTTTTAAATACCCGATTTTAATTTATTGTAACCGCGGTTAACTATGACATCAGGACGTTGAACATCTCAGTACTCTCCGTGACCATGGGTGTTGTAAAGTGCTCGAAACGCCGGGTATTTAAAAAGTTAAATATACGTGATAAAACCCGTAAAAACTAGTATTATATAAATGTGTAGTGTTCGCGTAAATATAATAAATCATAATATAACTAATATTGCAAAAAGAAACAATAAAACTTACATTTTCCTAACATTTAGCTTCCCCGCCATGTAATTTATTAAATATTTCACCTTGTTACTAAGTGGTGCCGCCCTGGTGGTAAAAAAGTAAACTGTAAGCAATACTAGTAATGACCAATGTACAACGCCAATGCAAAAAAATGTAAAACATTCAGTGCGGCCCGAGGCAAGTTTTTTTTTTTAATTGCATTGATCGACGATTAGATAGAGCCAAGTACGATTATGGTGACTCCATTGCTTGCACTTATATTCAGCAGTTGTGCGTATAAGCATGGAACTTGAAAGATCTAGACAACAAGTTCTCAAGTCTCTGTCTAATTTGTTGTTGTAAACATCTACGCCTGCGCGCGTCTCAACAGATAATGTAGGAAACATACCATACGACTAGAATGCTACAAGTAGTAACTCGCTCGCATTCAAAATATCAAAAAGCGGAAGTCTCAGTGGTATAGAAAAGTATTTTTTCCTTCACTTTAAAGTGAATACATCTTTAAATTTGCTTTCATAGTGGGCGGCAATTCAGATAACTGATGACAACAAAATCGGATGATAATAAACTGATTATAAAAAAGTTTGGTATTGAAGCTACATATCTATCATATACATCCAAAATATATAATAATATATAATCCCAGGACCAGGAAATAGAGTAAATGGGGCCCTACACTCTATTGTGGAAAGTCAGAATGTATCCAAAAAGGCACGTATGGCAATTCACAATGCTGTGTTGGTCCCTTCTTTAACGTATGGTAGTGAAAGTTGGGTGTGGCAGGAAAAGCACGAGAGAAGAATAAACGCAGTAGAAATACGGTCGTTAAAAGAATCTGAGTGACAAGATGAGGAATTGTGTGATAAGAGAAGTGTTTGGTTTGCAAGATGATGTTGTGACCAGGATTAAGAAACAAAAACTTCGGTGGTTTGGTCATGTAGAAATGTAGAAGGAAGTTTTTATTCAATATTGATTATTACATAAGACTTATTGAAAGTCATTTTTTATTTAACATTGGTTCGGAAAATACCTCTGTCCTGGGAAGAGCCAGAAAGAAACCCAGCGGGATATTTTTTTTAAATATATGTACGAGTAAGCTACAAAAAAATTATATGAATTTTAATAGAACCAACATGGTGCCGATTACCTCATTCCCAGGAGTTATTTTCATGAATGCATTCCTTGATATTATAATAACTCTTTTTGTACATTTTTTTCTTTAATGAAGCTTGTTTACTGGCTAACTATGAATATTTCCTGGGATTTTGACACACACAACAGTTAATAATCGGTAATATAAATCCAGACAGTGGAGATCTGCCGCCGCTACACGCAACTGCACGCGGACTTCGCGGAGGAGATCGCGGAGGCCATGCAAGCAGCCGTGGATAGCGGAGCGCCCGTCAACCCACCCATCTGGTGGCACGACCCTACCGACCAAGAAGCGCTCGAAGTCTGGGACGGTAAGTTAAGTGAACAACTTTTTGTTACAGAAAACTCTCTTTTTCTGAGCCGTGGTAGCTCAGATGGTTAACGCTTACTATAAATATAACAGAACGCGAGTAACCCGGGTTCGATCCCCGCCAGCATCAATGAAATTGTTAATTGCAATTTTAAGTGCTGATTTACCACGTGCTTGGCGGTGAAGGAAAACATCGTGAGGAAACCTGCATGTCTGGAGAATAAGGAAAAAATATTTCGAAGACATGTAAAGTTCGCTAACACGCATTGGGGCAGCGCAGCGGTCACTTCCTTGCCCTAAAACCTTCTCAGAAATGAAAGGAGGCCAGTGTCCAGCAATGGGACGTATATAGGCTGTAACTTTTTAACACGCTTTCATCAACTTTGCACGTGAAACTTTTTATTCTTATCAACGCAACGATGACATTACAATAATGTACTCGTAATAACTTTATCTTAGTATCCTGATGAGCATCACAAGGATAAAATATAACAATTATCGGGATCATCACAGCTCATGAGCAATGCATGGTGTATAAGTTTTTTTTTAAACTCTTATATTATTTTAGTTTATAGAACAAATAATAGTCAAATAAGTATTAAAAAGAATATTAAGTTAAATAAAAACTTAAATGGATTTTTTACTATAGAATAAGGTTGATAAATGAAAATAGAGTCTACTTGATGTTAGCTGTTTTTGATTTATTTGAATAAGTGGATGCTGTGGCGCACAGACTCCTAATCTACCCTTGATTAAGAGTCACAAATTGCAGATGCGTTAACAACCCTAAGGACTTAGATAAAGTATATCGTATCCAGTAAAATGGATCTCCGGTTCTCTTCACTTACCATACGAAACACAGCATTATTGTACTGTTATTTAGTGAGAGCGTGGTCCTTCCTCGGTCGAGCCGACCCATTCGTGCTACAACTATACTACTAACATAACTACAGCATGGCTCTACCACGTATTAAAATCTATAAAAAACGTTTGTATTGTATTCACAAGTTACATGTTCCAGAGTTCCTGTTGGGTGAGCGGGTGCTGGTGGCGCCGGTGGTGGAGGCGGGCGCGGAGTCACGGGACGTGTACCTGCCGAGCGGCCGCTGGCGCGCCGCTGACGGCCAGCTGCACGCCGGCCCGGTCTGGTTGCGCGACTATCCGGCGCCGCTGGACACCCTGCCCTACTTCCTTCTAGAGAACGATGACTGAACCACGCTACAACGAAGACGGTCTACAAGATTGTGTTAAATTGAATAAAATAAATATTTGAGAATATTTCCCTAAATATTTGTGTTTTTCATTTTTTATATTTGTGTCTTTTTACTACATAACAATTTTTATTTTATTTCAAATAACAACTATAAAGGCATTCGGATCAAGAGAACGTACTTTATTTTCTATGGTCCCAAGGTACTATAAAAAATGAGATATCTGAGATATATAATTAATGTTTTTAATTAAGAAATAAAGAATTTTATATATTTTCATTATTTCTGTAAATGTAAATTTATTGTGGAAAGTCAGAATGTGTAAAAAAGGCACGTATGGCAATTCACAATGCTGTGTTAGTCCCTACTCTAACGTATTAAAAAGTAAAGTTGGGTGTGGCAGAAGGAGCACGAGAATAGAATAAACGCATTAGAAATGCGGTCGTTAGGGATTTTGTTAGAACTGAATTTAAGTGGCAGGGTGAAAATTGTGTGATTAGAGAAGAGTGTGGCTTGGAAGATGATGTTGTGACCAGGATTAATCAAGGAATGTTTCGGTGGTTTGGTAATGTAGAAAGAATGAATGAGGAAGGAGTGACAAAGCAAATTTATGTTGCAGAAGAGAGCTTTAGAGTCGGAAAGGGACGCCCTATGTGAAAGTTTATAGACCAAATTGGCGACGTATTGAAAATGGGCCAAATTAAGAGTACTTTTAACGGGTGAGCATGCATGCATATGGATGTGGAGGAAGCGAGAGAGGTGTGTCATGATCGTGCCAAATGGAAGTCTGTATTCTCTGCCTACCCCTCTAGGTGACTGAAGTGAGTGTTTATGTATATATTTCTGTAAATTTAAATTCGAAATTAGTTAGGTATTTCCTACAAATGCTTAAAGTAAATTGCTTCGGACGCATACATTCATCTTTAACTTTGACAAATAAGCCACTTTCTCAAAGCAGCTGATACCTTCAGAATAAATTGTTATATCTTAAACTCAAAGGGGTAATCTGATAGTATTAAAGGTATTCGTGGTATGAAAACTGATTTCCCTTGAGCACATCCGGTGATAACTTTTGCCTCTCAACCTTTTTATGGAGGGCTATATATATATATATATATATATAATTAATATTATGTATGTATATAATGTTGTCTGGTACCATTGCATAATTTTTGGTTTTTAAAGTTCTTCAATAACATGACTGGTGCATCCAGTTTAAGGGAGAGAATATAAGCTAGAAATCCTGCTGTGTTAAGGGTATTTAAAAACTCGATGGGATAATTTACTGCATCATCAACTTTTATCACTGAATCCACAGATTTATAGCTGATTTCTTCCCCTTCAAATTATTTTAGCAAAAGACCGTTCACCCGCTGTGACATTTTCAGTTGTCAAAATAGCACACTCGCATAACAGTCTGCGGGTTTTGTCACAATGTTACCGATACTCGACTCCATCGAGTCAGTAATTCATTCTTGGGGCGATGTATAATACGCTTTTACAACAAAATCCCAGAAAATATACAAAATTTGACATACACAAGGTTCAAAAACTTTATTAAACTAAGTTTGTATAAAAAGTGTTACTATTATATTAAGGAATTTATAGATGATAATAACCCCTGGGAAGGGCGATCGCTACCAAGCTATTTCTAATTTGTTTTGTGTTGTTACTTGTAACATACATGATTGTAAGTTGTTATTTAAAAAAAATAGTACCGCTGGGTTTCTTGCTGGTTCATCCTAGGACAGACGTTTTTTGCGAACCAATGGTAATGAAAAAAAGTGACTTTCAATAAGTATTACTTGTAATCCATATTGAGTAAAAAAGTTTCTGTTTTTTATGTCATGGTAAACTTTGGCAAGCTCTGTAAGAGTTTTTACTACTATGGCCAAACTTGGTGGTATTGCGACTTTACTATCTACTGTAGAATAGTATCCATCCCCTATTTGAATCAAAGTCTGGGCAAACTGACCAGCGGTGGCATCACCCTTCATGAGTACTCTCACTTTTGTCTTAAGAGCGAGCTTCTGAATATGAGACCACAAATATGAAGACTTTAAACACGACCTTATTTTATCGGCTCGTGTTCCCCTCGGTACTACTGGTAAGATTTGTCGAAAGTTTTACGCTAAAAGAACTGTAACCCCACCCATTAATTTACCATTTTCTCTTATATCTCTCAATGTTCTGGTGGGAGCCTCTACGGCTCCTTTATGGATCATAGTGCACTCATCCCATACATTAAGTTTTGTTTCTTTCAAAACGCGCCATATTACTCTTTTAAATGTTGCATAGAGGTGCCTCTATATACATTAAATCAGCAAAGCCGCTGATATATGGGAAGAGGCAACTGCCAAAGCTACTCCGTGATTTTTCCTTAAAAATATTTGGCCAGTGTCATTCTCTATATCGTCTAAAACTTGTTTATAAATTTGAAATCATTCTTCGGTTAACACTTTTCTCCTGTTAGATACTATTTCTATTAATAAATATGTGTCATAGCTTATCTTTCAGATATAATCTCTATTTTGTTTCACACCTGTGTCTCTATTTTGTTCCGTGTCTTAAAGGTTAACGCAAACCGTAGTTATCTAAGCTCTGCCCTTCTAAGAATTGTACAATGTCTTCTTTATAAATCAGACACTTATTATAAACTTTATTCATTACCTGAAGAACATTTTCTCGCAAATCTGATTGAACTTGACACTTTATATCCTCCGATAGACAGTCTTTGTGATTCTTCCATAGACTGGATGCTTCTGTTAATTGACAGAATATTAACAAAACTGAGAATAGTTCTCGCAAATTAAAAGAACTGTCACAAAGAGCAGCTTCTTTCATAGCGGCATCCCAATGTTTATATCATCTTCAAGCAAACCTAGAGCTTTACGCGCTGACTGGTATGTGGGATAGATGATACCATCAACAGTTTTTAAATCTGAGAATGATATTGGCCCTCAAATTACATGAAGAAGAAGGCGCAGATAACAACATTCAGAGTCATTAGGGCATACTGTATCTAATCTGTCCAAAGCTAGATCCTTTTTTACTTCCGGTCAACCATCGACGTTGCTTCCACGTTTCCGCCTTTCACATTTGTTATTTTTCCATGCAAAGTATGAAGGCACTTCAACATAAAGTAGAGTTTTTGCAAAATTATCCGTTTTGCAAAGATCAAAAAATGCTATTAGAGTATTTTTTGTGGGCTGTTTACTTTGTCAGCTACATAGATGGTATTGGATTTGAAACACACACGCTGGTAATTTTTGAGAAGCAAGATGAAAAACTGCTGGAAATCTTTCGTGAATGGGGGACGCCAGGACTCTCCTTGAGTATTTTCGTACATATATCGAGGTGATCCAGTAAAGGACGTAGGTAGTACTACTATCCGAACAAGTTGAGCAATATGAGTGTCCTGCCTCCCTATTGCATCTTTCAAATGTGCATAACCATATGCTCTGAACTGCGCTTGGTTGTTCCTGATGTAATTTAATCTTTCTGTTTCAAATTTTGGGTGCATATCAAACAAATATTGACTAAAATAGTACGATTGTACAGCAATCGATTTTCGTCTACTTGTCTGATTATATTGCGGTAGGAACAAAAATTTTGTGCCGACACAGTTTTTTGAAGAAATGTTTTTGTCTTAGGATCATATTGATGTATATTAATAGAATAACTATCCTCACCATAGCAAAAAATCAGTGGGTATTGCAAGCTATCGTATGAGCGGCTTAATTCACTGATATGACGTAACTTGTTATCGTGACTTTTTAATACGATGTGAGAAATGAGAATGCTCTGGATGAAGATCCATAATCAAACTATAAAGAGGTTCTGGCAAGGGCTCAAAAGCAGGAATCTTCACTTTACCACCGACGCAGCACATGCCAGGGGTCTTCAGTTCCTTCAGGTCTTCGTCTAAAGCTAAACATTGCATACATTTTTAATTCATAACACCAAGAATCATTTTATCAGATTCATATGCTACTTCAGGATCATACATAAGCCAGATAAAGCTTTTATTTTCCATGGACGTAATCGTCTTCCTGGATTATTCCTTTCATGCCTAGAAACAGTTGCTCTATGAATTTCTGGATTACTGTGCTGACAATTTGCCACCGCATAACGGTGAGAATCAAGGTTATTTTCTGGTAAGCTATGACTGCAGCACAGAGAGCCTCAGGGTTATTTTGCCGGTAAGTCATGACTGCAGCACAGAAAGGCTCAGGGTTATTTTGCTGGTAAGTCATTACTACAGCACGGTGAGACTCTGGATTGTTTTGCTGGTAAGTCATGAACGGCAGTACGGTGAGACTCTGGATTGCTGGAATTACATTTCTTGTACCGAAACTGGCATCTTTCAGTTGTTTTTTATTTTATAGTTATATTAGTATATCTAGCCCGGCGATGATTCTTTTTCTCAGAAGTAAAAGAACCTTCAATTTGAGAAGTAGAAGAACTTTCTATTTGAGAAGTAGAAAATCTTTCAATCTGAGAAGTAGATACTAAATTTGACATATTTACAAAAAGGTAAACGTCAAAATGTCCATTAGAGAGATCAAGTACTAAAGCGTAATCTATGTAAGAGGATTTATTCTCCACCAGATTTCTCGTATAAAATACCATTATAATAAACCTCAAATACAGAAGAGAAACTCTGCCCAGCAACCACTAATTCGCACCATATGTATATGGTTAAGACATTTCGGCATAGTGGTCAGTAGAAGTGTTTTAGTATAAGAATAACTCCTAATCCTAAAATAATCCGACATCCACAAACAAAAATCTACAATCCTAACAGTAAAGAGATACTAACACGTAATTAAATATAATAATTATACTTATATCTATTACCTAAGATAATAATATTAAATTTAAATTAGACATGTGTCAATCATGAATGATTCGTTCGTTTGAGCTGGTACACTTAAACGTATTGATGGTCCATTCGTCTGTTTTTTAATGTTCCGGTACAACCAATTACAAACAATTGACGGAATCTTTTTAATTCGTGATTGGTGTGAATTGTGAATGAGTCGAAAACCGACCGAATCCCTAACGATCTGGATGAATTGTTTTTAGTGTAGGGTAATGGAGCCCGAAATAATCCATTTGAATGATCGATCCGAATGTTCGGTCACGAGAAATGAATGATTTACACATGTCTAATTTAAATTAGGGATGGCGATCAGAGATCGGTTAATCGAAGAATCGATTTCTTGTGCCAAAATTTTTTTATATCGATACATAGTCCTGAATCGATCCAGTGAATCAATATAGTTTAGTTTAGTTTAGTTTGCGACGGGCTGTTTTCCGCAACTCCACGTCTATGCGCGTATTTTGCGTGTGGGCAGGAATAATGTGATTATTCGAGCCATGAGATCTCCCCGAAGAAGCTCAACAGTCCCTTGATGTTGTATGCAACTTCGGGGGAGTGATCCCGGCGTGCCGAGATGTTTAGCCCTGTACGTAGCGACCTCCGGACATTTCAGTAGCACGTGGGCCGCCGTTTCTTCCTCCCCCATACATGCCCTGCACAGGGGACTATCTGTAACACCTATAGTAAATAAATGTTTGTTAAAGGTGCCGTGTCCTGTGATAGCTCTTATTACTATCCTGATCTGCGACTTGTTCAGTCTCATTAGAACTTTGGTTAAGCGACTGTTTATTACAGGTAGGGCCTCCCTAGCTTGTCTACAGTCTACTAGATTTTTCCAAAGCTGAGCGTGTTGATTAGTAAAGTGTCTACGTACCATTGAACGAACGTTACCAAAGGGGATTGGTATGATTGGTTCCGGCCCTATAGTGGCCAGAGCCGATCCTCTTCTGGCCAGTTCGTCCGCTGCATCGTTGCCTCTGGATCCACTGTGTCCCTTTATCCATTGCAGAGTCACATTGTTGTTTTTACATACCTCATTTAATCGTTGATGGCATTCATATATTAGTCCCGAGTTCACCCCATTGCCACTCAGAGCTTGTAGTACCGCCCTACTGTCGGTCAGTATTCTGATGGGGAAGTCATTAACCTTCCTAGCATCTATTGCTATGGCCGCTTGAATGATACCCATACATTCCGCCTGAAAGACCGTGTTATAGGTACCCAGCGGTGTGCATATGTGAATATTGAGGTCTTCAGAGAAAGCTCCAGAACCTACACCTTCATTTGTTTTAGAACCATCGGTGAAAATTCTAAGCTCTTTTGGGCTTAATCCTTCCGGCTGGCTGTTTTCATTTAATTGTATCTTGTATTTCTTATCGAAAACAAATTGTTTAGGAATCCTATCGTATTTGGCTTGTAGGATAGGAATTTCTGAGTGAATTCTATCAATTATGCCTGTATGAGGGACACTATTCTTACTCCAAAGATTTAGGGTCTTGAGTCTGATGGCAGCTAAAGTCGCTTCTTGTTGTATATGTAGATGAAGCGGAGTTAGCTCCAACATCGCTTCCAAGGCTGCTGTTGGCGTAGTTCTTATGCAGCCTGTGGCAGCCATACATGCCAGTCTCTGGTAGCGCTGAAGCTTCTTAATTGTGGTGGCTTCATTGGTCTTGGTCCACCATACCAGAACGCCGTATGTGATCATGGGCCGAATTACAGTTTTGTAAAGCCACAGTATGATTTTTGGCGTTAGTCCCCATCTTTTGCCAATCATGTTTCTGCATTGCCAGAAAGTTATACTAGCTTTGTTGATTTTGTTTTCTATGCGTTTATTCCAGTTAAGTTTGCTGTCCAAGGTAAGACCTAAATATTTTACCTCAGAGGATAGCTGGAGTTTTGTGCTGAAAAGACTTGGAAGATGATAATTACTCAGCATTCGTTTTTGTGTGAACATTACTAAAACCGTTTTATTTGGGTTGACGGTTAAGTCGTATTCCCTGCACCATCTCTCCACTATACGGAGAGCCGCTTGGGTCAGGTCGCACACTATGCTAGCTGTCTTTCCCGAGACCAGTATAGTCAGGTCATCAGCATAACCTACTGTATAGAAGTGATTAGTATTTAATTTGCTGATGAGTTCATTAATGACCATATTCCACAGGAGAGGTGAGAGGACTCCACCCTGCGGGCAACCTTTCTTAATTAGGATTGGTTGAGATTCACCAGCAATCTTTATTATTCGTGTACTGAGCATGCAAACTATCCAGTCGATCAGTGCCAGTTCAACTTTATGTCTACTGAGTGCACCTTTTATGCTGGAGAAGTTTGTTCTGTCAAAAGCACCTTCTATATCTATGAAGGAACCTAGACATATTTCTTTGTTTTGGATGGCCTCTTCAATCTTTGTAATTACCTGATGAAGTGCCGATTCTGTTGATTTGCCTAGACTGTAGGCGTGTTGCTTGTCGTGTAGTGGTAAGTTCATTAGCGCCGACCCCCTTAATTCCCTTTCACACATCCTCTCCATCGTCTTTAGGAGAAAGGATGTGAGGCTAAAGGATGTTAGGCCTGTAGGATTTAGGGTCAGTGTAATCGCTCTTACCTGGTTTGGGTATAAATGTGATTTTCACTTCCCTCCATCCCCTAGAAACATATTTTAGAGCCAGACAGGCTCTCATTATGGCAACAAGTCTGACTATTAGGGCTTTACCCCCCCCCCCCACTGTAGGAGTGCCGGGAATATGCCGTCAGGTGCTGCCGCCTTATAGGGGAGGAAACTGTGAATGGCCCAATGGATTTTGTCCATCGTTACCACTCTCTGTGCTAAATTCCAGTCTTCTACTGTTGGTGTCAGTATGTCGTCATGCCGGTTTGCCTCCTGGGTTAAGCAGCAACCTGGGAAGTGCGTTTTAATTAGGATGCGTTGGGCTTCATCCGGCGATTTTGAGTAGCTACCGTCGGGTTTCTTTAGAGACATGGATCCCGACGTGTTCTGTTTAGCTAGAATATTCCTTATCCTATTTGCTTGTTTGCAGGTTTCTATGTTGCCACAGAATTTACGCCACCCAGTCGAGCGTCGATACCTAATACTGACAGTGAATCAATATTTCATCCTAGAAAATCGAATCTTTTTCCGTTTTTATAAGAACTGTAAAATGATTTACAGTTAGTTGTATGTACCACACTCTTAAAGAATGACAGTTTTTCTATTCAAAAACTCGCAAAACTGCTGTATGCTCAGTTTATTTCGTCTCTTCTTAAAGGATTTAAGAAATAAGAAAATAAGTTTGTAATCTGTATTTTCTTGCGTTCTTTGATATCGATCTTTTAGACTTCGATTTTTTTTTGTGAATCAATTCAACAAATCTCAATTTGAATCGATTTAAAAATCGATCTATTTCGGGTAGAATCTAATTTAAATGTATTATGATAAAATCAATGACGCATCAATTGCAAAGAGAATAAAGGTAGCCCCAGTTTCTTAGAAATAAAAACGTGACATCAATAGCCTTAACATCATATTCTGTGAACGGAAGCATAGCCCGATTAAAACGACATTAGCGCCATCTAGTTACAACTTTGTAAACATTACAAAATTTATTAATATTACCGTTTTACGTTAACGTCACAGCGGTAATGCCCATAATATACTACTAAAATATAAAATTACAATTTAATAATATGTTATTATAATATTTTAACGATCTTTCAGGACTTGAACTAAACCATGAATCAAGTAAAACAAACAGAATCGTGTGCATAAAAAATGTTATCAATTTAAATAATATTATGTGAACTGTTTTTACCTGATTGCAAGAGAGAAATGTGCACATTTATCTGATTTTTCGGAGCTAAAATCAGATAAATGTTGAAACATGTGATATGTTAATATAACTGAAGAAAAACATCTCTCAGTCTCCCAATTTGCACTGGGCCAGTATGGTGGACTATGTCTATAACCTTTATCAGAGAGGAGACCTGCACTCAGTATTGAGCCGATGATAGGTATTTGCTGTTTTTGATAATGATGATTTTGATGGTGATGATGAAGATGTTGTAGTAGTAATATGTAGGTAGGTGTATTTGTATGCGAAACTAATTTTAGTCGCCTTGTTCCCTAACCCTAAAATAAATTACTTACCAATTTTCATGGATATATAATTAAAAAGTGTCGCAATTTGGAAACCTGTGAAACCCACACCTACGTTTTTACTAAGCCTCCTCTGTCCGTCTATCCGCGGGTTGTATCTCATGAACCGTAAGGCCTCTGCCTCGAATCTTGCGGGCAGCGGTACGGCAGCGGCGGCGGCGCGGGTACGGCAGGATCTTATGCGTAAAATCAAATGGACCGACTCTCGAAAACAGCGGCTTGGCAGCGGCGCGGGGGCGGGCAACGAGCGGTTTACTCCAGTCAAGCGGTGACCGCCCGCACGTCTGCATTGCAGTGCTGTGCAATTAATTTTTGTGACGTTTCGAAATGTCGTCGGACGTGCTGGAGCAAATTATTTCAGCAATTTTTGAGAGAACACCGATATGGAACAGCAAAGATGTGAACCATAAAAATAGAAAAGTAGTTAACCAGTTATGGGAAGAAATTAAAAACGAACTGAATACAGACTCTAAATCGCCCTTGATAGCTTCAAGAATATAGTCAAAAGTTTCTACGTTCATTCTGGTGTAGTCGTAGAATTTGTCGGGACATTGTCTCTGTTCTTCGTAATTTCGATAAAACTCGTCTTTTCTTTTCCTTGCCCTATAAGTAGTAGGGATTCACTTCTTCTTTTGCCCACTGTAAATCGAGCGTTAGAAATAAATTTGAATCAAAAAGATGTTGTCGCCGTTGTTCAGACATTTCGTTCGCAAATAAAAACAAACATCTCGACAACACAACCATGAACACATCACTACGCCGCTATAGTGTCGCGCGATCTGCCCGCTAGTTTCGTGAACGGGTCTGCGTTGCCCGCCCCGCTCCCGCGCCGCCGTCGCCGTCGCTCCGCTGCCCGCAAGATTCGAGGCAGAGGCCTAATAGGTAGATACTTGAAATTTTTGCAGAATGTATATTTCTATTGCCGTAATAACAACAAATAGTAAAAAAGTAAAAAATATAAAGCGATATGGAGACCCATATAATTAACTTTTGTTTTCGCTCGAGTTACTGTTAAACATCCAGATCTATACTTATAAAAGACCTGTCTTGTATGTTGATACGGAACCCTGTGTATGCTTATTTGATTCGCACTTGCCCACAAAATAGTACTTGACTTTTTAAATCTAAAGCCACTATACCAAGTATCGTGTATATAAGTTGAAAAATGACTGAATTCATACATAGTGAAACACATACTTTACTTTGCTTTGTTTTGCTTTTTTTAAAAACGTTACCCCTACACTAGGATTTTCTCCTGTATCCTGGGGGCAGTTTACAAACATAAATTGCACAAGGACAAACATCCAGACCCGGAACAATTATTTGTAGGCCATACAAATACTTGTTCCGTGCGGGATTCGAACCCGCGACCCCCAGCGAAGCCACTCATTGCTAAGCCACTGCGCCACGGAGTCGTCAAATACTTCTTTATTTTAAAACAATAGCTAAAATAATGTATTTCGTGAATATAATTTGGAATTTCCTACAAATATTCTACCCTCATTTAAATTAAAAATAATATTACGACTAAAATAAAATTTTACAAATAAAATTTGTAGAATTTTCAAAAATGTTTAATAAGTACGTCTTCATTTTTAATCAAAAGCCAAGAGTTTCATAAACATAACTTGAAAAACAACTTGAAAAATGAAGGACTACAATATAAACATTCAACCTCTCTTTAACCCCTTTGGGGGTAGAATTTTCAAAAACTGTGAAATACATGAACCCATGCTTTATCGCAACGAAAAATCCTTTCTTAGTGCTCGCCAACGTCATAAAATAAACCTACTGACAATATTTCAAGTTTCCAACTTCAGTGGTTTATGCTGTGTGTTGATAGATCAGTCAGTCAGCAGGACGTTTTTCTATAAGTATAGATTTATTTATTAGAAATGATGTTGAATGAATTTTCAGATATTTGCATTTAACATACAAGAAATTTCAAGAACTGCTACATATATTAAAACCATATCTCTCTATGTAAAACTCAAGATTTAGAAGGCCAATTGAACCACATTTTAAAGGTAAGAGATCTTTTATCTGAAACAAGTGGCGGAGATTATTTGAAGATCGATAAGATTTATCTACGATATTTGATATAACATGACAATATCTTACAGACACTGGGATCCGTCGTGCAACGATGGCGGCGCTGAGGATTTTATTTGGTAAGTTTACACTTAATAAACTTGAAAATATGGCGGTATAAGAATGTCCAGTAACCCATATCGTCCCATGGATGTCGGGAAGGGCGACAGAGGGAAATAAAACAGATGGACAGGAGCGTCTCCCTAATAAAAACCGCTTCCCGCTGTAAAAATCAATGACCTTCAAAAATCCGGAAATTATTGGTTTTCGAAAATCGAATTCTCATCAGATCTCTACGTTTTGAGATCCTGGGAATCCGTTCCGACTATTTCTACGAGCATATCACTATGTCTGTATGTATGTATGTGTGTGTGTGCATATGAATGGATGTATGTAACCCTCTTATAACCACTGAATGGCTTGACCGATTTGAACGAACTTGGAGGCGCTCGAAAGAGTTTCACCAAACAGATTTTATATACTATTTGAACCGATTCGGAACAGTAGATTTTGAGAAATCTCAAAAATATTTTTAATTGTTTTTTAAATAACTTTTAAACAGATGTAACGATCAATTCCTACCAAAGTTCTTAAACTCGAAAAACGTCGTCGATTGCTACAAATCGCATCAAAACAGGATCGCTGCAAACCGCACCAAAATCGGTTGATGCGTTGAAAAGAAATCGTTAACGAAAATTTTCGAGAAAAGTATTCTTGCAAATAACTTCAAAATTTTTCTTGAATCATTTTTTTATATGACGTTACACGAATATACTCATACTTCTTATGGCTCAGATCCCGCGAAAGAGAACGACGCTTTGAATAATATCGCACTTGTCAAAATACGTCGAGTAGCTTTGAAGATCTGAAGGAACAGAGGAACAAGCATACATACTCGTACATACATACATAGTCTGCCAAAATCGCCCTTCTTTTAGCGCTGTCAAAGTTGGGTAAAAATAGATTTATATGGCTTCGACTTACGTGCGATTTGGCAAACAACTAAAGAGTTTTGTAGAAAATAAAACCAAATTGATACATTTGCGCCACTTCTACATATTTTAACAGGATAATATAAAACTGATTGCGTAAATTCCTTCGTGATTTTTATATTAAGAATATTAAATACATTGAAACAGGAGTGTTGACACTGGGCGCGCGTGCCTTCTCCGCGAACATCGCTCCTCTCAAAGCCGAAGATGTGGCGCTGGACCTCGAGCCGCAGATAACCGGAGGCTTCCAGCTCAGTCTCGTCAAAGGTAACCTCACTGGTTTCGTTTTTACAAGACAACTCTAATAACAACTTTAATATTCTACCATTCTTGCAAAGAACAATATTCTCAAAAATTACTTATATCAAGTAAAAATTTTCTATAAATTATTTGATTTAGTTCATCATACTAAACCAAATAATTTATAGAAAACACAGCTTATGTTTTACAGCATAGTGTAACACAGCATGCAACAAGTGGACATGATAACAAATGCAAATTAAGTAATGAAAAAACTCTTAAGTAATAAATATTAATTAATTAATGGCTAATCTAATGTTAGCCCTTGTTGAGGCCTTATACAATGGCGAGTGATGACCGTGAGTGGCGTGACAAAAGTCTTTTTGCCGAGCACCTCCACCGGTTTAAAATGTCCGGACACTTGGTGAGACCATGGATAATTTAATAGACAAACATGACATCAGATGATTCCCGCCGCTTGGATAGCGATTTTAATTTGTAGTGTGCCAATCTACTCTCATATGTAATGAGTGTCCTGCATTGATTATTTCATACGATAACTGGTGCATAAACCTTTTCTGAATCTTTTTCAGTCGGTTTGAGTGACACTTGTACCCCATATTTGTGACTGGGCTAGCGGCTTGCGGTTTGGTGAGAAGTATTGTGGAATATTCCACAATACTTCTAACCAAACCGCACATCTGAAACCGCAAATAAAATGTAACATATAGCTTTCTATACAAGCGCACGCATTAGCGACTTTTCTCGGTGACTGATTTTATAATAAAAATGTAACTTGCTACATTTGGATCACGGCTTGTAAGCGCGCGATTTTTGTGTCCCATAGTAATAGTATGGCGGCGCACGCACATCGGTTAACCGCATTCTGTTTCGATTCAGCTCTTCACGTGATATCGTCATACGAAATCCAGTGTCTACATGTTCTAAATACTGGCCCACAGCTTGTAATAATTTATCGAAAGTACCAATTGACATTCTGTGGTAATTAAAAAACTTATCGAGATGTCGTCGCACGTCGTTGTACATTTTGCAGAAGAATCCTTTCAGATATCTTTGATCTGTTAGTGGATGTACCCAGTACTTATGGCTGCGGTTTACGTTTTCTATTTCAGAATCAGAATCAGAATAGTTTATTTGTCAAACATAGGTAGGTTTGAAGGTCTTGCGAGGGTTACAATTAGTAGTACGCTATGTTTTGTCTTAAAGACATACAAATATAAGTGTGTGTTCGTATGAGAATCATGCAATAAAAATAAAATATAATAAAAATCAATGAAATTGTAACACCAATTAAGATTCTACATTGATAAAATTAAATATATGACAATAACAAAATAATATAATTAGTCGATATAATTTAAAGATTTCCTAATTTAAAAACCAAAGCCAAATAAAATTACCCAAAACGCCAGCTGCAGTGCGTGATTATGTGCGATTTTAAGTTTTCAGCTATTCCTAAACCACTCGCGTTTAATCGCAGTGCTTGCTAAGCCAAAATGCTTGTATATAAGAGCGGTCCAAGATAATGGCGGATTCGCACCGCCTTATCAACAAAAAAAAAATTTATTATATACTTTTGTCTAAGTTTATAATGCATTTTACCCAAACTTTTTTTTCCTTTAACCTCCATTACTAATATAATTATCAATTGGTTAGTATTAATTTTTTTTAAATAATCTTCTGTCGACGATGAACGTACAGTCTCTTTAAAATGTTTGTTTCCAAAGATAAATTATACAGTTAATGTATACAATTTCATAAATTAAATTTTCATTATTAGCATTTGTAACCTTTGTCTAAAGTTATTAAAACATATTCCACCCAAAACTTTTAACTTTAAATTCTATTACTAATATAACGATATTACTATAACTAATATAACGGTATTAACGATTTGTTAGTATTAATGTTTTTTTTTAATTCTGTAGACGATGAACGTATAGTATACGGTCATATCGGGCGAACGCTGGTTTCCACGTACACTGCAGTGAATGTAGAAGGTGGTATGGAGATCTACATTGGAGAAGTAAACCTCACAATCAACACACTCTACGACGAAGCTTCTGATGCGAGAGGCATTAAGATCAAGTGGAATTCTCTTACTCCTATGCGACTCGAAGACTGTTTTGATTTCGGTAATAATAATTTCTAGTGATTTTAATTCATATTATTACGTTATTTATAATAAGGATATACCTAACCTGTCAAATTCATAGGATAAAAGTTTTTAAAAATAAAAGAACAACCTTAATACTTAACCTTAAAAATAAAAGAACAAACTTAATCTCACGTGGTAGAGCCATGCTGCAGTTATATTAGAAGTATAGTTGTAGCACGAATGGGTTGGCTCGACCGGGGAAGGACCACGTTCTCACAGAATACCAGCGTAAAATTATAGCTTAATGCTGCTGTGTTTCGTGTAGTGGGTGTAGAAAACTGGAGACACTTTTACTGGAAACAAAGCACTCCATCTTAGTCCTTACGGGTGACAACGCATCTGCATTTTGATTCGTAATCGAGGATGGATGTAGATGTCTATGGGCCGCGCAACCACTTACCATCAGGTGGACTGTATGCTCGTTTATCACCTTATCCTATAAAATAAAAAATAATAGTTAAAACAGTAATTAGAAACCCCGATTGTCTTAAAAAGTTTACTGAAAGAAAAAAATCTGTAAGATGAATCTAACGACAGCCCATATGTTGAAATTCATCAAGACCTTTGGGCTACAAAGCGTGCCAAAGAAATAGACACTTCTGGAGCAGTCGGGCAATAAGTAAATAACAGTAGTTGCGTTATTTCAAAAACATTTTTCTTACAACGTAATTAAGCAGGTTACGCTGACAACTAAGATTAATCTTTTTTATTATTCTAAGCCAGTACTTAACTTCAATTCCACCTGACGGTAAGTGGTGATGTACCCTATGATGTTGAAGCACAATGACTTAACAAAAGCCTATTCACTCTTGCGTTGAAGACACCAATGCTTGTAATCGGATGGAAAGACAGATGCTGAAAACTTATTCCACACTCTTGCTGTACGCATGACGAACGATGTAGCAAATTATATTTACGTGGTAGAGCCATGCTACAGCTATATTATAGTTGTAGCACGTATGGGTCGGCACGTGCGATGCAGGACCACCCTCTCTCACAGAATACCAGCGTGAAATAGTAGCTTAACACTGCTGTGTTTCGAATGATGAGTGTAGAGAACCGGAGACCCTTTTTACTGGGATCGAGGCACTCCATCGTAGTTCTCAGGGGTGACAACGCATTTGCATTTTATGGTTTGGCACTCAGTTTTATAATTATACTAATTTCGATATAATTTCAATCAATCGTCATTATGCATTGAATAAGAGATAACCTGACTGAATATAAAAGGCGAGACAATTTAACTATTTGAGTCAAACAACTGTAGTGTTTAATTTGTTTATGTTGTATTTTATCCTATTTATAAATATTATTTGAGGATTGAAAAATTGGCCCCAAATTATATTAAGCTTTGTAACCTCTACTATGTACTACAACCTATAATTACGTGCCGTGTATTTACGGTTTATGTATTACGGTTTGTATTTACGTCTATTTACGTAAAAGAACCTACTACCTCACATCATTCCGTGGATGTCATAATAGGCGACAGAGGTATATTTAACAGAAGATGGGCAGCAGCATCTTCCTGATAACAGATCATATAAAAAAACTGCGGTAGCCCGCCGAAACCGATAAACCGAAAAAAACCCGCTTGCCAAGCCAACAACTATGACAAATATCTACCCAGTATGAAGCAATATATGGGAGAAGGCCTGTATTCAACGGTGGGCTGATTCTACCAACTATCCGTCATGAACTTTAACCTATCTATCTTCCAGGTACGAATCATTGGTACGGTGGACCTATGCAAGTAGAACAAGTGTACCCGATTGAGAAAGCAAAGCAAGTGTACTCACCATACTACTCGAAAGAGTCTGACAACGGGGCCATAGTCGAGAGATACTGGCTCAACTCTAAGGGGGAGTACATCTACGTGCATCCTCAAGTCCCGCTCTTCGTCGACTATAATAACATCTCACCCAATCACATATGTTTCGGCGCGCAAATTTCCGACCCATACTCCGCTAAGAGAAACCACACGGAGCTGTCCTACGACCTATGGCTTTTGCCCAACGTGAAAGAAGCACACAAGCACGCTGTAGCCAACTATCTTGGTAAGCCGTCTGGAGTGCCAGATTACAGGATGGTGCAACATCCGATCTGGTCTACCTGGGCGCAGTACTCTCGAGATGTTGACCGTGAAAAAGTTTTGGAGTTCGCTCAGCAGATTCGAGAGTTTGGTTTCAGCGATTCTCAGCTCGAAATCGACGATCTGTGGGAGACTTGCTATGGTACACTCGAAGTGGACGAGAAGAAGTTCCCAAACTTCACAAGTCTAATCCAGGTAGTTAAGGCCATGGGCTTCCGCGTGACCATCTGGGTGCACCCGTTCATCAATAATAACTGCGAGCCGTTGTATACAGAGGCTTTGAACAACGGGTATGTATTGAAATGGATTGATGCCGATCAATGATGACGTTACCGTATAGGGGCGGTCTAAGGATATCCAATACCCCATAACGTGCCGTGGGTGTCGTAAGAGGAAACAGAGGGAAAGAGCCAGGAGATGGGACAGCAGCTTCTCCCTAATAACAACTAAAAAATTAAAAACTGTGGTTGCCAACTCGTCTGCCAAACGTGGTACCTATGGCATATATCCCCCCTATGAGGTATTCTATGAGGCATTGATCTTCCTATGATGTGCATTAGACTTTGCTTAAGCTGTAACGGTGATGATAACATGGCATACTTTAGATGACATATGATGACATAGATTATATTATTTAAATTATTAACTAGTGACTGCCCCTTCACACGGATGCTGTGTGTTGTATCGTATACCTTATATCGAACAGCAAACCAAACTATGCATATCATGAAATGTAGTTTATACCTGAATTAGTGTTCTGCGATAATTTTCATTGATCAAAAAAACCACAGCTGTCTGCTGCGGTTTTGTCAAGACATGATCAAGAGTAACAAACCAAAACTTGTATCGATGTTGCTACTGTTTGAAACATTTTTGCAGACGTCTACAGGTAGTGATGATTGCCGATCAGGTTCTCTTAACAAGTTCTTAACAAGCTCTTTGCGACTTGGCCTCAAAACGCAAGCATTTCTATGTTATCCTTATAAGAATTATAACTGGGTGCGAAGGCCAAATGATAATTTCACCATTTGTTATCCTTTTTATTGAGGTAAATATTTTTTTTAAACGTTACCCCACACTAGGATTCCTCCTGTATCGTGAAAGCAGTTTACAAACATAAATTATACAAGGACGAACATCCAGATCCGGAACAATCATTTGTAGGCCATACAAATACTTGTTCCGTGCTGGATTCGAACCCGCGGCACTCAGTGCAGCCACTCATTGCTAAACCACTGCGCCACGGAGCCGTTTACCGTGTAATAATGTGTAAGAATATCCACTACCCCATATGGTGCCGGAGGAGTTGAAAAAATTTTGGCTAACATCGCGCGTCGCCTCAAAGTGATTTTTAAATTTTTGAACTCAACAAGCTAGATAATACCCGCGTACACACCTAGCGCACGAGTTTGCGCGGCAGCCTCGCGAGCGTGATGCCTCGGCTGATGTGGACGTGCCTCGGACTACCTCGGGCGTCGTTGTCTCAGCCGAGCGCCGCTCGACCGCGAGCCATAATTTGTCGGTAAACTAGACGCGCTCAAAGGTGCCTCACTGATTGCTGTTCGTTTGGTGTATACGGTGGTGTTTTGGCTCGCGAGGCGATGCGATAGTGTTTGTTTTAGTTTTACTGAAAAGTCACTTTAATAATATAATATCATGAGCAATCAGGGCGAGTCGATTTGTTTAATTCAATGAATGTACAATCTGATCGTATGGTAAATCTTTAAGTAATTTATTTCCAAATTTTTCTAATCCGGAAGCGTCTAGGTCTTTTCTTAAAACGTCACTGTTTTCGTGTTTTTAAATAATAAGCAACTAAGAAGGTAGCTGCAGCTTCAATTACACAACTGTCCATTTCGGATGCTCGGGGACTTATTATGGCTCAGCCTACCTTGCGAGACATGCCTCTGAGTTCCGGACAAAACTACTGAGGCTGCCTCGCGAGCCGCACACCGAGGCTACCGCGCGAGGCCGTGCGCTAGGTGTGTACGTGGCTATTTCCTTGTCCTTTTAAAAAAAATTAAATAAGCGGACAATTTTGGACCTAAAATATAGGACGTCCTTTAAAGAACGTCTTGCAACCCTAGCCGCAATCCATTTTGTTCATATTTAGTTATTTTTTCTGTTTGTCATATTGAGGTTCTACAATTTACAGTAATAAATAAATATGTTTTTTCTTTCTTCTTACTTTACCTATCAACAGATACCTGGTGCTGGATGAGACTGGGAAGCCGGCGACCTCTTGGTGGAACAACAACGGCTCCGTGCCTGGGTTTGTGGATTTCACCAACCCCGCGGCGGCAAAGTGGTGGCACGACCGCGTTAGAAACCTGCTAGACACCTATGACATCGATAGCGTTAAGTTCGATGCAGGTGAAAGTAGCTTCACGCCACAAGTAAGAAAGCAATACTTACCTTATGAACTCGGTCTTCAGTAGCTTTAAACCATATTAGTTCTCACAAACGCAATAGCAATCCTACTCGCACACGCAATCGCAATCTTACTCGCACATGCATCCGTAATCTTACTTACACACGTCATCGCCATCTTACTTTTCGCAAAACTGTGCTCACCCCGCGAGATGAATATGCGTTAGATATTTCTTCCGGAGAAGTAGTATTTGACGTAGGTAAGCTGGAAATCGTGACCCTCCGCTGTTTACACACCACAACCAATAGCCAGCTTTTGAAGTGAAAACTTCTTTAGCGGCGTTGTACACTTTTTTTGTAATGGGTAAAAAATGTTAAACTCGCGTCAGGACACGTGACCCTGATCGAAAATGCGTAAGACGGATGGAGAGAAAGAGACAGCCGGCGCGGCGTAGGAGAGGAAGTATCCCCCTCTCTTTCTATGCCTGCGCCTGCTGTGTCATTTAGTTGTGTACGATAGCGCAATAAATAAATATTGTATTCTACCACATAAATGATAGTACTTTAATACTGATAATTAAAGCAATTCGTGCAAAATTATTCCCTAACCATTCCAAAATATCAAAAATGCACAACGTTAATATTCAAGTTTTCACTTCTGCCGGCACTCCCGGAGTGCAACTCGTCGTTTTTTTAATAGAAATAACGGGATAAACGAGTACACAACCCATCTGATCTATAAAGAACAGAGGTATTCAAAGTGCAGGGTGCACCTCCCTTGTGGGACGCAGAAGCCAGCAAAAGGAGGCGCGTGAAATCCTTGTAAACTGGTAAGGTGCATGGGCCAAATATAAGGTCTCAATTTGGTATGTCTGTCGGCACGAAAGCAGATTAAAGTATTACGACATACACATCTCATCCTTATAATTGATCATATTGTAATTATAGTCGGTGAAATTACAGGCACCTGAGACATTCTCCTTCTTCTCTCGGGGTGACAGGTGGAATGCGATTCGACATGGTTTATATATTTTTATCCGTAAACAACTTTTCTCACAGGGGAGACGTGACTTGTATAACTTTGCGAACCTGACATAGAGAATGATGTCGCCCTACACCATGACATCTTTCCTCGTTTAATAATAAAAATTTAGATTCGTTATGACCCCTGACGGCTGATAGAATGCCTGATATTTATACTTAAGTAGATGATATCGCCCAATATACACATTTTATCTATCCTCGATTAAGAATTAAAATTTAGATTCGATTAATACCTCTGAGGACTCAGATATAATGCCTATTCTACTAAATCACGCTGGCATTCTGTGCGAGAAGTACCAGGGAAACAAGAAGTAGCCAAGTACACTGACCTTTAGTCTTTCGGACAGTGAATTATGTAGACTTTTTATTCAAAATACAATACATACGTCTTTGTTAAGATTGCAGTGCAAAGTGGCGACATAGACATGCAACCGCATCATATCGTGCAGCAATACGCGCGCACGGCCGCTAGCTTCGGGGACATGGTGGAAGTGAGGGCTGGCTTCAGGTTAGAATCTTTTTTATATAGAATTATTATTATTTTTATTATTTTTTCTCAGCTATGAGCTAGTAAATAAATGGCGATTATGGGTTGAAACCAAGTAACCGTCATTATAATAGGGGATAAGCTACATTACTGTCATCCTGCATGAATTTTCGAACGTTGCGACATGTATTTAAAATTGCTGCTTTTTGTATATTAATGTATGAGTTCGATAATATGTCTAGCATTTTTAAACTATGATGTAAGTGCTTCGGGATTATTCCGGTGGTAGAAAGTACTATGGGTATTATAAAAACTTTTTTCATCTTCCACATTTTTGTTATTTCTTCTTTCAGTTCTGTGTATTTATTTATTTTTTCGGTTATAGTTTTAATTTAAATTATGCGTATTAGGTACGGCTATATCAATGATATATACTGTTTTATTTATTTTATCTTGGAACGTAATATCAGGTTTATTATAATGGATGGTTTTGTCTGTCAGAATAGCACGGTCGTAGTACATTTTAAAATTTATATTTTCAAGTACGGCCGTTGGTGTGTATTTGTAATATGGCGTATGTGTGTCTGGGATTAGTTTGTGTTTGATTGCTAATTTTTGTTGTATTATATTTACGATCTGGTTGTGTCTGTGTGTGTAATCAGTCTGCGTGAGTGTTGAGCAAGCTCCTGTAATATGCTGAATGGTTTCGGGCCGTTTATGACATTTTCGACATTTATCATCTGCTATTGTAGGATCTTTAATTATATATTTTTGATAATTTTTCGTATTAATGACTTGATTCCTGTATTGCTATCATGAAGCCTTCGTTTTCAGGGAGTAAGTAACCACATACAAGCACCTATTCGATGCCTCCGAATCTACATCTGCTTGACCTAAGTCATAGGGATATCTAACATGCAAAACTTTTTTTTTTCATTGTATTAATTTCAAGTCTTCTCTGTCTGCATACTGATCATTTATTTCTGTTATATGTGGCTTTTCTGCAAGGTTTAGTGGTGTGAGGTTCACATCTATTCTAACAATAGCATTGTGTAAATTACTGGTAGTCATTTTTTATGAAAGAATGATCTAAGGGTTGAGAGCTGCTTAGTCCAGAGAGCTTGGATGTCTATAAGACCTCTTCCACCTCGATTTCTGGTTATTGAAATTCTTTCTACTGCAGACTTGGGATGTAAATGATTAAATTTTGTTAATATGGTACGTGTTTTTATTTCGAGGCTAACTATGTCTGTTTTTGTCCATTTTATTATATTGTTACGCGCTCAAGTCGACGATACACTAGCGCCATCTAGTGTCAGGAACGAAAGCGAGGGGAGCATTGAGAAAATGACATCACAAATCACTCGACCGACAGCGCCACCCGAAGAACTAAGTTTCTGGAAAATCTACACTCGAATACTCGTTGCCTGGCGCGCATTTACTTGAATGTTCGGGACGCTTCGTTGCTAATTATATAAATAGGCGCTGCAAGATGCGATCGGGGCAGAGTTGAACTCGGCGACACAAGCGAAGCTTCGGAGCGGAATTAAGTGAATTAGTGTGTTTAATCATTAGTGTTTTTAGTTGTAATTTGTGTAAAGTAAATTAAAGTGTTAATTTAGGTAATTTTATCGGCAATTTTTATTGTCACGAACCTCAAGCTCGTAACAATTGGTGTCAGAAGTGGGATAAAATCATGCCGATTTTACCTAAGGAGGAAACGGAGGGTGTCCGTACCCGAAGTCAACGCCAGCAGGAGACGGACCAAAGGAGATTTGGTGGTGCAACGCCGCAGACGGCGGAGGGTCAGCCGCCGGCCGGCCCGCAGTAGCCCTGAGGGTCAGCCGCCGGCTGCAGGCCCGTCAGTAGCTCCTACATCTGCAGCACCTGACTTAGGTGCTCTGATGGCGATGCTACAGGAGCAGCTGCAGCGCGGACGAGAGGAACAGGCCCGTCTGTTGAAAGAGCAGCAGGAGGAACAGGCTCGCCGACAGGAGGAACAGGCCCGTCGGTTGGAAGAGCAGCTCAAGCGCGATAAGGAAGAGCAGATGCTCCTCATGAAGGACATTCACGCTACCTTCGGGAAAGAGATAAGGGAGGTGAAGGATAAGGTTGCTCAACATGAAAACCGCCTGTCGGAAGCTGAAACCCGTATCGACCAAGTGAACAATAGGGTTGACAACGTAATGTCTGACATGAAGAAATCACTGGACGAACTCAAACTGGGTGATGGAACTACAGCTCCCGTAGTAGCTACTACACCTTCGCTACGTGGGTTCAAAGTGCCACCGTTCGACGGGACTTCTTCCTGGTCAGCCTACAAAATCCAGTTCGAGGCTGTTATGAAGGCGAACGGCTGGAATAAAAGTCAGGCCATGACTGCTCTCACACTAGGCCTGTGCGACCAGGCCTTAACAGTTCTGGAAGCTATCGGTGAGGAAGTGACTTATGAGCAACTCCTTGAGGCATTGGAGGCGAGATATGGCGACGCTCACCTGGAACACGTCTTTCGTGCGCAGCTTAAAGATCGTGTGCAGCGCATCAACGAAAACCTGCAGCAGTGGGCTCTAGAGGTGGAGAAGCTGGTGCGAAAAGCATACCGGTCTGTACCTGCGCTCATTGAAGGTAACCTGGTGCAGACATTCATCGACGGCATCCGCGACCTTGAAGTCAGAGCTGCTGTGAGGCTCGGGCACCACGAGACGCTTAAGGACGCCTTGGCCCATGCACTGGAAGTGAAAGCCGTGCGGCAGGATCATCGTTCCCATCGCGTCAGGGAGGTTGCAGCAGCTACAGTTCGCGACCGCAACAAAGGGTACAGCCCAAGGTGCTATGGCTGTGGGGAAAAGGGCCATCTTCGATCCAGCTGCCCTAAACTAACCGTGGAAAGGAGAGTTGATCGATCTCGAGAGGGTAGTACAGCTAACGGCACTGCCTTGGCGGCGACAGGATCATCGTTCACCTCACGCTAGGGAGGTTACAGCAGTTACGGTTCGCGACCACAATAAAAGATACAGCCCTAGGTGCTATGGCTGTGGGGAAAGGGGGCCATCTTCGGTCCAGCTGCCCTAAGCACACCCTAGGAAGGGAAGGTGAACGGTCTCAGAAAGGAAGTGCGGCTAACAGCACCGCCCAGCAGCAGCAGGAATACGACTTTACTATCAGACACTGCAGCGGGAAATCTCATGGCAACGCAGATGCATTATCACGAAGACCTTGTCCTGAAGATTGCAAACATTGTACTAGGCAAGAGAGTAGGGAAGTGGTATCCGTGAGGATGCTCAGGGCAGACCACCTCAGCAACGAGTGGAAGGACAGCTTTCAATGTGCACAGCAGGAAGATCCGGACATCAAGCCGATCCTGGAATGGATGAAGGCCAGTGCTCCCAAGCCTAAGTGGAGCGACGTCTCAGCGATGAGTTCAACCACGAAAAGCTATTGGGCCCAATGGGACAGCTTGCTGATTCAGGGTGGAGTCCTGTGCCGTAAATGGGACAATGGTCGAAGGGACAGCTGTCGTTTACAAATGGTTGTCCCTAGAGCTAAAGTGCCGAATGTTCTACAGCTGTGCCATAATGGTCGTTCAAGAGTCCATCTGGGAGTTAAACGAACTCTACTGAAGGTCCGAGAACAGTTTTACTGGGTCCATTATCGTGACGATGTCGAGGATTGGTGTTGTACATGTACAAGTTGTGCGGCCGTGCGGGGACCTCAGACACGTAGTAGAGGAGCACCGAAATTGTACAATGTTGGTGCACCACGGGATAGAACAGCTCTTGACATTGCGGAGCCGTTACAGAAAGGCGCAAGAGGGACTCCTAAGATCGTCCATGTGGATCGCTTGGCGCGTTATTATGGGGCCGATAATGCTCGGGAGGAGCATGTCTTAGGAGGGGGCAGTGTTACGCGCTCAAGTCGACGATACACTAGCGCCATCTAGTGTCAGGAACGAGAGCGAGGGGAGCATTGAGAAAATGACATCACAAATCACTCGACCGACAGCGCCACCCGAAGAACTAAGTTTCTGGAAAATCTACACTCGAATACTCGTTGCCTGGCGCGCATTTACTTGAATGTTCGGGACGCTTCTTTGCTAATTATATAAATAGGCGCTGCAAGATGCGATCGGGGCAGAGTTGAACTCGGCGACACAAGCGAAGCTTCGGAGCGGAATTAAGTGAATTAGTGTGTTTAATTATTAGTGTTTTTAGTTTTAATTTGTGTAAAGTAAATTAAAGTGTTAATTTAGGTAATTTTATCGGTAATTTTTATTGTCACGAACCTCAAGCTCGTAACAATATCAAATGAATATGTTAATATCGGAATCGCGTAAGTATTAATAGCTTTAATAAGGCTTTTCGATGTTAGTTGGGTTTTACAGATTCGGCTTACTCTATTTTTATATTCTGTTAATAATGCGTTTTTAAGCTAGTATGGTCTAACAGCTTGGATTGCTGATATCCTAAGTACTTTTATACCTTATCTGACTCCATGGACGAAATAATGCCTCCTTCTGGTAAAGTGTAGGCTCCTGGTTCTATTTTTCCTTTCTTTGTATTTAAGATTTTACATTTTTCTAATCCAAACTGCATATTTATGTCGTTACTGAATTTACTTGTAATATCTAATAAGATTTTCATGTCTTCAAACGAACTGGCGTAAAGCTTTATATCGTCCATGTATATCAGGTGTGATATTTTAATCTCGGCATTAGGGAGTTTTACAAGGTAACCTTTCTTTTGATCATTTATTATTATTATTATTATAATTTTACGCTGGTACTTTGTGAAAGCTGTTGCTGTTGAAGCAACTCTGTTGTTGATAGCATGACTCTTCCCCGGTTGACCCATTCGTGCTACAAATGTAATACAGCTGCAGCGTGGCTCTACCACGTTGAGCTTAAACTACAAATTGTCGGCCGGCCTAAGATTATCCGCAAATCCCTCAATGGACTTAATAAAGCAATTTTTTTTTCAGAACACAAGACCTTCCGATCTTTGTGCGAATGGTAGACCGTGACTCGATATGGGGCTTAAATAACGGTCTCTCGACCCTGATCACAACGACCCTTCAGATGAATCTAAACGGCTACACCCTCGTCCTGCCCGATATGATTGGTGGTAACGGATACAACCTGGACCATGAGCAAGCGGACATACCAACCAAGGAACTGTTCATTCGATGGGTGCAAGCGAATACCTTCCTACCTGCAATGCAGTATTCCTACGTACCATGGAACTTTGATAATGAAGTAAATACCGTATTGTATCTTCTGGTATGTCTTGGTCGATGGTGACAGTCAGATCAGTGGATAACCTTCCTGTTAATTCATGGGTTCTGAATATTTATACCATGTTGTGGCGGTGTAAGAATTTCCACTATCCTATATCGTCCCGTGGATACCGTAAGAGGTCACAGAGAGAAATTGAATATCAGTAATCAAGAAGATGCCATCACATGTGATCAACAGCATCTTCCTGATAACGACTCAAAGTAATAAAGACTGCGGTTGCCAATCACCTGCCAAGCGTAGCAGCTATGGCAAAATCCCCCTATGAGTCAATCTATGGGGGAAGCCTATATTTAGTAGTTGACTTTTATAGGCTGTATTGGATGGCATATACATACATATACATAAACACTCACGCCTGTCACCCAGAGGGGTAGGCAGAGACTACAGACTTCCATTTGGCACGATCCTGACACACCTCTCTCGCCTCCTTCACATCCATACACCTCCGCATACATGCTCGTCGGTTAAGGGTACTCCTAATTTGGCCCGTTTTCAATAAATCGCCAATTTGGTCGATAAATTTTCGCCTAGGACGTCCCTTTCCCACTCTGCCATTCACTTCTGCAACATAAATTTTCTTTGTCACTCTTTCCTCGTTCATTCTTTCCACATGACCAAACCACCGAAGCATTCCTTTCTTAATCCTGGTCACAACATCATCTTGCAAACCACACTCTTCTCTTATTACACAATTTCTTACCCTGTCATTAAGATTCAGCCCTAACATAGTCCTTAACGACCGCATTTCTACTGCGTTCATTCTACTCTCGTGCTTCTTCTGCCACACCCAACTTTCACTACCATACGTTAAAGTAGGGACCAACACAGCATTGTGAATTGCCATACGTGCCTTTTTCGACACATTTTGACTCTTCACAATAGAGTGCAGGGCCCCATTTACTCTATTTCCCGCAATCACTCGTCGTTCTATATCCTTATCATATCTCTCCTTCCTGCTAAATACGCAGCCCAAATATACAAACTCATCTACTTGCTCGATCAACTCCCCTTCTATTCTTATTTCACAAATCGTTTTACTTTCTTCTCTTTCAAAAACCATAACCTTCGCCTTACTTGCATTCACTTTCATACCCCTAGTTCATAATGTAACCATCATACCAAAATCATCGGCGTACAAAAAGCATTTGACGGTTCTCTCACCCATTCTTAATCCGCATTCTTCAACTTTCAAATTTTGCAAACAACTGTCCATAAATAGGTTGAACAGTTGAAGCCACACAGCCCTGTCTGACACCTTTATGGATGTCAAACCAGTCCGAGTAGACCCCGTTGATCCTAACACAAGCACTAGAGTCCCTATAAAGGGACTCCAATGCCTGTATCAAGTATTGGATGGATGGATGGAATAAATCGCGCTATCAAAGTTCCGAAGTAAAACAGTATATATAGAATAGCTCCGTACTACCACCAGGAGTTATGGCGGCTCCCCGGACACCTTGCCCGGCGGGAGATCTCCCCTTTTCCTTCCATGGCCACGAAGTAGGTACTGGGTATACCAGATTTTTTTAACGGAATGTGTGAACAGTTCAACGGAGTTTTATAGGCGAAGTGACAAACGAACTTCAGATTACGTGATGGTGTGCAAAGCATCGATTCCTGCAGCCAACTTCACACGAAGAAGGTGAAAGAGCAATGATCACCGGGCACAAAACGTTTGGCGCGGGACTTATACGAGCGATAACGTATGATAAGACTCGAGGTTTTGGTATAGAAAAAGGGTGACAAACGAGCATACAGTCCACCTGATTGTAAGTGGATGGTGTGGCCCATAGACATTTACATCTATCCTCGATTAAGAATTAAAATGAAGACGCGTTATCACCCTTGAGGCTTAAGATGAAATGCCTCGTTTTCGGTAAAAAGGGGTCCCCGGTTATCTGCACTCACCTCAAACACAGCAGCTTCATTCGGCTATTTCACGCCTATGGCTCCACCCCGGCCGAGACGACCCATTAGTGCCGTAGCCGTATATAACTGCAGCGTGGCTCTGCCACGTAAAAAGATTATTTACTAACACTATAATATTTAGGCCGTGGAAAGATAAGAGATCTCCCGTCGACTAAGGTGTTCATCCCGGAGAGCGACCAACGCCAAGTTACTTATAGTCAGAGTTTTTCCGTCAAAAAACTCTCAGCAGCTACCCGGAGTCAGGAAATTGGGACGTGTTCACGTAAAGTAAAGCCGTTGGTCCTGCGCCTGATATCTCTCCGGTCGTGTCGGTTTACCGTCCCATCGGACTATGAGAGTGATGGAATAGAGAGTGCACCTGTGCTTGCGCATACACTCTGGCACTATAATCCTGTCCTGCGCCGATGCCTAGTGTCCAGCGAAACTGACTGCCGTGACTGTAATTCGGTCTGAATGACATTATTTACCGTGTAGTGTTGGTGTAAGAATATCCACTACCCAATATCAGCCCGTGGGTTGTCGTAAGAAGTGACAAAGGGAAACAAACCAGGGGATGGACAGCAGCTACTTTCTAATGACAA
Source organism: Parnassius apollo (assembly GCA_907164705.1). NCBI lineage: Eukaryota > Metazoa > Arthropoda > Insecta > Lepidoptera > Papilionidae > Parnassius > Parnassius apollo. The sequence continues at coordinate 1,356,082 of CAJQZP010001697.1, forward strand.
CAACAAAATCAAAAGCTGCGGTTGCCAACTCGCCTGCCAAGCGTGGCAACTATGGCAAATGCTCCCCCCCCCCATTATGAGGCAATGATGATAAGCTGTATCTTCTTCTTCTTTAAGTGCCTCTCCATTACTGAAGGTCGGCAGTCATCCTTCTAAATTCTTCCTTGTTCAGGGCTAGCCTGAACAGATCTTCAACTTTCTTTATTCCGGTCCATTTTCGGATGTTATATAGCCACGATATTTTCCTTCTACCAACACCTCTTTTACCCGCTACTTTGCCCATCATAACAGTCTGCAGCAGTTGGTAACGTTCATGCCTTAGCACGTGTCCTAGGTACGCAACTTTTCTCTGTTTGATGGTTTTGACAAGTAGGGGCTTATTCCTTTTCATCTGCTTGAGGACCTCAGTGTCGGTAACTTTGTCTGTCCAACTTGTTTGGAGCATTCGGAGCATATGGAGCATAGGATGTATCGGTATGAGTTATCAGCAAAGATTGTGTTACCAGACAATAGCGATATGCAAGAAGTACACGGATCTGCACGCAGAGTACGCGGAGCAGATCTACGAGGCCATGCGGGCTTCAGTGGCAGAAGGTCGGCCCGTCACCGCGCCTCTCTGGTGGCTTGACCCCGAAGATGAAGACGCACTAATTATTTGGAACGGTAACACATTGCTTCTTTAAACTCAAGTATATTTTATTAGGTTTTATGTTTATTTATACCTTTTTATGAACTAATTAATGGAATCATTGCTCTCTATCTATTCGTAAAGTTAAAAATTATCCAGAACAGACATAGAAGTTAAAATTTAATGATACAGCCTGTAAGGGCTGCGGCGGGACCCCCACGTGGTCGGTAGACAGTTGTTGATAGTAAATGATAGTCAATACTGGGAAGTTGATAATTGATAGTTTATTGATAGAACCAACTAAATCTAATTTAAGGATAGATGGGAAATGACACTGCGAGCACGCGTGACCGGTATTGCTGGCCTCAATGAGCGCACTGACTCAAAATGCATTATTGTAGCGCAATAGCGTAAACTGCCGACGCCACAAAAATGTACGTGCTGCAGCCCGTACACAGCCTATATTCGTCCCACTCCTGGGCACAGGCCTTCGCTTATTTCTGAGAAGGATTTAGGGCAAGGAATTATCCGCCGCGCTGCCCCATTGCATGTTGGCGAACTTCACATGTCTTCGAAACATTTTTTTTTTTCTTATTTTCCAGATATGCAGGTTTCCTCACGATGTATTCCTTCACTGCCGAGCAAGTGGTAAAGAATAGACATACAAACAAAAATTTAAAAAATGGCGGTTTATGACTAGAAATAGCATACAAATAATTATTAGATATTACAAACATACACTTTAATTTTATTTATAAGTATAGATAACTATTTGTATAATATGAAAATAGACACAATTTCCTCATAATAATTTTAGAAAACTACGTATTAACTTAGGTTTCCTTTTATGACATTACAGAATATCTTCTGGGTGAGGACATTTTAGTTGCTCCGGTTATAGAGCAAGGTGCGACTACCCGTGATATATATCTTCCCACTGGCGAATGGTGGGAAGAAGGGGACTCGGAGAGGGTTCACATGGGACCCACCTGGATCAAAGACTACCCGGCGCCTTTGGACGTGTTGCCATATTTTGTACGCGCGAAAGAAAATGTACCTGATATAGCGGTAGCTCCTTGTGTTGCTAGTCTCCTGGTAGTTTTAGGTGTTACAGCCAATTTTATTTTTGGTCTGTAAATTTAGTTTTGAGTGTTACCACTCAATGAGTGAGTGAGTGGCTAATACATAATTATGAAATAAAGTGATTAAATATTAAATGTATTATAATAACGGTGTAATGGTTTTCATTAACTTCCCATTTTTAGTTACAGCATCCTATTCTAACATTTTAAAAGAATATCTATTATAAGAGGTTTTTATATAATATAATTGTGATAAACAGCACACAGTCTACTGTCTGGTTCACATGGTAAGTGGATGCTCTGCTCCATTAACATCTACATCTATCCTCGATTAAGCACGAAACACAGCAGCATTAAGGTGTTATTTCACAGTGGTATTCTGCGAGAGTTAGGACTCCATTGCGATCTTAATGTCTGTCAAAGTACGTACCCATATTCTTTTTTTGTAGCGTAGCCATTACAATTACGGAGTGCGAAGCATTCCAGCTTACCCTTCGGAAGTAAGAATGTACCTGCAGCTTCATTATTTTGAAGCTGGCTGCAGGTCTCCATGGACTACAGTAACCACTTACCATCAGATGTTCGTTTCATTAAGATTTTTAAGAAAAAAATACTTCAAACCAATTGAAAACTTTTTGACTTGAATATTTCTTTCTTTGATTTATTTCTTTCAATTCTAATAAATAAAATAATAAAGGGTCAAAAGGGCGCTTTTTTCGACTTCATTTTGACAGTTGAAAGTATAGTAAAAGAAAGTATATATATATATATATATATATATATATATATATATATATATATATATATATATATATATATATATATATAATCTTTTCTTTTACTATACTTTCAACTGTCAAAATGAAGTCGAAAAAAGCGCCCTTTTGACCCTTTATTATTTGATTGACCGATGAAGAGCTATCGTATCAGAAAGCCACCTATGAAAACAAAGCTATAGTTTTTTAGTTATAAGAAAGTGAGCATATTAACCGGGTGACCCTATATACCCTCACGTACCATATATTTAAGCGAAATACTACTAACTGACTGACTCGTCACGATATCTCTAAAACTATACACCTGAATCACATGAAATTTAATATAGCTACTCATTACGCAATGTAGACGCTCAATAAGAACAGATTTTACGATAGTCCCAGAAAAAAATTCCTGATATTTAATATCTACGTTATCGTCTATTATCGTGTGCTCAGCGAAGCGAGCGGGTATTACGCAGTTTTTTTTTTAATAAAAGGACTGTAGTGGATTAGATTCTAATAAAATTAAATTAAATATTATATGAATACAATATTGCACACTGCATCAGCACTAAGATGTAGTATAAAGTGTACACAAGACTAAGGTCCTCCAGACCGAATTTCGGTCACGACAGCCAACCTCAACGGAGACTAGCCATCCAAAGAGGAGCATCATAATAATACACGAGTCGACGTGTGTGCGAGCAACCACAGGTGCACTCTCATGGGCCGCATGGAACGGTATTCCGACACTACCAGAGAAAGATCAGGCGCGGAACCAACAGCTTTACATGCTTTCCGAGGCACGGGGGTGAAACACGCCAATTTCTTGACTACGGACTGTTACTGAGAATTTCTTGTCAGAAAAAACTAACAACTGCTTTTTCATCAGTCGCATTTACTAACACCTAACTAACGAGGCAGTCGAATAAAATGGAATAAGTTTTTTTATTCAATATAGATTATTGCATAATATTAATAAAATAAATAAATCAATTTGTTTATTTACCACTGATTCGGAAAATACGTCCGTGCTGAGAGTAACCGAACAGTAAGGTCCTTCGAGCCGGATATTTAAGAAGAGTCAATCACTGCGCCTTCCGGAGTTTTTGAATCAAGCACAGAAAGAAGTGGCGGACCGTCACTGAAGTAAGGTGGGAGTGTGTATTCTTGGGCGCGGGAAGGTCGGCGTAGTGTCGACCAAGCAAGGCGGTTAAAACAACCAATGAAAAAAGTGACAATGACAGCAGCAGCAAATGTCATATGTCAAACCCAGCGGGATTATTTTTTTAGACATATATGATTTTACAATATTTTTTTAAATTTTTCATGTGAATTATGTTGGAACCAGCATGCTAGCAATCACAGTCCCCAGAGTCACTTCCATTAATGCATTCCCATATCAACCATATAATAAAAACCCACAAAAAACACCCATACGTCCCCAGTCCCCCCAACAGTAAGACACAAGAAAGTAAAAATTAATTATAATAACTTTTTTCGTACAATTTTTGTTGAATAAAATAATGAAACTTGATTGACACACTAAACATTTTTTGGGATTTTGTTGTAAAGGCGTATGCCATTCATTATCCACTGCTGAACATACTGCTCCCATAGACTGCCTCATTGGAGTAATATTGCCACAGTTGCCACGCTTGGCAGGGAGGTTGACAACTGCAGCTATTTGTTATTTTGAGCTGTTATCGGGAAGATGCTGCTACGCATCACGTGTTTGAACTTCCTTCTGTCGCCTCTTATGATAGCCTTGGGACGATATGGCGTAGTGGATATACTTACACCCCTACTTCACGGTACAAAGGCCTAGGTGGTGAATGCAGTGAGAAGTGAAAAATATTTGGTTGTAAATGGACTGCAACTTATTTGATATATGCGGGATAACAAATTGTGGTAATTATAATATAATTTTTATATAATGCCTGTGGAAACCCCATGAAAGTGATAGACCGAATCATAAGTAAACCCAGAAAGCGAATGCATCAATTTTCACACGTTCACAAAGTAATTCCACAGACATTATTATTTTATTAAATTTTTATTTATCATAGGCCCCAACACTGCATTGCCCCATAAATGAATCACTCATTCTGTATTTAAAGTATGAACATCTTTGCTCTTATCAAGGCTATCCATGTTTTTATGTATATACATTATATTTACATAAATGCGATGTTAAAGCTATATATTTATTTCTTTAAACTATATTCTCTGAGGGACCTTTTTACAATTTAAGTTACATTTTACAATGTAAATTGCCCGTATGGTCCTCTTTTGCAAAACAAATTTGATTTCAGTGTCAGTTGCGATACCCAAAAAAGAAGAATTAAGGGCCCCAAATGTAGTGATTATATACTCTTTGGCCCCGACTCCAAAAAGTACTATGGTAACTATTTTATTCATTTTGATTCGTTGAAGTCACCTTCACCTTATCTCGTCTCCGTTGCTCATGCACGGTAACACACGACCATATACTGCACAAGAGATGGTTTCCAAGTTACAAGAGCAGGAGTTGAAAGCTCTTCGTCATCCGCCGTACTTATCACCTTATAGGCTTTACTTTTTCCAGAATTTGAATAACTTTTTGGCGGGATAAAAATTCAATGCCCGAGATACAGTATAAAATGCCTTTGAAGAATTCGTTGCCTCCCGTCTAGCTGATTTCTTTAAGGGCATATCAATAAACTTGGTAGGTTGGCAAAGATGCATCAATTGCATGGGTGATTACTGTTTTTAATAGAACCCAGGTGAAGGTGGGGCGGGTGGCTATTATAATATAAAATAAAAGCAAATATTGTTGTAAATATTTATTAGATCGTTATGACACAGTGATATCTTTTACAATTCCACGTCCCAATATCCGGAAGTCTTCGAGCAGCGCTTCCTTGTTCACTCTATATTTGGTTTCACCGTCCACGTCTACTGGTTTCAAGGCGTTGGCGTTTGTGATCTAAAAATATAAAATTGCATTAGTCCATTTTCGAGGCCCTCACTAGATGGAGTGACGACTTGGTAAGACATGCAGAAAGTCAATGGATGCAGGTGACTCATGACTTTGCTTTTTGGCTTTCCTAGGGGCAGGCCAATGTTCAGCAGTGGACTTGTGAAGGGCTGTAATGATGATGAAATACTAAACGAGTGGACTTTATACGGTAAAAGAATAAATATATGGCTTTTCGTTGATTTATTGATTACAACCTATGTAAAGTTCATTGCTTAACATATAGATTTCTTCATAAGAAGGATTTTGCTATATATAACTTAAGGCCAATTATGTAATTATGAGCTTCATATTTTAATAAAACATCAAAAGTAACCAACAGAAGCATAAGTACCAAAATTGAGTCACAAGTTTCTGGAGCTCAGGGGCAGGGTAGAGTTCACCTTGTTGTCTGCCTATTTAGGGTGACGATTACAGGAAATAAAGACAGCCTAGCCGTAGACAGTTTCAGTTTTTTTTTTAAATAAAATAATGATGACAAACGAGCGCAGTCCACCTGATGGTAAGTGGATGCTGTGACCTATAGATATCTATTCCCGATTAAGAATAAATATGCAGATGCGTTGTCACACCTGAGAACTAAGATGGAATGCCTCGATTCCAGTAAAAAAGGTTCTCTAGACTCACTATACAGAAATACAGAAGTGTTAAGCTGCTATTTCACGTAGATATTCTATGAGAGTGTGGTCCTTCCCCGATCGAGATGACCCATTCGAAGCAACTATATAGCTGCAGCATGGCTCTACCACGTATAAGGTTGATTAAAGCTGCAATTGAAAGAACTGGAGACTGAAAAGAAGTATTTGTTCAATCACTGATTCATTACAGTCTCTCAAAATCCACTGCATTTTTGCTATAGTTACCAAACTTGGCTATAAAATTTTCAACATGGTCCCATACTGCAGGTATATTATAGTTGTATAAGAATGGATCAGCCGGGGAAGGAGAACGCTCTCACAGAATATACCAACGTAAAATAGCAGTTTAATACTGCTGTGTTTCGTTTGGTGATTGTAGAGATCCGGAGACCCTTTTATCTGAAAACGATGCATTGCATGCATGCATTCCATGTCATTTTCATTCATTCGGGAGTAACAACGCATCTCCATTATGACTTTAATTGAAGATAGATATAAATGTCCATGGGCCACAACATCCACTTACTCCATCAGGTAGGCTGTATGCTCGTTTGTCACAAACATAAAAATAAAAAAACACCTGCAAATCTCTGATGTTGTCGATGTCTGGCCTCCACAGCACGGCGATGACGTCACCGCCATAGTAGTCGTGGAAGAACAACGCAAACTCGCTGTACGCACTCTGCAAATATTTCAAATGTCATTATTAGGCTGAAGTATTCGGTCAAGAAGGAAGTAGTGTTTGTTCAGAGCGTCTTCTCTATGAAACTGGGATTGTCTACAAGAAAAAAAGGATTAAACTACTGGCTGAAAATGGTAAAATATAAATCTTTCTGCACCATAATCTTCCACTTCTAAATTTTAATTACGATAATTTAAATGCATACACATTTATTTGATAGTTCTCTTGTTAATTTTCATAATACGCAAGTTTTTTCAGTTTTTTTTTTAAAACGTTACCCCCCCCCTCCCACACACACACACTAGAATTTTCTCCTGTATCGTGGAGGCGGTTTACTTACATAGATTTCACAAAAAAACACATCCAGAACCAGAACAACTATTTGTAGTACATACAAATACTTCTTCCGTGCGGGATTCGAATCCGCGGCCTTTCGCGCTATAACTCATTGCTAAGCTACTGCACCGTCTTTACTGTAACGTAGCCGTCTTTATTTTAATTTATCATTATTAATTAAGTTGATCGTGTACTTTAAAATATATAAATAAGAAACAAATCAATATTTTCATTTTACCAATAACCCGACTACAACAATGCATTATAAGTACTTAGGTTTTGGGTATTCGGCCAAATAGTACCTAGGTATTCGGTATTCGCCCGAATAGGATAAAAGTAGCTGAATAGTCCAAATACCGAACAGTAGTCAAATATTCGTAGCAAGTCTAGTTTTTTAAAGCTATTTTATAATTTTTATAGCAACCTGATGTATACTCCACACCATAAACATCTGTAACCAACTTAAAAGTAATAAGTTCACAGCATTGTCACCTATAAGGTGACAAATGGGAGTGGGATTAAGGTGAGGAAGGTGACTCTTCAAGAGGTCTCGAGTGATAGCACTGCGAGGGTGTGGTGGGCAGTAAATGCTGTCCCCTGCACATTTCTGAACGGAGATCCCGGGACCCCTTCGTATAATAATGTCCTCTAGACCGATTTTAATCACGGTGACCAGTCTCAACAGAGACTGTTCCTAATCGTGACTGCTGATCACGGACGGACTGATGGTAACGGATTCAAAAAAAATCAGTTATTGAGTTTTTCATACACTTGGGCACTATAGTACCGTCATGTGCACTTTTTGAATTTGATAATTTGTGAAACGTCACACACATTCATTTGACTTACTTATTATTTTATAGTTAGAAAAAGATGTTATTCTAACCGACGTCCTCTCGGCGATAAAACCCAACCGGCATTAACCTAACTTACCCTTAACTCGTCCAAATATCTAGTGACCGGGTTGAACTCCACGACTGGAAGCACTTCGTTCAGACCATCATCGGATTTGCTGGCGTCATTCGGCTTCCGGTTGCCAGTGCTATCCAGCATCCGGTCGATCCGTTCTGCGGCGAGTGGGACCACGTGCGACAACAAGTGAATCAGAGCGTCATATCCGGAAAGTGAAGGTACGAAGGCACCCTGAAAGTTCAAATTCAAATTGTATAATGCATGCACAAACGAGCACACAGTCCACTTGATGGTAAGCGGATGCTGTGATCCATTGGCATCTAGATCTATCCTTAATTAAGAATCAAAATGCAGACGCGTTGTCACCCTTGAAGTCTAAGATAGAATGCCTCATTTCCAGGAAAAATGGTCTCCTGTTCTCTACACTCACAATATAATATATCTGTAGCATGGCTCTACCACGTTTTTATTTTAATACCATTTTACAACAACATTAAGGACAAAGTGACAAAATCGTTCTTAAGGCAAGTTAATACTAAGATATTCATTATATTGGATGACCTTTTTTACCGTCTAAAAAAATAGGGTGTAACATGTAAACGGAGTGAAGCCTGTGGCACTGATATTTTACAATATTTTTGCCTTTACATTAACATATTATGAAATTGAACTATCAATAAATACGACTAATTTGAAATAAACTTTCGGTAGGAAAAAATAAAAACAAAAATTTTGAACTTAATAAATGTATTAAAAACTATCGAAATTTAAGTAATACGCACCAAACTAGTAGTATTTAGTGATGATCAATTACATATTTTTATGTAAAAAAAAAAAAAAACATTGTATAATATCAGTGCCGTAGGCTTTTATTCCGTTACACCGGTTACACCCTATTTTTCCCAGACGCTACATAAATCACCCAGTATACTTTATAAGGTTGTTCATAACTGCTATAAACTAATAGCACGCTACAGACTATAAACTATAAATTTCTAGCGCGCTATAAAATGCACACTATTAAATACGCTATGTTATAGCGCGCTATTAATGAGAAAGCGTGTAGGGGTCCACCAAGCGCGTAGTTTTGCAGCACGCTTTATCTCGTAGCACGTTACATTACATGTCGTTCGTTGCTAGACCGCGTGCTATAAAAGAACATTATTTCGTAATAAGTCGCTTTTAGACCGTAATTAAATAAAGCAGTAAAGAAAAACGAATGAACACTGTCATACTTTTCAGGGTTATGACTGTCTATAATTATAAACGTTATTTTAACCTAAATGTAAATTATAAATCAATTAAAGGCGTATTTAAAAGTTTATTGATTATATATACAAAATTCAGCTATTTACATACACTATTATATACACTTGTATCTATATTTTATTTACATTTAAAAATATAAGTTAAGGGTACTTTAGTAGCAGACAACCGTGTCCTTCGAACACTTATATAATATACAGTATACACTAACTAAACAACGTCTAACACTAAATTATGTATGTAGAGCGCGATGAATAGCATACTGCTAGATCAAATTTGCATCATACGTGCAGCGCTGCTGTTATAAATAGTTGCTGAGATAGATATTTAAAAAAAATTAAAAATGATTTATTGATTTACAATGATACATTTTAAACCAGTAGCAAGGGCCCTTGTACTAGGGTGGGAACCTGTATTACTGGGTATCCCGCTCATCCACCAAGACAATACAAAGTTAATCAATAAATAACAAAAGGCAAGGTAAGATCTAGCATTAGGGAGTAAATGAAATTTGGTATATAATAATAATTACATGATTGCACGCGTTTGTGGGGGGGTGTGTGTGTGTGTGTGTGTGTGTGTGTGTGTTTTGTGGTTGTGTGAGTAGTTCTTTAACAACTGGTGTGGCTGTTCGAAGTATAAAAGTTACGTAACAAATTGTTCAGTTTCCTGTCACTACACGTTTAACTTTAGTCTACATCAAAGGGTAAATAATGCTGCAATCTGCTGTTGAATTTGTTGTAAATAGATATAGATTGGAATATAATATTATAATATTGTTTTATTTTGTGGTATATTGCAAATTTTGGTACTCCTACGTTTTGGTGTCTGATAATAGGTAAATATATAAAAAAGATAAATTATGTAGGTAGAGCGCGATGAATAGCATGCTGCTAGATCAAATTTGCATCATACATGCTATAAATAGTTGCCGCTAAATATTAATAGCGCCATAGCGCCATAGCGCTATGGCGGCTACTTACATAGCACGCGCTTTGCGCTATGGAGAGATCTCTCTATCTATAATATGGATGATGATGAATAAAGCGTATAATATTATACGCTTCATTCATATCATCATCATCATCATTACAGCAGATGATGATGATACGTTTTATTAATAACCACCATTAATATTTTGAATATTTTCACTCACCAACACGTTGTCCTTGAAGTCCTGTAGTAATGCAGTCTCGAAGTACGTTAGTGTAGCACGTGCGATGGCCCGGATTCGAACCAGCACCTCTCTACTGGGTGACACCCAGCTCCACACCGACGGCAAATCGCCGTCGTAAGCAGTCACTATATACATAGCTGGGCTCTGTTGGTCGCGCTCGTTGAATTTACGCTCCAGCTCTGCTATCTCTTCATCTGATAAGAAATTGTCTTCAATAATACTGTATGAAGTCCTTTTAATAATCGTGTACAGTCAGGTAGTTATATATTTAAATATTGTCCCAATTTCCCTTTAAAAGCTCAACTACCTGGCTGCATATAAATATGGTAGCAAGGAGTATTAGACTCTACAGACCCTAAGTCCCCTATACCAAGCAGTCTCAAGCAGACCCTAATACCCTCGTCCGACCATATAAATAATTATCATAATACATAAATTACATACACATAATAAATTTCATATGTGGTAGAGCCACGCTGCAGCTATATTATGGTTGTAGCACGAATGGGTCGGCTCGACCGGGGAGGGACCACGCTCTCACAGAATACCAGCGTAAAATAGCCGTTTGATGTTGCTTTGTTTCGTATAGTGAGTGTAGTGATTCGGATACCCTCTTTACTGGAAACGAGGTATTCCATCTTAGTTCTCAGAGGTGACAATTAGAGTTGAAACGGATATCCGGTAACTATCCTGAAATTACTATCCGGCCGGATACCGGATAACAAACAGCTATCCGGCCGGATACCGAATTAAAAAAAAACACAATATCAAATTTAGAAGTACTTCATTTTCGTCACTTAACAAATATAACCAGTAATCACAACATTTTCATTTTAAAACTTTCCAAATTAGCACTCGTACTGCAATAAGGCACAGAATAAATAATAGTACTTACTACGTAGCTAAGGGTAAATTATGGTGAATAAATATTAATTTCTCTGCATTGTAAGGTAACAAACGGTTTCGCCTGTCTTCATAAAAAAGGCCAACTTCAGAAAAAGTCTTTCACCGTATACACTGCTGTAGGGTGCTGAAAGATTTTGGCAAATTTTGATAAATTTGGGTATTGTGTACCTGCCCACCAAATATAAGGGTCACGATCCCGAACAGTTTGCACCGACTTTACTTTTCGCTTCTTGCGATGCACAAAACTGCAATGTTCTGCAGAATATCCGGCGGCCGGATATCCGGCTGTCCGGCGATAAGACTGGCCGAATATCCGGTATCCGGTATCCGGCCAAACATCTATCCGTTACATCTCTAGTGACAATGCATATGCGTTTTGATTCTTAATCGAGAATAAACGTAGATGTCTATGAGGCACAGCATCCACTTACCACTTAGGTGGACCGTGTGCTCGTTTGTCCCCTTATTCAGAGATAAACTAGCCTGGAGATGGGTAATCCAAATGACAAGAAAATAAAAAACTACGGTTGCCAATCCATCTGCCAAGCGAAGCAACTAATGCCATGTTCAGCGGTGGATTTTGATACGACGACCTTACACAATAAAGCTAAAAATACAAAAGCAGAACTCACGCGACACATCGTCATTGAAGTCCAGAACGATCATCTCTGTGGACCAATCGGTCTCGGCGATCAGACGTAAAGTCCTGAGGAAGGCTGTTCGCGGTTGTGCCGGCGGCTCGAAGGGACTTGGCTTCACGAAGACAGTTGTCACCAGCAGTTCAGGCAAGACATGTGGAAAATGTGGTGCTGACATCAAGTGACCACATATCCATCGTTTCAGTAAGCACACGGCTGGCCCAAAGGCTGGGTGCTTCTGGTGCAACCTGTGACCAGCAAACTAATTAAAAAAATCTGCCGTCACAGGACGCCCGACAGATGAGAAACATCATAGTTGATAGTAGAATTTATAATTAATTAAAAACAATAAAGATATATAATTTGTTCAAATTTAATAAACTTTTTAACACTTTCACTGTCCGATTTTCAGACACTATACTAAGGCCCCGTTTACATTTTGAGAAATGACAAGTGCGAGTGGCAAGTGCAACTGACAAATTACAAGTGCTTAGTGCATGTGAACAGTGACAAGTGATAAGTGGGAATAAAATGCGCACTAAGCACATGTCATTTTTCCCTTGTCAGCTCGATTCACTGGCGCTGCGTAGGGATGTTGCATCCCTTTGCGTTTTCTATCGTATCTACCATGGGGAGTGTTCTGAGGAATTGTTCGGATTAGTTCTAGCCGCCAAATTTCACGAACGCACATCGGTTCACTACTGTGCGTTTTACTAGGAGTTTTCTTCCTCGTACAACTTCTCTGTGAAATCAACTACCACCAGAGATTTTACCGGACAGATACGACTTAGGGACCTTCAAAAAAAGAGCCTACTCCTTTTTAAAAAGGCCGGCAACGCATCTGCTACTCCCCTGGTGTTGCAGCTGTTCATGGGCGGCGGTAAACTTACCATCAGGTGAGCCGTATGCTAGTTTGCCCCTCTCCTATAAAAAAATAAGACAATAGCAATGAATTATATGTAGTACGTGGAACAGCGAATGGGTTAATATTCAAAGCTGACGGTAGGTGGGCTAACTATGACATCGGGATGTCAAAAACCTTAGTCCCCCTGTAACTCTGAGTGGTGTAAAGCACCCAAAATGTTGGTAATTAAAAAGTTAAAAAACGCGATAAAACCCGTAAAGGGAGATGCCCATTTTCGGCCATAGAACGCCCAACAATGTGCGTTTGTTAAAAAAAATATATCTTTATTTATGGCTATTAATCGCGGTATTCATTTATCCTAAAAAGATGGGAATATTTTTGGACAAATTAAAAGTACCGAAAAGATAAAAATAAAATTAGGTAAATACGTAATTCATTAGTTTCTGAATAAAATAAAAAATGTTGCTAATCACAAAAATCATTAAAAAAATCGATTTCCCTTTTCCGATCGATTACTTACGGTATCATTATTAAAATACTAATATATTTTTTCAATAATTATTATTATGTTATGATATAGGTGTAAAGCAACCGTTTGAAATGGATATTTATCCAATGCAGCCAATACGCAACCGTTTTCAACCACTTGTTTATCCGACTACAGACGAAAAAAGGATGGTTATGTTTTTATTGTGTGTTCGGGTGGCTAAGTTAAATCGTTTTTGCTATGGTGCTTAAAAACGTAGGATGCATTTTATTATAGAGGGCGCTACTATCAACGAAAATGTTTTTTTCGCTAAACTAGTAAAGTACTCGACCGATTTTGAAAATTCTTTCACCACTAGATTGTTATGTATAATTATAGATGTCTAATATAGGATGCATTTTATTATAGAGGGCGCTACTTTCAATGTATATGTTTTTGGCTAATCTCGAAAATTACTAGACCGATTTTGAAAATTATTATTATACCATTACATTGCTAATGAGGGAGTTAGTTGTGTTATAAAATTATATAATTATAATGATTAATTGTGAGATTAATATTTTCTAAATAAATAAAACTAAATACCTACCTCCAATAACTCCAATTATTATTTTTACAATTTAAGAATCGTACTTACACACTTTACCTACTCAGATTGATTGTTATAGATATAAGTAATGAATCTAAAGCAAAAAAGCTCCGCTTTAACGAAAAAACTATTTATTAAAATAAAAACAAAAAGTTGAAAAAAAAGTGGCTCAGTGCGAGTCGGACTCGCGGGGCCATGAAGATTTCTGTAGTAACAAGCATATATTTTACATCGAGTCAAAATATCACTATCATTATCGCTAGCTACAAATAATTTTGTGTTTCAGTGTTTGTGGGATAAATGACAAGGTTGTATTTGTGGTTCTTGAAAATGTGCTACTTGTATCTTAAAAAAAAAGAACTATTATACATTATAGAGGTTTCTGTGGTTTGTTCATTACCAAAGAGAAAAAACTTATTGCACATACAACTTATTGTTTGTATTCATTTCAAGCCATCAAAAGCGGTTGTCGACCGTTGAAAACTAAAACAACCGTTGTTATCGGCTCGGTTGAAATCGTTGACAAAGTTCACATCTATAGTTATGATAATTAAACAAGCGAATAATTAACTAATTTACCATGAATTCTTTAGAGTATAACAAAACACTACTGCACAATTTAACTGTTATTCTTATCTGTTCTTAACATTACATTTAAAATGGAATCGTGTTATGATAATTAAAGAAGTTAATTTCTAGCTGATATACCATGAATTCTCTAGAGCATAACAAAACAATACTGCACAAGTTAACTGTTCTTAAAATACATTTGAAATAGAATTTCAATAAATAAAGGAAAATATATTTTAAAAAGCGTACAGAACTCAAAGCGCGTCAAAGACTATTCTTTTTTATGTTATTATTAATCAAATAAAAATCGATTTCGTTTCATAGATTTTATGACAGTTAAGTGGCAACATCGAATCTGACAGCTAGGCCCCTGTCAAGTCACAATACGAATTCGTTTACGAATTGTTAATCTCTCAACAATTGGTTCGAACACAGCAGGTAAATAGTTGGTACATGTCACGAAGTGTCAAGTCTTCCTCTGAGAAATGCTTTTTAACTAAGTTTACTTAAATAATATCAATATAATAATTATAGCTTCTTTATTAGGTACAAGTTTCGATTGACAGTGTACGTATAGTGTGCCACTCGAAAAATGCACCAATAGTTTGTCATGAACATGTATGCATCAGCTGTGGACACTTAGAGAATAAGATCACACACATTGTTTGGGTTCGATTCTCCACGTGAGGAACTCATAAAAAATGAGGTTGAGGCCAATCAAATTGCATCACGTGAGGGTGTTTAACATTTTTCTATTTATTAAGTGTGGTACTCATATCTGATAGTTAAACATGTTTTTAAACTGATTGCATGTCAACTTAAGAACTTGTTTTATTTTTTCACATCCGCATAAGCTATATCTGACAAACATACTAGCTTATTTACGAGATTGACCATTTTTATTAACTACCAAGAAATGAGACTGTTGATTTATCATTGTTTTGGACTGCTGGTAGTCTGTCAGGCCTTAATTATTAAATAATATAAAGCATTAAGTCTGTCTTTGTGCAGTAACATTTAACTAGAAAAATAATTTATTTATATTTGAGTTTAAAATCAAACAAATCTCTTTTTTTTTCACTTTGACTTAATTTTTTGTATTTAACATTATTTCAGTTGTCATCTTCATCTTGTGTTTATCATAATTGCTGGCAAAGGACTGATAGAACAGCATCACATTCAATTGCAGAATGGGAACCATCTGAATCATCTAGTTCATCCTCATAGCAATCTGAAGTGAGTAATGTATTGCACTGAGAACAACAAAGCTTAGATCATCAGATCATCACACAGTATACTGCTAACTAATATTGTAAAAGCACTACTAACACCAAATCAATGTTTTTTACCTGGTTGTAATAATTCCAATCGACTCACTGTTCCATCAGCATTGCGGGTACGTCTCTTTTGCGATTACAATTACTATGTATGTATGTATGTTATACGTGGTAGAGCAATGCTGCAGTTATATTAGTAGTATAGTTGTAGCACAAATGGGTCGGCTCGACCAGGGAAGGACCACGCTCTCACAGAATATCAGCATGAAATAGGAGCTTAATGCTGCTGTGTTTCGTATGGTGAGTGTATAGAACCAGAGACTTTTTACTGGAAATGAGGCATTCCATCTTATTCCTCACGGGTGACAACGCGTCTGCATTTTGATTTGTAATCGAGGATAGATGTAGATTCCACACAGCAACCACTTACCATCAGGTGGACTGTGTGCTCGTTTGTCGCCCTATCCTATAAAAAAACAATGTACTTACCTCTAGAATATAGAATATGTAATTACCATTTAAATGGTAACTCTTGCAATGTACTTTTAGAATCAACAAAGTAATCCTATTAAAACATTTAGTGCAGCACAAATTGAAGATTTTGCTACATTATAGAAAGATAGACTGAAAATATTCAGAGTATGCCTGAGCATACTATACTTTTTTTATTCAGGACAACAAACAATTACATAATAATGCTTAAACCAAATAACAATTTATAAATAACATTAGTCTTAGTCGTTATGTAACCAGCACCGTTATCCACAAAGAAATATTAAATTGGTAACAATAAACAATAATGAGAGATGAGAATACTTTATGAATACCCTATAATAATAATATTAACAAACAGAGTATAAGTGAAAAAGATGTATACATTATTATCTGGCTACAAATTCTGTCTGAAGTTCCGAGACTGTCAAGTAAATATAATAGATAGTGACGATCAAGCAAATTCCAAGAAGTACATTAGAGCTGCTCATGAATATGGCCTGTGTAATATTAAATCAGGATTTTGTTTCTATGAATGTATGTATGTATGTACAAATCATATATCCCAAGCAGAAATAGCTGTAAGAAATCTTCTCATTCCAAATGGAGTTGGTCGGGTACTGTTGTCTCCAGCAGATGGTGAATCTCAGTTAATGACAAGATATGCTGATAAGTCCAGAGCCGTGACTATGTGTCGATATGGGTAGTGAAGGCGGTGAATGGCATTTTTAAAACTTAATTTAAAATATTTCGCTAAAATTACTTTAACAGTGGCTGCTGCTCTAATTGATAAATTCCACACAAAAATAAGGGACAGGGATGATGCGGCTTAAATACTTTAAATAGTTCACCAAAATATGGAGACAAATAATGATTTGTCTGAGTATGCTTGGGAAAGCAATCTAAATAAAGCTAGGGCAGACTTTAGAAATATAAATGTATACTAAAAATGTTAGGGAATTTCCTGTTTTAAGGACTTAATATTAATTGCTTGTGGCACATACCAATTAAAGTAAGCTCACTCCTATTATGGTGAGCATATAAGATTTAATGGTTGCTCCGGATAGAACTCTGTAATAACTACAGGAGCAGCATTTTGGAAGGAATAAACTTTAGCCCTAGCTGATCTTTACTTAGTGTCGTAAAGTGTATTTTATATATATTTTAATTAGTGGCAATGGCTCTGGTAGAAGTGCATTTAAAAAGTGTTGTTGCAATTGTATTGTCGGTCGTCGAACAGTATAATGCTGTGCCCATGTTATGACATTAATATGGTATTTGGGTTGAGCACGGCATCAAACTAATATTTTGCCTCCTGCTCAGTTCCTGGATGATGTATTGATGTATAAATTAGAGGCAAATAATTCCTTAGCTTTTCTAGATGCGTTAGTCATCCAAAATCCTAACAAAACCATTAGTCACAATGTGTATAGAAAACAATGTATCTCACCATCATCCTTCACAAGTTAGCTACCGTTAGCAAATCTTTGTTACAGAGAGCACAAGGGATCTGTGACAGCAAACATCTGGCTGTCGAGCTTCAGCACGTCAAGCAGGTTCTGCACGTCAACAAGCTTCGGGTCCCGCACCTACGTCACAGTGACCGAGTGAAGCCGGCCACAGTCAAGCGTGTGCAGTACTACCATATGTCAGGGGTGTCACAGATTAGATCGGCTACATCTTGAAGCGAGCTTCTATTAGAACATTCTACAAGCCTCTGAAGAAGATTAGTGAGTTCTTACCATCAATCAAGTGTCATATTCTTCTAAAAGGTGCAGGAGTGTACACCCTTGATTGTGAATGTGGTTTCTCATGTATAGGGCAAACGAAAAGAACAATTAAAACCCGCGTAAAAGAACGTATAGCTGACATGAAGCATTAAAGTTCAGGGAAGTTTGCAGTTTGTGATCATGTCCTAGACGGCCCCAACCAGATAGACACAAATCAGATTTGATAGACCACAAATCCTCTCGAAGGAACATCAATTCCTATCAAGGGTGATACGTGAGACTATAGAAATAAAAAAAATCCTTATTTAAATAGAGAAGGAGGCTTGGTACTACCACCTGCTTGGGACCCTTTAATTAATGAAATTAAAACTAAACCCAAGCATACCACTGCAAGATTTCAAGACACAGTAAGTTCATTCTGTAGATCGGGCCATAAATAAAAATTAAAAATCTGAAGGTATTCCAGGTTAACACTGACATTGGGACGTCCGTCACCTCAGTCCGCCGTGACCATGGGTGCTGGAAAGCAACCGAAACGTCTGGAATTAAAAATCAAAGAAATAAAACGCGATTAAATTGATAAAAGTAGTTGTTAAAAAAAACTGTATTTGTGAAAATAAAAACTTATATATCTTTAAAATCCCGACTTTTTTTTAAAGCAATTCCTTTACCATTTCATTCTTTTAATTGCATATTATCATATCTATATACTTTTATATGTGGGCACCCATGGACGAAGTGTCTATGAAGAGTGGGCAATCCCCTTTGGTTCGTTTAATGTGTACGAGGGCTGCACTAAAAGTATCGGGAATGGAATATTTCCACTGTTCCTGTCATATTAAAATCTTTCTAATTGAAAACTCCTTGGTTTTAAAAATCGAATACCATTTATTTATTTAAAAAAAAGATTCTAAGAAAGGGGTCATTGTAGAAGCGTGCTCGTCGCGACCCCTGCCAGCCCTTTTCAGGGCTGCAATTCTACACAGCTGCGCACCCATGCAAACGAGGGTTAGGGCGTCCCCCCCAAGACGACGCAAACCAGCGCGTCCCCATAGGTGTGGAATGCAGCGCGCAAAGCGGCGATGGGGACCGCCACTCGTCACGCACAGCCCGACACGACGGAAGGTGGAGGACGGAGTGCAGCGTTGGCACGTGGAATGTTAGAGGGGCATGAGAGATAAGACGAATGAGTTGATCGAAATAATGAAAGAAAGAGAATTAGATGTCGTGTGTATGTCGGAGACCAAACGGAGAGGCAGTGGTACTGAAGAGCTCCCTGGCGAAACGTTAGCTATATCATATAGCTAACGTTCCGCCAGGGAGCTCCGGGACTCCGGACCATATAGCCTATATGGTCCGGAGTCCCGGAAAGCGAGAACGCCTGCCAGGGAGTGGGGGTGCTGTTGTGGTCCCGGTTGGTCGATCTTATGACTGAATATACGAGTAAGGTTGTGAACTCAAGACTTCTCTGGGTTCGCTTTAAACTGGGACTGACAAAGTTATTCCTTTTGGCTGTTTATGCGCCGGTAGCTTCGTTGTCCAGGGCTGAGCTGGAGGAGATTTGGGAGAATGTAAGAGAAGTTCTAGATTTGGTTAAGGGAAACGAAAGAATTGTTGTATGTGGTGATTTGAATGGATGGGTAGGTATTGCTCGACCAAGGTACGAGTCGGAGCTTGGAAAGTTTGGCGATAAAAGGGTAAATGATGCTGGCAAGCTTATACTGGCTGTATGCAAGGAAAGGGTCTTCTTGTGACAAAAACTATGTAAACATAGTGTTTGTCACAAGAAGGAAAATAATCACAGAAAAATCCATATGTACACTAGAGAAAGAAAGAATGAGAGAAGTATGATTGATTTTTTCCTGGTGGATGACCGAATGCGAAAACAGGTGATGGATACACGAGTGTTCAGGGGTGCTGACCTGGAAACGGATCACTATCTAGTAATTACTAGATTTAGTGGTTTGTTCGCGGGTTGGCGATACCGGACGGCAGTAACAGAACCACAGTCGGTCTGTCGCATCCGAATCTGGAAGCTTCAGGAAGCAGATACTAAGGACAAATATCACACAAGGGTAGCCGAAAAGCTTGACACCATCGATGGCAGAAAATAATGTGCGGAAAGAACATGGCAGAACCTTAGGGCTTAGTGATGGAATGGTAAGTGCAGCGGAAGAAGTATGTGGAACGACAAAAAGAGGTAGTAGTAAAAGAAGAGATTCATGGTGGATTGATGAAGTGAGAGAAGCTGTAAAGAAGAAGAAAAAAGCATGGTTAGACTACTTGGCCTCTAGTAATGATAAGCATATGAGAGAGAAGATGAAAGAAAGATATAAGCTGCAGAAAGTTCATGCGAAAACATTGATTGAGGAAGTACGTGAAAGGTGTAGAATAGAAGCGGACTGGAAAGAGGTTGGAAGGTCCCGGAGTAGTGCGACAGCCTTAAGAATGAACAAAGTGCTTTCGAAAACCAATGACGTCCTCTCTGAAAAATCGGACGTCATGCAGCGATGGAGCGAATTTTATAGAGAAATGTATGCGTGTCATGATCTTCGTGAAGGATCCGGGGGTGACGCCGTGACTGGCACGCCAGACACGGACCTCAATGACACTGAGGTCATCAGCATGAAAGAGATTAAACGTGCGATTCAAAGTTTGAAATGTGGTAAGGCTGCGGGACTAGACACAGTTACTGCTGAAATGGTCAAGTACGGTGGGCCTCGCGTCTGGGACAGCTTTCATCTGCTGTGCAATTTGTGCTGGCGGACGGGAGGTGTCCCGGATGATTGGCAATCCGCGGTCATTGTGCCTTTATATAAAGGTAAAGATTCACATTTTGACTGAGGGTGCTATCGGGCGATCAGCTTGACCAGCTTAGCAAGTAAAGTTTACTCGAAGTTTTTGACACGTAGGATGCAAGAGAAATCAGAAAGATTATTATGGGAGGCACAATGCGGATTTAGACCTGGAAGAGGATGCACGGATCAAATGTTTTCTCTCCGCATGATCACGGAAAAGCTTCTGACTGTTAACCAGAGGATTTTCTATGCTTTTGTGGATCTGGAGAAAGCATTTGATAAGGTTATAAGGAAGAAAATGTGGGAACTCTTGCCTGAATATGGTGTGGATGGTCGATTGTTAAGGGCTGTGCAGTCACTTTACTATGACTGTAAAGCCTGTGCGCGGGTAGGGCATGACCTGTCACCCATGTTTAGCATCCAAGCGGGCGCAAAACAGGGTTGTGTCATGTCTTCCTGGCTGTTCATACTGTATCTCGACAGCTGTTTACAGAAGCTGAAAAATAGCTGTTTGGGTGTGAAATTGGGTGACATTAAAGTATATTGTCTGCTGTATGCTGATGATGCAGTGCTTATTGCACCATCAGAAGCAGAACTGCAGGCATTAGTCACGTGTATGAAAGAGGAATTTGAAATTAAAGGTCTCCGTTTTAATGCTAATAAAACTAAGGTTCTGGTATTTGAAAAGGTCTAGAACAGGTAAATGAAATTGTATACTTGAGGAGTGCTTTCAGGCGGGATGGAAGATGTGATTTAAATGTGGACAGGCGTGTCGCTGCCGGGAACAAAGTCAATGGTGCCCTGAATGCGTTAGTCAAAAGGCAAGGCGTAGTGAAGAGTGCACGCCTTGCAATACATAACGCAGTGTTGGTACCGACTTTGTTATATGGCAGCGAAACCTGGGTATGCCAGAAGAAGCATAAAAGCAAGTTGAATGCAGTGGAGATGCGATCTCTTCGTAAAATGTGCGGCGTTACCATAGTGGACCGAAAGCGAAACAAAGAGATTCGCAATATGGCAGGATTGAAAGATGACCTTATCACAAAAATTGATAGGGGCGTACTCCGATGATTTGGGCACGTTGAGCGAATGAGTGAAGACCGAATGGTGAAGAAAATATATAGTGCGAAAGTAAATATTAAAAGGTATCGAGGTAGACCGAGACTAACTTTCGAAGACCATTTGAGCAAATTACTCGAAGAGGGGAAGGTCAAGAGTACTACAAGGAATACCTAGACGTGCATGTATGAAGAAGATAATGAACCTGAAAGAAGCGAAAGAGGTATGTAAGGATCGTGACACTTGGCGATCTGTTCTCTCTGGCTACCCCGTTAGGGATTGTGCGTGAAGATAAGTAAGTAAGTAAGTAATTAAAAAAAGATTCTCGGTCTTGTCACAAGGTTACTTGTTTAGTCGTTGAGAAAATGGAATCGACTCGAGAAAATTCAAGAGCGATGATTTATTATGACTTTCGAAGTGGTTTAACACAAAAACAGTGTGTTGACCGGATGATTTCAGCATTTGGTGATGAAGCCCCATCTAAAATCACAATTTATCGCTGGTTTGCTGAATTTCAACGTGGACGTGTCAAGCTCAGTAATGATCCCCATCAAGGTCGTCCAAAAACTGCAGTCACCCAAGAAAACGTTGATGCTGTGCGTAAGCTGATTGAGGAAGATCGACATGTGACATACCGCGAAATTCAGATAACTTTAGACATTGGCATGAGTCAAATACAAATAATCTTGCATGAACAAGTAGGTGTAAAAAGTTGTTTTCCCGATGGATACCGCATTCGCTCTGTGAAGAGCAAACAGCGGCTCGCGTTACTTGGTGCGTCAGAACTCTCGAAAGATTCCACGCAGAATCGCACGTACAAACCCGAAACAAAAAACCAGTCACGAGTTGGGGTGTTCGAAAATGAGTTAAAGCCAACAAAAATTGTTCGTTCACGGAGTGTTGCAAAAAAAATGATGGCCACGTTTGTCTCCAAAACCGGCCATGTTACGACTATTCCTCTTGAGGGACAAAGAACGGTTAATGCAGAATGGTATGCTAGCATTTGTTTGCCACAGGCCGTTTCTGAACTCCGTAAAGAGAACTGCAACCGCCGCATCATCCTCCATCACGACAATGCGAGTTCTCACACCGCACACAGAACAAAAGAGTTTTTACAGCAAGAAAACATAGAATTATTAGACCATCCGCCGTACAGCCCCGACCTAAGCCCTAATGATTTCTATAATTTCCCTAAAATAAAGAATAAATTGCGTGGACAGAGATTTTCATCACCTGAAGAAGCTGTGGACGCCTACAAAACGGCCATTTTGGAGACCCCAACTTCCGAATGGAATGGTTGCTTCAATGATTGGTTCCATCGTATGGAAAAATGTATCAAATTTCGCGGAGAATACTTCGAAAAGCAATAAATACATTTTTAAATAGTAGTGTTGTGTCACTTCCTTGATTCCCGAAATTTTCAGTGCCGCCCTCGTAGTATTAGTGTAAATTTAAGAAATAATTGAGAGACATGGAGTAAAATAAATTTTATAAAAATACAAACAGTGTATACAAGCGGTGAACGCATCAAGTAGGTGTACTATAGTCAAACAGAAAGGCACACACAGTATACTACACAACTCACACAGAGATGCAACGAAGTGTATAGTATACGCGCACGCACGCACAGACACAAGGAAAGTAAGCAGATGGGTCAAAGACGATCTAATTGGGACTCTGTACTAGCATATGCTTTTGTTAAGCTAAGCTA
This sequence comes from Parnassius apollo, assembly GCA_907164705.1. Classification (NCBI taxonomy): domain Eukaryota; kingdom Metazoa; phylum Arthropoda; class Insecta; order Lepidoptera; family Papilionidae; genus Parnassius; species Parnassius apollo. The sequence continues at coordinate 1,379,702 of CAJQZP010001697.1, forward strand.
GTGCGCTTTACTATATTCGGCTGCAGCACCACTTACGTCCAGGTGAGATAGCAGTCAAGCACTATTTGATAACAGTTAAAAAAGGCTATTTAAAACAGAGGCTTTGGCAATATGGAGGCTAGAGGTGAGGCGTGAGGTGATGAAAAAGTGTCCAGCTATAAGCTGTAAATAACAGTTCAAAAACCTCTCAGAAACAAAAACACAAACAGAAACTTTTTCATTCAATATAGATTATAAAATAATACTTATTGAAAGCCACTTTTTTTAATTTACCACTGGTTCAGAAAAAAACCTGGGAAGAACCAGCACGAAACCCAGCGGGACTATTTTTTTTTAAATAACAGCTAACAATCATGTATGTTACAACTAACAACAAAAAACAAATCAGAAATAGCTTAGTGGCGATCACCCTTCCCAAAGGTTATTATCGTCTATAAATTACTTAATATTATAATAACCCTTTTTATACAAATTTTGTTTAAGAGCCCTCTTACATTTCGTTTTTCCGCTCCGAGCGGGCGACGACCTACGCGAAAGATACTTTATTTCATATCTCTATTCGTTCGCTCGCACTATGATACTGTGAGTATAGCGACTAAACGATCTTGATCTTCCATTATACAAGTTTTCTTAGGATGGAGTTCAGTTAATGGAAAATTTTTGGTGTGTCGTTTTTGTTATCTAATTAATTTATTATAATCTATTTGATATATTTTTCATTTTTATGAACCTTAGTGATGAAATAAGTAAACATAAATATTTTGTTTCACAGTATTCGATTGTTAACCGATGTTGGTTAATAATCGATTATATCTACTAACGGTAGTATAGTGGTATAAATAAATAAATAAGACGATTGCAACCTGTTTAAATAAATAAAATAACCAAGTGTAACTAATATTTTTTAATCGGTACTTACAGTCCAATTACCATATTTTTTTATTAGAAATATTTGCTGCAACGGCATTGAACGAGCTTATTTCGAGTCAATAATTTCAGGCAGTACACACTTTTTATAAAACGCTTGTAACTTGGGTAACATATTCAAAATCCAAAATTTGTCGTCTTTGTAGATTTTAGTACTTTTACTTCATAATCAGGGCCAGTCCATATGGCAAGCATGGAGACATTTTTATTCTCCATTATTATTTCTCCAGATAGGATATTTCTTTTTTTACGTTTAGTGACACTGGTATTTTTCACATTCTGGTATTTTTCACATTCCGACTGGTGAGAAAGCTCAGCTACAATCAAAATAACTATAATATTGTGCGAACTTTATACTAATTCAAATATACTGTACGAAAGTAAATACTTCCAACGATCAAAAACTGCGATCGTAGTTGAGTTCTATTTCGGAACTCAGGCCAAAACAGCAGCGCCTATAACGGAAATCGACGCACACTACGATAATATCGAATCGGACGGAGCGCGCGAAATAAAGTGACACAAACTCGACTAGCGCTTGCGCGGTATTGAATTCAGATGACCAGTGCAGTGAAATATATGGTACTTTTATTTAATAAATTAAAAAATAATAGTAACAATTTAAAAAGTAAAATCATAGTATAATTTAAGCAAATGTTGCTGATTATTTTGGTATAAATTTTAAGTCAAAATAATGTAGAACTTCGTAGATATTGGGGCTTGTATCAAAGCTTTTTCGGTACTAACGTGAAGGACATATAACGAAAATGTATTTGATCATTATTAAAGTATAGGATATTTGTGAGATAAAAAATATTTTTTGATGGTCGATATTCAATAGAATAGAAATTAGAGCTGCCAAATCATGTCTCTCAGAGTTTTGGCCTAGACATGCATCGGGAGAATGATTATCACTAAAAAAAAAATAAGACATCTAATAATTGTTATTTCAAGCAACGAACGGAAAACATAATTTCAACGAGGAAACCTTGTAATTTCGCGTTGTTTTTTTTTTTGTAATACTCCTCTTAAGAAAGTTTTTGAACCTTGTGCAGGTCACATTTTGTGTATTTTCTGGGATTTTCTTGTAAAAGCGTATACATCGCACCAAGAATGAATTACTGACTCGGTGGAGTTGAGTTACTAGCACTAGTACTACTAGTTTGTGCCTGTTCTTAGTAAATGAATGATGCTATAGTCAACCAAATCTAAGAAATACCTTTTGACGTTTCACATTAATCATTCCGCAATAACTTTGCACCAGCGTACTCACACGATTTAAAGTAACCTTTTACGTAAATCCGAAGAATTATGAAGATATCTATATTTCATTACAACGTGTATAGTTTTTTTACCACTTATTTAAATTTGAATTTTTCAAACAAAGCAAAATATTAAAAAATAACCAGTATTACTTTTTTTTACTTGACGTCGTTTCAATGACATGTCGCTATGTAAATTACCGTAGTGTTTGGATGATTAAAATTCATTGTTATGCGAATAATCGATAAAATATTGAAATAATCGGTAAAAATATTCTAATAATCGAATCATTAATTTCTTTAATGTATTATTTGTCTTTAATGTTGTATTAGGAAGAATTTGGGATGTGCAAGCGGGTTTTAGAAAGAGAATGGGGTATACAGATCAAGTCTTTTCCATGCGCATGATTGCGGAGAAGTTTTTGGCCAAAAACCAGAAAGTTTTTTGTGCGTTCATGGACTTGGAAAAGGCTTATGACAGAGTGGACAGGAATGTGTTATGGCAAACACTGAACTCATATGGGTTGAGCGCTGGTTTGATACAGGCATTAAAGTCTCTTTATACGGACTCTAGTGCTTGTGTCAGGATCAATGGGGTCTACTCGGACTGGTTTGGCATCCAAAAACGTGTCAGACAGGGCTGTGTAGCTTCCCCTTGGCTGTTCAACCTATTTATGGACAGGTGTTTGCAAACTTTGAAAGATGAAGAATGTGGGTTAAGAATGGGCGAGTTAACCGTCAAATGCCTTTTGTATGCCGATGATCAAGTCATATTTGCGTCATCGGCGGCTGAGTTGCAAATGATGGTTACATTAATGAACTGGGCATTAAAAGAAAGGGGAATGAAAGTGAACGCAAATAAGACGAAAGTGATGGTTTTTGAAAGAGAGGAAAGCAAAACGGTATGTGAAATAAGAATAGAAGGAGAGTTAATTGAGCAAGTAGATGAGTTTGTGTATTTGGGATGTGTATTTAGTAGGGATGGGAGATATGATAGGGATATAGAACGACGAGTAAATGCAGGGGATAGAGTGAATGGAGCACTACACTCTATTATGAAGAACCAGAATGTGTCCAAAAAGGCACGTATGGTAATTCATAATGCTGTGTTAGTCCCTACTTTAATGTATGGTAGTGAAAGCTGGGTGTGGCAGAAGAAGCACGAAAGTAGAATAAATGCTGTAGAAATGCGGTCTTTAAGGAGTATGCTAGGGTTGAATCTGAATGACAGGGTGAGAAATTGCGTGATAAGAGATAAATGTGGTATGCAAGATGATGTTGTGACCAGGATTAAGAAAGGAATGCTTCGGTGGTTTGGTAATGTGGAAAGAATGAATGAGGAAAGAGTGACAAAGCAAATTTATATGGCAGATGTGAACGGCCGAGTTGGGAAGGGACGCCCTAGAAAAAAGTTTATCGACCAAATTGGCGATATTTTGAAAAGGGGCCACGTTAGAAGTACCCTTAACCGACGAGCATGTATGAGTAGATATGTGGATGTAAAGGAGGCGAAAGAGGTATGCCAGGATCGTGCCAAATGGAAGTCCATAGTCTCTGCCTACCCCTCTGGGTGACAGGCGTAAAGTGTTTATGTATGTATTACGTATGTATTATTTGTTTAATTTAGTTTTTATTTTCAAAATTCCTTAAATTACATGAATCATGAATAAAACAAGTTTTTTTTTTTTCAGTTTGTCAAAGTAAATTTTTGTAGGAAAAAAACTCATATACAAGGCCGTGCTAAAATAACCACTACATAATTTCAATATCACGCCATTTCGATACCAGTTACTCGGCTCCACAGAATCAGTAATTCATTTTTGAGGCGATGTATACGCCTTTATAACAAAATGCCAGAAAATATACAAAATTTGACGTAAGTACACAAAGTTCAAAACTTTATTAAACTAAGTTTGTATAAAAAGGGTTATTTTAATATTGAGGAATTTATGGGTGATAACAACCCCTGGGAAGGGATGATCGCTACCAAGCTATTTCTAATTTGTTTTGTGTTGTTAATTGTAACACGCATGATTGTAAGCTCTTTTTTTTAAACTAGTCCCGTTGGGTTTCTTACTGGTTCTTCTCAGGACAGAGCTTTTCGAACCTGTGGTAAATGAAAAAAGGGACTTTCAATAAGTATTATTCATAGTCTATATTGAATAAAAAATTTCTGTTTCGAGAGCTTACTGTGCGTAATTTTGTAATTTTGTGTTTGTCTTCTTATTTTGTGACTCTGCTTTAACTTTTTGGACTGTTTCTTCTATAATAACATTTTGTACGTAGCAGAGCCACGCTACATCTATATTATAGTTGTAGCACGAATGGGTTGGCTCAACCAGGGCAGGACCACGCTCTCACAGAATACCAACGTAAAATAGCAGCGTAATGCTTATGTGTTTCATATGGTGAGTATGAAGAACCAGAGACCCTTTTTACTGGAATCGAGGCATTCCATTTTAGTCCTCAGGGGTGACAACGCATTTGCATTTCGATTCTTAATTGAGGATAAATGTGTATGTCTACGGGCCATAACATCCACTTACCATTAGGTGGACTGTGTGCTCGTTTGTCACCCAATGCTATAAAAAAATCGTTGAAGCATGTGCCCTTGTCACAAAGGATGACTGCGCATAAGTGGCAGAAAAAACAAAAAATTATTATGGATGACTTTGAAAGACGCATTAATTTTGACTGCATTATTGAAAATCAAATAATAATTAATAAACAACGACATGCCTACTAGTTGTACTGAAAGTGATTGAATAAATTTATTTTTAATCTAGTTTAAATCTTAAATTTTTATAACTGTGCCTCTAGAAATAAGCAGTAACAACAAATATGAATAAACTGATAAATCTTGTGTTATAAATTGTCCGTGTTTAATTTATTCTGGTATTATTCAAACCAAACTGTAAATGATTACCAACTCTAAATAATCGATATCGATTTTTAAGAATCGAATATTGTACGTTCCGATTTTTTGGTAGGCATGCTTGGTGCAATAAGTTTCACAGCTGTCAAAATGTATTTCTTAGATTTGGTAGACTATTATCAAAAGAAACAACCTTTTTTTTTTTTTTTTTTTTTAGGAAAAGTTTTTAATTTTTTTTTTGTAAATTTAAAAAAAAAAATGTAAATACAGGGTATTGTACGACCGTAGCAGTTGTAGATGGGTTCAAGAGTGCGCAGAGTGAAAAATTTAATATTTTTAAGACTTTTTTTATGCCAATAAAATATTTTCAAACGTTTTAATAATTCATTCTAATTATTTTTTCATCCAAAACTTGACACTTGCGCCATTTTTTATCATTTTGCTTTTGATGAACTTTTGTTTTCTTATTTTGAACAAAAAATTATTAATTTGAAAATTAAAATAATTAATTTAAAATTTACCCTGCTGCTATTGTAGAGCCACCCTAATTGAACGCATTTCGACGGAAACTTTTTCCATATTCCCATACACCCTCAGTATTCGGCAGAAAGAAAATAAATTAATCATACACAACTCTTTTTTTTTAAACGTGGTAGAGCCATGCTGCAGTTATATTAGTAGTGTTGCGCGCCTAAGTTACTAATGTGTATTTATAGGCGCTGCAAGGTGGGATCGGGGAAGTATTGAATTTGGCGAGACAAGCAAAGCTTCGGAGCGGAATAAAGTGAACCAGTGTGATTAATTATTGGTGTTTTAAGTTTAATTAGTGTAAAGTGAATTAAAGAGTTAATTTAGGTAATTCTATCGGCAATTTTTATTGTCACGAACCTCAAGCTCGTAACAGTAGTATAGTGGTATCACGAATGGGTCGGCTCGACCGGGGAAAGACCACGCTCTCACAGAATACCAGCGTGAAATAGTAGCTTAATGCTACTGTGTTTCGTATAGTGAGTATAGAGAACCGGAGACCCTTTTTGCTGGAAACGAGGCAATCCATCTTAGTCCTCACAGGTGACAACGCATCTGCATTTTGAATCGCATAAGAGGATAGAAGTAGATGTCTATGGGCCACAGCAACCACTTACCATCGGGTGGACTGTGTGCTCGTTTGTCACCCCATCCTATAAAAAAAACTCTTACCCGTGCAATGCACCTCTCAAGCGCGGCAGCAAGAGAGTCTCGCACTGCAAGTTGATACTCTCCTCACTTTCCTTGTATTTCACGACTCCGTTCTCCATCTCCCTCCGCAACAGAGTGATCTCTTTCGGGTGCGCGATCTTGAGACGGAAGACGTATCCATCCACTAGTACGTCGACGTGAGTCGGATATGGTTGCGTTGGCAGGGAGAATTGTTTCGAGAGGCGATCCGCGATCTGTATATTGAAGGCCGCTTTCAGACAGCGGAACGCTTCGATGTCACCCGGCCATTTGCCACTGTGACCTAGTGAAGGGAAGTAATTAATATTAATATGAATAAATCAATAGACCAATATAATAGATTTAATTTAATCAATATTAGCAACCCGCCCCGGGTTCGCGTAGATTGGATCCATTAAGTGCGGTGTGATTTATTCTTAAGATAATTATATAATAATTGCTAAGAGGTGGATGTGTGTTACATTGGTAGTGTTGCTGCTTGTTTGCATACTTTGGTGTTATCATGTATTTATGTCCTTCACGTTACACAAGTATGTGATTGTTTTGGAGAGATATTATAAGGCTAGTTCGATTGTGTTGTGTTCTATACTGAAAGTGTAGTGCAGTACACTCATTCCTGATCATTAACTGCATATGCAAGTGAACAAGTTAAACATCCGTTCTCACACATTATATACACATATATATACAAGATAAAATCTGTATAACGACACTCAAGGGACTGTGCATATTTTGACGTTATAGAGATTTGTCGTTAAATGGAAAGAAGACAAATTTGTATTAGAAAAAGAAAAAGTATATAAACAAAATCACAACACTTTTTCGTTTTCACAGTGACTTTGTTTTAGTTGCCATGTTTACAGTTTGAAAGTCTGTGAGCAACTAAGAATATGATAACGTTTAGATAATTCATGACAAAACAACGGATTTCTTAGAGTTTGGTGTGTATGTGTATGATGTCGACAGTCGAGTTTATTACGGGCTAGGATATTAAAGCGATAAAGAAAAGAACGTACACAGCTGTGCAGTTTTTACCGATTTTTGTAATTTAAAATGTATTTTTTATTATTTAATTGTTGTCGTTGTTTAGAGTGGGTGTAATGCTACGTAGAGTCCATCATTGTATGGAAGACAAGCTAAACCAACCTAAGCCGAGTGATTTCGATGCTTTATGGAGTTTTTCGTTAAATCGAGTGACACAGTGACAATTATTTTATTAATTTTGGATACAAGATAATCATTTTACGATTTCACAATAAAATCTTTACGTATTTCGGATAAAATAAGGCCTAAATTACTTTATATGAATAACTATTTTAAAATATTTATATTTGTCTGTTCGGATTACTCTTTGGAATGGCTGAATAAATTGCAAATAAACTTCATGAACAGATAGACAGCAATACCAGAATGGATCAGGCTATATTTTAAGCGAAAAACTTCGACTTCGAATGGTCTTTATCTCAAATATTAACATCCTGTCATATACTGGCGAAGCCCCGGGGGGGGGGGGGCTTATAAATAAATAAATAGCTGACCTAGTTCGAGTACTGCGGTATGTGCTGGAGTGTAAGGTGGCAGACGTGCTTGCGGCGTGTCTTTTAGTAGTGCAGAGCTGCCGCGTCTTCGAATGTTCTGCATACTGCGAGCCGCGGGAACCACGTTGCAGCTGCAGCTGAACACTTCTGACACGCCTGCCATCATAAAAAAAAACCATCCTTCATATACGGTTGGGCAAAAAAATATTCGATATATCAAAATATATCGTCGATATTTTTAATCGCGATATATGAATATTCGATATTTATTTTAGAGTATCGAATTCGTATCAATTTCAATATATTTTAAAATTTTATTTTAATAGTAAATAGTAAGTGTTAAAACATCCTTGTGCTGTTGTTTTTTTTTCGCTGTCCAACCGTCCAGCAACAAAAATTTCGGCTTTATCCTACTAAATCATCAATTTTATCATGTGATATACATCGATACTGTTTAAAAATATCGATACTGCATATATATCGATATACTTCTTTCACTTGCCGATCCTTACCTTCATTCAACTCTCTAATAATACGTGGTAGAGAAATTCTGCAGTTACAGTGAATGATTTCATTTACCGTATGAAAAAAAATTGGGTGTAATAAGTGAACGGAATAAAAGCCAATGGCACTGACATTTTACAATTTTTTGCTGTTACAATAACATAATATAAAATAATATGTTAACGTAAAAGCAAAATCCAGACCTATACGACTTAAGGATCTTCATAAAAAGTGCTTACTCCTTTCTAAAAGGCCGGCAACGCACTGCAATTCCCCTAGTGTTGCGGTTGTTTATGGGCGGCGGTAATCACCTATCTATAAAAAAGGGATCCCCGGTTGCATTCCCAATGGAGATCCCAGAACCTCTCGAATACGGATATGGAGACCACCGTAGGGACCTTCGGTAAAATTCCGGTATAACCTTTATACGGCATCCATGAGGATTACCCCTGAATAAAAAAATGTTTTTAGCACTAACGGGTGGGCTCGACCGGGGAAGGACCGCGCTCTCACAGAATAGCGGTGTGAAATATCAGCTTGCTGTTGCGTTTCGTGAGGTAAATGTGAGAAACGAAGATCCTTTTAACTGGAAATGAGGCATTCCATCTTAGTCCTAAAGGGTGACAATGCATCCGCCATTTAGATTCATAAACGATAATAGATGTAGATATCTATGGATCACAGCATCAATTAACCATCATGTGGACTGCAGACTAGTTTGTCACCCTTATTCTATAAAACACCTATCAGTAGACTTAACCAAGTTTCAATCACCTGAGATGCCTCGTGTAGAGGCGAAACACGTGTACTATCGTCGATGGTGTGTCTTTCCTAGAATAGTGGTGTTGGGAGTAGTGGTGCTGGAATTAGTGGTGACAAGATTAGTGCACGCAATTAGGGAGGGCGGGAGGTGCTCTTCAAACTAGGTAAGACACATCATTTTATTTAATTGAGCGGATGGTTGCAAAGTAACTATTAATATCTTTACTATAATGGATTTCCGCAAAGTAACGCCTGATTCTATCAATTATCTTAACCAAGTTTGTTTCGAACCCCCGACGCAGACAGAGGATTTTTATTGTTTTTATTTGATTGCTTATAATATTAAGGGTGTTATTCGTTTAACATGCGTATCTGTGTTTCTATCTGTAACATCGTAGCACAAAAACTATTAAACCGATTTTGATTCAGTTTTCTTTTTTCTCTTTCTTTCTGTCCAACCGTTTGGAGGTCATCTCTTTTCTAGTTGATGAAAGAATAAGAGCAACTTTCAAAAGTCAGATTGATTTGAAGTTTGGTATCCTGTTAATTCAATGATATTGCAAGTACACTGTAGCCTTGTCCTTATGCTGAGACGTCGCCTGGAATCTGCAGGATACTTAACTCTTTACCCACTTACGGCGGAGTTATCGTGTTTGGCCCCATTGAAATTTTAATGATCGTGGTCAGAGTCTGAAGATGGAGCAGGAAAGCAAAATAAGAACGTGAGGGTTATTTCACTGAAGGAATCAATAAGTAATTTTTCTTCAACTTAAATTTAATTTTTGTATGCTTCGTTCTTAGATTAAGTGTTTTTTGTGACTACAATTTGTAAAGCTTACATCTTCATCATCACATTACAGCCTTTTGCAAGTCCACTGCTGAACATTGGCCTTTCCCAAGGAATACCACAAAGCACGGTCCTGAGCCACCTGCATCCATCGACTTCCCGCATCTCTCATCAGGTCGTCACTCCATCTAGTGGGGGCCGCCCTACACTTCGCCTACCGGTACGAAGCTGTTACTGAAGCATATATTTTGCTTGTGCCTAAATAAATAAATAAACCAAAGCATCAAGCGACCGTAAACAGCGCTGATGTGTAGCGGCAGCTGTTCCAGGTCGCGCAGGTCTCGCCGCAGCCGGTCGAAGGCCTGCAGCGCTCGCACACAGCTCTCCTCGACGCTCTCGCGACCAGCACTTCGTGTCACCAGCAGACCATCCAGCTGCTCGCACACATGGAACATTTGCGTCGGTGGAACACCTGAGAAATATTGTACGATTCACTGGATTCTGCATTTTTATTCATAGTCGAAGATCACAGAGAAGGTTCAAAATAAGTAATACAGGCGAAAAATTAATTTAAAAAAGTCTCAAACATTCTGCACTTTATATCTTTTGGTTTGAGAAAGCGTGGTAATGCATTATTTCAACTGATTGTCATTCATAAATATCTAACGCATACTATTTTACTACGCACGCACACATTCGTGGAGGTCGCTCGGTCGGCAAAAACGTTGTGAATTGAATTGCACACAGAGGAGCGCACGTACACGTGGCTGTTGCCCATAAATCACCTCCAATTTGGGATTCTTTTAAAAAGCCTTATTTACTCGTATTTTTTAAAACGGTATACCATTACGTTATTGCATCTCTTTGCATTTTCTTTCGCATATACCATGGGGAGTGCTCTGAGGAATTGTTCAGTTTAATCCCAGCCGCCAAATTTCGTGAACGCACTACGCGGCATACGTCCCGATACCATCCACACCATCTGGATGCTTGGCGGTCCACCACTGTACGTTTCAAAAGGAGTTTTCTTCCGCGTACGACCTCTCTGTGGAATAGTTTACCACCGGCGATTTTTCCGGACCGATACGACCTGGGGACCTTCAAGAAAAGAGCTTACTCCCTTCTAAAGGGCCGGCAACGCACCTGCAATTCCCCTGGTGTTGCGGTTGATCATGGGCGGCGGTAGTCACTTAACATCAGGTGAGCCGCATGCTCGTTTGCCCCTCTTCTATAAAAAAAAAGATACGTACGTTATATAATTATTTATACATTTGAAATTAAATATAAAATTTGGATATTCTTCGAAAAATAACTCTATGCTTGTCAGCCACTCTCACTTTTTATAGAATAAGGTGACCAACCCACAGTCCACCTGATGGTAAGTGGATACTGTGGCCCATACATATACATCTATCCTAAAGAATAAAAATTAAATTACAGCTATATTATAGTTGTAGCACAAATGGGTCGGCTCAACCGGGGCAGGACCACGCTCTCACAGAACACCAGCGCAAAATAACAGCGTAATGCTGCTGTGTTTCGTATGGTGAGTGGCCGTGAACCGGAGACTCTTTTTACTGGAATCGAGGCATTCCATCTTAGTCCTCAGGGTGACAACGCGTTTGCATTTTGATTCTTATTTGAGGATAAATATGGATGTCTATGGCACAGAATCCACCTACCATCAGATGGACAGTGTACTCGTTTTTCACCCAATGCTATAAAAAAAACTATATAGTTGCAGCATAGCCCTACCACGTGTAAACAATGCAGTGTAGAAGGTTGACTTCTTTTATAAAGACGAATTACATCAGCAAACATCTTGAGTAGTTGCGACATATACTGTGTAGATAACCCGCTGAAGGATTTTTCACGCATGGTCAAGTTGTTTGCCAGCAAGTTGTTAATTTTTTAAAACAAATTAAATTCAAAGCTTGAATTTATCAAAACACTAGGTGCTTACCTACATACAGACAGTGTGTATTTAATACTTTATAGTAAGAAGAATATGCCTTAAAATCATAGCGAAGATCTAGACGCTCGCAGTAGTAAAATTATACCGTATTTGAATTTCATGAGGTAGTCGACGATCTGCTTGGGCAGAGCTCGTCTCTCGGCCGCGCTGTCCGCGGTCCAGACACAAGCCTCTGTGATCGAGCCGTCCTGGAAACGACGCAGTTCAGACTTCTCTCCCCAAAACGCCCTGAAATATTCACCAACAGGTCTTTAGTATAATATGGCCAGCTCATGGACACCGGCAACCGGACGCAAACAAAAAAGGTTGTATAACGGGTTTCACCTCTGAGGACTCAGAGTAATCAACAGGGGATCTCAAATATACAATATGAAAAAAATAAAATGAAAAATACTTTATTTGACAGTTAGCACCTTTACAAATAATATAGCAGTGGGTCTCACACTAGGCACGTAGACCTGTATCGTGAGAGCCATATACACATATTATCAGAAAACAGAAATTTGTGCACGGCTGACTTTACAAAGCTTTCCCTTTAAATATATGCACGATTTCATTATGTCATAAATATAAAAATACTTAAATATATATACATATATAATATATATATATATATATATATATATATATATATATATATATATATATATATATATTATATGTATGCATATGTATTATTATATATATATACATATGCATACATACATATACATACATACACAAACATAAATATTATAATTTGTTAATATTACAGTATTTTGAATTTGCAATTACTGCTATAATAACAATATCAATATCAATATTGGGCATGTAGCTGCTATGACAATGTTCGAAACAGCTTTTCTGTTTGTTCATAACTAAGCGTAAGCAACCAATTTCGAGCAATCTCTTATGTCTATTCTATTATGCCTTCATAACCTTATTATAAATTAGTGTTTCAATGAATGGACTAAATCGTTTTGCGAAAGCTGTGCGAACGCTTGGTAATGGCATTTGAAACACACGTTTTTCCATCAGCTCACTGTATTTATGTGAGCCTAATATTTTTCTATGAACACATGTAGTCACACATAGACAAATAGCTGCCGAACTGTAAGTACTTTAATAAACTAAGTACACGAAGTAACAACTTTTTATTATAATAAATTCTCAGTAGCAGCTCGTAGAGAAGTTGACGCTCTGTCGCATACACCAAAGCCGTCATCGGCCGAAGTTTGCACGGGCGACAACGGCCGAACTCGGACGATCGAATCAGACACTTGTAAAACAAAGAGAGCGCGTACACATACACGACCCGTCATCGTCCGATAACGCACGAAAACGGCCGATCAACCGTCGCATCCGAACTTGTTGGGATTTCTCGCCCGACTGCCGGCGTCTACAGTGCAAATTGAGTGTATTTATAGTTCAATTTAATCATTTTGTCTTTATTCTGTTGTTTCTGTTAGTGTTTTTTTTTCTCCAAATGACTTCTCTGGATACTGAAAATAGAAAAATAGAAAAGAATACCGGCAACGTCCAATGTAGGCACAAGTGATATACTGTTGCAGTGTAAGCACATACACGTCCGAGTTACTCGTCCGGGTAGTTCTGTCCGCCATCGACCGACAAAATCGGTTTTGGTGTACACGTACCGTAAGTCTATGTAAAGTCGTTGGTCCTGCGCCTGATCTCTTTACGGTCGTGCCGGATTACCCTCGCGTTGGACTATGAGAGTGAGGGTATAGAGAGAGGCCTATGCTTGCGCTTACATTTGGGCACTATAATCCTGTGCTGTGCAGCTGACTAGTCTCCATGGACGTTGGCCGCCGTAACCGAAATTCGGCCTAGAGGACATTATTATTATACGTGGTAGAGCCACGCCGCAGTTATATTATGGTTGTAGCACACATGGCACGGTTCGACCTGGACCAGCATTAAATAGCAGCTTAATGTTGTTTTGTTTTATATGGTGAGTGTAGAGAACCGGGGACCCTTTTTACTGGATACAAGGTATTCTATCATGGTTATCAGAGGTGATAACGCATCTGCATTATGGCTCTTAATCGAAGTCATATTTAGATGTCTATGAACCACAACATTTGCTCACTATCAGGTGAGCATAGAAAAGCTTGATTTTTTTACATAAAAGGTAAACAAACATACGGATCACGTGATGGTAAGTGATCGCCTATCACCCATAAACATCTGCAACATTAAAGAAATTGCAAGTGCGTTTCGGAAAAATTTCGGAATTTTTATGTCCTTAACTCATAAGAACACTATAAAAAAAATTATGACTATAATAAATCATAATGAGAAAATCAGAACCCAAGTCGTATACTACATGGTAGATATCCATTTAAGATTATGATGACAATGAGTTGCATCGCTAAGTGTCGTGGGTTAAGCAATTTATGTATTTAAACTGTCTCAACAATATTATGCATGTCGAGCCAACCCATTCGTGCTACAACCATAATATAGCGGCAACGTGACTTTACCACGTAATTGTATAAATATTGTAAAAATGTATATCACGATAAAATCAAGTGGGTCCTACCCTACACTTGCAAGGAATTGGTTGTAGTTTTAGCTCGTATCATAAGTTTATAAGTATAGTATGTTTATAAGTATGTAAGATTATAATGCGCTGTAAACTCGTTACTATTACCTAATATCATGTTGTGTGCACATGTTTTGAAATACCATTAAACTTTGCATTTATTATGTTCAATTGTTCATGTTTTGGTGTTATTCTGTTTTGTTTACTTAAATAAATAAATAAATAAAAATGATTCTATGCCAGTGGTAGAGCTCGACCGAACGTCGGTGCGTTCATCGGTCGCGCTTTGTATGAAAATTCACAAGTCGTTACAGTGTTCGACCGACCGTACGCACGCGTATATAGCTACGCACTGCGTACGAGGATCGTCGGTCGAGCGCGTCCACATGCGTACCGTCGGTCGACCGACGCACTATGGAAACATATTAACGCGATAAATTACCTGAATTCCTCAGACTCGGGGAGATTTGCTGGTGGTCCTCTATCAACTATGTTAGTCACATTCACCGAGTTCAACACTAGACCGAAAGATAACTTTTCTTCATATCTAAAACAAAATGCAACAAGTGGTAAAATTAAAATTTTTGTACAATCGACTTCAATATAGTAAATAAAATGAGAACATCATCAATGTAGTCGAAGTCAATTAAATACGCATTATTAAGGATAATTTAAAGACTACTGATCAGATCTTGATCAAATTTATATGGAACTACTACATGAGAAGCACCAGCTTTCAAACTAAAAAAGAATCATCAAAATCCTTCTAAAATCCACCTAGAAAACAGTTCAAAGGTTACACACATAGAAAAAATACAGTTGAATTGAGAACCTCCACCTTTTTTTAAGTCGGTTGATAATAGGAAGATCATTAAGGATTTCTCAATATCTTCTAATGTCCAATCTCAGGAGACAATTGACCTTGAACTCTTAAAGTGGGAAATAAAAAGTGTTATGTAATAGGTAACAAAAGCTCTGTGGTTTCCACATAAGTGCATTATCCGAATAAGTATTCAAACACAAAGAAATAACTTTAAAAACTCAACCATAAAAAAATTGTATGTGGTTTTATTTTATTATATTGGCTTTTAATTTCCACAGCAACACATGACCAAGTACAGTATAGTGTCAAATCTTCAAATGAAACACTTACCCATGTTTAATTTTGTCTACATTTTTATTTACAGGCCAAGAAAAGTCCGCCTCAACCAGCTGCAATATCAAATCCACTCTGTTTCCAAGACCTCTACTTAGTAAATCGTAAATAGTGTCTGTGACCAGGGCTAATTGATTCACACCATAGTTAATTTTGGATGTGTTTGGGACTTTGTTTAAAACACTCTCTTTGAGTTTGGAGAGATTCTTAAATCTGGAACAATATGTAATGATTAGTACTATCTACTGTTCTGCCTGGAAGACCATCTAGGTATATATCAACATCTCGATAGCTATCACCATCTAGCTTTAAGCAGCATAGCAATTGTTTATAGTATAAGGGAGATAAACAAGCTCACAGTCCACCTGATGGTAAGTGGTTACTGTGGCCCATAGACGTCTACTTCTATCATCGATTATGAATCAAAATGCAGATGCGTTGTCACCCGTGAGGACTAAGATGGAATGCCTCTTTTCCAGTAAATAGGGTTTCCGGTTCCTTACACTCACCATACGAAACATAGTAGCAATTACTATTTTACGTTGGTATTTTGTAAGAGCGTGGTCCTTCCCTGGTCGAGCCGACCCATTCATGCTACAACTATACTACTAATATAGCTGCAGCATGTCTCTACATTCACGTTACAAAATGCAGTCTGAATGGTACAGAGAGACAGGATTATAGTGCCCAAGTGTACGCACAAGCACAGGTGCAATCTCTATTCCCTCACTCTCATAATGCGAGGGGACGGTAAACCGACACGACTGGAGAGAGATCAGGCACAACACCAACGGCTTTACTTGCTTTCCGAGGCACGGGGGTAACGGACACGGCCAACTTCGTGACTCCGGGCAGCTACTGAGAATTTCTTGATGGAAAAACTTAATAATTAATTTTTGGCCCGACCTGGGATTCGAACGCAGCACCAGTCAGTCAGTAGAGCAGCCGCACTACCACTAGACCATTGAGGTAGTCATTTTATATAACCGTGTAGTAGCGGTGTAAGACTATCCACTATCGTCCTGAGGGTGTCGTAAGAGGCGACTGAGGGAAAATGAAACAGGAGTTGGGCAGCAGCATCTTCCTGATAACAACTCAAAATAATAAAAAAACTGCAATTGCTAACTCTCTTGCCAAGCGTGGCAGCTGTGGCATAATCCCCCCACGAGGCAATCTGTGAGGGAGGCCTATGTTCAGCAGTGAACTTTTATAGGCTGTAATAGAATGGATAGATTACACATAATAGTATTAAAATTACCTTATAACATGGTCGAATTGCATTAAAGGTTGCACAGGAGTCATAAACAGTGGTATAAAACTATTTATTTTAGGATTATCTAACATTTCGATAGCCAAAGTACACTCTCTTTTCATTGCATTGTAAGTCCCTTTGTGCATATTCCAACAAAGGTTATAGTAACCAGATTTATCAACAAATACTACTGGAAAGTTTTGTTCAAACTCCTCGAGGGATGGTGCGGGAGCTGATCCTTTGTATAATGAAATGCCTTTTGTGTCCCACTCTGAAGATTCTAAAAATGTAACCAAATAAAGTTAAAGATTTTTTTTTTGAAAAGATGAAATAGTGTAGAGAGAAAAAAATTAATGTTATAGTAGAAAATGAAGTGGTGGCATAATCGAATCTAGGATCCCAATTAACAAAATTTGACAATAAAGAAATATTTAAAAGAAATAAAAAAAAGTATGAAATGTGGTTGCTGGATAATTGTATGTGTAATTAGTATTAAATTAACAATTAATATTAAATCAAAAATAATAGTTATAATTCATAAGTTTAAACACAGAATATAATACATATATAGTATTCTATGAGTTTAAAAAAGATGAGGTATGTAAATAACATTATAATTTTAAGTTTAAATCCAAGACTGGCAATTAATTACAGAATATAGAAAAGTATGTAAGTGGGTGATGTAATTTGCCAACAAACTTCACTACAGTTTGGCGAAAGTAGTTTATGTAATAAAAAAAATCATGCAATAGATGTTGTAGAGGCGTGAATAGATGGTGGTATGTCACAAAAACACTTAACAGACTTGTATAGATTTTATGATTGCATACCATCTTATTTACGCCAAATATAAAAAACATGCAAGAGGCGGTAGCATCAAAGTTACAAGATGATTGTAATTGGAAATGAGATTGAAATGTAATGACACTGTAAAAATACCAGATCTGTAGGATGATGCTGAAATAATGTGTATGTTTTTTTCATAGGATAAAGGTGGCAAACAAGCACAGTCCACCTGATGATAAGTGGCTGCTGTACCCCATAGACATGTACATTTATCCTCAATAATGAATAAAAATGGCAGACACATGTCATTCATGAGGACTAAGATAGAATACCTCGTTTCTGGTAATAAGGGTCTCTGGTTCTCAACACTCACCATAAGAAACATAGCAGCGTTCAGCTGCTATTATACACTGGTAGTCTGAGAGTGTGATCCTTCCCCAGATGAACCTACCGATTTGTACTACTACATACTATACTACTTATATAACTGCAGCATGGCTCTACCATACAATGTAATTAAAATAAAAGTCATTTCTAGAAAAACCACTGTCACCTGAGTTTTAGACATGGAGCCCATTATATAATTTACAACGCAATGATATATTAGGTAAATCAATCTGTTAAAATACTCAAAAGATATTCATGTGACAGGTTGTCCTATTTCTAGTCAATAAAAAAACAGTCACCTTATACACGAACATGCCATGTTGGAGCCCACTGGCATCAATGAAATGGTTAAATTAAAATTGTAAAATTATATGATTGCTTTATATTGAGTGTAGATTTACGACATGCTAAGTAGTGAAGGAAAAAATTGTGTAGTACCCGCATGTCTGAGATATAAAAATATTTCAGACATGTTGTGAACTCTGCCAACGCACGCTGGAGCAGTGTGGTAGAGAACTTGCTCCATATATCTCTCAAAAATGATAGGAGCCTGTGCACAGCAATGAGACTAATATAAGGCCTATATATTATCTTATTATATACTCTTTACTTTCATTTTACTCGTAACGAGCATTTAGATACATAATATATGAAATAATTAAATCAGTCAAATTCTTTGATTATCTTTACATATAATTCTTCTGTCCATGCGTAAGTAACTGAGCTTCTCCTAAAAAGATGGACTGATTTTATGAAATTTTGTGTGTGTGATTAAGTTGATTCAAGAATGGTTTAGATTCACTATTGTAGCTAGTAGGCAGCACTGTTGTCTAAATTCAGAAAACACACACAAGAAGCCAGGGCAGATCATTTTATGTAAAATACTAGTACTTCAGATGACACATCAAAAGACTTTTTAACCCTTTAGCCCCTAAGCGGTTGAATTCGACCACGGCGCTATTCCATCAATATTCAAGCGATCGAAATCGACCATACACACCCACAGCACTTTAAACCATTAAAACTTATATTTAGAGACTACTTTTCTATGAAGAAGCTTGGCATTATAGAATCAATACGAAATTTTCTATCCTCTAGTGCAATATAAAATAGTTATGCTATGGATATTTATTTATAATCTACATTCATTTCATACGCCATTTTCGCGTGAATGTTATTGTGTTGATTTTTGGATTTTTCTAGTGTTTTATTAGTGTTTTAGTATAGTGTTTTATTATAAAATTCGACATTCGCTTGGTATGTTTTGTTTTTATTATTAAAATACAATAGTCTTTTTGTAATGAACTGAAACCTGACGTTTATATAGAGAATTTTGTATAGATTTTATAATGCCAAACTTCTTCATGGAAATGTAGTTTCCAAATATAAGTTTTAATGGTTTTAAGTGCTGCGGGTGGGTGCCGTCGCATGCGACCACTCGGTATTTACCAGGCGCATGCAACTGCATTAGAATTGTAGGGGGACTGAGGGGTTAAATCTACAACAGGACATCTGTTTTTGACAAGAATGCACCAACTGGCATGTATACGCCTGTGAGTTGCTCTACTTACTGATAAGAGAAAGCAGAGACAATATTCTCACTTTTGTAATTCTGTTCTAATTTATCAATTTTCAAAATTTCTTCAACATTTTTTGCTCAGTTTTTCTAATTTTGGTCATTCGCTAGAGACTTATTTTATACCTTATCGGTGTGAAGGTTTTAAAAAATTTTCATATTCTGAAAAATAAAAATTATCAAACTGTACTTACTGAGTGCTATCCAAACATTCCTTATAATCTGATAGCTGCTCATAATGTTGTTGATTCTCTTTATCTGGACCAAATATGCAACAAACATGCTTATCACATATCCCGAAACTAGCAGTTTCCTTTGTCTTAACCATATCTTCAACAAAACCACAGCCTGTTTCAAATTATCTCGGTTTGCAAAAGTTTCATTTAAAAATTCTTGATTAACTTTACTAATCAAGTCACATAATATGCTGCTATTGTAATATGGTGTAGGTGGCCCTACATCGAAGTTGTTTTCTGCATTTTCACTACCAAATAACCATGCTTCTCTTAGATTATTGCGTAATGGACTAAATCTGTGCAGTTTATATGCCTCAGAATCACAAACTAAATTAATCTGGACCGATAAGCTATTCCCTAACTTTCCAGTTGGTTTGACGTATAGAATGGGCTTGGTGTGACAGCCATTTAAATAAATATATTTTAACTCTTCAATAATTTCTAGGTTTTTAAGTTGTGAAGCAATAAAAGCTAAATATGCAGCCCGTTTTTTATGATACCTGTAGTTTATGGAGTCATTTTTAGTATATGTGTCAGCTGGGACTGTGATTTGTATATCAACAATAAATCTTGAGTTTATTGAGGTGTCTAGAGCATATGAGCCAACAATCTCCACATCTTGAAACTTATGAAATTTAAACATACATTTTGTTTTAATTAAATCGTTACCCGTTGGTGATTTTACTTTGAGATGTTTAAAAACTTTGTTTTCACTCAAATCATACTCTGTATCATTTTCTGGAATGGAAAGTAAATGCTCTTTAAAAGTGTTAAACCACTCTTGGAAACGCTTTACATTTTTTTCCTTGACTTTGACTTCATCCAGAACTTCCTCTATTTGAAGGCGAAACAAATTCGAGTTGAACAAATTCTCGGTCTCCTGAAGCCGGTTTAATTCCTTCACAGTTGGTTGTCTATACAAATTTTTTGTTTTGAGACGCTTCTTGCCTTCTTTGTTTTGTGCATCTACGGGTCTTTTACCATTTTCATTAAGTACGGAAGACTCTTCATCGAGTTCATCGGAAACTGAACTAGTTTTTTCCTGAAATAAGATATAAACTGATTTGTTTATAGAACAAATGTTAATCTAAAAAAATCACTTTAAATAAAAACGAAGACATGAAGGAAACAATTTAATAAACTTACTCTTTTCACCATATTCAACCAACGTATAAATACGCTCAAAAATAATATAAACACAACTACTTTTTGGTTATAAAATTAAAAACAATGTGCGTTGTTAACATGCAGTTATTTTGACATTTGACTTGACAATTTGACATTTCTTCTTAGTTTGCGGTTCGGTGCTGCCAATCAAAAGTTTAGCTCGGAGGTAGATATGATAATACGATTTCGGAAGTTGAAAGTTTCCCACCAATCCTACTTTGAAAACTTAGTAGATTTACTACTTATATTTTATAGCCCCTCTACACGTTGGGCCAACGCGATGGCCCACTATGATGGGCCAACGTGTGGAGGGCGTAGTTGTGTCGGATGGCTTATGGCGCATGCGATGGTCTCGGGATTGGCGACGGTGTCGGTTTTTCCACCGCACATCAAAGGGTAGTGGGCCAACGATGGCGGTACGCATCTACACGTGGCCCATTCCACAGTTGTGCGTGCTTGACTGTTGAGTGTGGACGTTCGCGCTTTGTTTATAAATTAACGAAAATTAATTAAAATGACGAATACGTGGCCTCATAACGAAGTTATAAAACTTTTAGAATTATATCGGGGAGAAAGCGTGATATGGAATCCAACACATAAAAAACACAAAGATAAAATAAGGAAATATGTAGTTTTATATACCTACATATATATAAAAATTTAGGGTTTATATATATTTAATAGGGTTATGGATAAAATCACCATTTTTAAGTAATTATAAACCCAACACAGATGACAAGTACAATTTTAAAGATTATTTGTACTCGGTAACGCCACGCTGCAGCTATATTACGGTTGTACCACGAATGGGTCGGCTCGACCGGGGAAGTACCACGCTCTCACAGAATACCAGCGAATAGCAGCTTAATACTGCTGTGTTTCGTATGGCAAGTGTAGAGATCTGGAGACCCTTTTTTACTGGAAACAAGGCATTCCATCTTAGTCCTCATGAGTGACAACGCATCTGCGTTTTGGTTCTTAATTGAGGATAAATGTAGATATCTATATCTATGGGCTACAGCATCCACTTACCATCAGGTGGACTGTGTGCTCGTTTGTCACTCTTATTCTTTAAAAAAATAGTTATTTTAGGTCTTCTTCTACGCTATTTCTTTTTAATAACTCTATTCTTGTGCACATTTAAAAAATAACAGTATGTGTTGTATAGATAAATTGCCGCAGCGGCTAATGCTTCCACGTCCATCTCGATAAACGTTTCGATCACAACTGAATGTCGCCAACGTGTGGTTGCGTTGCAGCCATCGCATGGCCATCGCGCTGGGCCAACGCTGGCCCATCGTGTAGAGGAGCTATTAAGGAAATATTCTAGGGACCTCCTAATAATAAAGTGAGACTCATAATTAATGTTTCTATTGGGTAACAAATATTTCACAACTTTTTATAAGAAACCCCATATGAAAGCAGGATCATTAATCATTAATTCTCAAAATAAAATCCGAAAAAAATCTAAAATTGAAAACAAATCATGATAGGTTCAGTATATGCTAATTTAATAGCTTTTAATTATAAATATTCAATTCCTTTACTCGTATAACTAAACTTAATTGAACCTGAAAACAATTTATTATAGCAATGATAATTAAGAATTCACTTGAAATTATTTTGTATAGAAATCAATTAATGTAAAATTTTCAACACAATTACATTGAGAGCATTTAATATATATTTTTCTATAACAAAATTAGTTTGAGTTGCGATATATTCAAACACTTACTTTAACTAAGGTAGTGCCGCCTCTTAAACGTAGTGATTATATTCCTTTTATTAAACATTAACTAATGTCCACTCTTTATTCTTCATTATATTCATCATATTCATGTTGTTATTATATTCATATAAATTTTATTATTGGACGTTTTGACGGCGAAAGAAAAAACACGGCAATTAATCTAAAATTACAAATTCAACATATGCTGTGACTTAGAAGACTCCACCGTGGGGGTGCAAGAGAATCAGCTAGGTATCCCATATATCCCGTGGGTGTCGTAAGAGACGACAGTGGGAAATGAAACACGAGATTATACAAAACCTGCTAACCTGCCTGCCTGCATAGTGGAATTATGAATAATATGGGCAAATGCCCGGACATTTTTGGCAAATTGGGAAAATTCCTAATAAGCTCCGATAAATTTCTGTCCTTGGTCATTTATCTGGGCATAAATTTTAGTACTAAAATTGATTTACAAGATTTATGTTAGCATTGGAAGCTGGTCTAACTTGTTGAGTTTAGTTAAGATTAATTATTTAAAGGTGTTATTTTATGAATTTGCATACTTTTTTTAAATATGTTTATTTTACAAAACCATGTTTACGACATGTTACGAATTACGCCGCAGCGGGAAAAAATACTTGTACCGAGTAAGTGAATAAGAGGTGCGGGACGAGGGATGCGTCCAGGCAACACCCCCGCCGCCATTTTGTTGTTAGTCTTCCTGTGTCAGTTGCAGTTACCGCACGTGCATTCTATCTGTGTCCATTGTTTGTTGTATTCTAGTTCCGGTTAACATTATGCAATTATTAGTATTAAGTGTGTGATAATTTACTGCTACTTGTAAGCTAAGTCAGTCTTTCTTTTTTTTACCAATCAGATATTCCGAGTAAAAGTAATAAATGTTTAATACCCTCTGCATATTTTTGATATGCAAGAAATAAGAAATCTTGTAAAAAAATGGTTGTAAAATAAGTTACAAATAAACTTACTTATTACTAAAGTGCTTGATTTATGAAAAATATTTGTTGTTTTAGCGCCATGGGAAGATCAAAAAATCATACTATATGGAGGCACTATCATCAATTACCAGACAATTCCGTAAAGTGCTCTTTTTGCGAAAAGCATTATAAAAAGGGGCATGTAATAAAAATGCAGCAACATCTTCTGACCTGCTTTAAATGCCCACAAGCCGTAAAAACAAATTAACGATGTCAATAAGTCACAATCCAACTTAACACCAGAATCCACAACCACTTCATTGAACTCGGAGAACACATCAACCGAGAATATTAGAGATTTAAGAGAAGAGTTTGCGAAGGCTCTATTAATCATGGGAACACCTCTAGCAATGGTAGAACACCCATTGTGGGTAAAATTTTTTAAAAAATTATATTTTAAATTGCTTAATAGAAAGTCTATTGCAACTAAATATCTAGAAAAAATATATAAAGAGATGAATAAAGAAATCAGTGATGATTTAAAAGCATCAAATTTACTACACTTGCAATGCGACGGCTGGACTGATGTTTGCAATGAAGGCATTATACATTTTTTAATATCCAAGCCAGAACCTGTTTTTATAAAAAGTCTGAACACACTTCATAATCGGCATACAAGTGAGTATTTAAGTTGTGAAACTGAAAAAGTAATGAAATCTTACGGAGTGAGTAAATTTGTGGTCCTTATTGGAGATAACGCACGAAATGTCCAAAAGTCATTCGAAATGATAAAAAACAAATACCCACATATTGTGCCATTGAACTGTGGTGCTCACACTCTGAATTAATTGTGCGTTGATGTAATAAAAGCACCCGAAGTTAAAGCTTTCATAGATCTCGCAACAGATGTTATTAAAAATATTAAAAAAAGTCAATTCTTAAGTGCTTTATTAAGTAAAATTAGAAAAGAAA
Organism: Parnassius apollo; assembly: GCA_907164705.1. Classification (NCBI taxonomy): domain Eukaryota; kingdom Metazoa; phylum Arthropoda; class Insecta; order Lepidoptera; family Papilionidae; genus Parnassius; species Parnassius apollo. The sequence goes on from CAJQZP010001697.1 coordinate 1,404,297, forward strand.
AAAGCTCTAGTCAGAGTCTAAAATTATCCTGTAAGACAAGATGGGGCAGTCATGTCAGTGCACTAAAAAGTCTGAAAATTAATAAAGCTGCACTACAGACTTTAGCTGTTAATGAAAACCTTCAGCCAACGCCCGATATTAAATCTACACTTTTAGATGAAGATTTCTGGTCTATGATAGAACAATCCATCAGTGTTCTTGAGCCTATAGCAGAAAGTATCTTTAAACTAGAAGGCAATGAATTCAACATACATGAAGTATTTATGCTGCTAAGAAACCTGAAATCAAAGTTAGAATTTGTGTTACCAACAATCACAATGCTGGATGACGACAGCAAGGAGAACACATAAACTTATATTGAAAAACGAGTTAAGCAGTGCATAAAACCCATACATTATGCGGCCTACATGTTTGATCATAAATCTGCAGGCATTGAACTAAATCAGGCGGAAGAAACTGAAGCCATGGAATTAATCTATAACCTCGCTGAGCATTGCAACATTGACTGTCTTGCTGACCTGGCTAAATATAAAGCTAAAGAAGGTCTTTGGAGCAAACCATTTACTTGGAAGGCCGCTGAGAAAGTAAATCCCATTTTATGGTGGAAGGGGATATGTGGCTCAAGTCAGTTAAGTTGCACTTAGAGTATTGACTGCACCCTGCACGTCAGCAGCCACCGAACGGTCGTTCAGCACACAGGGATTTATACATAGTGCTAAAAGAAACCGTCTCACATCAGAAAGAGCGGCGAAAATAACTTTCTTATCGTATAATTGGAACTTATTAAATAAAGGTGAAAACATTCATCGTGTTTACAGTGAAGATATTGTTCCAGAAAGGTCCGACATGGAAGACACAGATTATGATATGTTGCACGATGCTGCCATGGAGGGGCACATGCAAAAGGATACGGAATCTTCTCTCAGGGAGGATATATGGGAAGATATGGAACCAGTAGCTTCAACTTCACAACAAATAGCGAATGTGATGATACCGACAGTGATTAGGCTAATGGAACTTGTAATACAATTAAAAAAATACTTTAATTATTATACCGGTCGGGTATTAACAATGATTCTATGCTCTAGTGTGATTTTAATTCGAACTACCTATAATAATATTGATTTTTAGAATGTTTACAACATTGTTCATATTAATGCTAGAAGTCATATTTTCATTATTTGATTAGTACATATTGTTTTATTTTATTAATTAAGCACATATTCTAATATTTTTATATAAAAATTATATTGTTGATTCTTGTTAAAATTTTCACATGACAAGTATATCAATGTTGTTATTCTAAAATAAAAACGTGTTCAATCACGAAAATTCCTTGTTTTATTCCTTTATTAACTACAATTTTACATTAAAAATTTAATTTGACCACGTTTTAGCATTACTTTTTTTGACCTGTAATTGGACATATATTGGGCAAAAATAAATGTATGCCCAAAATGTCGCGTTTTTTTGCCAATTTTTCCCGCCGGGCAGAAACAAATTGCCCATCTCTATATGCAATCGATGACCTTTTTTACCGTTTGGAAAAAAAACAGGCTGTAATGGCGGCTGTACACGCTCGTCTCGTCGAATCGCGCGCCTCTTGCCGCGTGTTCGCTCTTGAATTTAAACTCCATATGCCCGCTGAGATGGACCTAGATGAAACTGTTGCTGCGTTTTGCCTTTGTGGTGTTAGTTATTATACGAGGTTTGATCAAAAAGTAAGGTGACTTTCTATTTTTATCAAAAAATATTTATTTATTCATCAATATTTAATAATTTTTCTCGTAATTTTTTACATATTTACCATAAAAGAAAATTAATAAGCCATCGCAAAGAAGGTGGTGGATGGTTTCTATTTATCGTAACAGAACCATGTACAGTGAATAGAATGTACGCTCTCGTTTTCATCGCGAGACTCACGAGACCCTTTTACTCGAACGCAAAAAACCGATACGCTTCCTAGAGCGAACAAGGGTTGCGAGATACACCGCGACGCGACGAGAGCAACCTGTACACACTCGTACCCAGCCTGTCTCGTGGTGTCTCGAGGAGCGTGTACAGCCGCCATAACATGTGAACGGAGTAGAAGCCTATGGCACTGATATTTTACAAAAAATAAAAACAAAAATTTTGAATTAAACGTTTGAAATTTTTTTGAACAATTACTTTGTCCTTTTGCGCTTGAGCCCATGACCCTGCGAAGGGACAAGGTCAAAGATGCCTACAATTTTTTTTTATTGCCGTTCGTAAAGTAGGGTGGATATGATTTGAATTTCGATAGATTTTAATTAATTTATTTTTTTTATTCAATTTTTTTCTTTTTTTTTTTTTGTAAAATATCAGTACCATAGGCTTCTACTCTGTTCACATGTTACAGCATATTTTTTCCAGACGGTAAAAAAGGTTATCCAGTATATGAAGCCTTACATGGGGTACTATGTCCAGCGGTGAACTTTAGACAACTCTAATAAAATGAATGTAAATGAAAGAAACGCCTAAGCTTATATGTGGGTGGTATGACTCGGTATCTGTCGCCAGGCGAATTCTGAAGGAAGTTGGGCACAAAGACACAAAGAGCACCGCAAGTATTATAAATTCTACTTGCAGTGCCCTCCAGATATTTTCCAACAAATCAGTAAACTGAGGAAGCAATTGGTGAAACTCGGAACACCTCTCGAGAATCGAGTCGTTGAAGGATAAAAGTTTCTCTTTTACCTATAGTTTGTTAGCAGTCTGCCATCAGAAACTTTTTATTATTATAGTATAAGGGTGTCAAACGAGCACGAAATCCACCTGATGGTAAGTGGATGCTGAGGTTTATTTACATTTACATCTATTTTCGTTTAAGGATCAAAATGCAGATGCGTTGTCACCTCTGAGGACTAAGATAAAATGCCTCGTTTCTAGTTAAGTCTTCGGTTCTCTACCCTCACCATACGTAACACATTGCATTGCGCTGCTATTTGACGCTGGAATTCTGTGAGAGCGTGGTCCTTCTCCGGTCGAGCCGACACATTCGTGCTACAACTATACTACTACTAATAAAGCTGCAGCATAGTTCTACTAAGTGTAAACACTGTAAGATGGTGACTACTCTTTTTATGAAGAGACGACTGATGTGGTGTGAAAAAGCTGAAATAGAAGACACTGTAATGTTATATATAATTTTCTAATAAATAGCGTAAGTTTGTAATAAATAATATATTTAATCCAGATTTTGAAGCGGATGTACAATATAAAGGCATTTTGATATTAATAATTGCATGTTAAGTATATTATATAAATAATAACTGTAATATTCACAGGTAAAATATAAGTAAACAAAAAAAATATACACTCAGCTAAGCTGCACTTTAAACTACTTATAATACTTTGGTATTTGTATCCTTATATATTATCTACAATTTCTTCTGCTTAAATTCGAGTTTTAACGACGTAGGTAACAATACTTTAGATCTTTCGCAGTCACAAACTTAACGTTTCCTTCATTACTCAAAATTTAATTTAGTTTTGAAATTATGGCATTTGTGTATTCGCTGCACTTAGCAGTGCCACCGAGGTCACCGGTTAGGGCTTTGCCCTCGCGTAGAACTTCGTAGCAGGCGTTCTGCACGCGGTCCGCGTGCTCGTTGAGTTGTAAATGGCGGAGCATCATGATTGCGGACAGCAGCAGTGCGGTGGGGTTCGCCATATCCTTTCCAGCGATGTCAGGAGCTGTGCCGTGCACCTAATAAAAACGATACTACATTAATAAAATGTATAGCTGTCTCATCAGTTCATTCATTAAATAAGAGGTTTGTAAAATAAATCATATCCATCTCTACCTACAGGGTGAAATCAAAAACATTAGCATTATTTTGAACTAATAATATATTAATGATAGGAATTACACTGAGACTTAAATAACAGAAATCTAAGCTTTTAATATTGCAAGTGAGGAAAATTTCGAAAATTATATTAGTTGAGTACCTTTAAGTGTCCATTGTTGCAGACTCGAAAAAAATAATTATGATAAAATAAATAAGGAAAACACGATATCATGTAATTTTCTCGATATAAAAAAATTGCAAATTAGGCTCTAATTAGTTACATTTCTCCATAACACCACAATATTTTTACGAATAAATTCATGAAATTAGTTTCAAGGCACGGTAAATAATCATATCTAAGTTCTCATAAACAATTTTTTTATCCATAATGAAGTTTTTAAAAACATTGGTGAGCGCCCCCGGACCCCCCAAAAACCCACAAATTTTTTTCCCCAAAAAAAAAAACCCTTTTTTTTTCCCCCCCTTTTTTGAGGTTAAAAGCTGATTAGTTTTTGAAATCGATCGGTAAAGCCGTTGAAGTTATTCCAAAAATGTGTTTCCAAAATTTTTATTTTTGAAATTTCTCAAAATCTACTTGTACATGATATCTTTAGAACGCCGCAAACCGCATCAAACACGCACGCGCACGCCCGCACGCACAAACGCATGCACGCACGCATGCACGCACGCACGCACGCACGCATAATAGAAGTTAAGTAAGCTATGGTATTTATATTTACAAAGTTGTTAATGCAGTGCTTACACTAAATTAACTTGAGGAATACTATGAAAATTTAACAGACAGAATATTTAATATTCAAGCAAATTGGCAATGGAGAAAGACAACATTTAGTGAAAAATCAAAATCAAAAATTCAAATTAGTTTTTCGGTATCGAGTGCTTGTAGCTACGTACCCAAAATAATGCCTTAGTGTTGCTCTTTAATTTTTTTTTTAATTTCCCCGTACTTTTAGGAATGTGTAGGTTTTTAATCCACTTTTAATCAATTTAGTGTGAAATATAACAATTATTTCAGAAAGAAACATTAATGTTTATATTACCCAATGTTACTACTTTCTTTTATGAAATTTGTCAAATATATTCACATAATAAGTGGTGCAACCCCGGTAGCAGAAAAAGTTGTATCCCTCATTGAATAGGTAAACTACAAAAATATTTAAATTGACATACTGTAACTTACGTGTTTCTCCTTTATTTAGTACATGATGTTTAATGTAAAGTTATATTATTTAATTTTACTATTGTATTAATTTATATATATTTATATATATAATAATATTGTATTAATTTCAGTAACTGTTTATTATTTTTCAAAATTTTAACTTTTGGTGATAATTATTCTATACTTTATAAGGATCTTCTTAAACACAATTGAACTTATTATTTGATTCTTAATTAATACTAAATAGCTAGAACTATAATTAAACGAAGTATATCTCTTATCATACTTAAAAATATGAAATTTTAGATTAAAACAGACTTTATTAAAAATTTAATTAAGATGAATAACACATTCAGAAATAAGTTTCTAGTTAACACATTTAATAATTGTTTGTCATAGCACAATTCCTTATCGTCATGCAGGTGTTCAATAAACTAATTGTATTTCGATACGGCAAGGCTCGCACCGCTATCTACTAGGAGAAATATTAAATTTTTATATATATTATGTATATTTTTTATATATTGAAATCAATGTTGAAAACTTTCGCCACTTGGTTAAGAATTCTCTATCTTAAAAAAAACTAATCATGAAATATTTCCACACACCTTGGGGTAAATCAACGTTATAAAATGAAATGATAATATCGATTTGTTTCAATTTTTTATTTCATAATTCATATGAACTAAACAGCACGAAGGAATGTTTTATTAAATCAAAGCTAATCATCAAAGCGATTTGGTTTTTTTAAATAAATAAGATGGATTCTAATCTCTAAAGCTTAGCTTCTTTTTTCTCAGATTACATCTGATAATTGGGTTCTAAAGTTAAATAATATATTAACATTTCACAATTTGGGCTAAATAAAAAAAAACACTTAACATGGCCAAAGGATCTAGTAGCCTCTAGACGTCAAAATCGGTATCTAAAAAAAAATTTAAAGTACCATTATATATCACTATATTCGTAAATACATCACAAAACAAAGAACGAAAATATCTAATAAACTAGATTTTGTTTAATTATCTATTGTCACACTTAAACCAACATCACAAAAATATTTAGTAAATACATTTTAAATACTAGAGCCAAATCGACAAACACTTTTAGTGCCAAATATAACGCCTTATGAAAATAAATTCAAAATAAACAACTCAGATACCGCATATTTAAATACTGTAATCACATTACAAATTAAGTCCATTTTTAAAATTTAGGACAGCAAAAACATATCGAGTTTATATAATACATTTACAAAAATAATAGGTGCATAAATCGTTTTGAGAAAACATTTCCTAGTTAATTAAATAAAATCACTTGTAAAATAAATGGTAACATTGATAAAAATAAAATACATAATGTTCATAAACTCCAAAAAAAATACATAATGTATTTTTTATAAGTTGTATCAAAATATGGCAACTTTAAACTTTTAGGCTTCAGAGTCAGAATTACAACTCAAGTTGATTATAATACTTCAATTTTTTATTTATATAAACCACATACAACTTTGTTATACTTATATACAATAAATATACATAATATAATTATAAAACAATATAATTTAATCCATGTGATATTAACATTTGATTTAATTTTAAGTAACATGTTCAAAAATTTAGAGTCAAGGCAAAAAACATGGCTAAATTTTTAGCTCCTTGGTTGGTAATATTGTTTTATGCAAATATTTTAAGTCAACTTGATTGCAAGTGATCACATTAGCCCAAGTCCCCACATCTACTCTACAAATTGGCTTTGATTCAAAATAGATTTCAAATGCATACAATTATTGTAGTGCCTTATATCAAATAGCAACATCATTTTATGGCAAATATTCTTTAACCTCATTTAAATAGACTTGTTACAAATTGAAAAGAATAAATTATAATGAAATGCATAATGTAATAATACTTCTTTGGTGGGATAAACTCAAAATTAAAGAATTATCCAAATTCATAAATTCACAGAAATGCCATACATATATATACTGTCCAAGACCGACGGTAAATTTATCTATTTCATATCATTTGCCAGGCCACCATGGGGGTGTTCAAACTCTAATTATATAATAATATGTAAGAATATTAGTCATGACACAGCCCTTCTTTGGTTCACCTCCCTCGTAAGTTTAAAAGACGTATAATTATTGATTTCAAACAGATTGAAAATATAAAATAGGTTTGTTGCTGGCACAAATACTACATTGGTAACAAAAAAAAACAAATACCACAGATTGCATTAAATACATTCTTCTGATGAGACGGTATAAACCAATGAGATTTAAACTAATGTGGAATAACGAGTTTTCTGTGACCTAACAAGAAGCAACCCCATAGCGACCCCGCAACAATGCGACAAATGAAGTCTAGCCTAGATGTTTAATGATCTCATTGGTGTAATCGGTGCAACTGCTGTGTCCCCCCAAGTCTTCGGTCAGGACTCGTCCTTCCTTGAGAACAGCGAAGCAGGCGCCCTCTATCCTGTTCGCGTAGTCGTTCAAGTGCAGGTGACGCAGCATCATAACCGAAGACAGAAGCAAAGCGGTAGGGTTCGCCTTGTCTTGACCGGCGATAGCTGGCGCGGTTCCGTGCACCTTTAAGAATTGGTTAATAAGGTCAGGCCAGCCCCATATGGATTTTATATTATGAAAAATTTAAATGCACAAATATGACTGTATTACTTTTAAAACCCACACCTGTTAATATTAATATGAAGAATTAAAATGGATAGGGAACAAGACAGGACTGATTCACTTTAAGTATTACCGTTTTAGTCACAATAAACAACACCAATGAACACATACAAAAGAAAAAACAATAAAAAAATCCGGAATAAATATATTTTAAAAACTTTTTTGTAAATATAAAGAAATTTAGAAAAGAATGGTTTAAGTCTTAGTACAAGTTTGTCTGGGAAATCTTTTATAAAACAGCCCGACTATTCACTAATACCAAAGTTGGTGTTTCTATTAATAGTACCCGGTTGACCGAGCTTTGCTCGGTATTTTTCACTCGGTTTTTTTTTTTAATTCGTGTGTTTTGGAAATTATATTTATATACAAATTACATACTGATGAAATACGAATAATATTTTTTGATCTTTTAGTTTAATTAAAATTTTCGTGTTTTTAAAAAATACAAAAAAAAAGGGCTCGAAAAAATAGATTTTCTCAAAAAAAGAAAGGAACTTGAAAAAAAAAATTAAAAAAAGTCGGTCGGTCAGTCTGGGCTCGAACCATGGTATTACGATTTTGTGACCGCCCAATATACCTAACAAAATTAAGCTATTTGTAATCATTAATAAACTGTCAAAATTTACCTTCTTATTCTAACGATATTGTAGCAGTTTTTCATTGTCTAAAAACATGGACAAAAAGACATTTTCTAAAAATAAATCCTAGCTAGATCGATTTATTGCCCCCGAAACTCCCTGCACACAAAATTTTATGAAAATCGTTGGAGCCGTTTCCGAGATTCCGATTATATATATATACAAAAATTGCTCGTTTAAAGGTATGGGATACAGTCGCGTACAGTGAAATTGTTAGATTTTTTTTATACGATAGGGTGACAAACGAGCACACAGTCCACATCTATCCCCGATTACGAATCAAAATGCAGGTGTGTTGTCACCCATGAGGACTAAAATGAAATACAACAGTAACAGTAAAAAGAGTTGCCGGTTCTCTACACTCACAATACGAAACACAGCAGCATTAATCTACTATTTTACGCTGGTATTCTGTGAGAGCGTGGTCCTTCCCCGGTCGAGCAGACCCATTCGTGCTACAACTATACTGTTAATAATTGCAGCATGGCTCTACCACGTATAAAAAAGCGTTAGATATTGAAAAAAAAAATGTTAGATATTAAAAACTCTGAATATACACTAAATAGACTTTACATTTTTACCACATGTTCAGACTCACTCCCCGATGAGCTTGGGACTTATAATTTTGAACATAATATAGAGAATGTGGTATATGCAATTATTTTTTAAATTTTACTTGTTATGTATAATTAAAATCACAGCACAATAACAATGACTGAGTACGAAAGATTCATACAAGAGTCGCAATGCACACGCACAAGCGCGGTGTTCACCTACAGGATCACACAGAGAAAATAACGCGATTTTTTTTTTTTTTATAGGATAGGGTGACAAACGAACACACAGTCCACCTGATGGTAAGTGGTTGCTGCGGCCCATAGACATCTACATCTATCTTCCATTACAAATCAAAATGCAGATGCGTTGTCACCCGTGAGGACTAAGATGGAATGCCTCATTTCCAGTAAAAAGGGTCTCCGGTTCTCTACACTCACCATACAAAACACAGCAGCACTAAGCCACTATTTCACGCTGGTATTCTGTGAGAGCGTGGTCCTTCCCCGGTCAAGCCGACCCATTCGTGCCACAACTATACTACCAATATAATTGCAGCACGGCTCTACCACGTATAAAATTATTACTATATTTACTACTGCCAACGAGGCTTATGTTCAGTATTTTTACGTGGTAAGAGCTATGCTGCAGCTAAATATTTGTAGCAAGTATGGCTCGATCGTAGGACTCTCATTCAGATTACTAGCGTAAAATAGTTGAGTAGTTGAGAGCCATAGTTGTAGCATGAAGGAGTAGGCTCGGCCGGGGAGGGGCAACGCTCACAGATTACTAGCGTACGTAAGCTTAGCTTACTCGTATTGCTGCTGTGTATTGTATAGTAAGCGTTGAGAACCGGAGACGCTTTTTACTAGAAGCAGACTCTTTTTACTGAGGCATTCCATCTTAGATCAAATGACAAGACATTTGCATTTTGATTCTTTACCGAAGATAGATGTAGATTTTTTTACGTGATAGAGCCATGCTGCAGCTGTATTAATTATATAGTTGTAGCACGAATGGGTCGGCACGACCGGGGAAGGACCGCGCTCTCACAGAATACCAGCGTCAAATAGCGGCTTAACGCTGCTGTATTTCGTGTGGTGAGTGTAGAGAACCGGAGACCATTTTTACTGCAAACGAGGCATTCCATCTTAGTCCTCACGGATGACGACGCATCTGCATTTTGATTCGCAAACGAGGATAGATGTAGATGTCTATGGGCCACAGCAACCACTTACCATAAGGTGGACTGTTGCTCGCTTGTCATCCTTTTCCAATAAAAAAAAACTATTGATGTAGATGATTGCATATAGCCACTTACCATCAGATGAGTGGGACCTTGTGCTCGTTTCTCGCACCTACATACATACATACATAAACACTCACGCCTGTCACCCAGAGGGGTAGGCAGAGACTACAGACTTCCATTTGGCACGATCCTGACACACCTCTCTCGCCTCCTTCACATCCATACACCTACGCATACATGCTTGTCGGTTAAGGGTACTCCTAATTTGGCCCGTTTTCAATAAATCGCCAATTTGGTCGATAAATTTTCGCCTAGGACGTCCCTTTCCGACTCTGCCATTCACTTCTGCAACATAAATTTTCTTTGTCACTTACTCCTCATTCATTCTTTCCACATGACCAAACCACCGAAGCATTCCTTTCTTAATCCTGGTCACAACATCATCTTGCAAACCACACTCTTCTCTTATCACACAAATTCTTACCCTGTCATTCAGATTCAGCCCCAACATACTCCTTAACGACCGCATTTCTACTGCGTTGATTCTACTCTCGTGCTTCTTCTGCCACACCCAACTTTCACTACCATACGTTAAAGTAGGGACCCACACAGCATTGTTAATTGCCATACGTGCCTTTTTCGACACATTTTGACTTTTCACAATAGAGTTTAGGGCCCCATTTACTCTATTTCCTGCATTCACTCGTCGTTCTATATCCTTATCACATCTCCCATCCCTGCTAAATACGCAACGCAGATATATATACAAACTCATCTACTTGCTTGATCAACTCCCTTTCTATTCTTATTTCACATACCGTCTTACTTTCTTCTCTTTCAGGAACCATAACTTTCGTCTTACTTGTGTTCACTTTCATACCCCTTTCTTTTAATGATCTGTTCATTAATGTAACCATCATTTACAGCTCGGCCGCCGATGACGCAAGAATAACTTGATCATCGGCGTACAAAAGGCATTTGACGGTTAACTCACCCATTCTTAATCCGCATTCTTCAACTTTCAAATTTTGCAAACAACTGTCCATAAATAGGTTGAACAGCCACGGGGAAGCCACACAGCCCTGTCTGACACCTTTATGGATGCCAAACCAGTCCGAGTAGACCCCGTTGATCCTAACACAAGCACTAGAGTCCCTATAAAGCGACTCCAATGCCTGTATCAAGCCAGCGCTCAACCCAAATGAATTCAGTGTTTGCCATAGCACATCCCTATCCACTCTGTCATAGGCCTTTTCCAAGTCCATGAACGCACAAAAAACCTTTTGGTTTTTGGCCAAAAACTTTCCCGCGATCATGCGCATGGAAAAGACTTGATCTGTACATCCCATTCCCTTTCTAAATCCCGCTTGCACATCCCAAATTTTTTCATCAGTTTCTTTCATGATCCTTTCAATCAGTACCTTAGCATACAGTTTTCCCACAATGCTAAGAAGGCTGATACCACAGTAGTTTTTACAGTCCTGCTGCGACCCTTTTCCTTAAAAAGCTATATACTGGGACCATCACGGCTTTGCACAAGTCTACCGGTACCCGCTTCAGTTCCCAGCATAAATTAAACAAGGTGTACAGCAGGCCTGCCACCACTTCCTCTGCAGCCCTTAGCATTTCGAGTGAAACTCTATCATATCCGGCAGCCTTACCTGCTCTCATGCTTTTCATTGCTTTCATTATATCATCTATACTTATCTAGCTACCTCTTTCCTTTTCTTTCGAAGTTTCTTTTTTCGCTTTCAAAATATTCCTTCCATCTCTTCATCATTCGGAATATAGCCATTCTCATCTCTTATAGCATTCATTATAGGCTGTTTTGAATGTGACAGTTCTTACAAGTTTCCAGAACATTTTAATATTTGCCTGGAAGTTATCCGATATTCTTCTATCATTCTTATCCGTTCTTTCTTGCTTTTTTCTTTCAACTACTTCTTTTACTCTCTTATTTAGACGTCTAAAGACTGCCTATTTTCTTTTAATATCATCAATCGTACCGCTAAAATTAGCAGCCTTAGTTGCTAGTAAATCTAGCCATGCTTTCTTCTTTGCTTCAACTTCCATACGTATCTCATCATCCCACCATAACGTATTATTTTTTCTTTCATTCTTTCTCTTACTAACACCACATACTTCGGTAGCTGCATCCACTAAACCTTTCTTAACATTTTGCCATACATTCTCCAAGTCTAACTCATTCATACATAATTCATCCAAACCACTTATATATTCTTTCAGTCTACATTTGAACTTGTTTTTCTCACCTTCCTCTTGTAACCTATTCCAATTTAAAAAAAAAGAAACGCGGTAATCGCATTATTTTCTCTGGCTGTTACTGTAGATAAACCCCCGTGCTTGTGTGCATATGCTTCAACACACTTAGTTTTTTTTTTTTATAGGAGGGAGCAAACGAGCATACGGCTCACCTGACGGTAAGTGATTACCGCCGCCCATGAACATCTGCAACACCAGGGGAGTAGCAGATGCGTTGCCGGCCTTTTTTTGTTACTATTACACTGACAATGCGTCAACATTATATTAGCATTGATCTTAAACGAAAAGTTGTGTCAATCGTGAATGATTCGTTCATTTGACCAGTGTCGCATTAAAGTATTGATGATTGCAATTATATTTTTGAACGTTTCGGATCAAACGATTGACAAAGATATTCAACGATCGACATTATAGAGCGGGTCTCACAGATCAGAGTACTGAAAATCGAAACGATACATTGAATAATCGATCCGAATAATGACCCGGTTCGTAAGACGAATAAATACTTCAGGTCACTAGAAATGAATGAATGACGCACGTCTACTACGGAACTTAGCCGAATCTATGATCAACGTATTGTAAGAAAATGCACTCACGCACACATAAACATCTAAAATAATTTGCAATCAACATAGTCTTAGGTGCATATGTGTGCGAACAGCTAGTCAGGGCTGTTCTTTGTCAAGCGGGCCTAACTCCAGTCACTGTGATGCGAGGACTATGCCGTTTAATGTGAATGAAAACATGCGGTTATATATGTCTCGTGTTCAACACTGTCTATCTTCCAGGAAAAACATCACTTCAAGTTGAAGAAACAGACACTTTTTAACAGAAAAACTCACAAATATAGTAACTTTTTGTAGCACATCGATAATGAAATACCAATAAACGAGGTGAAACTAACTTTTTCATAGATTTGTTTTGAGCAACCCTATTCGTTGTAAGTAACAGTAACGCGCATTAAGATGTGTAATTACTTGGAATGGTAAACGAGGATATTAATAGTATTAAATAACATTACTAGCATTTTAAAAGCGTCAGTTGAATTTTTAAACGGTTAATTTAAATAATGAAGGAGGAAATATTTCTTGTCAAAGTGCCCAGTGATAACATAATGTTGAAACTGATACTTAAAAAAATATAAATATACATTTGCAAATAGACGGATTACATTGTAAGTTGTGTTATATAAAATTATAACATGGCATCCAAAAAAAATAAAAGTTTCTTGTCGGTTTTTCACTGGGGTCTAGTTTTTGCTAACCGGTGTACAGATTTACCGCGAGTAATGGCGGTGTAAGAATATCCTCTACCCCTTATGTCGTGGGTGTGTAAGAGGCAAGAGGGAGACAATCAGTAGATGGGATACTAAAAATGAAAAATCTAGTTGCCAGCTTGCTTGCCAAGCGTGGCAACTATTGCAAATATTCCCCTATGAGGCAATCTATGGGGGAGGCCTTTGTTCAGGAGCGGAATTTAAGAGGCTGTAACGGTACCGATTTTGACGTCCATAAGAACGATAAACTTATAAATCATAAATTAAGTCCCCCGTGACCATAAGTGCTGGAAAGCACCCGAAACGTCGGTTATTAACATTAATATAAATAAAACGCGATAAAATCCGTAAAAGTAGTTTTAATCAATGTATAGTGTTCGCGTAAATATAAGAAATCATTAAGCATAAATTAAATAAAAACTTATGACTCACATAAAAATATATTAAAAAAATTAATATGGTAGACAAGAAACTAGTAGGTACTTCATTATCGATATGAACCAATATACCACATGTAAAGTACAATATGCGTTAATAGGAATTTTTGTTTAAAACAAACCCACAACGGAGGATGAACATTTCCCTCGAAAGGAATTGTTAGTGGCACACTTAGTATACTCAATATTGGACTTACGTATCCTTCAAGATCACTTGATTTCTCACATTACACTTCGATATACGCGTTAAATTATTATAAAATAAATCAAAAAAGAAAAAGAAATATAACGAATAAGTTTAATTTACAAGTAAAAAAGTAAATTGTAAAATTGAATTAAAGATTATTTGAAGGAAGTTGCAGGTGCCCAGGGGCACTTACTATCAGGTGGATGATCAGCTCATTACCACTCTAATATGACATGTAAAACTGATGTAGATTAAAGTGGTGCACATCTAGCAGTGTACTGTTTCAAAACTAAATATGATTTGAATATACAGGGTTATTTCTTAGAGTAGCCAAATTTTAAACTTAAGCTCAAATATATAAATAATAATAATAATGTCCTCCAGGGCCATGGCGGCCTGCCTCAACGGAGGCTAGCCATCGGCGCAGGACAGGATTATAGTGCCCAAGTGTATGCGCAAGCACCGGTGCACTCTCTATTCCTTCACTCTCATAATCCGATGGGATACCATCAGTGGCGAAGCTTCCATTAAAGCCGAAAAGCCGGGCTTGCCTTACTAAACCTGAATCAATCAATAATATCAACTAATAAACTCGTAAAATGTTTCAAGCTATTTCAAATTTCCCGCGCACTCCACTGTTCGACACATGTCGACCGATGACCTCGTATTGCCTTAGCGATACTGCTGCTGTCATAAAAAATGAGTTTTAATAGAGCTAATAGTTGTCTCCCTCGCTCGCGTGGGCTTTTACAGGGCTTTCGAGAAGACGATCGCTCTCTTTCTAACCTATGGCAAAATATTCTATGTTGAAATATAACTACGATTGTATATATAGCAATTAGTATAGAGATTTAAAGCCAGGCTTTTGGGAATAAATTTGTTAAAAGCGGAAGCGCGCGGGCAATACGTTTGCAAGTTCATTTCACGTTTCAATGTTTATTTACTCTGTGTGCTTATCGTAAGCTATTTAATATTACGAGTTCAAAATTTATGCTTTTTTTAAAGATTTTTAATGAAAATGGAGGATAACAGTGTTCCTTGTGAAGAACTGAAGTGTGTTAAAGTGATAATCGGAGAGAAAATCTTTAAACTTTGTTGAGATAATACACAAGGTTAAGAGTATATTTCAGACTTATCAATTATCGCAATTAAAAACAGTTATTGGTACAATTAAAACGTTCACCAACATTTTACGTGGACGTAATTAAATCTTTCCATAAGAAAGCGAGACGATTCCACTTATCTTATCTTATCTCTTATCCATTAGAATGTAAATAATTGTTTTTTTCTTTAATTTTTTACATAGTTTGTTTGTACTTTGTTCGTGCTTTACTTTTGTTCATGTATTGTATTAGATGTAAAAATTTTTTTTCTTTCGCTTAAACAAACCCAAACGGCTTTCTTCAAAGCCACCGAAGCTATGCAATTGCTGATATGTAATACAATCTATCTAGCAGTGGTATGCCTTCTGTGTGCTTTGTTAAACAAGTCCTTGACAGCACTGTTATGAAACTGAAGCGTGGAGACAGATCAAGATTGGTGTATTTTTATAAAACTGCTAAAAAACAACAATCTATATTTTTATCAATTTATATCTTGGGCTTGCCCTAGCTTGGAGCTCTAGCTTAGCCACTGGATACCATATCGAACGACTGGAGAGAGATCGGGCGCAGGATGAACGGCTTTACGTGCTTTCCGAGGCACGGGGGTGATACACTGCCAACTTCCTGACTCCGGGGAGATACTGAGAACTTTTTGACGGAAAACTCAATAAATTACATTTTTATTGGCCCGACCTGGGATTCGAACCCGGCACCCCTTGATCAGCAGTCGCACTACTACAACCACTAGACCAACGAGGCAGTCAATAATAATTACATACAGTTATTGCAGTTTTTTGAAAATACGAGTAAATAAACGTTTTTGTCTACTGATCGACTCTTACAAAGTAATATCTATAGTATGTGCCAAATCGGGGAAATATTAAAGAATAAGTACGTACTTATTCAAAAGATAAAACTTTATTTTCAATATGATTTAAGAACTTTATTTTTATTCGGTGCATGCGGACCGGCCCAAAAAGGTGACACATCTCTGGCTGCCATTGTTTCTTTTAAAACGAACTGACGTAACGCGCGTTTTTTTATTTTAAAGGGATGAATTTGCAAAAGCCCAATATGGTGATTATATTGCTTCAAATATTTTTTTTTAATATAAAACTGTTATTAAATGAATTGCTGCGTTACTTTCCATAAATTGAAATATAAAATATAACATATTTTTCTCGATGTACTGTAAGATTTTACGATGTTTATAAGAAGCACATACAATTTATTTAAGAAACCAAAAAAACAAAAAATATGTGCTGTCCTAGAAGTGTCAATAATATCAATATTTAAAAATTGTCCACATCTAAATTGAGATTTTGTAAGTTACGCCTTTTGACACTCGGCTCATATCTGAGGTCATTGTCCGTTTTTCTCAATCGATTTGGTACAACTATACCACGCATTTTGCAATTAAAAGGTAAAAAGGACAGAATGTTTGATTTTTTTTAATTAATATCTCTTCACCATCTGCTTATACTACTTATTCTGAACGTTCTCTCCAAATTTAGCAGGTTATTGCAAAATAACCCTGTATTAAGCACTATTTATAATGCCCGGGCAATATGAATAATGACAAGTTAAATCGCGGTATGTAATTAGTACTAATAATAATTAAAAAAGCTGAAGTTACTCCGGGTTTAACAATGACATCGGGACGTCAGTCAACTCAGTCCCCCGTTACCATGGGTGCTGGAAAGCACCCAAAACACGTCGGGAATTAAAAATAATTAAAATTAAAAATAAACGCGATTAAAGCCGCAAAAGTAGTTTTAATCAACTAATATAAACTTCATTATTTATCACATTGTCTTGTCATTATGAATACTGCTTCGTAACTGTTGGGCAATTTGATATAACCAAACCTAACCATGTGAATCACTTTTAAGACAGTAAGTTAATAATGTACCAAATCTGAAATTAACACAAGTAAAAATGTGAAGGAAAGGAAAAACCACTTTACATTATCAAATTGCAAAAATACCAGGGCATGGTACACCTTCCTTTGCATTACTTTGTTCTCATTGTGTTTAAATGTCAAAAAAAGAACCTAACCTTAATTAACGGTACCTAACCTAACTAACCTTTTTGTTTTGTTTGATTAATGAAATTTTTAATTAGTTATTAATATTTAGTAAATTTTCTTTGTGGCATACTTAGGCCTCTCCCTATGTTCAGTAGTGGACTTGTGAAGGGCTGTAATGATGATGATGATGATGATTTAGTAAATATCGATTTATTTATAAAGCTCGGTCAATTTAATTATTTCAATAGTTTTTATCATATTGGGCATTATTCTAATTGCCTGGGCGTTATGAATAATGCCCTATCAATCACTTGGTCCGGAAAATTGAAAAATCTTATTCTCCTTCAAGTTAGTTATGTAAAAAGTGGGCACATTGTAGTGCAGGACAGGACAAGAGAGAAAAACACGCTCGGGTAGACACTGCAGTTTTTGCATCTTCAAACTTCCGACGAAACAAATGATTGTTTTTATTATACAACGTTTGAAGTACAATTGACTTCACACTTTAGAAAAAAAAAGATAACTACATCGTACTCGTATATATACTATTACGTGTGTGCAACGGGCTGGATGGATAATATACTGCTTGGTAGTGTTGTAAGGGTTGATGCATGTTGGATGAGAAGGTTGTTACTACCCCACCGCACGGGTTCCCATCTTGTCAGCGGGGGGCTTAGGGGCTATGCCTTGGATAATAATGTCCTCAAAACTGAAATTCGGTCACGGCGGCCAGTCTCAATGGAAACTAGCCTTCTGCTGCATTTGACTGCGTCGTTGGTCTAGTCGCCGTAAACGCGGTTAGTGATCATGTGATCACGGGTTCGAATCCCAGTGGTATAGGCCAAAATCAGTTATTGGGTTTTTCTGTCATGAAACTCAGTCAGGAAGTTAGCACGGGAGTAAAACATCGCCAATTTCCACGAGTGTATGCGCAAGCACAGATGCACCATCCATTCCCTTACTCACATATTCATAATTCCATGGGAAAGTCAACACGACCGGAAAAAGATCAGGCGAGAGGATGAACGTTTTTACATTCTTTCCAAGGCACGCAGGTGAAACACTGCCGACTTCCTGACTTCGGGCTGCTACTGAGAATTTCTTGTCAGGAAAACCCAGTAACTGATTTTCGACCCAACCTGGGACTTCTTATAAGCTGACGGGATCCAGTTCTTTACCTAGTTACCTATCGGTTTCTATCGCGAGGTAGGTATGCGTAGGCATTGTACCATGGTTAGGAAGTAGGGTGATTGATGGGGAGGTGGTTACTTACGGACTCGAAGAGCGCGCCGTTCTTGCCGATGTTACCGGAAGGCGTGAGGCCCAGACCGCCAACCAGCCCCGAGCACATGTCCGACATGATGTCTCCGTACAAGTTCGGCATCACCTGCAACATCAACGTTGCAACAGTTAAATATCTCATCACCATCATTACAGCCCTTCACAAGTCCACTGCTGAAGGCCTCTAGGAAGCTTTATTTTTTAATAGAATAAGGGTGAAAAACGAGTACACTGTGCGCCAGATGGAAAGTGGATACTGTGGCCCATAGATATCTATTGATATCACTAGACATTTACCTGATTAAGAATCATAATGCAAATGTATTGTCACCCCTGAGGACTAAGATGGAATGCCTCGTTTCCAGAAAAAAGGCACAAAGGCAAGAGTATTCGATTGCAGCACCAGGTTATTTGCACTATAGACTAGGTAGTAACAATCTTTTTCTGGCTAAGTAGGTCTAGGTAGGTAGCACTTACTTATTCCTTTCGTCAAATGGCAGTGCTTGTGCTGTGTTGTTCCGGTGTGAAGGGTATAGATAGGCAGTATATCAAGCTGTGATGTGTTCCATCTTAGTTTTTATATGTGGTAGCTTGACCGGGGAAGGACCATGCTCTCACAGAATACCAGCGTAAAATAGCAGCTTAATGCCACCGCTGTCTCATATGGTGAGTGCAGAGATCCAGAACCCCTTTTTACAGGAAATGAGGCCTTCCATCTTAGTCCGCAGGGGTGATAGCGCATCTATGTTTTGATTCTTAATTGAGGATAAATGTAGATGTTTATGAGTCATAGCTTCCACTTACCATCAGGTGGACTGTATGCTCGTTTGTTACCCTTATTCTATAAATAAAAAGTTCTCAGAAGTGGCAACGCATCTGTAGCCTTCTTATATGAAGTTGGTCTCAGGTGTCCACGAACTGCAGTAGCCACTTATCACCAGATGGACTGTAAATTTTATTGATAACACCGGTCATCGGTTTTAATATTTTACATTTAGGACATATCAAATAATTAGACCACAATCTATCAGTATGTAAAGACACTTGATCGAAGATCACTAGGCCTAATGGCTTTGTGTGGCAGTGATGAGCATTCTACGGGCTTACTTATGGATCTAAAGTTTAAACCCTAACCCGAAGGCAAAATTTATACAACGCAAGGAATTCAATTCTTAAAATATATAACTGAATGGACATCTGCAACCAATTTCAAATAAAGAACGCTATAGATGCATTATCAATTCTGAGAACAAAGACGTCTCACTCTGTAATTACACTGGCCCTCTCTAGTCTTCACACTGGAACTATAGCTACAGATAAATAAATTCAAAATGTGACACTCACCAATACATCAAATTTGGACGGATCTTGTACCATATTAAGGCAGACCGTGTCGAGGTAGCGCTCCTCGAACTTGATGTCAGGGTATTTGGTGGCCAAGTCGCGGCAACAACGCAAGAAGAGACCGTCTGACATACGCCTGTAATGTTAAAATGACAATTTATTTTGTGTACATGATCGTTATAATTATTACAATATTGTATCTCACCCCCACCCACGTGCCTCGGAAAGCACGTGAAGCCGTTGGTCCTGCGCCTGATCTCTCTCCGGTCGTGTCGGTTTACCGTCCCATCGGATTATGAGAGTGAGGGAATAGAGAGTGCACCTGTGCTTGCGCATACACTTGGGCACTATAATCCTGTCCTGCGCCGATGGCTAGCCTCTGTTGAGGAGGCCCGGAAACCCAGAAATACTGCAACTCCAGATCACCAACTTACAACTCCCCCAAATCCCGACCAAGAAAAATCAAACCTAAAACCGACCTTAACTTCTAAGATGAGAATGAAGATTAAGAAATTCAGGGGTTACAGTAAGCACAAAAACGAGAAAAAACTCCGGCCGAATTCACTCTCCTGTCAGAGGTCGACTTCTTGCTACATGTCATACAGTAGCTCGAATTAATTTTGCTCACAATCACAAAAATTGCAATAACGAAGCTTGGAACTTGGAGTCGTTTTTTTCTAATTTAAGATTATAGCCCAAGTTATAGCCTTTCCTAAGCATTTATTAAAAAAATGAATTAAGTACCAAAACGTTTGTTTTTTCGACGTTTTCACTTTCATATTTACGAATAATACGCAAAACCCAAATTAATAAAAAAGTGTCACAAATATCTATTTTTTTAAAACATACTTTTTTGCGTTCCTGTAAATTTGTCTATGTCATTTTTGAGTACTAATTTACCATGTGCTCAAAGGAAAACGTCCTGAAGAAACCTACATGAGCCGCGCTATGGGCAAATTGCCAAGTAACGCTTTCAAAAAGGCGGGTAGGCCTGTGCAGAAATGGGACATACTCGTAATAATACGACGTTACATACGTAAAACAAACATAGCCCAAATAATATGTTGTAAGAATTTTATCATTTCATCTATCACATATATTACATTCATTACTTGAAAAGATGAGGGACAATGTTCCATTAGCGTCAATTTAGACGAGCGGTTGGTTAGAATGGTTTTCACGTCTAATTCACGGCTTGATGCAAATGTTTGCACAAAGTTTCAATACCGAATCTATTCTAATTGTACCTGTTCACAAAGCGAATACTTAAGTTTTCTTGTGCGAAAATTATTATTTTTATCAGACTTTAAAAAAAGGGAGGTTCACAATTCGACTGTATTTTCTTTTTTATTAAATAGCTTATATTTCGGGGGTCAGGGGTGGTCCCATATAAATTTAAAAAAAATTACATTGAAATTAAGCAAGTTAATAATACAACATTGAAATTAAGTTTAATGTACCTTAGTTAGGTACTTTAAAACACAGCAGCATTAAGCTACTATTTTACGCTGGTATTCTGTGAGAGCGTGGTCCTTCCCCGGTCGAGCCGACCCATTCGTGCTACAACTATAATACCAATATAGCTGCAGCATGGCTCTACCACGTATAAAACCACAAATATTCATAAAAGTAGAAACTTTTTAAAGAGAGTTAAAAATGTGCAAAAAAACTTAAAGAGGAATCACTAAGGCATTGTTTTGTAATAATACTAGTTTTTACGGAATTTATCGCGTATATTTAACTTTTAAATACCCGACGTTTCGAACGCTTTACAGCACTCATGGTCACGGGCGGGACTGAGATGTTCAACGTCCATATGTCATAGTTAACCGCGGTTACCATAGATTAAAATTTAACTTCTGTTCCGATCTATGCAGTATGATTAAAATTTAACAAAAGTTAAATTTTAATCTATGGTAACCGCGGTTAACTACGACATATGGACGTTGAACATCTCAGTCCCGCCCGTGACCATGAGTTCTGTAAAGCGTTCGAAACGTCGGGTATTTAAAAAGTTAAATATACGCGATAAATTCCGTAAAAACTAGTATTATTTCAATGTGTAGTGTTCGCGTAAATATAAGAAATCATTGTTCTGTGTATTAATGTAATACTATAGAAACAGATAAACTTCTATATAAACTAACTTCTCAATTTAATGACATTGTGTAACAAAAACCTTCACCTGTGTTAACTAGCGAAATCTGGTGAGCGGAAGATTATTAGCCCTAACTTCCACATCTTCTGAAATCGCAGGTTAAATTCTTTTATACACTTGAGCTTAGCACCGCACGCTCGCAACTGACCGCTCCGTTAGACACGCACACTATCGCAATGTGCATGTACACGTTCAACCACCAGTAAAGCCCACTCGACTTCGGGAATTACAAGAACTATAGCAATTTGGTAACCTGTTAAGGACTCATTACGGACACCGTTGCAGCCAATGAGAATGAGAATAAGATTGTCTCATAACCGATAGGGGAGTTTTTATTTTTAGTCGTTATTAGGAAGATGCTGCTGCCTATATACTGATTTTCCTCCTGTTGCCTTTTACGACACCCACGGGATGATGTGGCGTAGTGGATATTCTTACACCGCAACTACACAGTCAAAGGATAAGAGTTCGTATACTTACATAATGTTGGCCTTGTGGACGGCGGTGACCTTCTTCCGCTTGTTGTCCCTGGCGAATTGGAAGGCGAACTCGGCGACCCGCTTGCTGGCCTCCTCGGTGATGAGCTTGATGGACTGCACCACTCCGTCTACGATCTCGTGCTCGATACCGGAGTACTCGCCCTCTGTGTTCTCCCTGATCGTCACCACGTCCACGTTGTCGTACAGAGTTTTGATGCTGCGAACAAGAGATATTTCTGAATTAATAACTTCTTTGAACGCGCAACGAGACATTTTTTTTTTTGTAGAATAATCGTGGCAAACGAACACACAGTCCACCTGATGGTAAGTGGATGCTGTGGCCCATAAAACTAATCACGGCTCGATTAAGAATCAAGACGCAGATGCGTTGTCACCTGAGGACTAAGATGAAGCTAATAGCACATTAATTGAGGTGTATATGGAACGGAAAAAAGTCCTCACGTTAGTTTTCTTACTCACCGGTTGACATAGCCACTCACCACGAAACAAAGCAGTATTAACTGCTTTGTTTCGTGGTGAGTGTAAAGATCCGGAGACCCTTTATTACTGGAAACGAGGCATTCCATCTTAGTCCTCAGGGGTAACAACGCATCTGCATTTTGATTCTTAATCGGGGATAAATGTAGATACCATCAGTTGGACTGTGCTCGTTTGCCACCCTTACTCTATAAAAAAAAACTTTATGATTTCAAAATAATTTATTCAAGCAGATATAGCTTTCCAGATGGTTTCATTTTCCGCTGAGTAAGTGGTAAAATTAGGATTTTTACATTAAGACTTATATGTGGTAGTGCCATGCTATAGCTATATTGTGGTTGCAGCACGAATTGGTCGGCTACATCGGGGTAGGGCCACGCTCTCACAGAATACGTATGGTGAGTGTAGAGAATCGGAGACCCTTTTTGCTGAAAACGAGGCATTCCATCTCGGTCTTCAGGGCTGGCAGCGCATCTGCGTTTTGATTCTTAATTGAATATAGATGCAGATGTCTATGGGCCACAGCATACACTTACCATCGGGTTGACTGTGTGCTCGTTTGTCACCCTTATTCTATAATTAAAAAAAAAAAGGATTGCAAATGGGTTTTAGCTCACTGTGTGACTGTCAAGACTTAGTGTATTCATACCTCACTAACTATTATTTCAACAATTTACTAGATCGCTAGAATAATAACATGTCTAACCTATTTTTAAATATTTTTAGACATTATAAGTAAATAAGAATATTCATTCTTCATCCTTTATCACTCATGTGCAACGTCTATCTCAACCGATCTGGCATAGGGATAGTTGTTGGCAACACTACGCTCGAAGTTGTTGACGAGTACGTTTGCCTGGGACAAAAGTCCAACTAGATAAGTCCAATTTCGACCGAGAGATCAATCGACGGATTCAACTCGGCTGGGCAGCGTTCGCATGTGAACCATTAATAGAAACGATATAACAAGCGCTTCGATGGTGATATAAATCTTAAGTTCTTTTATCTGTTACTTGATATATTATCTAGTGGTATAAGACATTTACCTGCCCTAATTGGCGAATCGTAACACCTATAAAGACTAGTCAATTTAGTTTTAAATTATGTATGATGACTTTTTTCCAAACTTCGATAGGCCATAAGCTTGATTAGATAAAATAAAGATATTTGTAATTGTGACATAAGTAGTCGCTTCATAATTGTATCTACATACAAACCGCACAAAATTCTTCTTCCATGTGTAATACACAATAAATTAGCATTTAAATTGTAATTTACGTAGCGAGATGAGCCGTGGTAGCTCAGATAGTCATCGCTCATTGTAAATTTCACAGTAATTGCAATTTTAAGTGCTGTTTTACCACGTGCTCAGCGGTGAAGGAAAACATCGTGAGGAAACAGGCATGTCTGAGAAATAAAAACAATATTTCGTAGAAATGTGAAGTTTGCCAACACGCATTGGGGCACGGCGGCGGATACTTCCTTGCCCTAAAACCCTCTCAGAAATAAGAGGAGGCCTGTGCCCACAGTGGGACGGATAACAGGCTCTTAAATTTTACTTTATTTTTTTTCACGTAGGTGTTAAGCGTCACCATTTATTCATGTTGACGACTACGTGACGAAGTGGTTTAGCAATTAATTGTGGCGCTGAGAGTCACGAGTTCGAAACCCTCACGGAACAAAATATATGTATGGCCTACAAATAATTGTTCAGGGTCTGGATGTTTGTCCTTGTTATATTTATCTATGTAAACTGCCTCCACGATACAGGAGAAAATCCAAAGTGTGTAACGTTTTTAAAAAACATTCCAACAAATTCTACGAGTATAACTGTCTTGAATACAAACTACATTACACAGTGCAACACTGAGACCATTAACTTATTTTCGAAAGTTATGCGAGCCAAAATATAGAAAATATATGCAAGCGCCAAGGCCAACGGCCTTGTACTTTCAAAGTTACTTGATATCTAATCTTCTTCCTTATCATACACGTGCGTCCACCACGGACGTAAAAAATACGAATGTTATACTACTGAAACCGTGCGACACACCCTAGCCCTAAGCGCAGAATAAATAATAGTACTACGTACCCTAAGGCTTAGCGCGCACAGCTATCCCTAAACCGCTCCCGTTTAACCGCAGTGCGTTCTAAGCCTTAGCCTTAGGCTAGCTGGAATGGAAGGAATAGATGAAAACGCAATACCGCATACAATCACGCACTGCGCCTAGAGTTTTGCTTAATTTTATTTCACCACCATGGATTTCGGGCAAGTAGCATGCGTTGTGGCTTTGGCTTTTAAATTAAAAAAAAAAAAAAAAACAGAAAACGTAAACAACGGCGCTGCGATAAGTACTGGGTACATCCACTAACAGATCAAAGACATATGAAAGGATACTTTTGCAAAATGTACAACGACGTGCGACAACATCCCAATAAGTTTTTTAACTTACTACAGAACTCGACGAGACTGAATGAAAAACCGAAAGCGGTTAACAGGTGTTACGGGCGCCGCCATACTTTTACCACAGAATAAATAATAGTACTACGTAGTATTACTATGAGACACATAAAAATCGCGCGTTTACAAACCGCGATCGAAATGTAGCAAGTTACGTTTTTAAAATCAGATACCGAAAAAAGTCGCTAATGCGTGCGCTTGTATAGAAAGCTATGTGTTACATTTTTTGCGGTTTCAGATGTGCGGTTAAACGCGTGCGTTTAATCGCAGTGCGTGCTAAGCCTAAGTCCTACAATGTAGTTTGTCATACGCAATATACACGCACACTAGTATCTGACCGAAGGTCAAGTCGAAGCCTAAGTTCAGTTCAACATTAATATTAATAAAATAATTATAAAACTTTCAAATTAAAGGTTTATATTGACTGATTTATATAAAAATGTAATTTTTATCATGTTTAGAAGTCGATGTAGAGATGATAAAAATTGCGTCGCCACGTCCATCACGCCCTCGTTCATTCGTAACAGTTCGCGCATCGCGAGGGATTTCTCCCTCTCCACTCTAAAACATTCTTAGAAATAAGGGCCACCCAGACGTACCACAACCGCACCAAATCGCAGCGACAAAACGTGTGAATAGTGTCGCTGCAGCTTTGTCGCTAGTAGCCGCCGCTGGTTCCGAGTGGTTCCGTAGATGTTGCGTTGTGGCCGATATCACTCACGCAGTCGATAATGACGGCAAAATGTGGTACGTGTAAATTGTACTATTCAATTTCCAATATAAAATGCGCCCGCCCACGCGTTGTGGTTGTGGTACGTGTTTAATTTCACAGAATATTTCATAATTTAGACCGGCCACATACATATGGAATTCCGTTTCGGGATTCCGTAAATACATAATACACATACGTTTATTTCCCTTCGGAATTACAAGGCTCAGTTGAGAGACGCTAGCCATTGAGTCTAGACATGCTACCGTCGAATAATGATGACAATTTTCTGATTGCGATTCCATTGTTGCTGTATCATTGTTACTTAGGGGATGCGCACCCTTAACACCTTAAGATTTCGAGACAGACAATATTATTTAAAAAGAACCAAATTACGTATATAAACTCTTTTGACGAATTATTAAACAAAATAAGATGAAAGGTTACGAAAAGACATACACATATAAGACTACATGTAAAAACATACATAAACAGACCGTACTTGCTTCGGTCGTGCAACGCACACTGATCGCGTTCCGGGGTTTATCCGTAATCCACCCTATGGTGTATACTCGGAAACGCGTGGTCATTTATCCACCCTAGACGGGTGGATAATTGGAATCCACTTTTTGATTGTTGTTCCGCCCTTCCACCCCAAGTACAGTTCAACAGAAAATATATTCGTAATTTAACGTATTATCGATTAATTTTTAATAACCACAAAAATAATCAAAAATCATATTACGTATTGCATTGAAACCAAATTAAACTTCCTTGTTTTAAATAATAATAAGTAATTTATAAATTCTGCAATATGTCCAGCAAATGACCAACACAATTTCATTATTGAGTAGACGTAATGGTATATCCTGTATAAATTCATTACTCAATAAATCATCAAAAAATTGTTAAGTACCGTACCTATTTCCAATACTTATTTATTTTTATTTAAATACCTTCTTCACTATAATATAATTAAAATTAATTGCAGTAAAACATTTCTTTCATCTTACGATATATCCAAAATGACGTAAATTAAGTCACATCTAATGATATGTAATTGTAGATGCAGATAATTACAGACAGACATTTAATTTTATTCATATGTATATATTATTATCATCACAGCACACGAGAGACGCGTCTTATCTCGTACGTGCATGAATAATACATCCTGATAAGTGAATTCCTTTAAGCAAACAGTGTCAATAGCCTCAAATATCAGTGCATTATGAATAGTTGAAGGTTATTTTACGTATTATTACGGTTAATTTTTACGTATGATAAAAAATCATTGCACGGAAGTATGTCACTTACACTGAATACGAATATAATATAATAAATAAAAATACGAATGAGAAAGAGTAGCAAATGCTATGACAGATTTGGCCCTTTCGGGTATCTAAGGGATTTATTCAGATTCAGAGATTTAACTTTTTGGTGCCCAAGGTTTTTTTTCAGTAAATTAGCTGTTCCCCGCGACTTCGCCAGCGTAGAATTTTTTTCGATTAGATTTTAAAGGTTTGAATTTTTTTGACGCGGAACCCTAATTATTTTTCTAAAATAAAAGTAGCCTAAGTTACTCCTTATATAATTAGCTTTCTGCCAGTAAAAGTTCCGTCAAAATCGGTCCAGATATTTCGTAGACTAGCCGGAACATACAGACAGATAAAAATTTTATAAAATGTTTTTTGTTATATATAGTATAGTACCGTATAATATACTTTCATGTGCATTTAGTAAAAAGCTGTTATTGTGACATTACAAACAAACATTTCAATTTTATTTATTTGTATAGATGTATAGATGGTGTCGAAAAGCTTTTCATTAATTTTAAAATGTATAATATTTTTAATATGACCCTAGTCATATTCCAACATAGTTATTTTTATAACAAGGCATAACTGCTTATGAATACTCTAATAAAAAGATTGTACATACTTGTTTAACATAAACACTCATGAGGGCATATCGGAGTAAATATGCAAAAACAAAATAAAAATTCTGCTTTCTGGGTTTCGTAGAGAGATCGAAACAAAAAAAAAGCATAAGCATGGTATAAAATAAAACACTATGGATAGTTGTTTACTTTATTTTTCACATTTCAGGTACATCAGAAATATATAAAAGTAATTGGTTCGAGTTTGAAGCATTGACATTTTTAATGGATCGCGATAAACCGCGACAATCATTGAATACAGTAAGTTATTATTTATATTGTTTTTATTTAATGATAATATTGAAAACGTGCGTTTCAGACAGTTAATAGTTATTTTGGAATGAAATAGCTCCTTCCTTTAAAAAAAATCCCCTAATTCCTTTCTTATTTCTTTTGTATTGTCAGGAGACCGACGTGCACAGTTTCTTAGTGGTTGTAATGTTACATAATCCTCTCTTAAACTTTCGCTTTCTCTTATTCCAGAACAGTAAGTATCTGAATGAGCTCGTAAATAGTTGTGCAAGTGAGCGGTCGTTAGTACTATAACTGCTGCTTTATTTCGTTCTACCATAAGTGATTTTCTTAGAAGTCTGAAGACTTGTGCCATTATACCAAAAACGTTTTCCACAACACGACCAGCTCTGCTTAGACGATAGTTGAACACTCTTTTAAGAGTACCTTTCGCATGTGTTTGGCCGGGAAACGGTTTCATCATGTTTTTCGGACAATGCAAATGCAGAGTCACCCAGTAAATAATATGGTATAACTTTATTACGTCCTTCCAAAGGTGTTGGAGTGGGCAAATTCAATTCACCTTTTACTATCAAAGAGTATAGTATTCTTGTATACTCCATCATCCGATATTCGGCCCTGACAACCGACAAACAACGACATCGACAAACCTAATCTTGTAATTAGCATCGGCTAAAATAAATAACACAATACTGAAATGGCCCTTATAGTTGTAAAATTCGGTACCACTGTTAACAGGCGCCTGTAAAACTACATGTTTTCCATCCACTGCGCCGATACAATGAGAAAAATTCCATAACTCGTCGAATGCATCAGACATCATTAACCACTCTTGAGGGTTGTTAGGCAACTAAAAAAACAAATATGTAAAGCTTAATATGTCACCGACTATACAATAAAGTGTTTACATACATTTTTAGCCTGTTTTTTTTTTTTTGTTTTTAGGAAAATAATAATGATGCCATTCTCGACCAACCGTCTACTGCACAAACTACAGATGGGCCTCCATCTCCGACAAATGCGTCCTCGACGCCTCCAAAAAAACGCAAATACGATCCAAAACTTGCCATGTTAAAGGATGCATTTGGTATTTTAAAATCAACATCGACCAAGTCAAATCAAGACGACGAGATTGCCACGTTATGTAAATTTTTAGAGAATAAATTGAGAAGTTACGATCATCGCACGAAGAATTTGGTACAACAGCGTTTATGTGATATCGTATTTAAGGCTGACACAGAATATTTTAGTACCAATGAACAATATGGTTACTACACAAGTCAGTCCCAAAATTATTATACAACACGGCCAGAAACAGCTACACTGGATCCGATTTATTCATCAGCACACTCCCGGCCAACAGGTAGTACCTCTGAAGCTGGTATTAGTCAAAGCAGTCCAAGCGGATCGCAGTACAGCGCGGATTCTTTTGATGTCGATGATTTCGTTTAATTATACTTCTTATATTATTTTTTTAATTTGTATGGAACCTATTATTAATAAAACAATTCTTACCTTCACATTGTCTTTCAGTCCATTGATACAAGTCCTTCAGTCCATGACAAACTTCTGGGATAAATTTGCTGTTTGCCTGTTTTGAGATTTTAATTAAGTAGGTACTGCAGGCTTATGAAACTATCACCCGTAGCTAAAAATCGTAGCATTAATCCTAATTTTCTTGAGCCGATATAGCTTTTCGAAATTTTTTGTCTTTTTTTTTTATCTGGTACAACCAAATTATACAAATATTCAAAATTAGATGAAGACATTCGCATGAAGTTTTTATAATGGCCACTTAATTCTTGAGATTTGAGTTCCAACACCAATCAATTCGGACGTCTTTTCTTGAAAATGTCAGATTCCCAAAAGCGAAGAGGGCTTCTATAGTCTTCGAGTAGATAATGAAATAAAATATATGCTGCACTAGCCACTAATGGTGACGACATGTTCGCTCAATGTTCACAATAGGACTGTGGAGCATGCATGTTCCTATGGAGATACGCGTACCCGTCTCTATCAGAGCGGTTACGGGAGCGCAGAGCGCAAGAGGTTCGCGAACGTAATGGATACCCAACTTTACATACCTCTTTCGCCTCCTTTACATCCATATATCTACGCATACATGCTCGTCGGTTAATGGTACTTCTAATGTGGCCCATTTTCAAAATATCGCCAATTTGGTCGGTAAACTTTCTTCTAGGGCGTCCCTTCCCAACTCTGCCGTTCACCATCTGCCATATAAATTTTCTTTGTCACTCTTTCCTCATTCATTCTTTCTACATGACCAAACCACCGAAGCATTCCTTTCTTAATCCTGGTCACAACATCATCTTGCATACTACATTTATCTCTTATCACGCAATTTCTCACCCCTGTCATTTAGATTCAACCCTGGCATACTCCTTAAAGACCGCATTTCTACAGCATTTATTCTACTTTTGTGCTTCTTCTGCCACACCCAACTTTCACCACCATACATTAAAGTAGAGACTAACACAGCATTATGAATTACCATACGTGCCTTTTTTGACACATTCTGATTCTTTATAATAGAGTAGTGCCCCATTCACTCTATTCCCTGCATTTACTCGTCGTTCTATATCCTTATCATATCATATTCATTAACGATTTTGAAATTACAATAATAATAAAACCAGCAAATAATTTACTATAACTATTATATAACGAATATTAATTTTATCAATACTCGTTTTCCCCTCACCCAGTATTTATTTAAAATTATACATTAGATTTAGAGTTTTTTCCAATCTATAATTAAATAACCGTTAGTTTTGAGACGGTAAAAATATAAGACATTATATTAAAGTAAAACAATTGCTAATTAAATAATTAATTAAAAGTTATTATAAACGTACTGTATTTTTTACTCATTGTTGAAAAATCTTGGTACCCACGAAATACCGTCCGTGACGTAAGAAGGGGAAAAGATGCAAAGTATAAGTCCACGCATACAATAAAACTAGTTCCAACCGTACTGCCCACTAGACTAAATCTAGTTGCGCGGCTGTATAGAAGTCCTACAAAAATGTCGAATTGTTCAGTTTTTTTTTTGCTGCAAAAAGAGATCTCTCACGTCAAGTTTTGAAAAAGATGGCGATACATAATTATTATTAATTAGATAAATCGCGCTCGTAAGCTAAATAAAACTTTATCGCTGCGCGAGAGAGTCCGTATTATTTTGCATCTTTTCCCCTTCCTACGTTACGGCGGACTTTCCGTTGTTACTGAGGGAAATCAATGATATATCTGAAACATTTTGTTGGTCATTTAGCGTGTATCCACGCAACAATTATAGTAGGAACGACGTTTTGTCATTACAATTTAACAAATAGATGGGCAATATACATAATATACTATAATTTTTAAATTACATTAAAACTTTTTAACTATTTTATCCTACAATTAAATAAGTATACTAAACACTAAACAAAAACTATTTCAACAAGTATTTACAAAAATTATTAATGTACTATACGGCCGACGTATCTTGGCGAGTCTGAATATAGGCTCTGCGAAGTTTAGCGCATGAACACTCGTGAAGAAAACTGTTATTGTCATTTTTTTTATATATACCAATGTACAAATAAAATTTCCCTAATACAGTGACCAAAAATATCAAAACACTTTGGAGACATTATAAATTAAAGATTCAATTTTGATACCTCACCTTTCGATAGGGGCAGATTTTATCACAAACACATACAATATTATTTACATTTAATACTTTTTATTTATTTACACTTATTATTATTTAATCACTGTCGCTGAGGGGGGAAATTCCTAACATAAAGTCGTCGGCCCCTTGTGTACCATGTGAGGTGCTTGGCATAGGTTCATCTTCGTAATCGTCGCTCTCACTTTCAGACTCACTTTCTGAATCTGAAGCTGTATTAATGATGAATAATTGATCCGTCATTTCGTCAATAATATGGTCGCTCTTCCTATAGTCATGTTCGACCTCTTGCACTTTTCTGCATAAAGCACTCCATTCATTCTGACCCATTAAATTTACTTTTTCTTGTATGAGCTCCATTGTCCGGGTTACGTTCCAGTCGACGTTTTTAGCGGCTACGTGCCCTTTAATGGCAGCCCACACCATCTCGATGGGGTTTAAATCGGGATGATATGGGGGTAAACGAAGGACATCGTGGTTGTTTTGTTTAAACATTTCATGTATTACGTATTTTTTATTCACGTCTTTGTTTTTTTTTATTAGATCGTAAAGTTGTGGTTTACGCATGTCCTTTTCATATGGTATACCCTTTTCTAATAACCACGATTCCATTTTTGCCTTCTTGTCATTAGATGTAGGGGCAGGATCCATTAATTTGTTGTGGTACGGAGCATTATCGATAACCACCACCGAGTTAGGGCTCAAATTTGGAATCAGTTGGGTCCGTAACCATTTCTCATAATTTTTGAAATTCTTGTCATCATGATAGTCTCCGGTTTTGCTGCCAGATTTGAACATTAGTAGCGCGTTCGGAACAAACCCTGCTTCTGACCCAGCGTGTACCATCACTATCCGCTGACCTTTTGATATCGGGCGCTTTAGTCCTTGAGCGGAACCATCTGACCACGCCTTACCTTTTGTATGTGATGAGTGGGCATACGACTCGTCAGTGAATACAATTGGTCGCCCTTCGTCCCTGTATTTTTTCATTGCCTTCAAGTACAAGATCCTTTTCAGGCGAATGTCGGTCTTCTCTATAAGAACCATTCTATTGGTTTCGGTCTTTCGCCACTTGAAACCCAAGTTTTTGATAATTGTCTTTAAGCTCGTTTTACCACCTTGAAAATTTATATCCCGTTTGAGTTTCGCTAGTAATTTGTTTATCGTCGGCATTTCTTTTTCAGTTTTGTGGAAGTTGTGTATGCATCTTTTTACTACTCCCTGGTCAAAATTATCCATATCAGTAATAGGTTTTGATCTAGACCTTTTTTTACCAGGCGTGCGGAATACTGAAAGTAAGCCCGAAATATTGCCTTCAGTTGCGATCCGCTGTACTGTGCGTTGGGACACACCAGTTGCGTTAGCACCTCTTAAATAAACTTTATCGACATCTTTTACGCCTTCTTCTTTTTCTTTTTTCATATATTGCGTTAAATCGTAAATAATTTTTCTCGCCTGGCGATTTAACACACTGTTATGTTTTGGTGGCATGTTTGGCGAATAATATAAGTGCTAACTGACACTTGCAAATAAAACAAATAAAACAAACAAAACAAACTTAACACTATTAATAAAAACAAACAACAATAACAACGAAAACTTTTGTAACCGACTGTGCTCAAGACAGAGATAGCGACACGAACACGACACCAATGCTAACGTGTGACTGAGAAATATTACCGTGTACCGAGCATTGCCGAATAAGCACGAAGCTTTACGAAGTAACCAGAAAGGGATGTCCAACACGCGTGCCTGAGGGTGTTGTTTAATCGATTTTTATTCAAATCGATTAAAATTAAGACATAAAAATATATTTATTTGCAATTTATAAGGAGGTTCTAAATTTTCTCAAATAGTCGTTACTCAAGAAGACGTTAATAGATAATTGATATTTAAGTACATTATGTCTTTCAGCTGAGAAAATAATATGTTTTTAGTTTTTTTTTATTTAAGTCGAAATCTTGTTTATTATCAACAAAATTCACTATATTTGTAAATCTATTTCGTTTAATATCTTATATAAACAAAAATCAATAACTTCTAAATAAAACTAATCGATTGCGATATTTTATGACTAAAGGGTCGATTGTGTTTACTTATGGTCAATCTCTAGCCTAGACCACCGCCCCCCGTACGTCGCCTCATGCCACCATTTTGTTCCTTAAAAAAGCTATTGCGCAACCTTCTGCGCGAAGGTCGGACTCGCCAAGATACGTCGGCCGTATCGTAAACAGCGTTAGAAAACTATAACATTCAATCGACTACAACGCGCTAGCCCCGACTGCGTATGTTACCATGGGTGCCTCGCGATTGTAGGTAATTATTTCACGCAGGTAACAAGAGTGACAGAGCCCTGGTAGTATTGTTATTTGTTCTGTGTTATTCGTATAAATAACACCACATAAATAGATCCTATACAAAAAAAGCTGGCGCGGAAGGCTAGTTTATTATTGAATTTATATTCAAATTCACAATAAATTTATGAATATAAAATTCCTCCTCGATGTAGTTTAAAAAGTTCCAAAAATAAGGATATAGTTGGATTAATTTTTGACGTGACACGATAAAAACAGTTAATACCGGTAAGTAAATTGATAAGGACAATCCAATCGATAGGCAGCTCATGATGCAACATGATAAATCACACTCATCACACGGTCACACTGACTGATAAACTGTTTATACGTGGTGGAGCCACACTGCAGCTATATTATGGTTGTAGTACGTGTGGGTCGGCTCGACCGGAGAAGAACCACAGTCTCACAGAATACCAGCGTGAAATAACAGGTTAATGCTGCTATGTTTCGCATAGTAAGTATAGAGAAACCAAATACCCTTTTTACAGGAAATGAGCATTCTAAATTAGTGCTCAGAAGTGATAATGCATCTGGAATTTGATTCTTAATCTAGGATAGATTCCTATGGGCCCTAGCATCCCCCCGCCATTAGGTGGACTGTGTGCACGTTTGTACTAACATATAAAACAAATTAATAAATATTTAAATAATGCTAGTTTTTACGGATTTTATCGCGTATATTAATATTTTTATACACCCAACGTTTCAAGCACTTTACAGCACCCATGGTCATGGGGGGTCCCCCCCATGATAAGATGTTGAACGTCCAGATGTTATAGTTAACCGCGGTTACCATAGATTATTATTATTATTAACTAATTACATTACAAGAAATTATGGCTTTGACAGTTTATAGATATATATGATATTTTAATGCATTTTTCTACTACAGTGAAACCTGGTTAACTGGAATCTCAAGAGACCTGGAATTTTTTATCACTTATAGAGGCTTTTCATTTACACAGTTTCCCAAATAGGCGGGTTAACATGATAGTTTAAACTAAGTGTATATTATATTGTAAACAAATGTGTAATAACTTGTCTAAACCAGACAGATTGTCTCACTTATATGGGTTATTGAGTCACGAAGTTCCAATTATAGAAGTAAACAAAATCTATGAAATCTAATATCAGTTAACAAGGTTTAAAAATTACCAGTAACAGATGTATTTTAACGCAAAAGTGTCGGGAGCTCATTGTAATTATCAATAACAGAGGTTTCTCACATATATGTGGCCCACTTAATTTGTTTCATTGTGATATAATATCGTTCAGAATGTGTTCAAACAAATGAATAGGCAATTTGAAACTAATTTAGCTCTTCAAACATTCAGTCACTATGTTATTGTACAATGACCATCACAAGTTACTGGTAGCTTTGTTATAATATGATTAACATCATGAGATCTATTGGCAGGGGATGCTTTTAGTGTTAACTGCTGTTTTGCCTATTCATAGACTAGAATGGACCAGAACATAACAGTTTTATTTCATTATATATTACAATAATACTGATTGAAATATGAATTGTTTTTACATTATTATCACGGTTGAAATCAGTCAGTAGAATTCAATCATCATCATCATCATACTTTTAAGATATTACGGTCAGTAGATATGGATACAATATTGCAATATATTTCAGGATTCTTATAAGAAGCTGACATACACATATAGATATTGTTACAGCGGTATACAATACAAGCATATAGAATAAAATAGAATTGTTTTAATTCAATATGATTACACAAATGCTTATTAAAAGTAATTTAGGCTTTTACCACTGGTTCAAAAAAAAACATATGTGTAGGAAGAATCAGCAAGAAACCCAATTGAACTTTAAAACAGATATCATACAATGTATGCTGTACAAATAATATAAAATCATTTAGAATGAGCATGGCAGCAATCATCCCATTCCTGGTTATTATAAAACATGTTTTTTTAATAGAATAATGACAAACGAGCACACAGTCCACTTGATGGTAAGTGGATGCTGTGGCCCATAGACACCTACATTTATCCTTGATTAAGAATCAAAACCCAGATGCAGTGTCACCCCTAAATACTAAGATAGAATGCCTTGTTTCCAGTAAAAGGTTGAGCCGACCCATTAGTGCTACAACCATAATATAGCTGCAGCATGACTCTACCACATACTAAATATAATATATAATGTATTCAGTTTCAGACATTTTAAACTTTTTGATAGGTAAGCTATGCATATTGACTGTTGTAGTGTTATTGCCCCATGAAGCATTACTGACTCTTTAAAATGTAGTAACTGATATTACTAAGTGGTACTTGTTCCTATTATTTACAGAATGAAGGTCAGTAATTTTCAATAAAATTCTTTTGTAAAAAACTACAAATTTGAAATTTGTAAAGTTTTCGTAAATATATGGTGAGTGGCTAAAGTTAATATATTTATAAGGTTAAAGTAAAATTTCACAAATGCCATCATATTATGATGGCATTTGTGAAATACTATGAAAAAGCCATGGCTCAAGGAGAGAAATTATGTGGCTGCTTGGAAATCATACAGAGTGCCAGAACTACAGAACTACAATTTCAATAGAACCTTGGCATAAAACTATTGCTACAAATGAAGTTAAAGACAAACAGCCAAATTTAGTAGTTTTTGAATTGCTTGCAAAGAAAAAACCCCATTTTTACACTAACACATCTGTTGTAACAAAGAAATTTAGAAAATGATTGCAAATGTACATTAGAAGAGATGAATTTATCAAGGATATACAATTAAGTCTACTTAATAATGAATGAAAATGGAGCAAGCAGGTAACCCTATGGTATTAGAAAATAGATGGCGTCAGAAAACAGGGTCAGTCAACTAGAAGATGAAAAGACGATAAAAACCCCAATATACACATTCAGCTTCTCAAAAGCGGCCCCAAAAAATGAGCGCTCATTTAAAAATTGGGCGCACATTTCAAGTAGTATCGCGTCGCTCGCTTCACTGCATGAAGATTAAAAATTACTTACAAATTTTACATCAAGAATGTTAAAAAAGGATGGAATATTATACTGTCAGAAAGTAAAACAGTTTATTGATTTGTTTTTGTTGTTTATATAATTAAATACAGGGAGAAATATGTGATTTTGATTTAATTTGTCTTAAAACTTCACTCAAAGGTACAAGTATAACACGAAAAACGACAATGGCCGCATTGACAGTGTAAGAACAATAATTACAACCTTTTATTTTAGTAGAATAATACAAATGAACCCTGTTCTTATTCTATGGAGTCGATTTTTTATTATTGTGCTTAATTTTTTAACTAACTAGTCTATTAACTTTTTTACTTTTTTGTATTTAGTTTTTAATTAATATTTATATATTAGTTAAAAACTAAATACTACAAATAATTATGTTAATATATATTAACATAATTATTTATAGTTTTTAACAGACTTCCAAAAGGAGAAGCAGTCATTAATTCGATCACTTTATTCAAATGTTTGTATATAAATTTCTTATTTTATGGGCCCAATTGAGTAGTTCTTTTTATTAGTAATAATATAATCTCCGAATGTACCTACATGAACATAATCACAATCTGGTGATGAAGTTTGGAGATACATAACGGAACTGTTCATCGAATGATGACAAACCATGAAAACTAATTTTGTTCTGTTTGTACATGTTGCTGATAACCGCAGTCTTGAGTGGGAGGAAGTGGTTCAAGTATTAACTCATTATCTTTCAGAATAAAGTTGTTTTTGACTGTACATAGATGTCTTGTAAAAATCAACTCTACAATAAGCTAAACTTATTTTGCGGAAATTAATGTTCATTTATTACCATGTTATTTGGAATATGTACTGAAATTAATGTGTATAAATATGTGTTAACACACTCATTTATATAAATTTGTAAAATTTATATAATAGTAAGAGAATGTATAAAAATATAAAAAGTATAATAAAAATATTTGTCTCCACTTCTTGCCTTGTCCTACCGGCAAACATCCAACATCAAATTTTATTGCATTTTAAAAACAACTTTTGATCATGCACATAAGGTTGAATTTTCAAAAATATGTGTTTATATCATTACTATAACTACTGATGTATAATTGGCGACAGTTTTGAGTGTTACTTTTGTTCATGACTGGGCATCTTGGGATTTTTGTATATCAATGTCCACAATTGACCCATAACAAATTGTACATATCGATCACACAGATAAAGTAATTAAGTGAAGTATAGTGGTACATACCCATCTAAGCTCTTACAAGGCCTGACATTGGCATACAGGTCAAATTCCTTCCTGAGTGCCAAGTTTAATGATCGGTAGCCCTTGCCTACAGGAGTCATCAGGGGCCCTTTCAAGCCAATCTTATTGGCATTTACAGAGTCTATTGCCTTTTGTGGAATACCGAATTTTCCATCAGGACCCTAAAAGAAAGAAATAATGCATATTTAAAAAAATTGTAGCCAATAATAAATACATATCCATACACCATACACATTCTTTTACATGAAGTAAATAATTTTTTGTTACAACTAATCTAACTTTATTAATATTATTTATTATTTTAGGTTTCTGGTTTTAAAAATATATTCACCTTTAATATTACATTTCTGATACTTTACATAATATTATGTAGTAAAAAAAACAAGTATATTTCTGGTAAAATAATACTTCATCTATATGTAATATTAGAAACTGTTTAAATTATAATTAATTCTGAAAAATGAAGAGAAATTTTTGTATTTAACAAGAAAATGATAAGAATAGAGTAATATACAGTCCTGTTTATTTTAAATAACCAACACTTATTTTAAATAAAAACAACAAACAGTTATTTTAATTTGAAGAAAGGCACTTTATTGATAAAGCTCGGTACTTACCCGAACAGCTGTGACATCAACTTCGTCCCATTCAATGGGGACTTTAGCAGCTTCGAATATTTTCTGCACTGCGATGGTGATCTCTGGGCCGATGCCATGACCAGGAATCAGTGTCACCTTCCGAACGCCCGTACTGTACTGCGCAGCGCCAGTTTTTGCTGCTGGAACCTGGACAAAACCAGAAAATATCTCGTATAACCTCAAATTAAATGAATTAAAGGAAATTACGATAAAAATATATGTAAACCTCATGTCTTGCAATCCCAACCCCATTGACTGGTTTATTCGAACCCGCCTCGAACAATTTCAGCAAGCCTTCGACTACTTTACTCTCACGAAAAGGCTTCAAAAGCGCTTTTATGTAATTCTTCGACATAACTATAGTCTATTTTTGGATAGTACAATTTAAGCGCACAGCTTGCGTGAATTAAATAAAGGGTAACATGCAATTTTAGGAAAAACAATTGGCTATAGCACTGATCTACGAACTTACTATTTTCCTGATTAATCTCGCAGCCATTTCTTAGAATTTTTAATACGACGTTGAAAGGCGCACTCCGCGGACGTTAATCGGAGCGGGGTGAGGATTGAGGACCGGGGAGGATTGGGGAGGATATTACGATTAGCCAACGACGCATGACCGGAAATCATCAGCAAAGTCATTAAATTGCGGGAAAATTGTATATAAAAATTGTGTAGCCTCCAATTACTACTTTGCATAACAATTTGCATGTACTTAAAAAAATATCTACTATTGCATTACCTTTTAATAAATTTATATCGGTACTATATTTATATCAAAATCGTCAAAATCAAACGTCAGTTTCTCTATCTAGTCTGTGATTTATATAGAATGGTAAAATGAAAAAAAAAACATACCAATTACGCTCTAAGTAACAAACAAGTGTAATTAGCTCATTTTGTCTATAATAACAACCAATAT
Organism: Parnassius apollo; assembly: GCA_907164705.1. Lineage (NCBI taxonomy): Eukaryota > Metazoa > Arthropoda > Insecta > Lepidoptera > Papilionidae > Parnassius > Parnassius apollo. The sequence continues at coordinate 1,444,731 of CAJQZP010001697.1, forward strand.
ATAATAACAACAAACATAGTAGTTGTAATATTATACTCTTTGTTTATAACGATAAACGATTTTTTAATATTAAATAATAACTAAATATTTTAGAACGCAAATAAAGATATATTCCCTGGATTGACGAAAGGAATTATGAACCAAGCCAAGTACTGTTCTAGCTTATTTAGTTTGATACCAAATGGCATTAGAACAGTTTATTAAGTATTTACAGGAATTAAACCACGGAACACTATCACTCCCATCGGAGAATTAAACAAGTACGCTGGACTGGCTACCTATGCACCGTGACATAGGCATGTCGATCTATAATAAATTAATTGAAAAATCGATTCTTTGGAGTAAAATTATCGATTTTTTAGATCGATTCGAAGCACCGCATCGATTCACTGAATCGATCCAAAAACCTATTGAATCGGACTGATTCATTTGATTCAAGAACTAGCTAAAATTCCCAAACTGGCTGGGGTAAGATACCACAGTTTTTTTAATTTTTTGCTGTTGGGGGACGCAAAAACAACCGGTCGTACTTGGTTGATAATTTGAAAGCAATATATATTTGAATAAATAAATGTTTATGAACGCATCCAACAATATCGAAAAGTTGTCATTTCATTTTCATTTCTAAAATTCTTAAGCCCACTTTCCACTAAGGGATATAATGTAATTTAATATTACATCTCGAGATATAAATTAATATCGCTCACCGTACTTTTAAATAGAACCGTTTCCAATGAGATAATATATATTACAACCCAAATTATAAATATTTTTTCGATCGACCGAGCGATATTTTCATATTGTATTTCACCTCCTGTACTATAATATAATATAATATTATAGCTATAAACCTGTTTGAACTGTGAACTTGTGAATTTACATATTATCAAAAATATACATACTGTGAGCTGTATGTACGGAGTACTTTTTAAATACCCAGGTACTGTAAAAAATATTATATCGTACGTTGAAGTTTATAGAGGTTTATAGTAAGGAAATAACCAGTATTGTGTTCGTGTAGCATTCATTTCAATATGATAAATAGTGGGTTATTAGATTGAAACAGATTTATCGAGAAATGTACGTTGCAGTTTGCACTTTTGTAAAAATATTGTTGTTGTTTTTAGCGTAAAATGTCAAATAAAAGTGTTACTTGGAATCACTTTGTTAAAAAAGGGCTCGAGTGGAGTATGTGCGAACCACTCCTAACACAAGCGTTTCAAGCTTACGAGGAGTGGTTAAAAGGAATATTAGTAATGTTAATCAATAAGATTACTAATATTTTATTTAAAAAAATATTACAGTATTGAAGTTAAAGAAAAAAAAATCGAAAATTCTTGAAATTTCATGTTTGAAAATGTCGCGATTAATCGAGAATCGATCTTTTATTACTCGATTTAATCGATAATCGATTCAAGTACCTTCGATTCAAATCGATTCAGAGATCGATTTTTTTAAGAGTGAATCGACATGCCTACCGTGACATAATGAGGCAATTTGATTTTCGGCATTTTGGCGCTGATAGCAGAAGTGAGCGTCAATGGAACTAATAATAGAGATAGGCCCATAGAATGTGACAAAATTTTTCGATAAAAATTCTATAATCAGGCATACGAGTTATTCCTGTTTTTTAAACCTACAAAATCTTCCCTATGATGGATACTCGGGAAAAGCTTATTGATCTATCTACTTCAGACGGGGAGGATAAACGAAAAAAAAATTAAACTAAATAAATCAATTAAAGACTATCGAAATTCAAATCATACGCACCCTACTTTACTAGCAGCAGGTAAACAATGTCCTTGTTCTTTCGCAGAGTCGCATGCGCAAGGACAAGATCAGCCGCGCTTTCATATCAGTCGGCTGTGGGTAGGTAGTGGCTGAACTGTGAACTGGACGGCGAGATCACCGACCTTAAACCTCCAAACTTTTATTTGTGGGCCGAAATAAAATGATTAGTATACACAGAAGAATGACAAAGTTTTAGTGAAAGTTTAACGAACAATTTACAAGGACGTGCTAGTTTGCGTTTAGAAAGAATCGGTGCACATTTTGAATAAATAATGCGATATTGATAAGAGGGTTTATTTTTGTAAACAACAATAATGTAGTATATTTTTTTCTTATATTTACGCGAACACTTCACATTTAAATAATACTAGATTTTACGGATTTTATCGCGTATACTACCTTTTATAAATTCTCGACGTTTCGAGCACTTTACAACACCCATGACCATGACCATGAAGAAGTCCCCCAGTGACCACGGGTACTGTAAAGTGCTCGAAACATCAGGAATATAAAAAAGGTATTACACGTGATAAAACCCTTAAAACTAGTGTTATTTAAATAGTATAATTTTTTAAATATCAATCAGTATAGTTTTTAAATAAGTTGATTTCAATCTTTTAAATACGCCAAGATGTTGCAGTATTCAGTAGGTATAAAAATTATTATGAGAAACTGTTTATGAATTTATTGTAATACAAGATAAAATTTAACATGTAATTTGCCCGTAAAAGTGGAAGAAAGATCAAAATCACAAAAATAATGAAGGTTTTTGTTTCCGGCAGGAGGGAATGTATGTCGCAGCGAAATAAGTATTAATAAACGCCTAGTCGTAATGGGCATCATGATAATGATCAGCTTTTTGCGTTTTACAATGCGGCTGTCAATGCTGAATTTTTAGTGCCATGCATTACAAAACGAACAAATACAGTGGGCTGTCTTTAATACAATAACATTTAATAGCGCTTTCGCATTGTAACTAGACATTTAGTCGTAAAGATAATGGACCTAACTAGTCGTTCTGTAATCAGGCTAGACATTGACATTGATATTTTTGTCAACGTATCATAACGTCATTCCGGCTAAACGTCTGCAATTAATAAATGGTGGCGTATCAAAAAACACTTAGCGCTGCATGCATTACGAAGGTAAATGTTGTAGCTAGGTCTTTTTGAATATGCCTGATTCGAAATGTTGGCTGCAACGATGTGTCGCCTGCTCCCACTTGGCCGCATGGTGCTAACATAACGATGATATTCATCGTAGACATCGGTAAGCGTTTGCTAACGAAACAAAAATGCATGCACTTCACTCGCTTACAACTTTCATTCACAAGTGTTTGTAGCCTACTCCGCACCGTTTAAAATAAAATCACTTATCCTCTCAACTGCGGATGTCCAAGACTTGGACACGAAAATATCTCCGTTGACTGCGGGCGTCCAAGTGTTAGACATTTTTTACCCGCTCTTTTAATGAAGAAACAAAGCATTATGCGCTATTTCTAACTCATTCTACCATATGTCAATGTGTACAGGATAAAAAGGCTAGCATATAAACCCCACAGCTTATACACTTTAGTAGTATATTTTATTTAAATCATTCTTAAATGTCGTCCGTTCCTTGAGTCAGCCATTAGTGTGATTGACGTGCGCTAACAACGAAGTTGTTTGTAATTATTTTGTATTAATTTATATTTATTGTGTGGTGAATTGTGTTAAAACAATGCCTGGGTAAGTAATCTTCTTATTTGTAATCTCATTTTGTCTTTTATCTTATTAAGTACGTGTAAAATCGTTTTTTAATATGTATGAAGCAAACTGCTATCTTAAAACTAACATGCTGGTTGAGGAAAGTTGACTTGAAATGTATGTAAAATTTTATTGTTGACTGTCAGTTTTGTGTTAAAATATGTATAATTGTTCATCGTTCATAATTTTAGTACATCAAAATGTGGATAAAGTGCAATATTTTCAAAATTTTAATGTATATATGCAATAGGTGCAATAGTGTCCATTTTTGAGACGTCCGTAGAAGTGAATTCTAGTTCTCTGTTTTGCGGGTGGCGAAAAAAGGAACTAAAGTTTGCCATACTGCATCAAGTTCAAATTCGGTTGAATGGTTAGAATGGTAAAGAATCTAGCGCCCTCGAGCAGAGAAATGGAGCTTGGTTGACTCCACGATTATTCGATGATTTATAAAAAATTGAATGTGGCATTTGGATATGTCATGTATGTTAACACAAGACTGCGGAATTTTTTAAACAATTTATTAAAACAGAAAGTTACATAGTGTTTACATAATATGCTTTTTAATATTTTTATTTTAATATTTTTTAATATTTAATATTTGAAATTTTTATTTTTTTAATTTAATATGAACAGGTTGTGGTTTTTAAGGTCACCTCAGACACATATTTCTTATACTGGTTTTTTTAATGTACATTTTATCTGTATTTACTTTGCAAATAGTGTAACGTTGCGTTATGTTTCAACCTATAGCAAGATTGCTGCTACCTACAGTACCATTCGTAAATGAATTGTACTGTAGATACAGTAAATCCAACAAGTACCAGGAGCCTTTTAAAGAAATAAGTACCTATGTTATATATTAATTCAATTTTATACTTATGTCCATCCATCCATTTAGTTTTTATTGTTGCCTAGCTATAATTTGTTCAGCTAATTATTTCAGACTATCATCGTCGAAATTGTTAAGTTAGTTAAGTTACACAGCCGATTTCCGTCCCACAGCTGGGCCTTCCCTCACTTCTGAAAGAGTTTTACGGCAAAGAAGTATCCACCGCGCTGCCCATATGCGTGTTGGCGAATTGCACATGCCTTGGAAATATTTTTTTTTATTTCTCAGACAGTCAGACTTCCTCATGATGTTTTTCTTCACCGCCGAGCAAAGGTAAATCAGCACTTAAAATTTTAATTAATAATTTCATTGATGCCGGCGAGGATCGAACCCGGTGTGCTAGCGTACTCTGAAATTTAACGCGAGAGCTAACAATCTGAGCTACCAGGGCTCTCTCATCGTCGAAATGAATACTTAAGTTAGTTAAGTTACAGCCTTTTTACGCCCCACAGCTGGGCAAAGGCAAAGAAGTTTGTCGCGCTGCCCCAATGCGTGTTGGCGAACTTCACATGTCTTCGAAATATTTTTTTTCTTATTTCACAGACGTGCAGGTTTCCTCACAATGTCTTTCTTCACCGCCAAGCACGTGGTAGATCAGCACTTAAAATTGCAATTAACAATTTCATTATTGCTAGCGGGGATCGAACCCGGCTTGCTAGCATACTATGAAATTTACAGCGAGAGCTAACCATCTGAGCTACCACGGCTCTTCCGAGCCACCACGGCTCTCATCGTTGAAATGAATACACCTCTTTATTTTGTATGTTTTTTTTTCTATAGGATAGGTGGTAGTGTGGTGTGTACACCCGACCGTGCGGCTGTTTTAAATCAAAGCTCTGTAGATTTTTTTCGTAATTAAACGAAAAGTTACATATTAACAGCTAAATTATATATATACGTGAAGCTAAGATCAAGTACCGTTAGAAAGTAAATAAAATTTTATAGTAAACAATTAAATGACGTGATATTATCATAAATAACTTAAAATTAAATCGTTGTGAATAGTGGCTGTGACGGTAATTACAAGTGAAATAGCTATTGTGACTCAGCAGTCCATAATAAAGGTCAATGAACTACCTGATTGTCATTCCATTGCAATCACAATATAAACAGAAATTTCGAAGACTAGCATAAGTGACGCGTGGTGTATTTAGTGAGAGCACGGTCTGCGTACGAGTTAGGCTTCAAATCCTCGAATTATTTTTTTTTTAATTCTTTTTAACACTTAAATTTTGTATTTTGTATTTTTATTTTTGTAAAATTGACCAACATCTTTTTTTTATACAAATTTTATAAAAAAAGAAAAATAACAAACATTAAACAAGAACATTAAAAATGGACGGAAAACAGAATAATGACATGAAAACTAGCCGATATCAATCTGTTATATGTGATAAATGCAAATGTAACAGAGAGGCAAGAGATACGATATTATGCTCGCAGTGCAAAAAAAAGATTCGACTTTCATTGTATTGGCTTGTCAGAAAAGCTATATCCTTTAATGCAAGCAGAAAAAAAAGCTGCGTGGAAATGCAAAATCTGCTTAAAAAACCAAAAAAGAATTAAAATCTACACGTTCACACACGGAATATAAAAAAATCACATTAAGAAAAAAGATTGTCTCAGCAGCTAAACAAACTGCGTCACCTAAATCGGAATCAGTTGTAGATATATCATCTCCTCTGCTTGATTCATGCGGGATCGATACGGAAGAAGAATGCGACGAACTAGAGGAATCCTCCTTGGAAATGCTCTCAAAGAGTGAAGATTACTCAACTATTAAAATATGCGAAATGCAGGAAATGAAGGAAGAAATTAAAGAATTAAAAGTTAATCTCTCGAGTACACAAAATGAGTTAGAGAATACGATAATAGAAAACAATGAATATAAAAGAGAAATAAATAAATTGAAAAAGGAAATTGAGGTTCTAAAGAACATCTGTCAATCTCCAATAATTAAAGGCACAAATGAGATAAATAAGGGATTTCACGTCTCACTTACCCCCTCAAACACTTCTAAATATAGCCATTCATCACACTTTTCTCCAATTTCTTCAAAGAAATGTGATAAAATATGTAACAACTTGATAATTTCCTTACAAAACAAGATAAAAGAATCGCAAGAACAATTGTTGAATGCCAAAAAAGAGATTACCGAGCTAGAGAATCAAATACAAGAACTTAGTATCAAGCTCACTACTCAAACGCATGAAGAACAGCTTACATCTCATGACAAAACTGAAAACAATAAAAAAATAATGCATTCACCAAACAGAATATCTTCATTATGGGGACGCAACAGTGCATTGGTCTCGCGGCAGAACTCACTAAGTCAAGAATGAATAGCAGATACGAGGACTACCAAGTAACAGCGTTCATCAAGCCATTTGCATCTACGGAAGAAGTCCTAAAGCTATGTACCAATTTAAAGGTAGACACACACGATAAGGTAATTTTATGTGTAGGAGAAAACGATGATGATCCGGTAACAGCTATAGCGGAATTATATGCTGCTTTGAAATTACTAAAGCATGCCACCGTTATTGTAATGAATGTAACTAGTAGTAAGCATTTAAATAATAATTCATTAAACACGCAATTAAAATTAATATGTAAAAAGTTTAAAAATAGTCACTTTATTGAAACTAAAAAATATTATCATTGTTATTTAAAGAACGCCTGTCATAGTATTAACATGTTTATTGATTCTTTGTATTACGAGAAAACATTTCTAAACTATTCTTTTATCGAGAACCATGTTCAGAAGAGCTGATGTAACGGAAAAGTGTTAAAGAAATCACAACAAAAATTGACAAATTGTGGATATAGACACAAGCAGACTTCCATATTAGACTTTTTCTTTCCCTTACGGCAAAATTATCTTTTTCGTTCCACACAGTAACCCAAAAACATTCTCCAATCAATGTGTTATGCCCCATTTACATTCAGCCCGTTTGGGCAGGGAAGTGAGCAGGGCAGTGAGCAGGGCAGTATGTAAACAGGCTACTCGCGCTGACACTGCCGCTGCCGCTGACACTGCCCGAAATGTCGGTTTTTCGTGCGGAAGTCAAAGGACGGGCAGCGCGAGCGGCAGTGTGTGTTCACATTCAGCTCCATCGCTCACTTCGCGACAAGCGCCTGGATGAACGGACGTGCGTGCCGTCCTGTTATTAAATAAATACGATCTACCAAAATGCCTTTCGAGTGGATTAATGAAAATACAATAAAGTTTTTAGAACTGCTGGAATCAGAAAAAACTATATGGGATTTCAACGATAAAAACCACAATTCATCATCTTCTACGAATACGAATTTTCTTTTTTGAGTTAACATAGTACCTATGTACATAATTAATTATAAATTCGTCAAATTTATTATATTAATATAAAATTTAGTTTAAGGAATTAATGAACATTGACATTTTATTTCTAAAAACGATTAGTAACTCATATTGATTATTTATTAATTAAAATGTAAAATAAGTTAAAAGGTAATATTTGCATAATAGCCTGAGATTTTTAAATTATAATTTTATTGTAATTAAAATTACGAATTAGTTTATACTGAAGTGTAATTAATAAAATAATAATAGCTTAACTAATCTCATATAATATTTCATATTATTTACGTAACAATAATATAATAATTCAATTAATAATTTATGAACAATTTACTGTATAAGAATTCAAATAGAGTGGATCTGTATAAGTATTTAATTGTACATAATATTTGAATTCAAAAAGAATGTGTGTACCTAACTTTTAAGCAACATCGGGTTTGTGTAATTAGCTGTATTTCATATCATTTTTCCATGCCAATTATGGCAAAACATATCAGTTCCACGTCATTGATCATCTTATGTACCATGTTTTTAAGCAAATAAATTTTCTATCTATCTATCTATCTTCTTTTGAACTTGATATCTTTTTAAATTATTAACATAATTTTGTATTGCAAGAAGACACAGCGCGGACGCTGTAATTATTTCGACGTCCGCCATAGTCGAAAGCCGAAAGCGATGTGAGTGGTAGGGCAGAGTGTGAATACACACTTCCCGCGATCCTGCTACGGCAGTATTTAGGGAAGTATTGCCGGCAGCGCGAGGAGCAGTGGCAGTGGCTGAATGTAAATGGGGCTTTAAAGACCTAAACAAAAAACGTGTTATTATTTTGCATCAAAATATAGCGGGTTTGCTCTCAAAAAGGACCTTTTAGAAGTGACGCTCTCTGAACTGAAAGACTGTGATTCAGAACCTGATGTAATATGCTTCTCAGAATCATTTATAAAAAAAGGTGAGGAGAAAAATGCTACTCTCTCAAATTACAAACAAGCAGCAAGTTATTCTAGGAATAATAAACGTAGTTGTACCTGCATCTTTCTGCAGAAGGGCCTTACTTGCAACGAACTCAAAATTTTTGACAAGTACTTATTACCAGAAGTATTTGAGTGCTGCGGAATAAGAATCCCTAAATACAAAGTAATGATATTATGTGTTTACACCTCTCACAATAGATTTGCTCACTCATTTTTAACGAGGCTGGAAGCAGTGACCCATGAACTGTTAAAGACATTTACACAATATAAAATTATCATCACTGGAGATTTTAATATAAATACATTAGTGGAGTCTAGAGCATCGCAACAATTAAAAGATATGGCTAAATACTTTAATTTAAAAATTCACATAAATGAACCTACTAGAGGAAATAATTGTATAGACCACATTTTAAGTAATATTAAACAAGCTAAGGGCGTCACAATGCCGCTTCATCTATCTGATCACAATACTGCCCAAATATTGTCATTCTCAATAGAAAATACTCATAGTCTACAATATTGGTTCTTATACAAGAGAGACTATTGCAATGAAAATCTTCTAAAATTTCGTGGCTACTTACAGTCACTATCTTTCTCAGATGTTTACAACGCAAAAAACATGAATGCAGCATTCGATCGATTCTATGATCTTTTTTGTACACTTTATAAATCTTGCTTTCCGAAATTAAAAATTAAAATTACCAATAAAAATTCAAAGCCAAAATGGATCTCCAAGGGATTAAAAGTTTGCATAAAAACTAAAAGATCATTGCGTTTCAAGTATTATAAACAAAAAACTAACGAGGACAGAGAAGCTTACTTGAGGTATTCAAAAATGCTTAAGAGGTGCATATCAATAGCCCAAAAAAATTGCAATATCAAATATCTCCAGAACAGTCAGAATATTTGTAAAGCTTCATGGAAACTCATCAAAGATGTAACGGAAAGCGAACCCCCACAAAATTACATTACACATATGAAATACGAAAATAGTATAATAACAAATGGGGCAAAAATAGCTGAACTGTTTAATGATTACTACGTAAACCTAACTGATGGAAAGTATATATATGATATGGACAAAAAGCGAAAGATACTATCAACGATCAATCATATATCAAAGTCAATTTTTCTTGAACCGGTGAATTCAACAGAAACTACACATATTATACAATCACTAAACAATTCTAGCTCATGTGGGTATGATGAAATCTCAACAAAAGTGTTAAAATTCTGTAAAAACGAACTAGCCCAGGTATTAACATACCTAATTAATTTATCCTTTGAAACAGGATGCTTTCCTGAGGCTCTTAAATTCTCGATCGTGAAACCTATCCACAAAAAACAGAATAAATCTGAAATCGGTAACTATCGCCCAATTACATTAATACCGGTGTTATCAAAGGTATTTGAAAAAGCCATGCAAAAAAGACTGCTCAACTATTTAACGAAATTCAAAATCATTACACCGGAGCAAAATGGGTTTCAAAAGGGAAAATCAACTACCCTCGCGTGCTTTAATCTAATACATAACGTTATTCTTGGACTCGATGATAAACAGCGTACTACTGTACTTTTCTTCGATATGTCTAAGGCATTCGATTTTGTAGTTCACAATGTCTTGTTAGATAAACTGGAAAAGTATGGGATTAGAGGTCTTTCTCACTCTTGGCTTAAAACATATCTAGAAAATAGACATCAATGCGTAGAAATAAATAGAATAAGCGAGAGAAATACAACTACATCCGATCGTTCTAATTATAAAAGAAATAAGTTTGGAGTACCACAGGGTAGCGTTCTGGGTCCTATATTGTTTTTATTATATATAAATGACTTACAGAGATTGACTAAACATCAATGCATAATGTTTTCAGATGATATTTCCATTATTGTTAAATCAAATTATAATGACAATTTAAATAATTATGAAAATGACATTAATAACACAATTAATAATATAGTCCAATATCTTAAATTAATTAATCTAAATGTAAATCTGAATAAGACAAATTTCATAAATTTTAACATAAAAGGACGAGCAGCAAATAATCTTAATGTGCTGTACAAAAACATACCTATTGAAAGGACTACCATGGTCTCATTTTTGGGTGTAGTACTTAACGAGAACTTAAATTTCACTGGCCACATTGATAAAGTTTGTAATAAAATTAATAGGTTTGCTTTCGTCTTAAGGCGTTTAACTAAGATGACGATTCTTAGCGTAACTATGTCTGCTTATTATGGTTACGTCGCGTCTAATATTAATTATGGTCTGGTTCTGTGGGGCAACAGCGTTGAAGCAAATAGAGTTCTCATCGCACAAAAAAAATGCATACGTGCTCTATGCGATAAAGGACCACTTTATACATGCAAGCCACTATTTATTAAGCTGGGTATATTTACAGTCCCTGGCATGTACACATTGGAAATGTATAAATTTGTCAAACAACATGCAGAGTTATTTAAGTCAGCTTGTGATATATATCCACGAAGCACTAGAGATAGTAAACGGCTTGTCTTAGACCATAAACCAAAAACTTCTGTCTATCAGAAAGGTTGTTACTGTATGTGTGTAAAAATATTTAATAAAATTCCAAAGCAGTTCAAACACGGCTCTATGATTCTCATGACCAAAAAGTTACGTGAATGGCTAATAAGGAAATGTTATTATAGTGTTAAAGAATTTCAAAATGATAATAATATGCATGTTGACATGTGATAGACGTAATTGCTGCGTATTACTGCGTATCACTGTTTTATCAGAACTTTATTTTTGATTGATTGTATTTAAATTTTAATTATGATATTGATATAGTAAATTATGACATTTTGAATTATATAACTTACATTTAATAACTTGACATTTTAGAATCGACTACCAGCTATATTATTAGGTAATTTAAAAAAAAACAGTTGCATGCCGTATCTCATGGCTAAATAGGTCTTTAAGCAACTTATTTTTATTGTAAAAAACCTATCACTTACCCTATTTATGGCAATTAAATAAATTTGAATTTGAATTTGAATTTGAATTAGGGTGACAAACGAGCACGCAGTCCATCTGTGGTGGTTTCTGCGGCCCGTAGACATCTACATCTATCCTCGATTACAAATCAAAATGCAAAAATGCGTGTCACCCGTGAGGACTAAGATGGAACGCCTCGTTTCCAGCAAAAAGGCTCTCCCGTTCTCTACACTCACCATACGAAACACAGAAGCATTAAGCTATTATTTCACGCTGGTATTCTGTGAGAGCGTGGACCTTCCCCGGTCGAGCCGGCCTATTCGTGCTACAACTATACTACTAATATAACTGCAGCATGGCTCGACCACGTATAAAAAATGTTTTAATGAACTAGTACATGATGCACAAACAAGTGCAGAATCGAACTTTAATTGTGGCATATTTTTGTATAATGCATAAGAAGTGGGTTCTTTAAAAATATACATAAATAATATTTTTTTATTTAAAAAAAGAGATATATTTATTTTAAATTTTATTATTTCGTAGCTATTGTTTGTGTTAAAGGAAATATGTTACCGTTTGGAGAAATAATGTTATTGGTTATTGGAAATGTAACATAACCGCTGCGCACCTCGCGGCGCCTCTGTCACTCGATACATATTATGGTGCATTGGGTATTGTTTACAAAAAACGTTATTTATAACTCTACATCAGTGGGAATGACTCTTGAGTGATTTTATGGTTTTTAAAGGAATGAATGAATCTTTATTTCTGTACAAGTGCTGTTAAAGTTTGTTTGCTCAAATAAAGTAATTAATTTTTCAATAAATATGGCACTTACGACTAAAATTTTGATATCAGCATTAAGAGTACTTATGAAATACTTTATCGGATTTCTAAAACTTAGCAAGACTTATTGAAAGATGACTGAATCATGTAAAGAAAAAGAGTGATTCAAGACTGAATCATTGTAATGAAATAAAAAAAACTATTTTTATTGACTAAAGCATTACGCCGCATTATGCCGCATCTGGTCCGAACTACATGCTACATCGGTGTAAATTGATTGTGGGTTCTTGTAAGCTTATTATTAATGCGTTTTACGATAAAAAATTATATTGTAGCCTATGATTTTGCACATAAAATATTGTAAACAATAGACGTAAGATTAAAATAAAATAAAATTGAACTATTAAAAAACTTTGTGTCATTGAGAAATATGATAGTCTTGACTTTATTCTATATTTAGTTATACTAACCACTTTAAACTTTATTAAATATATGTACTCGTTTATAGGAAATTTCATAGAGAATTCAGAAATGTATACATATTATAGTATTCGATATACCACAATCAAGATATTTGCGTTTAAACGGATTGGGCCCAATCAGCCGTCCATTTTATTAAACAGCTCCGCAGTCAATGGAGAATTACGGTACGATATGTGTACTGCGTAAAGTGGTTCGATATTACTCGCAACCACCTAACCACAATGCCCACACTAAGTATTCTTACGAGTATATTACTAACTAACGAATACTAATGAAGGATAGGAATAAGAATTAACTGACTCGAATGAAGTAATGTTATTTCGATGTAACAAACAACTTTTACTACAAATAAATTTACAAGGTGAAATTAACTACGAGTACAATGTAAGTTAATTGAGATAAGTAGCGCGCGCGTCTTGTTGCTATGCCAAAACTAATTTAATGAAAAACATGTAGCTTGACAGTTAGGATTTTATGAAACAGCTAATAATTTTAAAAAAATGTTAAAAAAGCTTATGTTTGTTTTAAAAATTATCTTTTACTCTTTTCAAAAAAAAAAAAACAACGCCAAAATTGTTATCATTGATTTATTGCCTACATTATTAGTTATCAAACAAGTTCTCTTTTGTCTTCCTAGGACTTCTACATGGGTAGCTATGGCTTAGTCTGTACAAGCACCCGTGCCTCGAGGCAAAAAAAATCATAATAGCTGCCATTGCAACATGGAGAGAGAGAAAAAAACAGGTATAGTGACTTGTCGATATAAGTTACCGTATTTCAACCCCCCCAAAGTATATACATCTATACACACACATATATATATATATATATATATATATAATAAAAATATAATTTTGTAAATAATTTATAGTTAACCATTCATGTAATCCTCGTAGTAGAGTAAATCAATAAGCTTCCAAAATATTACGCTTAATTCAACAATATTAATTGTTACAATTAGTAGAGCCATGCTGCAGTCATATTAGTAGTATAGTTGTAGCACGAATGGGTCGGCTTGGCCGGAGAAGCACCCAGCTCTGTAGAATTCCAGCGTTAAATAGCATCTCAACGTTGCTGTGTTCGGTATGGTGAGTGTAGAGAACTGGAAACCTTTTTTACTGGAAAGAAGGCATTCCATCTTAGTTCTCACGGGTGACGGCATCTGCATTTTAATTCGTAATAAAGGATAGATGTAGATGTCTATGTGCCATGGTAACGACTTACCATCAGGTGGACTTGGAGTTCGTTTGTCACCTATATACTACAAAAGAAAAACTATGCCAATATGTCACATTGAGAAGTTCTTTGGAGATTTGACGACTGAATATCCCAACGAATCGTCGGTGAAGACAATTATTAGGAGACTAGAAGTTATGGCAAGAACTAGACACTATGTTTAAGGTTTTGAAGTGAATTTTGATACGTAGAAGTGGTGTGATTTTGTGTATTAAATGTACATGTGAACTATAAGTGGAAACGATGAATCAAGTGCATCGATGGTGATGTGAACTTCAAGATAACGTCTGATTATGCGCTTTCAGATACAGTTGTATCGACTTTCTTCCGACTCAAGCTGCTGTCAATATCTCCCAAAAATTACAATGTTAAGTGTCCAGATATTTTGAAGCAGTTTTTAAATAAAATTAAAATTGGATAATTTAATAATACTTGACACTGGGATAAGTACAATAATACGAGTCCATCACTTTTTTTGTGTCATTTAAGTTATATGCACTGACCTAAGATTTTACTTAGGTCATTTTTCCTGCATCTATAGAATTATTATTAGGCCACTTACTATAGACTGGGCCTAATTTACCCACAGGCTAACTAGGCTGGAGCCTAGGGTGCAAAGTTCGAGAGGGCGCTGAGCTTGCCTTTACGAGCACCACTTATCTACAAATGTGGTATTTTATAATACTCTTAATAAATAAAAGAGTAAGTGCCGCAAGTATTTTACTTTTTGCCATTTCTTTATTTTTGATACAAAAATAAAAAAAACATGCGTATACACGCGACAGAAGTAAAGCCTTCAAATGAAATGAAATATAAAGTACAAATATTTTACGGCAAATGATTTATTTAATATTATAATTTAAACTACAAGTACGACGTAAAATATAAGAAAATTTAATATATATATATATATTATATATATATATATATATATATATATATATATATATATATATATATATATATATATATATAAAGGATCAGTTGTTCGATAAAGTGACTACCTATAGAATGAAGCGCCACCTACTTCATTCTATAGGTAGTCACTTTATCGAACAACTGACCAAGGTGGTGCGTAAAACCGACGCTAGATGGCCTGAATTTATGAAATCATGAATTTGTAATGAATGTATTTTTTTCCAATATGGTTATTTGTATTTGTTATTTTTTATTTATTTATTTTATTTATTTTATTAATTTTATTTTGTTAATTTCTTTACTGTTTACTGCCGCTGCCATTGGCTGCCATTTCTATATGAAAATGCCGTTTCTATGTGATCTCCCATTTCTATACGAAAAGTGAACCATACAGATGGGAAACGCACGAACTATCTACTACCGGTTTTGATGGTTCTTTTTTATTCAAATTAGTATTACTTGGACTCATTTATTTTATCACTTATTTTATTTGAACGACATATTTTAATCCGACCATGTTTAAAATATCTAAAGAAGTCTTCGACATTGTAAACGTACTTTTAAAAGTACGGGACAGCCACTAATTTTTACGACGAGTAGATTAATTTCTCTTCGAATGTTTATACTCTTTTCGATAGAACTTATATAGTAATCACTATTTACAAAAAAAAATTACATCAATTTTACCTATTACGAAGTTGAGGTTAGGCTGTTGTTCATTGCTTGTTTATTTCATAGGTACACGACACCTTCCTAACTTTTTGAACAAAATGCGTAAGTGACGCTGTTTCGGCGGCGTTTACGACTTTTTTCTCGCTAGCATTAGGCTATAATGCTTCCTATCTCATTTTCCCCCACGTTAAATCTTATGTGTCTGTCTCTTTTTACAGTCGCTTTTTCGTTTCGTAAACTTTCAAATCACAACGATGCTAAAGAAGTTTTCTTTTCAAAAGATTGCAAAGTTAAGATTGAGTTATTTGTTACCTTTTGTCTTTTGTTGATACTGGACGTGATTCAAAGATTTTACGCTACTCAAGTTCTCTTTTCTACCTCTAATTTTATTAGAGTGTTTTATAAAGGCTGCCCAAGGGAACTTCGGTCAGCCAGATTTATTTTTGGTACAAAACAAATAAAAGATTGTAAAAATAAGACTGCATTATTTAGTACCTTTCGTCTGTCGTTGACTGACTGGACGTGTTTAAAAGATTTTAAGCTTCAAGCCCTTTCCTCTAGCTCTAATTTTATCAAGGTGCTTTTCCAAGACTGTCCAAGGGAACATGTATCAGCCATCTGTTCTATCTCTGCACAATGAGATCGACTCACTGGCTCATGCTGCAAAGGAAAAAGTCGATCTTTTATGTTCTCTTTTTGATCCGACCACCCCGCGCCGCGATGTAATTGCCCCATGCTTGATTTGCGGTTTACACAGCGGTTATTCTGCTAAGCACTACTCTCCCTGAACGTCAACATGTTGAGTAGGCCTGATGGAGTCCCTCCTATTGTGCCGAAGATGGGTGCTCTGGAGATAGCACTGGTTTTAATACGTTTTTTCAGTACTCCCTAGATGTAATACTGAACTAATTAAAGAAAGCTTTTGAGTACCCGATCTCTAAAAGGTGACCGCTCAGACCCGTTCAACTACAGGCTTATCACCATCGCCTCCTTGTTCTCCAAAATAATGGAATCTATTATAAACTGCAAGTTCATAAGTCATAAGGTACCTTGAGGAAAATCAGCTAATTAGTGACTGCACCGCCAATGCGGTCACTAATCAACTTGTTTTAATTCTAATCTTCTAATTTACTTGACTCATAGATGAGCGGAAGCAGTAGAGTCCAAGAGGGAGGCATTAGTCGTTATTTTGGACATAGCGAAGACCTTCGAATGGCTTTGGCACAAAGTATTTCTTTAGAAGCTTTCTTCCTATGGACTTGAAAGCTGCTACGCTTTTTTTCTGTATATCAATTACATGTTATGTTACTGGTATTGTATGTTTTTTACACCGGCCATGCTAATATTTCTCGGTAACATGTCATCGAGTTTCAGAACAACTTGTGCCTGAAATCGAGTCTTTAATAAACATAATCTCGGATTGGGGAGGAATCTAGTCCAGTTTAAACTTCAGAAGACACAGAAACAACACAAAAAAAAAGAACCAGTTTGTCATATTTCCTCAGTTTCAGGGCAATTTCTATGCTGCCTCAGCCAGCATCTAAATCCTCGTTATTGACATATTGAATGACTCAATTCAGTTCCGCGGTCACTTGAAAGGGAGGGTAAAATTGGCCTCTAAAAATCTTGGCGTGCTTAGCAGAGCGGGACAGTATTTCATGCCGGCACACCGTTTGCGTAAGCATAAGGCTTAAGTTCGCTCTATCATGGAGTAATATTCTCGTCTCTGGACCGGGACACCACAGTGCCAGCTCCTTCATCTACCAGCGGCGTTATTTCCGGACCGATACGATTTAGAGACCTTCATGAAACGAGCTTACTCCTTTTAATAAGACCGGCAACGCACCTGCAATTTCCCCGGTTTTGAAGTTGTTTATAGGCGACGATCGCCACGTACTATTAGGAAAATTAGATTTAACATGAAAGAAAACGCGGGGTGGAAAGCTATTATAATATAAAAATCTAGTAAATATAATCGTGGGCTGGGCAAGCACTGACAGATGAGTGGCGGTAACGGCGGGGCAGTGACGTGAGGGGGGGGGGCACATATTCGTAGTTAGTCTAGGGCTGTCGGAAGTCTAAATCAGGCATTGTGTCTATGGGTCATTGGTTAAATGTCATTCGTCGGAGTTTTAACCCCGCACAGAATTGCTGCTCCTGTAATATTGTATAATTAATGGTTTGAAGTAGATTTTGATACGTAAAAGTGATGCGATTTTGTGTATTAAATCTGATGGTTTTGTGCTTTGGCACCTTGAGATACCATCGACAACTGTCTGCTGACTCAGGCTGCCGTCAATTTCTCCCAAAAAGTTTGCATTGTAACGCAACTACATAATATTGTGAATCATTGTACTATAAAGGATTATTATCACTTGATACTGAATATACTGGATAATTTTTTTCCCTCTGGAAAAAAATAGGGTGTAATAGATGAACGGAATAGAAGCCTATGGCACCGATATTTTACAATTTTTTGTTAACCCGATATTTTACAAATTATGAAATTGATCTATCAATAAATACTACTACATAATATTAAGTAACCTTCACACTATGAAGTGTAGAGGTAAGGAGGACAATACTCTATACAAAAAAGTGTCCGTAGGAAAGCGCTAAATATGGGTGGCGCCACTGTAGCTTGTGTTAATTGTTAAAGAACTTTTTATATTTTTTTTATTGCACAGACTCACCATATTCCTATTTATAATTATTATTTTATAGTTTTCAAAATTTTTATTTTCAAAATCACTCTCAAGTCTCAACCTTTTTTACGGCGACTTTTTCTGGATTATATTTACAAAATTATTTTAGACAACCTGGGTAGTTGATGTTTTAAATGCTGCAGTTTCGTCAACTACTTTAGTCACCACAAATATTAAATTCTTCAACTCAGTACGTTTCACTTCGTTGACAACTGCTGAGTTCATTTCATACCCTCTAGCTACTCCAGCGCTATTGTGGAGAGTTTTTGAACTGTTATTCCTGTGGGAATTGGTTCTCCTTACCTCTACACTCCATGCTTTCAATAACTTTCAATCAACAGACGGTAAAAAATTCGTCCAGTATATAAAAACAAAGACCCCGAATGAAATGAAAACATGGCTTCAATAACAAGCATCTAAGCCAAAAATCTTATTACACCGGCCGGTTACACAGTCACCAGTAAGTGGGTGCGTTTGGCAGAAAAAGCGCTAGCCAGCGCTTGTAAGCAGAATGGCGAAACTAAACAGTTTTCGGCCAGGACTAGTTTTCTAACTTCAGTAGCGCTGACACAATCCGCCATTTTGATTATTTAATTTGTTTGTTTTGAAGTAGAGTTTATAAGTTGTTTTGTGCAATTTTAGTTTTAAGTAATATAATGACATGAATAAACATATACATGTTATTAAAAATTCATGATTCGTAAGTTTTTAATATGAATACTTTACAAACATATATTTAAATTAGGTTAGGTTCCCCGGTTAAAGCTAACTTCGTGTCCTAGAGGAAAATAGCTACGATTTAACAGCGTTTACCGCTTACGATCGCCATTATGCTTACAAGCGCTTTTTTCTGCCAAACGCAGCCAATGATCCGTAGACAGAGAAACCTATAGACAAATCAGGGTTTCCGATACTTTTTTTGCCGCCAGGCGGTGCTTCGTATGCGTCAGGTCCAAACAGCTGTCAGATAGCACAGATTCCTACCGAACGTATTATTTTTTTTAGTGAAATTTTATGTATTTGGAAGAGTTATTGATTTTATTATGGATTACGGCCAAAGAAAGGTTGCCGAACTGAAAATTGAGCTCAAAAAGAGAGGCGCAAAAGTCACTGGTACTAAAGAAAAGCTCATTGAAAGGTAAACATAATCTACTTCTATTTGTTTCCACAATTTGATTGTTTTTTTTTTAACTACTAAATTGAAGTTATTTGTGTTTTAGTGAGTTGTTGTTGATTAATGTATATTATATATTCCAGGCTAAATGACTATGACAGAAACAACAACTTCAAATCAAATGAAAATGATAATTCTCATCTCTTAAGTGAGATTAATTATGTAATAGAATGGCCAGAAGAAAAGTTATACAAAAGTGTAGATTCAAAAACAGTTTTACCCAATTTTGACATTATTAACATAAATACGTATTTCCTTGAATTGTATAAAGACGGCATAGGAATGTCAGATTATTCTGCAGTGCACAGAAGAGGTTATAATATGCTGCAAAATAACTACCTACTCGCATTAGTGACCGCAAATACTAGTACACATATATTTTTCAAAGGTCAAGTCCATTCTGAAAATACAAAAGCCCTCACTTATTTTGCTTCCATTGCCATATGTAATGGAAGTGGATCTATTATACAATCGGTGTGTGAATGTGTAGCAGGGAAAGGACCAAAAGCCATTTGCAAGCATGTGTCAGTTTTGTGCTATGCTATACTCAAATTCCGAGAGCAGAATATATGGTTAATTAAAATGACTCCAACACAAAAAAAACAAGTATGGCATGTACCTAAAAAAAATAAACTTGATGTTTCAGAAAAAAGCAGAGAACCTTTCATATGAAATAGCAGAATATAATGTTTGCAAAAAAAAGAAAAGAAGTGTGTGCTATGATCCAAGACCACAGTCCTTTATCAGTCAGGGAAAAGAATGGGCTACAACAGTTAGAAATAAAGTCATTAACTACTGCTCATTGTCACAAAAAAGAATAGGATTATGTGGAATTTTGGACAGTGCAAACATGCAAGATGTGATACATGACCATGATTACCTACCTTTTCCTTTACATCATCAACTTATTCTTAATAAAATATCTGTAAGCCATTTATTCCAGATGAATTTATTTATTATAGTAGCTACGACTTGTACAATCTTATTGACTGTACTGTAGCAAGCGAGGTGGTGAATCATGAGAAGTTGTAGCTACTATATTTTTTTATTATTTAGTATATTATGTAATCATCAATATTAATTGCACTTGCATAGGGATTGTAGATGTTTGTTTAGGTTTATACTTTCATACTTTCCTTATCCTTTGCCCCTAACAGGTTACACCTGACTCAGCAAAGGAAATTGAAAAGAAAACTAAAAATCAGACGAAGACAAAGTTATGGCATACAGAACGATCTTTTCGAGTGACTGCTTCAAGAGTCGGTGAGATTTGTAAATTTACTGCTAAAAAGGACCAAGAAAAGTATGCACAAAGCCTTATATGTAATAAGAAAATAGTAAGCACGGCCTTAGAATGGGGCAAGTCTATGGAAACCACAGCAATTGAAGCATATGAGGGGAAAACTGGAAAAAAAGTAGAACGCTGTGGTTTATATGTTTCTGTGCAGTACCCTTTCATTGGCGCTTCTCCTGATGGATTAATTGGAGATAACAAAATTTTAGAAGTTAAATGTCCATATTCCATAAAGGATGAAATGATTGGATCCAACAATTATTTCCATTTAGAGCATGATTTGCAACTGAAAGAAACAAGCAACTATTATTACCAAATCCAAACGCAGTTACTTGTCACAGGAAGAGATTGTTGTGATTTATTTATATGGACTAATGTTGATGAAAAAATAATAAATGTTAAAAAAAATGATTCATTTATACAAAATATTATAATCCCTCGAGTAAAAGCTTTCTTTTTTCAATTTATGTTGCCAAAGATAGCAAAAAATATGTATGATTGTTAATATATTTTTATAGTATATTGTAAGATTCTATGTGATAGAAATTAGAACAAAGTTTAATTTTGTATTCTTGTTATTATTTAATAAAGTATGTTTAATACAGTACTGTTAAAAGCGACATCAATTAAATAAAATTGAAAAAAAACATATTTTACTTTATAATATTATTTTTGAAATTGGTTAACATAAAACATACAAATATTATTCTATCTGCTAAAGGCACCAATTTTGAATCCAACTTGCCGCTTAAGATCTTAAAAGTTTTAGCCAAACCAATGACCCTTTCAACGTGTATCCGTTCTGAAGATATATTTTTTGACCTTGTCAGTTGAGAAGTCTCAAATTGTCCATCAGTATTTTTTAAAAATTCTGGCACATTAACTGTAACATCTTTATGGCACACTAGGTCTTGTACATTAAAGCCACGGTCACTAAAAATGATATCATTAGGTTCAAGTTTATCAATAAGTCCACATTTTTCAAACAATTCACGATCACTCGTAGATCCACCATATGCATCGGATACAAATGTAACGCAGCCTGATGCTGAAATCCCAATTAAAACTTTTAGAGTATTTGCTGATTTGTAAGTGGAATATGTAAGCTGTTGTGTAAGTGGATTTTTTGGGCTTCTCTATTTTTATTTCCGTGCAATCTACTATCACAGTGCATGGATTAATCTTGCCATAGTATTTCATATTTTTATCTATGCATTGTTTTGGCACCCAAACATTTAACTCTTTCAATTTACAATATAAGTAATTGATCCATGTTATGAAAATGTTACTTAGTACCGTTTTATTAATCTTCGATCGAAAGGCGAGTTCTGTAAATAGCATGTTCCGGCGTAATTTAATTAACACTAGAAGGAATTGATCACAAGGGTTTAGAAACGGCACCTTCAATGTTTTCAGTTGAGGATAATATTTTAAACAATTTACTTCATCTCCAAAAATACTAAATATGAATTTGATATGTTCATAATCTTGGAAACCAGTATAAAACTGTACTTCGGCCGCATTGGTTATATCTAGCACATTTGCAATTGAAGATTTTTTATTTTTATTTTCATTTTGAAGACATTCTTTAAGTGTTTTGAGATTATCACTTCCACATAAATCACATTGGATACCAACATCATTCTGTTTCTTCTCGAATTCAATTTCTACTTCGAAAAAAGTTTGTAGTTTCCATGAGGAAGGTGTCATCCTTCTCTTTTTCATTGTTTATGTGTACTTGGACACTAATTTTCCTTTCATTTCGCGCCAAACGCCTTTGATGCCGCTCCTTCTTTTTTTGATGCAAACTAGAATTTTGGTCAATCCATGGGAATCGACTTGGCACTGCACATTTTTTCAACACAGGCCTGGCTGGAATAATAATTCAATAAATATAATGTCATAATGAAATCATTTTTGATAAGGCAAGTACTAAAAAACGTTTACACTACATCATTGAAGGTTAGTCGCGCACAGATATAATCAAGGTGACTTAACTGAAGCTTATCATTATAAATAAGTACAAAATATTCTTACGTTTTTCTAATACTGAGTCCTTCGGAATGGCTACAAGCCACTGTTTTAATCGGTTTTTATCTTCTGTAGGGAACTTATGCCCTCCTTTTTTATTTGCACACATAGGCACTGCACAACACTGTGGCATTTTGGAAAACAATATTCTGTTTGTAACGTTTTTAAGGATAAATAAACCAAAAAAATGATCGAAAAATATAAATCGTGTAAGTGTTTTGACAGGTAGTTGGACCTGACACTACAGCGCTGCCATCTCACGGGGAACATTTCAGAAAACCCTCATTGACGCCTTCTTTCGCATTCGCATACGAAAAAAGATAGATTTATGCATACGTCTTGCATAGGAATGAGACAGAGCGGTGTGATTGTTTGTCTTTTTCTCCGTGCCGGTTTTTTTGTTTAGCAAACTACACTTTGCTAAACAACTTTGACAGTTCGTAGCGATCTAAGGAGTTTATAAGTTGGTCTAAGTGAGAAAAAAGTGTTTTGTGAGCTTAAGATTGGTGAATCTTGTTCAGTTCAGTTCTTTGAACAATTAAAATTTTATCTAAATATGTTTAAAAGTCATAAAGATTATTATATAATCTAAAACTACGTTATCGTCCTTTCTCACTCTAGGCCATGCTAATCATTAGTCTATAGGTTTCTCTGTCTACGCAATGATCAGTGTCAGCCATAGAGTAGAGTAATATATGTGTCAGCTGTCAGTTTTTGTTTACTATGCTCGCTTTATGTTGATTTATGAAAAAATTATCATTTATGTAAATGTAAAAAGTTGTATTCATAGTTATAGATAAATAAATATTAAATACTATGTAGCAATCGGGTTGTATTCTTTGAATGCAATTATCACCATCATGACTTTATATCATACTTTAATAGTGTGAAAACATTCGAATACAATCCAGCATTTACCTCAAATAAGAATTTTATATTAAATTGGATTTATATCAAATAACAATAAATATTATTTAATAAGTCATCATGGAGCCATTACAAGCAAGACTTGTATCTATGTGTCTTATATCGCAACATAAATTAGAAAAAATACTATCTTTATGCGGCGATAAATCTGACTTAATAATAGATTCGACGTTAATCAAGCCTTTGGAAAGAATATGTGGTGTAACATGGTTAAGGTAAAAATAACACTTATTGAAGGAAGTTGATAGTTTCTTTTTATGCTCCATCACATCTTGAATGAAATTTTATTTTTTACAGGCAGCATGGAGTTGAAAAGATCTACAAAATGGATCCACAACTTGGGCCAACAGTCAACATCATTAAAGTTTACTTCATACCAGCATGTACACAAAAATACAAGTGTGTTTTAGACCATATATCATCCCAACTTAGCCAGAAGCCATCACTAGCTGACTTAAATTGTTTCAATATTATTATTGTGCCAAAAGTCTTACATACTTATGACTCAATACTTGAGAGTAGGGGTATGTACGGTATTGTGAAATTACACTCTTTTTCATGGGAGCTAATGTTACTGGATGATAGACTTCTAAGTTTAGAACTACCATTCCTGTTTAAACAACTGTACGTTGAGCAAAACCATTCTTTACTGTCAAGCATTTCTATGTCTCTCTGGAGTTTATTCCATGTTACAGGTAGACCTAAATGCATTATGTCATTAGGGAAATTGTCTGCATGTGTTTTAGATATTTTAGAAATATATAATGAGACATATTCAAGAGATTTTGTAAGGAACTACAGCTCTGATGAGATTGATACGTTAGTACTAATAGATAGAAATCAAGATTATACCTCAAGTTTACTGACACCAGCGACTTACAGTGGTCTGCTGAGTGAAATTTTTAATATAAGCTGTGGACATTTGGATCTTAATGTCAAAGATACAAAGTATAAGAAAGGTAAATTAAATTTTATGACAGATGCTGAAGATACTTCCAAAAAGGTTACTATGACTTTGGACAGTTCAATAGATAATTTATATGGGGAAATTAAGCATAGGCACTTCTCAGAGGTACTTAGTGTGCTGAGTTCAAAAGCGAAGTTACTGAAGAATGAGGACATTAAAGCATTAGGTATTCAAGAAATAAAACACTTTGTAACAACTAAATTGCAGCAAGTTACTCTTTTTAAGCAGAATCTAGTCAATCATGTCTTAGCTTGTGAAACAATTATATCCGAGATGAACAATAAATTTGAAAATATCACATTTACAGAGAGTGAAATGTTAAATAACAGGAACAAGAAGTCTAATTTTTTATTTGTTGATGAGAATTTTGGTACAGACATACACATGTATAATAGTCTCAGATTAATGTGCTTGCTTAGTTTAACTCAAGGCCTATCTTATGATGAGTATAATACTCTTGTTAACAAGTATTTGATAGCATTTGGCTACAAATTTTTGTATATATTTAACAATTTGATCAATGCTGGATTGTTAGTTCAACCATCTAGTCCCAAATTGTCATTAAACATTTCCAATTTAAGTGGACTGAGTGATAGGCTGCCTAGATGGCAAAATAGTTTTCAAAGTTTAGCTGGTAAACTAAAACAATTGCCCTCTCTAGCTGATAATTCTAAAACATCACCTAGTTATGTTTTTAATGGGGGTTACATACCATTGATAGCCATACTTTGTAATGCATTATTGACATCAGAATCTCTTTCGGAAGCTTTAAACAAATTGTCTGTTTTGAATGATTTGAAACTTGGTGGTACAATTTTAGATAATACAAAGGAAGGTATGGAAACATTAAATGAAAAATTATCAAATTTAAAACTGCAAAACAGTGAACTGGATTTTGGATGCAGGGATGCAAAAACTTTACAGAAGTTGTTGAAAACTGATCCTAAATTAAATGCAGCATTTTCGTTGAAATCAAAATCTGTTTTAGTATATGTGATCGGCGGTGTCACATATGCCGAGGTTGCGGCATGCAATGTCATACAGATAGCAACTGGCAGTAAAATATATGTAGCTAGCGACTGCATTGCGAGTGGATGTGATTTTATGGCTGCTAATACTTGATTTTCATGAAAGGAATATTTATTGAATGTTACCATCTCATCTCATCAAAATCAATATTTGGTATTTCTATCGAATCTTGAAACCTATTTAATAATAATGGGGGATTGAAATCCATTATCGAGACTCAACAAGTGATGAAATTGTTTCAAAAGTTTTACATTTTAAATATTTCCAATTAATACTCAAAATACTATAAGTAAACGCTATATTTTTAAGTATAATATGTTTATAAAACTATTTATTACAAATAAAACCAAATATGTCATTATCAAAATATTATATTTTTATCTCAATATGTAAAATATCACAGTAAAATGTTATACAGATATTTTTACTAATATTTACATTAAGCGCTGTACTCACTGTTAGCTACATCACTCATGTGTAAATAAATATATATGAAACAAAAATGATTTCTATTATCATATTATGAGATATTACATTCTTATAATTAAACAGTGCACAACTTATACATAAGTATAAAAAAAATTGTTTATCATTAATTATATGTATTATTATATGTACAATGAAACCGGAAGGTTGTTATTGCATTTGCAATTAACGAGAGACTAGTGTAATTAGTTTTAAAGAAAAATAATACAAATACTGCAGTGATTTATTACAAAGCTGACTAAGTGTTGTTCTACATCAGGGTACAGCGGCTGTAGCAATGACTATATCATGTTGGACTGACCTATATAAGTTATACTATGATTCCCATATTTTGCAATTGTCCATTAAAACTCAGTTTGAGTGTCGATACATTTATTTGCGCCAATATTGGGCAAACTTGTGAAACTGTTCCACCAGCACGGCCATCACAGCAGTCACCGACATATCCAGTAGGTTCTGGAAGTAATGAACTGCTTCCTCATCTCCCAGGTCCAATCTAAATAATTAGATATGCTTTATCAGCTATTAAATGTAACTTACCATAAAATTGTAGTTAAAATTTCGTGGCTTTTAATCAATATGATGTTTTAATACACTTTTATTAATTGAATAAAACTATTATTTACGGATTTTATCGCGTTTAAAAACGTCTGGATAATAAAAACAAATTAAAGTAGTATTTAAATGCGATAAATTTTTTTTATTTTATAGTTTATATTAGTTTTATTCAATGTGTAGTGTTCGCGTAAATTTAAGAAATCGTCACTTTAATTAACTTCGCGTGTATCCAATGGCGTCGCCAGCCGATAATCTAGGAGGGAGGTAAGTTCATATGGGAAAGTGTAAGTACAGGAGCTTATGAAGCTTTACGCTTCTATTGCAAGTCTTATGCCTACAGTGATTGTAATAAGAACGGTACAAATTCCGTGTAAAGATCCACAAGCTCTTGAGTGTACAATAAATAAGACTGGATTGCTTTGCATTTGACTACAGCTTTTCGAGTCTCTGCCCTCCCCTCCCCCTTCCCCTCCTTGGCAACGCCCTTATGTGTATCGATTTATTTATGTAATGGAATCTTAATATGTAATTTTCAAACTTGTAGAAGGCAGATTGACTTGAAAATACAATAATTTAATAACTATCCTAGTATCCTGATTAGGATCACCAAGATAAAATAAAATAATTGTATATATAAAGCTAAAGCTTCGTTTTTTAAAAATTATTTCACACAATCCACCTGATTGTTAGACGTAAATTTAATTAGAACTACCCTCAAAAATTCAAATTACAGCCTTGTTACTAGTAAAAAGAGTCCTTGTCATTCATTATATGAAAATTAGGATGCTTCTTATGCTGATATATATTTTACGTTGGTACTTTAAGCGAGCAACGCCGAGGTCCTTGGCCAGTGAGCCGACTCATCTGTGCTGCAGACATACTACACTCCATGTTGTTATTCGCAGAGCACCAATACAAACCGTTTTGCAATTAATGATGCTGTACTGTAATTACTCTTGTTATCAGTTTTATATCCTTAAATAAATAAAGGTTATATCATATTTTTATGAATGTCTACTTCTCAAATAATAATTGATTTAAAAACAAACGCATTTTCAATCAATTCAATAGAAATACGCTTATACTCACCGCAGTTTATCCTGCACCTTTTTGACAGCTTTGTCTGGTTCTAGTGCAATATCTGGCACTGAGGCATCCACCATCAGGGAGAATAGGTTTAGCATTAGATTGGCGTGCCTGAAGCAACAAATGCAAATTTATAAAATCTTCATTATTATGTAAAAGTTCACCGCTGGGTGTTTGCCTCTGTAGTAGCGAGGATTTGCCTTAATGGTTTAAAATGTATTTCAAAATACACAGCAACTCCACACGCTGCACCAAACTCTATTTGTTTATTTATTCTTTATTGTAACACCAAAATACACAAAACGTGTAGTTTAAAGTATAATATGCACAACATGCAGTCCCATCACTTTGAAAGTTATCTCTTCTGAGCAACCTTTGCTTAGAGGACTGATGCAAAAAATACACAAAATAGAGGAGGTGTACAAAAAAAAATGGTTGCAAAAACATATAAATAAAGAAAAGTGCAAATGATATACAATATGAGAAAGTAATATATATATATATATATATATATATATACAACATGTAACATAATTAACGCACTTTGAGAAAGTAGTTTGTTCAGAATCGTTTACTGAATCGATTCCTATCAATTTTATATAGGTAATTTTTTATCCCAAAAATAATTAAATCTACGTAAATTACAGTCACACTAAATCTGTACAGTCAAAACAAACTGAAATGGACCGTTAACTTAAGGCAATACGACTTTTAAGATTGCAGTTTCATTTGTTTTATTACTAATTCTGTCATTCAATAAAAATAAAGAAAAATTAACATTATTTCAAGCACGTTAAAGTCTTTGCGTTCGTGGATTTGTACTGTGACCACAACATTGTTCTGGAATTAGTATAAATAATTTGATAAATAATCAGTGCATAAAAATGTTTAACTAAAAATTCAGTGTATGATTATGATTATAACATAATATACTAATTGGGGTGTCTGAGGGTGTGCGTTAATTACGTTACATAATATACAATATATATATATATATATATATATATATATATATATATATATATATATATATATATATAATATAGTAATAATATAAAAATAAGAGTATGAAAAAGGTAAAGTTAATTACTTGAATAGCGTTCTTAGTAATACAATATAACAAGTCTTTCTACTATATACTGAGAATAAAAAAACAACAGTATCTTCATTGCAGTGTCTTTAAGTTTTTTACTTGACTATCATAGTGTCAGATGTTGCCTATAGGCAGCAGCATCAACGGAACATCTGACGTAAACCCCCCGGGGTATGTAACGAAACTGTGGAAGGGAGAAGGAGGAATTATGTTATGCAATTACCGCACACGTTTTCCAAAATGCATTCTGTAGATAATAGAAAGGCTACAACAAGACTACTTTGCGCTTGTGTTAGAGACTGGTGAGATTTGTATTATCCAAATTGGGATCACCAATAAGCCACTTAGCAGGTTTTTTTAATGAGTCCAAAGCTAGTATGTTGAATTTTGCTGCACCAACTCGTCTATGGCACTTTGTCTCCTATTAAAGATTTCAAATTAAGAGATATGTTAAATTTTTGGGTCTGAAATAGGATCCTTTAACTCTTTGCGGCGCAGTTTTTAATTCTCAGAGAAAATCATATATTTTTATTTATATCAAATAAGATAAGGATAGTTATAAGTAGTTTTCTTGGTTTTTCATATGCAGATTGGTAGTGGGGTCATATACAGGGTGGTTACCGTAGGTGACCACTGTGAGGAAAATAGCTAAATATAGTCTTTTTTTATTATCAAACAATTATGTTTTACACATTTAGGAACAATAAATGCTTCACACATACATAAAAAATACGAAATTTGTTAGCACTACTCAATAAAAGATAAAATTACTGTTAATGATGATCTTCAAAGCAATACTCTCCTGTCGACTGGTGTTCTAGGCCTACACAAAACTTCGTAACAACTTGGCCTCCTAAATCTTTCTCCACTATATTCCCAACTTTTCCAGTATATACTTCAAAGTGAAGACAATGGCCAATAGATGCACTTTTTGTGTTCGTTGGTTTTTTTGGCATATACTGCCTGAGTTAACTCCTTCCTTTGAATTTCACCATGGACTCATCTATTGCAATATTTTTCGTAGGGTAATAGTTTTTTATGAATGAGTCTCTAATTTTATCAATAAACTACTGTCCTACTAGGAATCAAGATTTTATCATTCATATGTAAGTTCCCTAGAATCCAGGAAAATTTCGTCAGTGATATGTACTTGTCTCGTAAGTCGGTTGAAGAAGACCAGTAATCTTGGTAACTTGGTCTCTTTTTATTCCCATCCCTAAATTAAGTGCAATAAAAACTTTTATTTCTTCTTCTGTGACAGGCTCATAAAGTCCTCCTTTTTGTTCTACATATTAGTAAGAAATGTAATATATTGAACAAGCTCTTTTGTCCAGAATAATCGAAAAATCTTAAGTGGAGATAGTTCTCTATGAGCGACTAGAGATGACAAGTTAGTAGGTATGTGATGTGTGGAGATAAAATCACCAGCAGGTAGAATTAAGTAGGATTTTTTTTTCATTTTGGAGCCTGTATTTCAACCTGAGCAGTAGATGGTCCTGGTTGTGGTTCTGGTGATGATGATGGAACTAAAGGCTGAGAAAAAGATAATATGGCTAGAGGTGTGTCATCTCCGCAGTCAAATTCCTAATTACGTAGGTCTGTACCTTGTAAGTCTTCTTCGATAAAAATTTCTCATCTGTTATTCTGTCCTTCAATGATGATCTCATCTTCGATATCCGAACTATCGCAACCGGCATAACTGCCATCATCGGAAGGTATATCAACATATACCGATAAGGCATTCTCAATTTCTTAGTTCAATAAGCATCTTCTTTCCATTTTCTGTAATAATAAAATCAATACAATTTATATCTACTTTTGAAAACTTTTTTTTTACCTTTATAGTATGGTGGTTACCATTACTAACCACCTTAAATTATGCGTTATTATCGAAAACCTATTACGTTTGCCTATTATATTTATATTTGTTATACGTAATTAAGATTATTTCAACAAAAAGAGAATATAAATAATTCATATTTGTAAATAATTACTTACCAATTAAATAAAACAGTTGCGACACAATGAATTCAAATTTCACCAACTTTCGTTTTAAAGTTTACTTATCTGTCCATCTGTCAAAGCACTGACCATTAACGCTGTTCAAATGGTTTACATTTATATCGTACATATTAATTCAAATTTGGAAGCAATATATGTCACTATATCGGAAAACAAGCGACTAAATAGGTGGTTATCTCTACTGGCCACTATGAAGCAAAGAGTTAAAATAAAGGACGTCTGGCAGTCCTAGGCAAGCGTTACCTGCGCAAGTGGAGGAAGGCGGTGTAGCAGAGCTTGCGGAACTCGTGGAAGTGTTCCGAGTGAATTCCACCCATGGCTTCCACCATCTCGCGACTGAGCTTCATGGGCGGCGGCAACGGCTTGGGATCACGGCCGAGGATATAGCCGAAGTCGATGTGGAACAACGCGCCACAACGACGAAGCAGCAGATTGTCCAGGTGACGGTCACCAACGCCTATAAATTGAGAATTCATGAGTTAATTCAAGTATTAAACCTATCAAAGTTTAATACCATTCATACAATAATATTTTTGCAAGCCACCCCTAGTAACCAAGTTGTGCTATTAGTTTCGATATCAACTATCGATAGCAAAACTAATGATAGTTTGGCATCACTAGTCACGAGTAAGAAGTGAAGATATCTGTGCGTGTAAACGCCCGCGTGTATGTGTGTTAGCGTGTGTGTATACTTGTGAGTGCGGGTGCAAGTGTACGCACGTCTTTGTGTGTGTGTGTTTATATACCGAGCAGGTAGGTGATGACGCAGTAGCCGGCGCAGCTCCGCACGTAAGTGTCCATCGCTTCGGGGCGGATGCCGTATGGCGCTCCTTCGGCCGCATTGTGGCGACGCAAAAAGCTCTGGATGCTGCCTTCTGCAGCTAGCGCCTCAGCTACTGTCACCGACTCGATGAACTGCAGGAAGCCGTGCCGCGAGCTCGTCGCCAGCACCTTGTACGGAGTCAACTTCAGATCCAGGTTCTCTCTGAAATTAATATTTTGACTGTCAAAAAGAATATCTCCAGCTTTGCAAGGAATTATGTCCGTGGAAATGGCTAACGCCCCGAGTGCATACGGTAGTACGAAGTTTGTTCTATACCTACAAATTATACATATACCTATGCATTCATTCGAAGGCGTGATTTATACTATGTTGTAATACAGGGTCTTGAAAGGCCTTTTCTCTGCCTCAAGAGAAACATGACTGTTTCGTTGTTTAAAAACATGGAATTTCCCTTTTTTATATGGGAAGAATATAATAATATGTTAGACATCAGTCCATTTTGGAATTATTTGCAAAAAAAAACTTTGCCCCCTTCTGACGGAAGTATTTGTGGTTTGAGTAAAGAAAATATTCTTTTGATTTATTACAATCAAATTTAGGTTCTACGTGCATAAAAATAAGAAATCTTACATTTGTTTGCTCTAAACTTTTATTTTATGCAGTCCTTGTGGTTGAAAATTATCATATTAGTCTAAAAATCGGCTGCAAGATTACTACGTTCACGTAGTTTTTAATCAAAATATTATTTTATATATACAGTAAAAGATCCTTATTCCCGCTTCTTTTATTCGCGTTTTCACTATTCGCGG